>VWZF01000574.1:1108422-1775146 GCA_013396755.1 Sclerurus mexicanus | reverse complement strand
CCCCCCCCCCCCCCCCTTTCCCTCTTCTCAATGCCCAGTCATTTTCTTGGGCTTTTCCTTTCTCGCTGGTCAGGAGCACTTCTTCCCTTCCCTAGTAAGTCTAGAAGGTTTCTCTAAGGAGGGGATGGGGTGAACTGAGTCATTTCTTCTAAAGTCTCTGGTCAATTCGAGGGTAATTGGTGAGAAATGGGCCAAAGCTGCAGTGAGAGGATGAATGCACACAGCATTGGTGCCTGCAAGAAGTAATGAAGGGACTTAGGAAGACTTGTAACACCACTGATTTATGCAGAAACACTTGAGGATTGGGCTAGGGCATTTCAGAATCCAAAGCATGTTAATTCTGGGCAAATACCAGACCTTTCAACAGTAGCTGTTCATTAAAAAGTAGATCATCCAGAGAAAAAAACCTACTGGAAATTCCCTGACCTGCAGCAGCTCAGGATCTGCAGAGAAGCTGTGGAAAGTTTAGTTTGCTTGTTAGGCATTCACTGGGGCTTGTTTCAAGATTGTTCTGTTGCAGAGGAAACATTTCAATAAAAGCTGGTTAAAACTGTCACTGTGCTTCTGTGCTAGTGAATACACAACTCTTGTTTTCCCTTTCCCTTTTAATGAATACTGATCACCTGTCTTGCAAATAAGTGACCTTATCAAGCAATGTGCACTTCATCAGTTGCTTTCATCTGGTCTGGAGCACTTAATTTAAATAGATAGAAGTTAGGTTTTTTGGCATCAATTTGAAATTTTTAGAATAATTTCCTTTTTCCCAATTAACCTCAGTGTGATGTAGTCTTCTTTGCAGTGTTCGATGTAATCACAAAAGACACATAAATCTCCCTTCTTTATTTTCTTTAACTTTGTCTTGTCAAGTAGATTATCACAAATTAAGTTAGACTTGCTTTCAGACTTCTGTAGTTTGGAACAGCCTTCTCTGTTTGGTTGTGTGTCTGCATGCAGACTTGGCTTCTCAACTTTCACCTGACCTTTAAACAAAAAAAAAGGAAAAAACAGGAGTCCAAGCATTGGAGACTCATCGAAACACCAGACTAATGATAAATTTTGGTGTTTCTAGCATGCTGAAAATACCATGTCAGAATTCATGTCCTGAGAAAGACTGGTGGATAAATGTCATGTATGTGAATGTTTATTTTAAAATCTAAGTCAATGAAGTGTATCACCAATATCTGTTCTCTTTACTTGGCTTGTACTTTGAAGTAGCACTGATTTTGAGTCTACTCCAGAGTGTTTTTGAAGTTGTTCTTGTCCTTTTTCTACTTTGTTTTTTGTCTTTAAAGAAAAGGTTTGCCTTTTTCTATCAGAAGTAAAACTTAAACGTGAAAGAAATAAGAGCTTCTTGGATAGAAGAACTGCTCATAATTTCTCAGAGCAAACAACTCATCACTCACTCTTGTTCCACTGACGTGTCAATAGTGTGAGTTGAGAAAGCTGGAGATTGCTCATCTCTTCTATTTTCCAGGTTATTTACTGGAGGAAACAAACATCTGTACATCAATGAAATACTGGGAGAATAAATTGTTAAACAGTCAGCTCAAGAAATCAGACAAAGAAGAATTTTATTTTACTGAAAAATTATCTTCATAATCCAAGAAAGCTGCCAGAATACAGTAGCTGTGCAGCCTTGTTTGCTTGTCTTTCACAACAGAAGATGCGTGTTGTCAGGAGCTCTTGGGTTGTACTCCGTACAAGGAAAGCTGCCTTGACTGACTGAAACAGGAGGCAGACTTAGAGCCTTTGATATGTCTGTGTAGCCCAGACCTCAAACCCTGCACTGAATGGAAAGCCACCATTAAATTCCAATGGCCAAAGCAGCACTATTAATTGCAAAACAGTGGTTTGCTGAGTGAAGGCTGCTGGCTCAAGGCCAGATGGGGACTTAGACAAGCATGAACTTGCAGCAGCAATATTTCCAAATATTTTTCTTTTTCAATTTAGCACAATCCATTTAAAGCACTGACACTGAACAAACCAGAGAATGTCTTCCTTCTTGACAGAATGCTGGTTCATCATGTCTGCACAAAAATTAGACAAGGTATTTAGTTTTTCCTTCATGAACTTTTCTTCCTCCTTTTTATAAGGGGAGATGTTATCAAGAGCTCGTTTGAGCTGGAAGATGGTGTTTTAATTGAGTAAAAATGAGTCTGTCAGCCATATTCAAAGACAGATCTTTATTGTGATGTAATTAAATGGTCTGGATTTATTATTGAGCTATAACTTGAGAAGTGAAGTTAGCATTTACAGTCAAATGCTCTGTAAGAGTTTATACAGCTGCTGTGTCCAGCTGTCAACAGGCTTGATAAGGAATTTCAACATTATTTATCTGCTTTGCTTAAGTATTTCCAATTGTAAAATGGTAATGTTTCACTGAGATCTTGTCCTTTCATTTTATTCTCTAGTTATTAATTTTATCTACGTTATCTTTTTACTTCTCACAAATTGTAGTTTCTGGGTGCACAAGTACAATTGTGTTCATAGTGAAGTAAAAGTGCATGAGAGGGATTTGTTTTCTAGTTAACTGGACTATAGGGAATATAAATAGATTTTTGTAAGAATCAGTACATTTATTTGTGTGGTTTTAACTTCTTTGTCCCCCTGTCTTTGTGGATCAGTGGGTCAGTGTGATTTGAACTTTTGAATAAATCTTCCTAGTTTTTTCTCTGTGTACTTCAAACACAAACTTAAACATTGATAAGGTTAGGCCATATCTTAATAAATACAAGTTGTGATATTTCAGGAGAAAAGGATTCACCCAAGGCAGGATTTCTCTGTGAATGTGTGTTTAAACTTTGTGGGGATTTTTCTATGCTCATATTAAGCTGCGGGAATCATTCAGTAGATTCTCTCAAGCCTGATTTATCTACAACTATATTTATTTTCTTGTTGTTTGGGATTTTTAGGTCTTCTATTTATTGGAGCTTCCATGTTGTTTGAGCAAGGAGCTAAAAGCCAAAGCAGTACTTCATGAGCAAGCCCTGATGCTGCAGAGCAGTTTTGGTCTCAGAAACCTCACAAAAGTCCTGCCAGGTCTGCTGTGTCCAACAAGAAGAAATCAGGCTGAGCACTGAGACAGGAAGGCTGGGGCCTTGTTAAACATGGCTTTTCATTTGTGGGGCTGAAAGGTGTTATACAACAGCCTTTCTTCACTTAAAATTTATTAGATTACATGCCACTATGTCCAGGTAGTGTGAAAAAATAAACCATACATTGCAGTTCTACACTACAAAATAATAACTCAGAATATAATTTTAAATGTTGAGTTTCTACCTATTTAATTACATGCATACATTTTCAAGGACATGAAGTAAATAATAATACACTTTAAGCAAAGGAGTTTTTATTTATATGTTTTGTGGTTATTTCTTATTTTGGCATTTGGCAACTGCTTTTTAGCTTGCAATACCCAGAAAAGCCCTGCACATGTACACTTAATGCATTAACTTGCTGAAGTTTAGCTTGGCTTGAGTTTTCCCATTTACAAGTCAAATATCTTAGACTTCTGTAGTGTGGATTTTTTTTTACAGGTTTGGTTTTTTCATGTTTACATGTGTGGTATCATCAGGAGTGTTTCTAGCTTCACCTGTGTGTCCCTGAAGGGAAAGGCTAGATACTTTGCTTATGCTGTTCTCATTACTGGGTACATTTGCATTGAAACAAGATAATTACAATACCTTCTGCTTACAGTACATTCCCCATGTACTTTTAATTAGATACAGCCTCCTTGATTCCATTTTGTGAACGATTATGTAGCTTGCTCTGCGATGTTAAACAGTTTGTGCTTCACCCCAGAAGTGTGTGAAGTGACTGATGACTGTGATGGGATCGTAAAATCACTTTGGTATAAAACTGGAGAGGGTGAGAAGCAATCCAGAAGAACCATGAGTAGGGATATAGGGTAGAGGAGGGATGCCCTCAAAGGAGAGGGAACGGGGCTTGGAGCTGCCTTGGGCAGACAGAAACCAAGAGATTAATCTACTGCAAATTCTCCTCTCCCTCCCTGCCTGTGTCCCCTCCATCATGGCAGGGAGAGGAGCTTCCCTGGTAATTGCAGAAAAGCGGGTTTAAATTTGGATGTGTCAAAGGAGGTAAATAGCCCTGTTTGAAGCTACTGGTGATGGGTGTGAAGAGAAGAAATATCTAGTTTATGCTGTATGTATGTAGACTAGAAGTATCCGAAAAGTCTGAAGGGTCTGTTGAGGTCTTGCAGAAGGACAAACATGGTGTGTTTTCCTGCTTTTCTTTTGCTCTGTCCTGCTAAAGCTGCTGTGGCTTTGCTGCTGTTCCCTTCTTCACTACAGGGAGCTTGGAATGAGCTTGTTAAATGCTCTCGGTACCTTAAACAGAGCACTCTGCCACTGTGTTTGAAATGCTCACTGGGTTAGCAAGGCCTTTGGGGTTTTTTGCCCCCATTCTTTCTGAGTGTTTTCTGTGCATCTCTCCTATCTCAAGTGTCACTCTGCATTTTCCCCACTGGATTTGTGCCTGCTTTATTGTGTGCTTCACTTTCTTAACCGCTGTGGGTTTGGTTGTTGTTTTTTTCATCTGCTTTCCAGCAGCAGTCACTTAGCGGTAGGATGCAATAGAAAGGGAGCTTGTCCAAGCCCAGTGATTTTAACACAAAAGCCAATTTTTGTGCATGTCTAAGGACTTACTTTGTTGCAAAGCCTGGTCAAGGGATGGTTCAAATCTGTCTTGTCCATTCCTTTTGCTTTGTTGCAGCTTCCATCTCACTAGAGAGTATAACTGTTTTAGGTATACCAGTCATGTTATGATCACAAAACACACATTTGTGTATTTTGGCAGAGGAAAAGGTGAAATAAGAGTTTGTTTGCTATACATGTACACTGCTCTAGACAGTATTCAGAATAATTGATCAGAGGTGTTGGCCTAAGGGGAGCTGAAAAAGTACTTGTGAGAAGCATCCAACCTGCTTAATGTAAATCCTTTTCCAGGATAGAAGTTTCTAGTGAGTTTCTGAAAATACTCCATTTCAGGGCAAGCTTTGTGAGCTTTGGTTTGTCTTGTCAGCAGGAGGCAGAGCCCTTGCTGTTTCTCCAGGCATTCCACAACAACCCTTCTCCCTTTTCTGTGCTGCAGGGCAGTACCAGGCAGCCCACCCAAGGATTTGAAATATTTGGAAAACTATCTAAACAAGGGAGTTTTCCTTTTAATTGGCAACTAGCATACGATAGTCTTCTGAGAAAGCCTTAATTAGAGCTGAAGGAGCTAAGCCTGTGTCTGAATCCAGACATTTGTTTCTTTGATAATAGCCAGTTTTAGCTATATCGGCAGAAAGTTCCCGGAGATTACTTTGCTTTCCTTCCCAAACAAGTCTGGGTTTTTTAATCACATCCTTAAGAGCAGAAGCAGCCTTCGAATCTGGTGACTTTGTTCTGCTACCTCACTGCACAGTTCTAACAGCTTTTTCATGCATTTTGATGTTTGGGTTTTTAATTTTTAAACCAGGTTCTCTATTACTGATGAAAAGTCAACATCAAAGATACTAATTTGGAGGTAGGTCTTCTCCTTGTCTAAAAAAGAAACAGAAACATTCTAGCTATCTGATTTCCAAGGGAATGCTTAATTTTATTATGCCAAATGCAAGTGCTACATATTAAATGATGAAACTTAGCTAGGAACAGTCACTCAGAGTTAGAAGGCCACAGTATAATGCAATTTTAAGATGGGAATGTGTGGTTTATGCATATGGAAGAGGATAATAAAAATTCTTGATTTTTGTATTGCCATTTGCATAGTTCAGAAACAGACTGTCCCCTGTCTGTAGTTGACTGGAAGGTCAGGAGGTTTTTGGTTTTAATGACTTGAAAAAGCTCTTTGTTATGACAAATCCTACTTTCTTGAGCAAATGTATTTTTATTTTGCCCTTGCCACAGTACTTCATACTTCATGTTTAATATAAAATGAGACATAGTCCTTCAGTAGGCATAAAGCAGCAGCTTGGTTGGGCTTCATGTCTTTCTCTATTCCTGTGCTCTGTTCCTGGGTGTGATCTCCATCCCCAATCTGCTGTAGGAACACCAATGCATGGATGACATGAACTCAGATAAAAGCAGTTGCCAGCTGTCTGCATCTGAATATTGTGCCTGTTTTACAGTCTCTCAGACATTCACATCCAGAATTTGTGTGCAAAGTGTTGTGGGTGATTGTTCAGTCTGCACCTGGCAAGGATACTTTGGGCAGGTGCAGAGTGGTGTCCCCTTCACGAGGTGTAAGTAGCTAGTTGAGTATTCCAGGGATCTCAGCTTTCCTGAGGTATTTCACTGCAGAATTTTTGCAAGATAATGTCAGATGTATCTTGTAATGTTTTGTTTTTTGTTTTTTTTTTTCTTGGGGTTTCTGTGCTTTGGCACTCACTCTAAATAGAAATAGGTGTGCACTGGGAATGAGCAATGCACTTGATAAGGCTACAAGATGATATCTTAGTTTCTATTGGGAAACTTTTGTCTGGAGAATGTCTGGGAGCTCTTGGACACCCAGGGACCCCAGGAGCTGAGTGCTCTGGCGGAGCTTGGAGATGCAGCTCCTGATACCAGCTGCACTGTGCTTGGAACTCAAGGACAAACTGGGCTTTGATACAACAGATTCAAACCTTAAATCCCACAACCATTGGTGTGAGAACTAGAGACTTCCCAAGCAGAAGTAACCAGTTCTCAGATATGATGGAATGCATCCTAAGTGGTTCTGGAGGAGTTGGATTTCATCAGTTGCTTGGAGACTTTGGAGTGTGTGAAAATGGAGAATTGTGTCTCTTGAATATCCTTCTCCAAGGAAAATGATTCCTAAATGCAATCCTCTTGAACACACATCACAGATTCATTGCAAATTGCAACCATCATGCTGTCTAAACTTAGGAACAGCTATGTAGAATAAGATTATTCCACATTAATTTAACTGTGTATCTAAATTAGGGCATATTGTGTCCCCTGACAAATTCTGTTTTCTTCTTGATTTGAAACCATCTGATCAAACTGTGCTTGCAAGTGTCTTAAAATGAGAAGTGAGTTCAGTAAAGAAGTGCAATGAAGCATAAAGTGACAGTGGAGAGATTTTAAAAAACCCAGTATATATGTTTTGGAAAACAAAAGCCCTTGTTAATAGTTCTGTAGTTCAGTTGTTTTAGGAGACTGAATTAAGTGAATCACTTTCATACTGTGGAAGCACAGCTAAACTGATCTGCCTTGGGCTTGGAGCTGACACGGGTGTTCCTTGGGGGAATATTTGTTGTGAGAGTCCTGGTAACTTCTGTAATATTATGATGACACTTGTGGGGGATTTGTTAAAAATGGAGGGTGTTTTTACCACAAAGGCAGGGATGTCCCTAAGGGCCCATGTGTGTTCTCATGTTGGCCTTGTTTAGGATACACCTTATCAGCATCAAGTCATAAAGAGTTTATTTTGCAAGTACTCACAAGTAGCAGCTAGATCAAGTTCTTGTGATAAAATTCTGTAGGGAATATTAAATTGAAAAGCCTTTGGATATGTTTTTTCCAAATAAGTTAATCTAAATCCAGTTCTTATAAATACCTCAGTGTATGGGCTACAATAGAGGGACCCTAAAACTTGTGTTTTAAAAATAAATCTCTTTTCATGGCAAAACCAAAAACTTACAGATACTTTATTATCTTCTACTGACAGATTTATTTATATCTTAAAAAAAATGCAAATTAAATTGTTAGATTGCCAATTGTTACAGGAAAAAAAGTATGGGAAATGACAGTGAATTAATAAGACTAAATGTCTTTACTTAATAGTCACTTAAATCTGAAAACATTGCACTCTAATGTGTAGAGTTTAGTGAGTGTTTACCCTTCCTGTAGTTTGCATTCAAGACTGTGAAGTTTTAAGAGTCAGTGTTTGACTTTTAAAGTCACTGGATGAATTTTGTCCGTCTTTAAGACTGAAATGATTGATGACATGTCCCATTCTGTACCAGCTTAGAAATGTTCTCTCAATGCATGGGCTGTTAGACATGGTTTTTAAGTGAGTAAAAAAGAATTGCTGTCTATTTTGTAGCATTGCAGACCATAAGTGAGGTCTTAGTGAAGTAAACCTTGTGAAGGAAAGGGTTTTTCTGGCAAATGGAAGTCACAAATTCATGTTAGAAACTGATATGAGTGATTTGGCTTTTGTAGCTTGCTGCTCTTTGGTCTGGTCTAATTCTTCTTTGCAGGCTGGTCATTTGATGTGCAGCCTAATAATGCAAAATAGTAAATGTTGATAATTGGAATTTGGTCTGGTCTAATTCTTCTTTGCAGGCTGGTCATTTGATGTGCAGCCTAATAATGCAAAATAGTAAATGTTGATAATTGGAATAATTTTATTGAGCTCGATCATTCTGGATTGACAACAGAAAGTGCTTCAGTGTGTGTGCTACAAAGAGGAGAGCAAAACATGAGAGAAAGTCTCCCCCAGGACTGTAGGGATCTTCTAATAATGGGCTGCTGGAGTTAAGAAGGTGACCTATTATTAATTACTTTATTTTGGACTGAGTAATATTGCTCAGCAAGAATTTTATTCATAAAATAGTCATTGCAAAAATGTAGAGGAGTAGAATGATAGGCTGTGTTTGTTTGCCAGTGTTTCCACTCATTACAATAGAAGCTTCATTTCTGGAAGCATGAAATACTTTTTCTTTGTGATTTATAGGAAGATGCTTAAAGTAATTCAGTTTGATAAGTAGGTCTTTCAGAAATGATTCAGTGCTTTCTGTTCTCTAAAGAATAAATAGATACATGCTTTAGGTTATTATATACAGGTTGGTAAATTGCTTGATAATGTTTTCTGTCTTATTTCTATCCCTTGCTCTGAAAAGCAAGAACCCAATAGCTCCTCAGACATCAGCATAAATGATAAACAAACCTGAAAAAGGGCTTTAGAAAATGGGAGAAGCCTCTAAGAATCAGAGTATCTTCTTGGCCAGCCTTTAACATCTCAGTTGAAAGGAATTCATACCTGACAAAAGAGGCAATTAGTTTGCTGAATGACAACAAGAAATGTCACCACTGGTAGTAAACTGATGACTCTGTTCCTTATTCTGTTGACAGGTCTTATTATTATGAACATTAAAGTAATCAGTTCCCTGTCACTTCACAATCCTACCTACCTCTTCCTTTCCTCAAATCCCCTGATTTCAGTTGCATGCTTGATCACTTATGTATTGTTTTTACCAGTCCTTGCTGGCCTGAAACATTACAATAATCTTGCAATCTGGGTAGAAATATGACCCATAATAAGCATGAGGATGAAGTGACAATGCCAATGATCATTGCTGAAGGGATGTTTATGGCTGTGTAATGCTGTGGGGGTCCTTCACTATTTAAAGAAGAAAGCCAAGAGAATAATTCAAAGACCTTATTTTAGTAGCAGAATTACTTTTTTTTCATTAACTACCTACAAGAGTAGAATGCTAAGGCTGCACCATTTTTGTTGGGTTTTTCTTTTAAAGACACTTTATGGAAGAGTGTTTTTTTTAAAAAAGCCAGTAAATCTAGGAAAAGAATCTGAAGTTAATGACATGATTCCTGGTTGTTCCAATCCTGAAATCGATCTGTCAGTGGTGCAGCACACTTATGCCAACATGACTGACTCAGTGAGCGTGCAGCTCTGCTCACCTGGGGATGGCTGCTGGCCTCGGAGGCTGCAGAGGCAAACGGGGGCTGAGGTGGGAGCAGCTCAATTACCTCCATGATAACTCTGAAAAAAACAGTCACAAGGTAAATGGTGTAGCTTGTTTTGGCAGTTGGTGATTTACAGGAACATTAACTTTCAAGCTCAATTGACAGCCTCGGAGCTGCATTTCATGTGAAGTATGTGCAGGTTGGAAAGAAAGTCATGAAGACAAAGAAGTCATCTATGCCATTAGAGGAAGTGCATGTCCCAAAATAACTACAGCATTATGGAGGGAGGCATTAATGAAGTGTTACTCTTACACTTCTTGATTCTAAGCAAAAGAAGCAGGTGTCTTAGTGCAGACACCTGCAAAATGCTTCCTGTGCTCTCCTGACAAATTATTCTGAGTTGGTAGTTTGGGAGGTCTTGTGGTGAAGAATCAAAAGTTAAAAGAAAACCAAACAAGCAAAAGCACATGAACTATGGAAGTCATGAAAACTTTGCTAAGTGAGTGTGAAAAACCATCTTTGAAATAGTCGACCATTATGAAACTGTGTATGCTATGCAAGAGGTCTTCAACAGAGTGGAAAATGTCCTAAGTTTAAATAACTCCTCATAAATACATCAGAGGCTTTGTAAGTTTTTAATTGAACTTCCTTCTGAAGACATTGTAACTTCCTTTTTTTTTTTGTGATTGGATTGATACTACCAAGATGAATACCTCCTGATGTTTCCTAAGCTCCAACCTATTTGTTTTTATTTTCTGTTTTGTGCTTTATCTTCCATGGCTTGGTGCCCTGTTGAATTGGTGCCATTTCATGGTTTGGGCCAGAGCTGGGACATGCATCTCCTCAGGTGTCATGGCAGTAATTGCAAGTGGATCCTACACTGTTTATCTCCAGGGAACAGTGTACGGAACAGCATTCCCTGGTGCAATTATTTCACTGTAGGCTATAAGTTATAGCTTGAACATGTGGATGTTAAGTGTTTTACACTGTTGTAATTGTAAATCCATATAATTAGACAGAGTCTTTTCAAGATGCTGACCCCAGCCTAACAGCACAAACCAATTTTTATTGATGGTGGTAATCCA
The DNA here is from genome assembly GCA_013396755.1 of Sclerurus mexicanus. Taxonomy (NCBI): domain Eukaryota; kingdom Metazoa; phylum Chordata; class Aves; order Passeriformes; family Furnariidae; genus Sclerurus; species Sclerurus mexicanus. The sequence continues at coordinate 1,764,411 of VWZF01000574.1, read as the reverse complement.
GATGGCTGGCAATAGATAACTAAAAGGATAGAAGAGTAAGTGAAATTAAATCAACATTTGAAGTTCAACTCTTACTACAGGAGGGGTTAGTTTAGTAATTTAATCATTGGAGTTCAATACATGGCCTACTTGTTCTATTATGTCTGAAGTGGTGAAGGAGTTCTTCAGCTTCAAAAAGAAGAAAAGCTGTGAGGAAATGACTTGAACAAGTTTTTTAAAAAAGGAACCCACAACAATGCAATTTTTGACAAGAAGATAGAAAACAAAGTTGTAATTCTTTCTTAAAATAAAGGTACACCCACAAGGACTATTAGTGCCATGTCAGTCACAACAGATCTTTGTACTTCTGCAATTATATATTGTATCTATAATGCTTGAAAATATTTCTGAGACACTAGAGAAGTTACTTGATTGAAGAAAAAATATCTATTAAAAGCTATGCACTTTGATGTGTTAAAATTAATGGTAGTTGCACAATTTTTGTGCACTTAAGCACTTCAGTAAATTCCTTTACTTCTCTTACTTACCTTGAAGAGATACTGCACTTTATTACTTAAGTTGGTGCATATATATGCAACAATAATAAAGAGGGATAAAAAATAATTGCAGATGGTGTTTTATTGATATACTAAACTCAACTGCAAAGATTGATAAAATATTTGTAAATTGATATGCAGTCTGAATTGTGCCCTGTAAGGAGAAAAGCCCAGTCTTTCAGTAATTATTAATATTTCATGCTATGCTGGCACCCAGTACTAGCTAACATAATATAAATAGTAGCACAGACATCTCCAGTTGGTTTATTCTTCATAAAGATACTGGGCACAAAAGATGAGCTTTGAGAGTTCCTTGGGAGAGTGGATCTGATCTGAGAGGTTTGGGTTTATTCCAACCCAAACAAAACAGTAAATCAGGGTATTTCAAAGGATTTCAGTTACTTGGAAAGTATTCTTAATTTCTGACCACAGAGTATGGACAAAGCTACTCTGTACTGGTGGGACATTCCTGCATATACCCATTTGTGGTTACAAACTTATGCTGGCCAGAGCAAGTCTCTTGGTGACAGCTCTTACAAAATGTGGCTGTCATGCTGCCAGATACCACAGCACAAGCTCTGCACAAATGGGCACGTGTTCCTGGTTTTCTGAAAGGCAAAAACCAGGATATTTACAGGTGTGGCATTTTATAGTATTGTTTTGTGTTGGTAGGAATCTTAGAAGGAAAATCCCCTTTATATAGCCTTAATAAAAAGGGTTTGAAAATCAGTTTCTAGAGGACACTTGAGTTCACATGACTGTGTTTGATGGGCTGATGACTTCATTTGAATTGTCATCTTTAGGTGAAAGAAACCTGAACACCTGTGTCTCTGTAGGGATGTATGTAAGCAATGAACACCACTGAACTTCTAGCTGGGGAAAGGAGAGGCCGAGGAGTGGCTGCAGCCAGGGGTTTTTTGTGAGAAACCTCCTCTGGAAATGCAAATGACAGAGTCAGAGCTGGGTCTGTTCTCTCCCAGTCACACACTGTAAGAAAGAGAAAAGCTTTCTGCTTTGGAAGAATCTTTGGAAACATGTAATCAGTTGGAGTTTATCCCAGGGTTTAGGTTGTTATTAGTCAAGTACAAGAAGTGTGGTTTTCCCTGGACCTTCTGGAGGAGCTGTGGAGAACAGCCAGCAGGTACTGCTCTGTGAGGAGCCTTTTTGCTGCAGTGCTGCTCTGCTCCTCTGTGCTATGGGACAGTTTGGGATTCTGATGGGGACCCTGTCTGTAAATTTTAGCATTGGATTAACAAGGCCAAGGTGCTTGCAGGTTTTTTGGGGCCAGTGCTGCATTCATAACAGCTTTCAGCGAGGTGATCTCCTCACGCCTGGCACAGAGGGCAAGCTCAGGAATGCAAGTCTCAAATTGAGGAGCGAGTGCTGTGCTGAGAATGGCGTGTTTGATAGTTAACTTCCCTAGGTTTCTTCTCACAGCTGATAATGAAGTGGATGATTTACGAATGCTGAGGGCACGGTTAGGATGAACCTGTTGATGTCTAAAAGCAGAGGAGAGCGTGTTGAGCCTCAGGGAACCATGAAAGCTTTTTACACTAGCAAATGTGCACTGTGCATTAGGGACCTGACCTTAGTGCCCCACCATGCTTAATTTTTCCTTTCTTTTAAATGCTCTGAAATAATTTTTTATTGCTTTATTACTTCTGGGTTAAAACTATTGCAACTTAGAGCTTTCTCTCATGAAACTTGTAGTTCATTGATTGAGAGTCAGAAACTACTCTTATTAACATGGACAATGGGAAGCTCGCTATCACAACATGCTCTGGCAAGTGCAGGACAACTCATCTCCTGTTGCTGCCTAATGGTTTCTTCATTTATCTGCTTCTATTATTGCTGAAAACCAGTTTCCCACACTGTTTAATTGGCTGAAACGGCAGCTGTTGAATGACTGAGTGAATGGGCAGGTTTGGCTGGCGGTGTAGCCATGCGATGTGCAGCGGGTTGGGTGTGGGCTGTGAGGAGAACCACGAGGGGCTGTGTTGTGCCCTGCCCACACCCACAAAACCGTGTCCTCAGAGGTCTAACTTTGACTTAGTGAAATTAAGTCACTGGAGCACACATATAGTGACATCTTGGCATAGCCTGCCTGTCAGCCTGTCGTGTTGTTCAGGGGCTGCTTCACTCTGGAGATGAGCTGTGGTTTGCCAGCTCACATCAAACGTGTGCGGACAAATGCAAATCTGCAGAAACAAGAAACGCTGTGTTGCTAAAACTGTAAAGTACACCAGAACTAACACGGGCAAATGTGAGTTGTTTATGAAAAATGTGTTAGAAATGCCATAGGGTGGAATTATCACTTATAAAGATCTCACTCCTACAGCCTAGAATAGCTTAAAGGTGCTGGAAAATAAGGTTCTGCAGTGCTCTCTGGAGAGCCTGTCTATTTTGTCTTAATTGTTATAGCTCTGAATATTGTTACCCTTTAATGCCATGTTGTGAAATCCTTGATGTGCTCAGCACTCCAACCATCCAGTGCTCAAGATTTTTATTTCCTTAAAAATCAACAGACTAATTTGATTGGTTCTCCCACTTCTTGAACTGGAATTTTGCCAGCAGTCGTATAACTTACTTGACCTACAAATACACATGAATGTCAATACGTAGATCCTCTTATATCATGCTTTTCGTTTTCTTCTAAGGTGGACAGCACTATTCATTTTAATATTTCTGTAGGAGAGGTATGTTCACTCTATCTGTATCCATTGTCTTGCTGTCTTGCTGACTTAGCTAATGATGTGGTGGCCTTTCCAAAATACCATCTCATATGAAGTTATTGACTTGCTTCAGTATGTCTGAGAGGTTCTTAATTATGCTCCAGATTGTTGAGGCACAGAAGTCACTCAGCAGAGCTTAACAACGTTCTTTGTGTGGCCAATTCCAGCCATTAGTCAGCTGAGATCAAGTCCTAGATACTGGGATTTTTTTCTCCAGATGTTTTTTTCTGGTGCACTTAACAGTGAGGCAAATAGAAAGATGTGACAGACGTATTCCCAAACTGTAGGGTGGAAAGGCATATCATAAGGGAAGTCCTAACTGTGGTGTGGGTTGCTCTGTGTGAGTGGGTAGGTTTAAGGAACTTCTTTGTGTGTGGCAGCACATTCTCAGCGGTCCTGTAGTGTTCCAACTCTGATGGATAGTGATGGCAGTGAAACTGGGAGTACTGAGGTGTCAACTGGCTCTTTCTGAACCCAGCTGTGACAGCAAATGCCTAATGTTAAATTATTCTTTCTTCACTGCCATAGAGAAATGCAAAAAAATAAATTAAAAAAAAGGTTGATTACAACTTTTCTGTTGCAGGCAAGAGGTAAACCTCCTGCAAAGTTAGAAGAGGCCAAGGATTGATTTGTTGTGGAGGATAGTTAGAGGAGACAGCAAATCAATTTACTGAAGCAAGAAGTTTGTGGGAGGGTCTGCTAGGACTTCTGGCTAGGGAGGACTAAGTTAAATGATGCCCCAAAGTAAAATGATGTAGATAAAGGTGGATGTTTCAGAAATGAAAGGAAGGAATGTGGAATTAAATGCAGATCTCAAAGCAGCAAAGAACCTACTCTTGTGGTTGGGAATTTATGATCGAGGTAAATTAAACAAGCCAATTGTTGGCAGAAAATTGCTTGAAGAAATTTTATGTAGTAGGGATGGCTTCATAATGACTGAGAAAGAAAGGGAAAAGAAAACCATCAAATCTCAATGTGTTTCTGGGACGGAAATGTTACCATTTTTTAAAGCTAATCTGATTTCTGGTTGAGATATAACATTAAACTTTTGCAAGGAGATAACTATTTAAGACTTTACTTGAGCTGTGTGGTTTCTTTTATAGCCATTTTAGCCTTTTATGATAAGATTCTTCCACACTAATTTTTACTGAAACAAACTGGTTTCCTTAAACTGAATCAGTGGTATCTCTACAGTAGAGAATTTCCTTAATGCAAGAGGGAAATGTTGGAAAAATGTGCAAATAGAGAAGCAGAAAAATTTCCACACTGGTTTTGTTTTGGTTTTCCCCTCCCCTCCTATAAATCTTATGGTTTTGTCATAGTTCCTGCATTTATAGACATAATCCGAAGGGAGGCTGAAATACGAGTTGTGTATTATTGGTATTTCACCTAGTGAAGAGTGAGTCGAGATCCTCTGTGTGATGGGGTGGGTAGTAGGAGAGGGACAGATAATTAAATCTGTAGTGTGATTCATTGATGTGTTAAGAATAGAAGTATAATATGTCATGATACCTTACTGCTCTTGGCCTTGCTAAGATTGCTTAAAAAGAGACTGAAAATCCACTCATGTAACACACTTCTTGAAAGAATTTCTATGGAACAGAGATGCAAGGTTATGTAAAATTGCTCACTCTCAGGATTCAGGACAATGTAGGATTAGGTCTGTTGTGAAGGTGACGTTTCTAATACATATTTAACACAGAAAGTAGTTTTGCATTTCTTATTTGATCTTCAGCTTTCCAGAAGTCTTCCTCCATCCCTGTTGATGTATCTTTTGTCTCATATCAGTTGCACAACACGCTCATTTTGCTGTATCATAAGCAGGTGATTTTGAGGGAACTCTTTTATGTCATTTTCTTTGTATGTAATTTACAATTTTTATTATTTTAGCTGTGATTTTTATATTTGCACTGGTTAAATTTTCCTAGTATAATCAGTATTTGTTTATAAAGGAGAACAAATGTCTTTTCATTCCCTCATTCAAAAGGTTTGTCTTTTTGGGGCTTTTCAGTTAATTCCTTAACCAGCAGTGTCTCTTAACAGCCAGTGGCTGAGCAGCAGTGCCACTGTTGTTCTTCTCATTTTCTTTTTTTGTTCCAGCTCTGTTTGCTAAAGAAACACAATGTGCTGATGGTTTTAGGATGTTGTCAGCACAGGTTCCTTGGGCTGGACAATATATTTCTACCTTTGAATGCTGAGGCTTTATGTATTTATAAATAGATCATGACAGCTTTGCATTCTTGTAATAATGGTGGGTTATCTTTATGTTGCAACTGAAATGACAAGAATATTTAAAGGATGGTGGGGCAAAGTGTTTTTCATTTGCCTCCTTCAGAAATAGATCATTTAAATGTCTTTGATTTGTCTCCATAGTAATGTTTCAATTGACACTTAATATTGAGTTATACTTGCATTTAAAAGATTAAATAACCTGTAAAAATAAAGAGTAAATACAATATTTTGGCTAATTTTTGGGTTCTGATGTTTTGAGGTTTGGTTTAGGGGGTTTGTGGTTTTATTTGTGGGTTCTGTTGTTTGTTGTTTGTTTTTTTTTTATTTGTTTGGGCTTGTTTGCTTTATTTTGTAGGCTTGTTTGTTTTTGTCAGGGTTTTTAATGTTTTGTTGGTTTGCGGTTTTTTAGTCACTTTGAACCAGTAGTGTCCTCAAAAAAGTGAGGGCAAGTTCAGATCTCTTATTTCAGTTGGTAGTTTGCAAGGTGTTGGAATTGGAATAGTAAAAAACATGGAGAGCATAATCTGTTAAGGTCTAAGGATCATGTTCATGTAAATTATGAAAGTGCTTCATATTCCTTAAGAATTCAGCATTAAAAATTGTTTCCTAAAGTTTCTGACAAAACTCCAAGAGTTTTGTGTTCTCTTTGGGTCCAGAGCTGGTAACTGAGTATTGGACCACTTAACTCCTTTCCTCAGGTCTCATTAGACCTGCACCTGGAAGGCACTGTTGGGAAGTACAGAGAGATCTGCAATGTAGCAGAGTCTATTTTATAGAAGTGCATAACAAAATGAAATACATGAAATGCCTTCATCAGGAAATACTTCTTGTCACAGCTGAAATGTTTGAAATCTGGAGTGGCACTGGAAATCAGGGAGTGACAGAGTGTGTGTGTCAGCCTGCATCTTTTTTGAAAGGTGTCTCCTGAATTCGCATCTTACGCCTTAGGAAATCTACTTCCTATGTTCTAGTCTGTTTATGATAGTAGTTTTCTTACCAGTCTTATCAAAGAGGGGGTATTTTGTCTCTCTTGGCATTAGAAATAAAAATTGCCTGTTGTAATTACTGCATATGTGGCTCTGCTCTTTAGTTCACTATTGTTTAAATGAGGAAAATGATATTTTCACAGAGTGAAACTAATTGTTCATTGTTGTTTTAATGAAACAAGGACTGTGCTTGGAAAGTTTGTCTCTACAGGTGTTATTAGTGGAAGCTGACCTGCGTTAAGGGATTCAATAATGTGTTTACAGAATATAAAATTTCAGATAGCTTGTTCTGGGTTTTCTTTTTCTCTTTCCCCCACCCTGACCTGAGGGGGGGAAAGAATCTCTCCATGAGCATCATAAAATAGAATAGAAAACATGGGAGTTCAGTAAATGTATTTGAGAAACACTTTGTGTCAGAATTTAAATGCACTTGAAAATAGTAGGTGAGATTGCACTTGGACTTAGGTACAATACAGGTGGTAAAAGACAGTCAGAAACTGATTTAAGTGAAGACACCTTGCAGGATTACATTTAGTTTGTTATCCTTAACACCACTGTAACTCCTGCTTCTCAATATTCTTCAGTACTTTGGAAATACTCCTCCTGTCTCACCCATTATTTAAAAGATTTGGATGTCCCCTCATCCTTTTGCATTCTTAGTTATCACTCTGTTTATAAAACTTACAGAGAGAATGTTTCTTCTGTGTTCATTATTTTATCTTCTAAACTTGACCTAGCTTCTCACCTTGACCTCTGCTGCATGACTGTGCTCTGAGCATATTCCTGATTAGAGTAGGAACAAGAAAATGGATGAAACAGGGGTAATAATCTTATTAAATTCCTAAGTTTTAAAGCTAACCCAAAATCTGGGCCAAGGAATCGTGTAATGATGTCTGGACAATAATGAGAGCACATCTTTATAGTACCTTCCCTGAATCCTCTAAAATACAATGACTCAAACCCCACCGAGAGTGTTTCTGAGCCTGCCTGACCTGCACGCCTGTCTCCATGTCCCAAGGACACAAATCTGCCATAGTAATGGAGGCAGTTCAGAGTCAGTGAAATTCCTTGACCTCAGTCTGTTGGGGCTTCCAAAATCTCTTTGTTCAGGGAAGCTTCCCCAAGTGATGTCCCTGGCCTCCTTCAGATGCTTCTAATGAATTCAGAGGCTTCTGATGAATTTTAGGTTCCTCCTTTCTGAAAGGCAGCATAGCACACAGATTATATAGGTCAGGAAGAGAAGTAATTTCATTATGTTATTATTTATTATGTCTAGCTGAAAAAAAAATCAAATTTAGAAATTTATAATTCTTCCTGAAATAAAATGACTCTTCTCTAGACATCAAACCCTAAGAACACAGAAATGTATTACATCAAAACAGGATTTGTCCTGTGACTTCAGAAGTGATTGCTGAGAGTGAAGATGGGGTTGGTATAACACAGGAGTATTATGAGAAATGTGATGGGGCTTCGTAGGTATCTGTGATGAGTTTGCCATTGAGCATAATAAAACAGTATATTCATACTGCTTTCCTTGCTGGCAAGCTGATGTGCATAGCTGTTCAGAAGGGAAGAAGCAGAGAGGCTGACAAGCAGCAGCTTCTTTTGGTTAACACAAATGCAATGCAACTTTTAATGGGTTTTACTAGAATACTGTTGAGATTTTGGGCTCTGTCTTGAACCCCTGTGAAGTAATGAATGATATAAGGATGTGATTGTGTGTGTGTGTGTCTGTGTTTATAACGAGATTGATACATATTTTTCCCTAGTTGTGCTGATCCAGCCCATAGACATTCTTGGCTTAAGCAGGGCAATAGATCTCCCTTGCGCTGACCTGCCTTGGAGCAGCTGGAGCTTCTCTTACCTTTAAGTTACCCTTATTTACCCTGTTCCTCCCTGTTTTACAACTTCCATTGTTTGCATTCAGTCTGATTTCTCTGCCAGAGGTTACAACACAGACTAAATAATATCCTCAAAGACATGATAAGGAAAAATAAAGGTATTTCCAAGCGCATTTCCTTATCTCTTGAGGGATTATTTATGGTACAATTGCCTGTTCTGGACACGCTCTTGCCACCTGAAGAACAATATCACTTTTTATTTGACTTCATAGACTAAGAGCTACAATATGCACTAGAAAAATCAAACATACTTTGTAAGACGAATAGTCACAGCTGGGGATAAGGAATATAAATAGGATGACATCAAATGAAAAGAACTGATGATCCAACAAGGCTTCTATAGATCATGTTGTCTCTAATGTCAGGAGAATTGCAGATTAGTCTTGCTGCTCTTTATGAGTAAGCCTATTTATCAACTTTCTGGAAAAATCTCATTTAAGGTGGCACATTTTCCTTAGTTCTGCCACACTTCAAAGCTTAAATCATAGGGGTTGGTCAGCCATTCTCTGCTGGCTGTAATCAGTGTGTGAGATTCCTGTCCGGGCTTTTCTCCATCAACCAGGTCCCTGCTACTCCTGGTGGACTTGATAATGTAATTTTAGTTTGCTTGATTAGTGAAGTGAAAAAAAAAACTAGGGAGCCTTACCTTTTAACAACTTTATCCAATTCAGATTTAATGCGCAGAGAGAAAGAGCAATTTAAATTGCAAATGTTCTTTAGAAGAACCTGGATTTCTGTAAAGTACAACTTAGTCACGCCATAGAGGAAGAAGATGACAAGTCCAAGAAAAAAAGCACCTTTGGACCGGGTAGATCTGGGCAGAGACTATGTTATTTTTTTTTAATAACCTACAGATTGAGAAACTATTTTTATGACAGGATATAACAAGAAATGTGAATTCTAACAACTCTGGAGAAAATATGCAGGAATATAAATATTTGTGGGTTTGCTCCCATGTACTACATTTTTAACATGATGTTTTATATCCAAGTCACAAAACGGATTTGTGTACATTGATATTCATTCTTGAAAAGCTAAATAGAGCTCAGGCAAGTAAAACAAGCTGTTTGATAGTATGTTCTTTTTTCCCCCCTTTCGCTTGATGTAAGAATACCTTAGCATATAATGTCACATTAGTTTTATATATGTAAATACTTTCAAGTCAGAACAGGTAGTGTGAGCATATTTTATCAGTTATTACCACTAAGATTTTTATATATATGAACCAAAAAAGCAGCTCTGTGTTTATCAAAATTTAAAGTAATTTTTCTCCTTTAGGGTTACTTGAATTTATGGCGATTTCTCTGTTCTTACATCAGAAAGCATTAAGAATTTTTTTATTATTTTTTAATCTGTCAAAATTATTTGTGTTTTAGCAATGATGTGTAAGATGAACAGAGGGATAACACAGTATCTGGTTTTAACTCAAATGTAAGAAAATCAGTTGTACAATAGTACAACTAGCAAATTCTTGGACAGGTGTTTTTTAACACATTCCAAATGCTGCTGTTCTTACACTGAGCTTTAGGATAAATCCGTATAATTCCTGTGCATGGCATTTTGAAAAGACCAGAGCTGTTAATATCACACCTGATTGCTTTTAAGTCAAAAGCTTTCATGTGCAGGAAATAATGTTTCAATTAAAAAAAAAAGAGAAAAAAGGAGGTCATTTGACATTTCTATGTTGCATTCAAAATCGTGTCTAGGAAAAGAAAATTAAAGCAATTTCAGTGAGCTGCTGAATAGATTTAAGCATTTGCATCACTTGTTCAAAAGGTCAATAGGCCACAATTTTAGTATCAAATTACTGTGTCGACTCTCAGATCTTGGTGGTTTCAGTCTCTTGATTTTTATTTTATTTATTTTTTTGAAGTTTTGCTACTGCTGCTACACCTGGATTTAGTCTCTGTTGTTCTTACTTCAACTTTGTCATCATGTGGTGTCTGAAATGTGTAATTCTCTCTCCTATAATTTCAACTGTGAAGACACCGTGTAAGATTGAAAATACAAACAGCAGGTGGAAAGAATTTCTACACATGAGTATGGTGACTTTGCTTTTTGCTTTTCTGTGTGAACTGCATTTGATTTACAATTAAAGTGTGTGTATATATATATATGCACTTGTGAGATTAGTGAGCATTTTAATTTTTAATGCTGCGTACACTATCTGACATTTCCCTGGGGATTCAGAGGAAATCCTTTCTCCTTGCATAAAACCAACAACATGCATTTACCCTAAAATTGCCCTTGAAATAGATACTTATTCTAGTAATATTTAGAATAATTTCTCCCCAATGACATCTCCTTTGCTGCACAATGCTTGATCATTGAATCCTGAAATGCAGATTAGGGTTTTGCTTATGGTTGAGTTTCTTTAGAGAACCATTAAGAAAAAGCATTTGCCACGTGAAGATTCACCATGTAGGGCTGGATTTGCTGGCTGCATAAAAAGCATTGTTCTTCTATGGATGACCTCCTTGCACAGAATGATAGTTTTATCCTTCTCTACATCATTATGTTTGCTGTACAAAAATCCTGCTGTGCTACACCATAATAACATGTAATCTTCTTGCTCAGTTTAGCTGAGATTTAAGGAGCCGCTGTTCATGGAAGCAGTTTTCTAAAGTCTGATCTATAATTTACCAGAATCAACCAGGCAAAAGAGCAAGAGGCTTTATAAGAGGGATACAGCCCTTAAAACTCTTAAATGAAGATTAGTTTAAAGTTTTACAATCCGGTACAGAACCATCTGGCAAATCTCATGTCAGGCTTTGTTAAACCTCTGAGCTTTCCTAGGATGCTGCAGTTGTTCAACCCCCACCCCATGCTCTGCCCTTATCTTCCATTCCTTGGCCTCCTGCCCTGCACCCACTTCTCTCATGGATATGCTGGAACAAAAGAGGGAAATAAGTAAGTCAAGGGCTGATTTTTTTTTCTCTGGGAGTAGTGTAGCATCTCTAAGTGCTGGAGGTTGTGGGTGAGCTGCACCTCTGGAAATCATGGCTGGAAATTTTGGCTGGATATGCACTGGGTGACTTATTGTGTCTCTGAAGAGGTACTTGCAAGATGAAAGCTGCCTGTTGGCAGCAGCGTTAGAGACTTGCTGGGTTAAATTGTGGCTTTTGAGTCCAAGGGAATCACTCTACAGACAGATCACAAGGCATTTTGATACTTTTGGAAATGGAGCTGCAGTTACAGCCACAACAGTGTGGGAGTTGTCATTGTCAGTGGTGATTCCAGGTTGGAAAGCTGATTGTTCCCATTGCTGCTAAATCAGATTTCAGGGCTCTAGACTACAGGTTTCTTGCTGATATCTCCACATCGGGGTTCTTATCTGTATATTTATTTGTGTTCTTGTCCTTTGGCAAAAGGCAGACCTTTGTTACTTGAACACAAAGCAAAAGCCTTCCCAAAGGAATCCTTACTTGATTTCAGCTGTCCTATGGCTTTCCCATATACTTATATAAAGCTTGGAAAGTCAGAAAAATTTCATGATTTTTTAGCAGTCTGTGAAATAAACTTATTATCACTGAAATTAACCCTTCTGTTCCCCTTTCACGTGAAGCGTCTTGGGAGGCTGAGGGAGAGGACTTCAGGAATCCAATTACCTGAAATCAACTTAGAGACAAGAAGGAGGCATTGTTAATGGAGATAATCTCCTTCTTAGGCTTACAGCATTGCTCTGTCTCAGTGTGATAATAAAGACATTCTGCCTGGACAGTAAAATCACTATACATGATTTCCTTACTATAATGGGGGATGGAAAAATGGTCAAGTCTGCAGTTTCTGTCTAAAAGTGTAGCTTTTGGCAGACAGACACAGATTACCCCAAATAAACATTTGCAATCCCAACAGACAATGTAGCATAGATAATATAGTACTTACCAAATGTCTTTTTCTGTGTATTTCCTAAATTTCACTTCAAGCCATATAGGTTTTCAGGATGAAAGACAATTACACAGAGCACTTCCCCCCCCCCTCTAAAGTGCAGGAGTGGAACACTTGGAATCAGATAATCCTAATGCTGCCATAGCAATTTTGTAAGGCACCAGAGAAAAATGCATTGTATTATCTTTGAATTTCAGTCTGCTTTTGCTTCTCACAGCAATCAATAACCCTTAGAATTACTGGTGGTAGTATCTGTATAGAAAATTTTAAGGCTTTTCCAGAAATTGAAATAGGTAAACCAAAATTTTCATGTTGTAACATTTTTTTTTTCCCTTTTTAACCCTAATAAATCCAGATTTGCTTTGAAGAAAAGCAGAAACCTGTCAATAGAAAAGCAGGTGGGAATGGAAGTGACACCTAGCTGAACAGATCCAGTAGTTAGTTTAAAAAGTTTAAGGTCCAGACCCAATTCCCTTTGCAGTATGGAAAATGGTAGTAATTAAAAAATTATTCATATCCATGGGTCAAGTTATTAGAGATTTTTATGACTCCTGCTCAAGAGGCTGAGGCCAAACAATTACAGGCAATTTAACTTCTCTCCAGCAGAAAGGGAAGGACATTGCCACAATGTTAGTTTTGTATTAGAGCAGCTGCTGGCAGCTCAGGAGCTGGGGCTTTGGGAAATGAGGGGATTGAGCCTTCCTCTTCCTCACCACTCTTCCTGAGCTGCACAGGGCAGGATCCCAAGCAGGGGCAGCTGGGATGAGACCTCAGGGCAGGGAGGGAATGGAATTGTCTAATAGAGAAATGAGACATCAAGCAGTATCTTGTCATGGATCATCCAAACCTGGGCAGGCACCAAGAGCCGAGTGGGGCACGGGCAGGATTCCATCAGAAGGGATATCTGTGACCAGGCACTTGTAAGATCAGTTTGAACTGTCTCATGTTTCAAAGTGAGGACCACTCTGTAGCATCTTAGATATAAAAATGAAGTCTGACTTCAAACACTGAATTCCATAACCTTTAAAATCTATTTTACAGCTTATTTTCTCTGATAGATTTTGCAACCTGTCAAGTTGTCAAAAGTAATTGTGTGTTTGTTAACTTATTTCTTCCAATAAACAACAGGAAATATTCATGATGAATTTAGTTTTTCTCTTTAAAAATATTTCATAACTACTTTGATTAAATATTAAAGCTTTTTTTTGCTGCCATAATTAGACAGAAAATTCCAAATATCAGCAAAATATTTTGTGCAGTATTTCTACTACCTGGATATTATGCTGGACTTTATTGATTGCTAATGTCAGTGATCAGGGTAATTTCTAGGTGGTCAGGTGGAAGACTGATGAGAGTTGGCTGTGTGATGACTCAGCAAACTAAACCTTCTTTTATATTGAAAATACCTGAAAATTGGACTTTCTGTGCATAGACAGGATTGCCTGGCCTTGGGGGATAGGTGAAATGATTGCACTTCCCACTGGGCAAAAGGGATCAGCGAGATAAAGGAAACCTTTGCAACCAACAAGATCCTATGTGGTTTCCTGTCTGTCTTTGCCTGTACCACAGCAGTGGTAGAAGGTGTGAGGGAATGATTTAGAGCAAGGTATCTCCCTCAGCTCCTGGTGGGGGACGTCTGGGAAGGTGTTGGATGAATGGTAGGAACTGAATCAGTTGTCTGGGTACACCCTGTGCTCATGGAACTGTAGTTGGCTGTAACAGGAGTGACAGGTGGTTCGTCAAACATGAAAAGAACTTAATTTATTCCAGAAGTCAAGGCTGCCTGCTAGAGAAATTGTAATCGGTGCGTGTACAAGAGCTAAGGGAGCTTTAATGGCACTGCTGAAACCATAATGTAATATCCAGGTTGAAATCGTTCCATCTTTAGCTCGTTATGAGCACAATTTTCTTCTACGTGTGAAACTTAAATGTCAAATAGAGGAAGTGGAGGCAATGTAAACAGAAGACACTAGGCACAGTCTATTGTTTTCTTCAGAGGGATTGTAGAAGCTGCAGAAGGCTGTAGGAAGATGCTCCAAGCCAAATGGGCACATAAAGGCTTCCAAAAACTTCCCAGCTTTAGTAAGAGCTTCTTTATCTGTGTTGGAAGAAAGAAGCTCCTGGGAGGATTGTCTCTCTTTACCGCATTATTCTCTATGAAAGAGAGAAGAGAACTTGCGGATAAGTGCTGCTTATGTGATCCATTAGCAATGTGTGTGTATCTCAGCAAGGGGTGAGTAAAGAGCTTTATAGTGGAAGCAGAACTGCTGTGGTAGCAGGTAGTTCAGAACAGGAACTCACACCTGAGCCTGCAGCAGGTGTAGTTTGAGCTCTGAGTTGGTGTCACAGCTCAGGTGTAACATGGTTTTGTCCCCTGAAAAGTGACAATGCACACACACTGCAGGTTCTCCATGGGAAACAAGACCTGCACTATTCTCTCACTCCTTCTGTGCCCTGTCCCTACATTTTTGTGCTTGGCTTCAGAATGGGGTGAAAAAAGGTGTCTTTGGGTGGTGTGTAGGGGGAACAGTAGGAAATAAATGGTGCTGGTCTATAGGAAATTCAGCAGTTAAGAGTTTTTCGAGTCTTCATTAAGTCATAAGACTTAGAGCACGGGTTCCAGTGTTAATCAAGGACTTGAAGTATTGTTTCACCTAAATGTACACTTGATTTTTCCTTTTTCTTTTTATGTTAATATGAAATTGACTGGACAAATGTATAAAAAATGGATGTGAAATTCTAAGAAAAATGATTTCTCAAGAAATAGTGTGATTTGTAATGTCAGTTCCTGGCAGGTTACCTTGTGTGGAATCATTATGGTATCTTGGCACTACAATTGATATGTTTAATAATTTTCATTATGTGTTTGCGTCCCTTTGATGCTTGATGATTACATTTAAAGCAAGATTATAAGGTAGAATACATTTGCTTTTGAACACATGAAAAACACAACCTTCCCTTTCCAGATGCATTCATTTTAACTCTGTTTAGCATTCACTAAATCTGTGGTTATTTCTTTTTCTTTTGAAATGCACTTATTGTTCTATTTAAAGAAGGAATCATGTTCCTTTGCTACCCCAAAATATAACAAAAAATGGGGAAAATGATTGCTTGGAATCTATTATTACAGGCAATCCAACCTGCCAAAATACAATTGCCATTTAATAAGGTGGTTTTTTGAAAGAAACCCTGTGAATGCTCCATGCTAACTGAAGTTGCCCACAAATTCTGTATTTCAAAAACTGTTCCCTTTTAAGTGGCCACAGTTTGCTGGATATGACAGAAATTCCAATGGCATTTCTCTCCCTCTCTTTGTCAGTCCTTGCAGTCTCCATGGGCATTCACATTGCTCTGATGTGAGACCTGGATAAGATGATATTTGTATTACACATTGTCAAAGGCCATGTTCAAAGGGGAGTACGTTCGAGATGTTGTATTTCAGAAGGAAGAAAATCCTGGCACTGCTTAAAAAGTGTATTTCAGCACAGGATTTTTTTTTGTGAATGCAGCTATTTTTGTTTTATGACAAGGGGAAAAAAAAAAAGAGGGAGAAAGAAAATATGGGACTTGTATTCTTTACAACAATGTGTAAAGTTCCTTCCCTGGGAGATTCATATGGAGAAAATTACAAGGAACCAGGATCCTATTCAATGCTCACTCCCAGTGCTCAGAAATCGTACATGTTTATTATTGAAGCAGAGCAATTACAGATGTTAACAAGTAATTGCAGGATGTTTTGGCATTATTAAAAAAAGGAAGTGTGAAGTGTCAGAAAGTCTTTTTTGCAGACTAATTTAATCTCTTTGATTATGTAGGACTTTTGATTTGGGGTGGTTCTGCTTGAAACACTCCAGTACTGGAAAGTCAAGGAGGCAGAAACATATTAACTGCTCAGTCTTCTGGCTCGAACTCCAAAGAGCATTAAGGCAAGGGCTCTCGTCTGAAAACATGGCTCCACATCCAAATAATGCAGATTTTAAAAACATTGTCCATAATATTCCTTCTGATTCAACTATTTAACTTAGTTACACTGCAGAGCATCCAGGCACAACCTGCGGAGGAAATGGCAGAGAAATCAGAATCAGGTTCCCTCTGAATTTCTGCTGCTGAACCGTACTCTGTGACAAATAATTTCATGTTTTGTCTGGATTTTTTTCAGTACATAGAAATGAAGGTGTGTATTCCCTGCTTTGAATGTTAAGGCAACTCTGTAAAGTTACTTGTCCGGAAAAGGAAAAAAAGAGAGACCTACAGCCTATTCCAAATGTCTGCAGTTGTGATACATTATTGTATGGATTTTGTACCTGACTGTTTTATTCCCTCAAGGGAAATTGATGCTGAGTGCTGACTGAACATGTCACTGACACATGCTTTTCTCTCCTAAAAGCACACGAAAGAAGTGGGAAGGCCACAAACTCCTTTGAAAGAAACAACTCTGGAGCCTTGGACTCAGCCACAGGTAGGCTGGAACAACTTTCCTAACTTGTTTTCTGTAATTGTACTCTCTGTAAGTCTTCATGGAAATAATCTGTAAAGAAATGCTGAAAAGGTTGATCTGTGGTTCTTGGCATCACGTGTTGAAATCATTTGTTTTGGTGTTTGGCTGCTCAGATTATTGGTAGTGCACTTTTATTTGAGGATTCAGCTTCCTTCTAAGAGAGAAATGTCAGTGTTATCTTGCCTTCAGCTTGTGTTTGATG
This sequence comes from Sclerurus mexicanus, assembly GCA_013396755.1. Lineage (NCBI taxonomy): Eukaryota > Metazoa > Chordata > Aves > Passeriformes > Furnariidae > Sclerurus > Sclerurus mexicanus. Next base: position 1,747,436 of record VWZF01000574.1, on the reverse strand, counting down.
TGTGCTTAAAAACTTTTGCAGAACTCGACGAAACAAAACTGCTTTTGGTAGTGTTATTGGTGCATCAGTAAACTGTGAGCATCTGGTGGAGAAATGAAGTGGTGGATGTTTATTTTGAAATCTTAGGAGTTAAGCCTGTTCTGGGGACCTGTTTATTCCCAAAGCTTGTGACAAATACAGCGCTGGAGAAATGAAAACACCCCACACCTCTGTTACTGCTACATTTGTCCATGCTTGGTGGCATTTTTTTTTATTAGATGCAATGCTGACTCTGCAGGTATTCATGGGACAATCTATAAAGCTCATTAAAATACAGAAGCTCTTAAATGGTAAATTCTTCACTGTAGTCACAGATACATGGTATTTATCTACACCTCTGCATGCAGAGAGATGATGGTTATCTGTAAATATACAAGCCTTGTGTTGGAGGGAAATCCCTCCAAAAGGCAGGATCTTCCCTCCTTCCTGACTAAAAGGCTCCCAGGTGTGCAGTGTGTTCCCTGACTGTTCCCAGCCCCTGCACAGCCAAACCTCTGCAGGCAGCTGCTCCTCGCAGCAGTGAAGCCTCATCGACCCGTGTCTGCAGTCAATGATGTTGAAGTGCAGGACTGAGGAGCTGGCTGTGGTCCCCAGTCACCAAGGGACAGTAACTCCTTGTGTGCAGGAACAAACTCTTGAGGGAAGTGTCTGGTTCCAGCAGTTACTGCTCAAGAGCTGCTGGATCCTTGTGGGAGACATCATGGACTCCTCCTGTTTCCTTGCCTACAGCATGTGCTGCAGAGCAGGCAGGAGCTTGGAGTTAGGGCTGGGCTTTGGGTTGTTGGCACAGAAGAGTTTTGGCTTCTGAGCTGTGAAGGGAGTCACTGAAGCAGCTTGATGCTGTGACTGTCATGCAGTGGGACACGGCTGTGTGGATGTGGGTGACAGAGGTGAGGTTGTCCAACCACTTTTCCTTGGTCGTTTGTGTGACTGTTGCCAGCACTCTTTTCAAAGAAATATCCTGTTACACTGTCCTAGTGCTGATGAGAATCATTGTTCTTCCTGAGCGTACAAACCATCACTGTGTTATCTGATCACTTCTGAAAGCTGCATTTGCCACTGCTTTGCTTAATGATCACAGAGATTAAAATGCATGAAATGTTTTTGTCATTCCTATTCATTAAAAAAAAATCTGCCTTTTTTTTAGCAAGTGCATGCGAAGATGCTAACACCAATATGCTTTTTATTTTGTGGAGAGAAGAAATGTAATCAACAAAATCAAAAACTGCTGGAACCACTATTATTGCAGAAAATTAAATTAGTTGTTAATTCTTTCATGGATGTAATTCTGGCCCCTGCAAATCCCTCCTTAGGTATTTTGTATAAAGTGAGTAAAAATTCATGGCATGGATAAAAGCTTTGTCTATTTTATGAGCAACAGGCAAATGATCCAAATGGTGCTCATAAAGCAAATGGTTCCCAACTCCAAAAGGAGGAGAAATGTATTTAAAAGCCGCTAGAACGAACCATGAGCAAAGCCAACTCTCTATTTATGAAAAGGTGTTATTTCCATGAAAGTTTTTTGATCTCCTCATGCCACACACAAGGGAGAGACTTGCTACTGCTGTCTACTTAATAACAATAAAAAAATCACTGCATTTGCTTGGGCTACTCACAGCTGTTCCATGCTGAGAGCTGCTGGGGGATGTGTTTTACCAACAGAGGGAGTGGAATCGCCCTGAGCACAGTGTCGGCATGCAGGGCCAAACAGGCAGTGAAGCAGAAAGAGCCACATCTGGCCCCTAATAGCAGGAGGTGAGGAGCTGGTCCCTGTCAGCAGCCAGGCAATTTCCCACAGAGGTTACAGTCTGGGGAAACAAGAAATGGGGCTTTCTGTGCCCAGGATTTCTACTGCTGGTACTTCCATGGCTCTCACTTGCCTTCTTTGCTCAAGGTTTTGATCTTGGAAGCAGCCAGGTAGCTGGAATTTTGAAACTGAGCTCTTCAATTAGACAAAAAATGAAGAACTGCAGTGCTTTGTCAGGCTTTTTTTCTGCCTGTGTGGTGGGGTTTTTGTTCTTGGTTTTATGGTTTTGTGTTTTTTGTTTTTTTTTCTTTTTTAGGATTTTGGCTGTGATCTTGTAAGTTCCCAGAGCAATATAACATGGACAGTGTGGGAATTCTTTTTTTCATGGCCGTGCCTTTTAACTTGCAGTTTTCTGCATCTTTCTGTGAACTCGGTGAATGGAAAGTGATGTTAGTGCCTGGAAATTGAAGCATGAGAGACTGGTTCTGATAAATTTGGGACAAGACCTTTGCAGATAAGGAACATGTGTGGGAGTAGTTGCCCAAATAGACTTGTCATTGGTTTACAAGCTTTATTTAAATGCTAAATAACATGTATTCCTGTGGTTGTTTTTTGCTGCTTTGCCTGGTTAAACATTTAGCTGATAAACCCTGTCAAGGCTGTTCAGAGCTACTGCAGTTAAGATTATGTATTTATAAGCTCTATATTTATGGTCAGTTATAAACAGGACAATTTAAAATCAAAGTAACCTGTGATTCTTCAGATTTTGAAGTCACTGATGCTATTTTAAAATCTGATTTTTTTGTGGTAATGACACAATAATATTGCTAACCATGATTCTGTATTAGCAACAAATTAGTGAAGCGGGGATGGTCTCTTCTGTCAGGTAACAACTGGCAGGGTTGGAGGAAATGGCCTAAAGGTGCACCAGGGGAGGTTTAGATTAGAGATCAGGAAAAACTCCTTCACTGAAAGTGTGGAATAGGCTGCCCAGGGAGATGGTGGAATCACCATCTCTGGAAGTGTTCAAAAAACGTGCGGATGTGGCACTGGGGGGGACATGGTGAACATAGAATGGTTGGACACAATGATCTTACAGGTATTTTCCAGCCTTAACCATTCTACGATTATTAGGAGGGTGAATTTTAAAAAAGAGAATAAGGATTTACTGTAATAATAATAAAAAACACTAAAAAAAAAACAAAAACAAAAACCCCAAACAAACAAACCCCAAAACCAATGCTTAAGTTTGTACAGCTTAAAACTGCAGTAGTGGCAAATAGTGAGGTTTGCCAGCATGGCAGGTAAAGCAAAACTTCCACTCTTCAGTTGCAGAGTGTTTCTGATTTAATCCTTTTTTGGTTGACTCCTACACCACAGTCTATTATGTCTGTCTGAAATACTGCAGGGAAGTGGTTCCTAGAGGTGTTCAACAGGATAAAATGTGAGAAGGTGGTGTTAGTGCTGCAGCTCTTGATTTGTTTATTAATTGCAAGAACTCCAAGTGCTTTTAGTCACTGAAGATAATGGCTAAAAAGCCAGAATACAGTTGCATTAATCTCCCTGGTCCAAATGTAGCATAATTACTTTAATGAACACATTAATTTATCCCCTTTCTTCATACTCTTCCTCCTTCACTGTTCATGTTGTCAATGGAAACAGAGACAATGATGACCCTCTCCTCGAAGTTCTCTGGGAGGGTTGAACATCCAAGGACTAAGATTTGTCAGGCTCAGGTAGTGCACATTCCTGCCTGTTACAAGCCACATCTGGCACCAACAGGGCTTTGTTACCCTCTGCTGTAACAGTGGGGCATTGCCACAGCACCGAGCATGACCAGCAGGAGCGAAGACATACAGACCAAGTGCAACCATTTGGCTCTCAAAAGCAGAAGAGGAAAATATTTGTCTCCTATTTTCTCTTCACTTGTGTGCAGAACACAGTCTTTTTTATTTTTTTTTTTTTAGCAGAACTGCTTTTTCTGGAAAGGCAAAAATGCGCAGACTGAAATCTAATTACAAATGATAGAGTGGAGCATTTTTCTGCTCAATTTTAAAGAATCACTTTATAATCTTGAACAGTGGATAACAACATCACTAATCCAATATTTTAACAGTAAATACGTTTGATGATGGGAATTGCTACACTAATCTTATATCCCTCCACAGTATAGTTAAGAAATCCACAGGGGGTTTTACTAATCAGTTTTTGTAAAGTAAATCAAGTCATGTAATTCTCATTCCCTCTAAATGCCGGGCAATGCAGGCAGAGCCATGTGCAGTAATTTTTGTTCTTTTCATTGGTTTTGTCCCCTAATCTGCAGCCAGACTTTCCCCTGAGTATGCAAGAGAGAGACTTCCGGAGAGAGAAGTCTCCAAGCACTCTCTGACAGAGATGTCTCATTAGGTGAGCTGGCAATTCACCTCACTGCCCTCACCTGCAGTGCTGGGAAGGGATGGAGCGAGTCCATCTCCTGCTCACAGACAAAGAGCTCCCAATAATAAACACAATCCTCTGATACATTTGCTTTAAGGTACTTATTTAGGCCCTAATTTACTGACCAGTGAGATATCTTGCAATATCGTTTGTGTTTCTGTCTTGTTTTAAGAAACAGTCAAAATTAAAACTAGTTTCTCTTTTTAAATTACAAAGAGTGTTTTGCATTAGAAAGAAAAATTAGCAAATGTGGCTAAATATTTGAAGCGAAGCAATGAGTAAGAGTTATGTGCATATTTTGTTCCTGCAGTTTGTGGGTATTGAATTATCTTTGATGAAGTCCTGGTGTGTTCTGTTTACTTAGCTCACAACTTCAGTCTTGAGGACTCAAAATTCCAGTTCCAGTTAATATGGAATAGAATGCCACCAATTTGCCACATATAAACCAGTATATCAGCCTGTATTAGGCCATTGGGAGTATTCAACTGTAAAATAAAAAAGTAATTACAAGATGTTTGCAAATAAAATCTGAATTCTAGTTAAAGACTTTGCAGCAAAGGCAAGGTTGCTAAGATAACCCGGCCAACAGGAAGAACTCTATTTGTATTAATCTAGTAGGAGTTCAGGTAGACTTTATATGTGTGTCTATATATATGATAGGTATTTTTTCAATATCTAGTTTTGCCATAGTGTATGAGCACTGGAAGTTAATAGCTGATGTAGCTGAAAAGTCACTTGGAGAAAATAAGGACAAAAAAAAGCAGGCTATCAGAGTTGTGAGCACTGAATTTACTATTGATTTCAGCTGGGGAGACTATCACAAAAGCAGAAAATAATTCCCATTTCATTTATGTTTGTTTTCTAGACTGGCTGATATGATAAAAAAAACACCTGTCAAGTTGGGCCAATATATGGTTCTCTTATGAGTTACTTAAAATAAGTGCGACCTCTACAGTCTCCATACAGTTTCCTCAGTCTCTTCCAGGTGTTCAGCTGTGCAGCAGCAGGAAACCTGTCACTTTGGGGGTTGTATCTCTGAGGACAGGCACTTACATGTTCATCTCTGTCAGATTGTTCTATGTATTTTCAGAACCCAAATGTCAAAGCTGCTGAATGGAAAACGAGGGTTTAGTAAAGGCTTCAGGTCCTTACTACCTTGAAATATTTAAATCTTTTCTAAGTCATTCACTGAGACTTTGAAGAATGTCTTTCCCCTTTTGTCCACCTCTACACCGATGTTGTCTGCCTAATTTCTTTGGCTCACGCTGTTAAATCTTTTCCTTCCTCTTGCTTCTGACATGTCAGTGTTGTTATTACAGACTTGATCAGCAGTGTAAAGGAGGAAAGAATTGGGAACAGGAGCAGGGAGCTCAGCTGTAGAGCATCACCTGGACATTGAGCACAGTGTGCATGAAAATAGGTAACCCCAGAAACTGCTGTCAGCATACATCAGGCTGGAGCTGCAGGAAGGAGCTGTGCTGCTCTGCCCTGGCAGGTGATTTATTCCCCATTTCCTGCCGCTGAGTTGGAGGAGATGGGTGCTCAGCAGTGAAATATCCAGTGACATTGTTTAAAAAGGCTGGATAGACAGCTACTCCTTCATCTTGTGAGGTGCTCGAAGCCCTGTCAATGTCTAAGTAAATCACACAGACCTGCCTTCAGAAAATGTAGATGAGCTCCCTGAGGTGCTTAGTTATCCATGGGGCTGCTCAGAACACCTTTCCTCCCCACAGTATTTCCTCTGCCATCACCCCCACTTGGCGAGCAAGCAGAGACACCCACATTATTTAGGAGAGAGAGCTCTGAGTAGCAAAATCATTAAGTTGCATTGGGCTGTAACTTACTCACTCCAAGCTGTGCTCAACATGTATAAATCTTCAAACAGGAAAACATAACGAGGGGTGATTCATTGAGATGTCCATTTCTCCAGTGTCCATTTGCTGTCCCTGGCAGTTTGCTGTAACGTGAGGCAGGAGCTGTGCACGGGAACAGATCCCTCCTCTGCACTGCTACACCTGCAGATGTGTTTATGCATCTGGGAGCGAGAGGAGCGGTCTGAAAAGCTCCTGGAATGCAAGACCATGGTAAAATCTCTCCGATGCCGTGTTTTAAAATGGTATTGGCTTCAGTGTGGACCTTTGCATGGAGAGTGTTTGAGGGAGAGCTTTTGCAAGTGTTGGCCTTTCAACTCCCAGTTGATCTCCTGAGGTTTTCTGTCTTGTGCTATGTTTCTAGGAAATTTGTAACCATTTTTTCATGTCGATGGTGGTTTTGTTTGATGGTGGCGTGGATTTTTTTGTTGTTGTTGTTGGGTGGCTTTTTTTAGTGTAAACTTTTATAGTGTTTGGTAAGAGCATTGTGTCTTCGTTCCTGGTGGCACAATTTTATCTTTTTGGGTAGCTAACACAGGCAGTGACATAAGGGTCTTGTCCCAGGCAGTAACAGAAGGAGGAACCAAGTGCATCATGTGAGCCATTCAACTGCAGGAGTTGATCCCTGTTGTAGTTCTGTGACACTGAATGTTTCACTGTTGGTCACAAAGGATGAACATTGCAACTCAGTGTTGGGGGACAAATTGTTCACAAATGCAGTTGGGGCCCCCAGTGCACACTGCCCGAACTATATCTCATAGATATTCAGCTGAAAACAGTTTCGGACCAAATTTAGTTAACTGAAATGTGGTATTTCACCAGTCCATTAACTTATATGGTTATTGTTTTGTGTCCGTAGTGAAGATGGTGGCTCTGGGTTGCTGTCACCAGGTCTCTTGCCCTCTCAGGCAGCTTCTCAGATGCAAAATCAGTTGTTTTTCTTGAAGGATATTTTATGGGCTGATTAATTTTTTGGCTGAAAATTCTTGCATATAAAGCAGATCCGCTCCAAGTCGGTGCCCTGATGCTGTATGGTAATGGGTATTATGTATCCATTCAAAGCCCAAATGAGATTAACACCACTGTTCTCTCCATCTGCCTTGGAGAAAGAATCCAATAAATAACGAGGCATATGAGGGCAGATTGTATTCAGCGTTTCCAGTGGGTGTATTAGTTTCTGCAAGGAGACAGCACCCAGGCAGAGGGTGTAGGTGCTGCTGTGCTACTCAGAATGCCCGTGTTGAGCTCTTAACCCAGAGCAGTGCTGGCCTTGAAGGGGGACAGACATTTCTCACTCCTCAGGCTGTGCCTGGTCTAACACTCCAGTCCCGGGAGCTGCAAGCTCATGGGCTAAGCTAGGGAGTTTCATTTGAAATATATATACATATATAGGGTTCTTTAATACCTTGAGATAGCATCAAGAGAATAAGCCATGGACTTGTTCCCAAGGGATTTCTGTATTAACTTAGGGAGAAAGTAAAGGAACTTGGTCAAAGGTTCAAAAAGAGCACTACACAAGCTAGACAAAATGTTCCACCACAATATCAATCCAGCACATATTAATCCACAACAGTTAAGATGCAATCAATCCAAAACACTTGAGTCAAAATCTAATCCTTCCTGCTCCAAGCCACCCAAAGCATCAAGAAATGAGAAAAAAGAGGAAGAGGGAATGAGAAAGAGGAAGAGATAGTTACCATTGAAACTTGATGGAAGACCAACTCTCACATGTCCAGATGGCCACATGGTCCATGACATGTGACACCCCAAACCCTCTGGTTTTGTCTGTTCTGTTCTCTATGGCCAAACAGCCCAGGCGGGATCTCTGGGGTCCCAGGCCAGGGTGAGGGCAGAGTTCTCCCTGTCTCTGCCAATCCGAGCTGGGTCAGGGGCTGCAGGAGCTGTGGCGTGTTAGATTTTTCCTGGGCTGTTTGTGACTGGCAGCCACCCCAGGGCTTCCCCGTGTGGGCTCCAGGGCCTGCAATGAAGGACACGATGCCACCCCATCTCTTTCCCCTCCACACACATGCAGTGACCCCCCGCAAGGTGGTTCTCACCCCAGAATAGCTGATCTGGTGTCTGACACCTTGTGAGTTTGCTGGTCAGCAAAACTGAATGGTGCATCTTGTTAAGATTTTATTGGTTTTCTTCACCTAAAAGGGATTGCAAAATAGGGAGGCAATAAAAAAATAAGAAGGTGTTGTGGAGACTGTGTCTATTCTGGCAGCTTTTGTTTGCTGATTCTGATGCTGAGCTGAGTGTCAGAGTCCAGCCTGGCCACAGGGCTCCCATGCCTGTGTCCCCGACTTACATCCAGGTGTCCGTGTGATGTGTAGGGAAACAAGTGTGTTTTCTCATAATTCAGTAAATAAGACCTCCCAGAGTTCCTTCCCCTCCCTCCTCTCCCCCTGGGGTCACACGCTGTCCCATTTCATGTTTCTGCAAAGCAAGAACAGGTATTGATTTTCAAGCCATACCAATCCAAGCTGTTTCTGTCCATCTGACTGAGGCTCTGCCACTGTCCGACAGCACAAGTTTATGTAACAGTTGGAGACAAATTACAGAGAGTCTCAAAAAGGTGGTGGCCTGGAATCAATTGCCACTGAAATGGTGTAACCAGCCTGCAGGCTGCCAGCTTGGAGCTGAAGGACACAGATGAACAATGTAATGTATGTGCTAACTCTAAAGATGCTTAAAATGGATTTTTATAGTAGTGTTTAACTTTACTTAGTTGATAAACAAAAACATTTTATTTTCTAACCCTGCCTTGATGATGGAAGGTAGTTTTTTTTGTATATATCATTCTTTCTATGTATGACCTTCATTTAGAAGACTGCTAGAACACTCTTCCCTGTTGTTATGAATACAAGCTGTGGGTTTTGCTGGAGTTTTACAAACTGGTTGTCATCAATTTGTTTATTAAGTCAAATTAGCAAAAATGCCATATAGAAATGAATGTCAGGCTCCAGATAGTGGATGCTGGTGCTGCAGTTGAAGACTAGTTGGGAAAACAATGACCAAAATATTACACTTTGGCTTGCTTTTGAAATGCCTCTATGCTTTCCAAATACCACAATCGTTGTGCATTGTGCTGTTTTTGTACCTCTAACAGATACTAGAAGTTTCTCAGAGAAGAATTAATGTTGCAAACTCTGACAGTGGTTGGTGTTTGTAGTAGAATTCATCATCCCTGAAAAGATGCATATTCTACTGCTTTGTTTTTAAATCCATAAATTTTCACAGTACTTTGTAATGTCATGAATTTCACTATATGTCTGCAATACAGATGGTGTAAACTCTGAACTGAGGCAGAAATTGCACTTTGTTTTATTTGCCATGCCCTCTCTTTGTACTACTGTTCTCCCTCAAGATTTTATTCTAAATTCCTCTTCACTCTTCAACAAAGATTCACATTAAATACTCAAGCTGGCACCATTTGTGGAAAGTTCTTCTCCCAGGGTGCCCACAGTCAATTTTTGCAAAGGACAAGATGAGTTGTAGGTGCTCTTATTTTTTTTTTATAGTTGAAGGCATTCAGAGCAGTATCATCCTAACGTGAAGCACAACAAATCCCCGAAGTATTTGCAATGTGGGTTGTTTACCTGGTAATATTCCATACTTATATTTTCACTCTGCAAATTTCTGTAGTTCTTGGGCCTGTGGTTCAGATAGCATGATAAAATATCATCTTTTCTTTGCAAGTGGGGCTTGAACAGCTTCCCAGGTGTTTTGGTGCAACCCAACTGTGGACTATGAGCGTCCAGTCCCTGGTTTTATTGCCAAAGAAACCAGCACTGAGCTGGTCAAGAGTGAAAAGTTGAAGGAGCACGTGGTCTGCCCTGCAGTGGAGATGTGCAAGGTCGTTTGGGGATGTCCTTTCATGAGGATGGCAGCCAGTGCTGATGGACTAACATGAGTACAAATACTTTGAATGTGGATTCCACCTTTTTTTTTTTTACTATTTTGCTCTCTCTCACTTCGCACATCCCTGCCTGGCCAGACTTCCACAAACCAAAGGGTTCTTTAGCAGGTATGGCAGTGTGGGCCATGCTATAATAACTTTTTCTGTTTGCTAACTTTATAGAAATAAGTTGCCCAAGCATTATTTCTGATTTTTTATCTCATGTGTTTTAAAACTGGTGGCTTGTTCTATTTTGAGGATGTTATTAATTAAACCTCTCAATTTTCCTTAGGTTTTGTGTTTTTTTTCTTTTTTTTTTTACTTTTCTGGAAAAAAAAGTATAATCTCAAATGATGAAGTTGCTCCTCCAATAATGTATTTCATTGGCTTTTTGTTTCCTTCTGCTTTTCTCTACAGGAAAACCTGCTCTTTAGTTATCCTCTGTCACGTACATGTTACAGTTTTCTCTTTTCAGGTTTTATTTTTCGACATGAAGGATCAGTTAATTTGGAAAAGACCTCTGGGATCATCAAGTCCAAGATCCATAAAATGTTTGCTATCTGCAGTGGATTATGATTTATCTCCTCTGATTTTATTTCCCTATTGAATATCCTGCCTGGGAGGTGATGGGACAAGGCAGGCAAGTCTCAGTCAGAACAAGGCTCTTGGTGTTTTTGAATTCTGATTGTTTTTTCTTAAGCTGCTTTCATATATGTGTCTAACACAGAGATCTTTGTCTAAGTAAAAGTAATGATGCTTTATGATCTGTTTCATTCGCTCTATTTCAGGATTTACAAGTGCTGTGACTTGGAAACATCTGAACATTTTTTATTATTTTTTTTAAGGAGAAGCAGTGAGAGAGACTAGTTTGCTTGCTTTCTTTTTCAGAACACAGCTAAAATGCCAGGCTTCTGAGCTTGGCAGTTTTACAGCAACTTGATAAAATAAAAATAATCGTGCCATCACTATTTTATCTTCCCTCTTTCAGATGTGCTTCCTTCAGAATTGCTTCTTTCTTTCATATTTGTGGCACTGTGCTCAGCAGCGTGGCAGGCTGTTCACAAGTTCTGCCAAGTCGGGGATTTGAGAGAAAGTAAACAACTCGGTTGGAAACATGGATAGCAAGTGTTGTGTAGACTCGAAGAAGCAGAGATATGCTGCTGTATTATAGAAGAGTTCACTTAATGGAAAAATGCTGTTTTCCCCTTAGAAGGAATGAATCTCTCTTGCTGCCCATTGTAAAGTAAGCCAGCCGTGCCCAACAACTGCACTCTGTGCAGGCAACTTCTCTATCAAGTTCTTTTTTAGCACTCTTCCGATTGAGAAGAAAAGGATTTTTGGTCCTCAGTTAGAAATGTTTGTAAGGAATAAAATTGCGTTCTAGAACTACCTAGAGAGAGCTGATAGAAGGAGCTGGGACATATCTGTGGGTGGGCAGTTATTGAAGTCCTTTCCTTTACATAAAGTAGTTGCTCCTCACATATTCCTCAAATATTAGTTTGCTTCCAAGTGTTATTTATTCAGCTGACTACAAATCCATTAATGATACTTTACAAAAGAGTCCTCTCACAGATTGTAGTTTTTGCAAACAGGCAGGATTTAACTCAGCTGCTTCTCAAGTAATTTGTGTATCACTCCTACCCTCACCGAACTACCAAACAGCAGTGAGATGAAAGACAGTTCTTAATTATCTTTCTAGACAGAAGACGGGGCTTAACTTTTAAGAAACATCTTGAAAACTGTGTCCTATGCAGTTCTCCTGAGGAATAAAGGCTCAAACTCCCTTTTTTTTATTTATGCCTCCATGTTCTGAGATAGATAAAGCTCAGAATAGACCCCAGAATTATTACTTTTCTTTTTAAGTCAGTCCCATAGCTTTGTGAAGCCCTGTGACATCTATATTAGTTTAAGGATTGCAGGTAGCTCAGGCTGTATATTTTGCTGAATTACTTCACCTCTCGTGGCAGCATACTTCAGGTCTTCAGGGATAAGTTTTACCTATGGCTTTGCTCCTCTGAAAGAACTTAGCAGAAGTTGCTATCATTATCCTTTTTCCCATGGCATCTCTTCACTTGAAAAACCTAGGAATGTGTCTGACTCTGTACATTTTAACATAGTGTATATCAGTTGTACTCAGATCAAAATTTCTGGAGGATATAACTTACATAGTTGGAAAGTATAACAGCTACCTTTTTGGACAGGGAAATTCCTGTTCCACCTACACAGTGTTTTGAGAGATCATACTTTTAAATGAGGTGAGCATAGGTATATCTTAGATGTTTTTATAACTAACAAAACACTGGTTCTTATTCAGTGATCCTCATTCTTCAAATAACTAAATTTTCTTGGAAGACAAGGGTGGCAGTGGGATGATAAGGAGAGAGACCTAGAATGAAGGGGACGTAGGTACAGAGCAGCTTCTGTGATACTGTAGGCAGAGACAAGGTAAAGCTGTGTTATGTGGGAACATACAAAACAAAGTGTATAGCGAAGACCAAACAAACACAGCTGCAGAAAATAAATGCTTCTGAATTAGTCTGTTTAGCTGTGATAGATGCCTTGTCAACCTGCTGCAGCTAAAAGCTAAATACATGAGTTGGAGAGAAAAAAATCCAATTGAACAAAATCAATCATTGGGGTGTAGGCTATTACATGTTGACAAGTGGTAAAGACTGGTTATACTGCTCTAAAACTTTGGGGGATAGCAAAGCACCTTTGAGTAAACTTACACTCCTTAAATCAAAAAGGAAAGTTTGTTATTTTCCTTCATGGCATGATATGTCAGGGGCCTGTATTCTCAGAGACTGTTACACACTGTGAAATTACTGGTTCACTCAGTTCTTTATATTTCTGACCTTGAGATCTTGATCATTATGGTTTATGCCCCTGACAGCACGGCAGAGTTCAGAAAGGGTTTAGATTCTGTAACGATAAAGATCTGAAATGTTAGTGAAATAATGAGCAATAATGTTTACCCAAAGTGGAAGCCAGGTAACTGATTAATATCATTCTATAGGGAACAGTGCACAGAAAGTTCACCCAGTCCCTTCATTTGTTCTGTTTCTACAGCACAAGAATTCACCACACAATTGCATGAAAATGCAAACTGAAGTCCTAAGGAGACAATATTTCAGGCTCTGGAATTGCTTTCTTAAAATAACGAAGTTTCCATGGACTTCTACTTCCCCAATATATGTTTTAGGCTATAAGGTTTAAATTGTTTATATAGCAAACCGGGAGAACAGACAGGGTATGTTAACAGTGTGGAGACACAGGGCTTCCATTGCCTATTTCCCTGTGCATTGATCTGACTGTTTTATTTCGTGGTTTTGGCACTTTCTGAGGGCTGAGGACTAATGATCAGCACTTGCTGGATGAATGAAAGGGAGCTGGTAACAAAATTTAACTGTGACAGCCTGCTGTCCTCTTATCAGTGCCTAGGAAATGCACTTCTTATGCCAGTCAATGTTAGAATAAACTGAGGGGTACTAAGTGATGAACACTAGTCACTGCTTAAAGGTTTCACTCAGTAGATCTACAAGGAAGAAACAGAAAAGCAAAGAATAAAAACCTGGTATGTCTACTCCAATGGTTAGTGTGTTTTCCTAAAAGATGATTTCATCTCCCTTGTAATTTGTGTCCTCTCGCTGTTTTTCCTCTGAGATACTGTTGGGGTATCATGGCACACAATATCTAAGACTTTGGCACGTGCTCGCTGGCTGGGTTGTATTGAATGAAAAGCAGGTCTGAGATCCTGGAAGGAAACTGCGTTTGGTCTCTTCTAAACCTCTTCTGATCTTTGGGTCAGCTTTTATAAGGTGAGGGCAGGTGGGTGTAAAAAGTACTTGCTTAAATCATTATTTTAGTATTCTTCAGAAAGTTTTTCTGTCAGGGTGTTTACCTCAGAGTTAGCTACAGTTTCCTAAGTCAAAGAAGAAATTGCCTCCAAATAAAAGCACACGGGAAATGATCAATCTTCCATAGCAGCAGTAAGCTATTGGAACAGAGAGCAAAAAGTAATATTGGATATTATATGGCCTATGACTGACTCCTAGGCATTGCTACAGAGAAGTCAAGGCTTCTCTGTGCAGTGGAAGGCACTCAATGTAAAACTGTTAATTAAGCCTCGGCAGAATAAATGTTATGGCACGTTTCCTATAGGTAACATGGTATGGCTGTGGCAGATTTTATGGGGAAATTAAGGCCAAATGAAGAAAAGGCACTGCTGCTGTGCATGTGGTAGTTTTCCTTGGAAACAAATAGCATAAAATATTCTGTGGTGACCTTACCTTCTGCAATGGGGTGTGAGGTAGAAGGAATTTTTCAAATGGTAGTTGAGGTTGTAAGGATTTTCCAATTTAATTGTAGATGCTGGTGAAGTTAGCAAGGAGGTGCAGAAACACAAGCACCTTTTGCCTCTATCGCCTGTGAGAGTGGTAACAGCCCATTTATTTCAGATCTTGTTACCTCCAGCATGTTAGTAAAGTTCTAGTTCAAAAGGCAACTTTTAAACACCGAGTGGGAAGGGGGCCGGTGGGGAGAGCAACCCATGGCAGGAGTAAGTCTGCTGGGCATCCACGTATCCTTCCGTGAAGATGTTAGCCTGCGTTACCCAGAAATATTTGCAACCCCTGGGTGCTGAAACGAACTTAATTTACAAGACTTCTTCAAACAAAGAATTTCTAAGCTTGTAATTGGATTCTGTATTTGTTCGAATTCCTATTCTTCTGCTGGTAGTGTTGTTGATGAAATTTTGTTTTCTTATCCTTATTGTTGTGCAAGAAACCCAGATTAGATTTTCTTCTTATAATGACTTTCGATATGCAAAAGAGTAAGGAGACTCAAAACACTTCTGAAAGGCAAAAACAAGTGGAAATCTAGAAATTCCTTAAGTTCTTCCACAATTTTTAGCTTGTGTTCTTTAAATTAGGAGAACTGGGATAGTTTAAGGGCTTCTTTTACTGGTAAAATCTTTACTTTAAAATAGATCCTTGATGTCATGCATGAGATAAATCATAGCAGGGGTTGTTTTGACACTCTGGAGTGTTGTTATATTATGCACTGGTTTCCCAAGAGATCTTAAAATTTAACAAGCAGAGGCCAGTGTGAGTAATGAAATGAGGCAGCAGTACAGCCATTTCAATTACACTTTTATTACACAGCCATTCTTCCTAGAGCGCTTTATACTTTTTGCAATGCTTACTAGAGTATGAAGTGCTTCGTGTGAGGGGAGGGGAGATCTGATTTTCTGACTAAGTGGGCAGTGTGATTTCAACTTGCTTTGACAGCAGTGCTGGGGCTGCAGCAGCCTGAGTAACACGGCAGAGCACAGGGAGGAAGGGATGCTCTGCTTAACTTGAATGGCTGGGACCCTGCTCACAGAATTATAATATTTGACTATCCAGTAATGTTGTTAGGAACAGTGGTGTGTGTTTCTCTGTTTTGTTTTGAAGATGCTTCAAGTGTCTGGTTAGGAGTGATTACTTTTTTTTTTTCTTCCTCCCCAGTAGGGCACAAGGGTTTTAATATTAATCATGTTCCTTATCTTTTTTTTGCTGCTTATCTCATAGTTATCTGCTTGTACTGTGAATTATTCCTGAATGTTTATTTCTAATATAGGCTATCATCTAGAAAGGCTATTAAATATTTTGAAGTGTTGTTAATGTACTTTAGATTATGAATGTCAGTTCCCTTTTCATGCACAGACAGCAACAAGCATGTTATTATATGTATAAATAAGAAGTTAAAGATCTGAGAGTTTAAACCATCTTTCTCATTTATTGCATTTTAAGGAGCAATTTGAAGTTATCATAAGGGATTATATTAAAATGACTTTCCATTTAGGACTGCAATAACAACACCGTGTGCTGGAAATGCTCTTGGGTTACACAGGACATTAAACAGCTTTTGTTTCAATAGTGAATTTATCATGTGGCCTCTACTTGCTCTAAGGCACACTTGTACCAAAGTGTGATCCTTTGTGTGCCCCTTGAACCCTCAGTGTGGTCAAGTGGCCTCTGCTAAATGATGAACCAGTGCAGGTGGCACCAAGGTGAGGGGTCACTGGGCACACTTTGGGCAGTGCCTCAGGGGGGACAGGGATCACCACAGTTCCTCTGGCAACTGAACTGCTGCACAGATTCCGGGCAGGCTGTGGGGGATTTGGGCTATTAAATTCCCATCAGAGCACACTAACTTTAATTCTAATGCAGCATTATTAGAACTCTTCCTCAATGTCCGAGGTAATTGTTAATTTAGACCGCTTGTCTCTCTGAGATGAGCAAGAAGGGACTCTGTTTTCCCCTTTTACCCGCAGCCCTGTTAGATCCCTTACCTGAATGGGTAACGATTACAAGTCTCAACTGACAAGCTACAATTTTTTCCATTCCTGAGATGTCGTTTGTAATAACAGCAATGACTAGCACAGCACACCTAAAATATCTGTGTAGTGAGGGAACTCTGATTAGAATTTCAGCTGCGATCAAGGGGTGAGCTTGTTGTGTGCAGAGGGAGGCTGTGCAGCTGCTGTTCGTGTCCACAGATACTCTGGCCAGCAACGAATATTCACATTCTTCTCATAAAAAAAACTAAATGTGATGGTATAAATGCAAACTGCCTCTATTGATGTAATATTATTAAATTTTTCTGATTAGAAACAGATGTGCAACATTCCCCCTTCCAGAATGCATTGTCAGTGCAATGTGAGCGTATGAGGGAAAGGGCGAAAATTCAATTCCAGAAAATGCAAAGGGAAAGTTATTTTTTTCCTCTATTTGCTATTTCTGCTCTGAGAAAAAAAGTGAGAGGTTGGCAGAACTAATGTGAAAACAGCTGTATCTCTTTGCTCATCTTTGGTGTGTTTTTTTGTTTTCTTCAGAAGTCCTAAATCTGTGGGAATGGGCATGGAGTTCTTGGTGTGAGTTGAATAGTTCTGGTACAGGTGTAGCACTCTAAAATTCTCCAAGTTTATGTACTCTGTGACTGGGTATGAGGCTGCCAAGTTTTTTCAGGTGTGCTCAGACCTCAGCAGAGTTCATAAGGTGGTTGTGTTGGGTCATTCCTTTTGTTGCACCTTCAGACCCCAAATCCAAGTTTCAATATCATGTTCTGTCCTTTGCGTGTACCTGCGTAGACCTTAATGCCTATTGGTAACTCTTATTTTCCCTGGTAATATCTGTGGTCTGAGGTTGGCTACTTATCATACACTCTTTTTTACTTTGCTTCTGAGCTTAAAAAAGGAGTATTTTGTTGGACAAAATGAAGTGAATATTTTCATGCGAAGAAGTTCAGTCAAAATTGCTTCTCAGCAATTTAGCCAGTGATCCTGTTCAATTTTGGATGGATGACATACTTCTCTACTTCCTTTTACTTTTTTTAATCCTTGTTGTATAATAGACCACCACAGTATAAAGAATGTTCCATCTGACAATATGCATACATATTTTCCAGGAATAAATTAGGACATTTCCCAATGCTCCAGCACATCACTGTTTAATATAGGCCAATAGATCAAAGACAGCTACTGTAGTTCCCCTCCTGGGTCTGTTAAAGCCAGTAAAAATGTGACCCTTTTTAATATGTGCTGTATTATTTAGAAAGTTAATCTATTCAAGAAGTTATTGAATTGGGGTTTCTTTTTAAGTACATCTTTCTGTGGTATGTCCAAATACCTATCTGGTTAACTAACTATATTTAACCCCTGGGTTACCTACCTGCCCCTCCCTGCCACCTGCACCTACCACACTCTGTTCCATTTGACCTATGGAGCAGCAGCCACCAAAAGCAGATCCAACTAGTAAGTTCAAATTTCATGTGCTGTGCCCTCCAATGGTTAATGATTCAGGCAATTGTCAATTTGCTAAGGAAATTGTCAATTTGGAAAACTTCAACTGGAATGTATGCACCACTCTGAGAGATTCTTGTGCAAGGTGTTCACTAGTCCATTAAATGTGAACAGTATCATATCCAAAGCATGAAGCTTTGTGAGCTTTACTAGAAAATAATTAAAAGGTTGCATCGACTAAATGTTAGCACAATAGAAGTCATAGCACCTCTGAATTATCAGAACCTCAATATGTCTTTAAGATGTTTTCTAGAATTTGTGATGCTGTATTAATTTATTGTGAAATAATTATTAAACTGGAAATGGGGGAAAGAAGAACAGAATATTTTCTTCTGCTATTGAAGTCAAAAGGCAAAGAAAACCAAATAACAAAACCCTGCTTCATTTTTAGCAGTACTCCATGTTTAGGAAGTCAGAAGCTTTCTGGTATCCAGTATGTAGTTCTTAGCTTAAGAAATGATGGAAAGGCAGCTTTGTTGTCATATGCAGCAGGAGAAATCTGGAGCAGTCGTGGTCTTCTGCCAAATTTGTGACCCAATTTACAGATATATCTGGTATCTCTAGTTTGTCTGGAAGCAATTAGTCTTGAGTTTCATTATGGGAATAACAATATTTATAAATAAATATAAAAATATTTACTGGCTTATAGGAAATAGAGGGTAAAGTGATTGATAATATTGTTTATTTCTGTAAATTTCTGTGACGTTCTTTGTTTGCATTGCAACCCAACTGAGGGCCTGTGAGTTTCCTGGTGTCCACACTGTGGAGTGTCACACCAGCTGCCAAGATTGATGCTCAGCCTTGAGCTCAAGCATTGACTGACCCAACCATCTGATTGAACAGTGCAATAGAACTACACAGTGCTCTGTTCCCCCTCTGTCATGCACTGTGGTTATTTATTATCCTCCCTTACACAATTTAGTGCACTTTGGTGTATGCTCAGATAAATTACATCTAAGATTAGTGAGGTCTTTTATTTTCCCCAGGAGACTGAAATCCAGCATTGTGAAACTCCACCACCATCGTTGTCCCCACCCACCTCCTGTTTAAAACTCTCAGGATGTCAGTTAAGTAATGTTTGCTTAAATCGGCACTAAAAAAAGCACCTGCAATCAGAGTTTCAGACATATTCAAAACTGGCTGATCACAGAAATCACTTCTTCTGCCAGTAAACACGGTGAAGTAGCTGCATGCTTTGGGTGTTGATACAGAGAGGGCTGTGGCAGACTTGCTGTTTCTGCCTTACCAGGGCATGGTCTTACAAGTGATTTGTGATTTAATGAAATTTCAAGGAGCTGAAGTAAAGCATCGAATTCAGTATAAACAAATCATTTATTACATAAACAAATGAGATCTAAATTACAGTGATTTTTCACCTGATACAGATCAGTGCAAAGTAAATAGTCATTTAGCTTACACCTTGTACCTGCAAGTACGTGAGCACGTTGGTGTTGAAGAGCAGAGGCTGCAGGGTGGGAAAGGATGGAGACCTGTCATTCCTCTGCCCATTTTCTGTTTGAGGGCTCAGACAGGTCTGCAGTAGGAAAGAAAACATTCCTTCCTTCTCTTTCAGTCTCTCTTGGGGGGTGATAGCTGTTGAGTCATTTTAGAAAAGCAGGAGACAAAAGGGCCTCAGTCTTTCTCTTCACTTGCATTTAATTTCCTTCCCTTGCATGTTTTTTTTGATCTGTGAAAAACTAATTATTCTTTTATAGAGTCTGATCAGTGTAGAAGGGAAAAAAATTATCTTGGATCTGACCTTTCCTGACATTAATGCTACAGGGCTAAAGCAGCTCTAAATTCCGAATTGTTGAAAGAGTGTTGGCCACTTTGAGTTGTCTTTGGGAAGTAATCAGGCTATGAAAATGTGACCCATAGAATTTCAGAGGCACCAGGAGTTAAAAGCACTGGGGGACCATAGCAGTGTCCCAGCTGCTCTGTCACCTGATGGACAGTGCAGTGCAGGAACAGGATGGCAGAGGTCCAATGCTGCAAGACAGTCCGTGTCCACAGACAGGCGTCATGTAGTTCTATCATCTCTATATTGCATGATTTGAAAAGAAATGCTTTTAAAACTCAGAAGGGAATCCTGTTATTGGGGTTGATTGTTCCATTTACTGGGATGCTAAAAACTGTTTCTTCTGCCCTGATGGCCAACTGATCTGTGTCTCCAGTGCTGGATGAGGTGGTAGCTGTTACCAGGCAGAAAATGATTCCTATTAGCAAGCTTGACCTTCACTGGAGCCATCAGTACTGTTGTTGGTAATGACACACATTTTCTCCGGCTTGGTGCATCAGAGAATATTTTTCTGACCCATTTATGCCTCTCCTATGTATCTGTAGCATAATGCTTGTAAAATATTTTCCTTTTCCTGTGTTTTAGCTCTAATCATTATTAGTAAACCTAGTGGTGAATGTGAGTGAAAGGGTGGCAATTAGAATTTCATTAATCACCTAATAATTGGGGTCCAGGGCTCAACTGTGACTTTAGACTTCTACATCCTAAGGAATTAAAGTGAAATTTCTATTAATCACCGTGTCCCAGCTGCTGACAAGGCCTGTTCTAACAATAGATCTAATCATTTCAAGATGCACTACAATTAGTGTGAGGATGATAAAGGAGTTTATCATCTGAGCCAGTCTCTCAGTCCCAGGAGAGGCTGCAGGAAGGAGCCTCTCCATTACACCTCTGTATTACACCAATGATTTACCTCTAAATGCCATATGTTAAAGTCATGCTTCCCTGGAGATTTATAAATGTGTAAAGCTTTTAATAAACCTAACTTGACTTACGGAGTCTATTCCAAGCTGGTTGGTTGTTTGCAGTTGGATCTCTCCAGTGATTTGGGTTTGCATTTGTTGGTTGGTGCGTACCCCAGCTGGGGAAAAAAAAGATGTTGAAATTAAGGATACAGTATGTTTATTAACTTGTGCATGAAAAAAACATCTGGTTGCAATTCCCTCACTGTGCCTCAGCTTATTGATAAGGTTTGAGCAGATGTGTGGTTAAGTGGTAAATTAGAAAAGAGTGCTGTGCCTGATTTTGTGTAACCAAAGAGCAGCCTTGTGACACCACTAACAGCCAGTACGTCCAGCTATGCTGAAGACAGGGAAATGGATCTTAA
The DNA here is from genome assembly GCA_013396755.1 of Sclerurus mexicanus. Lineage (NCBI taxonomy): Eukaryota > Metazoa > Chordata > Aves > Passeriformes > Furnariidae > Sclerurus > Sclerurus mexicanus. Next base: position 1,726,474 of record VWZF01000574.1, on the reverse strand, counting down.
GCTGCTATTTCAGGCCTCCAGCTGGTAGGAACAGCTTTTGTATAAATCTTCCAGAGAAATTCTTTGCGCTCACTGGCTCTCTCTTATCTGCCCTAAGTACAGAAATAAATAAAGCCACCAATGTGTGAGCAACATTCTGAAAATAAAGACTCCATGCATAGAGAAATAATGAATTTTCTAAAATATATCTGTGGAGATAAGGCAGAGGTATCCATGTCTGAGATACTGAAATGATGTAACTAAGGCAACTGGCATGATAATTTGACATCAGAAGGAAGCTGGTATAAATGGGATTTCAGGGAGTTATATGCATTTTTCCAGAAGTTTATTTAAACTCTTCTCAGAAAAGTGAAACTTTTCAGAAACATGAAATCTGTTGTTATAGTCAGTCTCAGTAAAGGTTTTTGTTCCTAAATAGAAGATTATTTATAATCTTCCAAAAACAAATAGAGCATTTTAAAGGCTTCCACATTAAACTTTCTAAGCCATGAATTGTGTATGATTTTATAAGTGATTCCATGTGACAGCATTGACAGGATATTGCTTAGCCCCTGGAGGTGCCAGGGTATAAAGCAGCCTTCCTCAGATGTGGAAAAACTCAGCTAAGACCTGTTTTGAAACAAGGATATTGAACTGAGTCTGCTAAAGTTGGAGAGACATTGAAAAGCAAATTAATTTTGGATGTTGACTTGATGCTTGAAGCAGGCTGTTGCATGTGGGATAACTCATCTTGTAGATCAATAGAATTATAAACTGTTAATGTGAGGGAACAGTACTAGGGCTGGGCTCTCTCTGTGTCTCACCTTTTTTGGGAAGAGCTGTTCTTTGTAGCCATCTGAAAGCGGAGCATGGAGTCCTGTTGGGCAGTGTCAGGTAGTTCCTGCTGAACAGCAGAAGGAAATGGAAAAGCTGCTGTGCAAGAGGTCCCTGAACTGAATACATGGATTGGAAAAGCTGAAAGTAAAGGTCCTGATGCAGTGGATTTCATCTGATTGTTGTGATCTGAGTCGTTGAAAGGAACGATCTGAGGTGAAGCACTTTGTTGTTGAAATCAATCTTGGAAAATAATATAATAGTAAATAATTCACTCAGCGAATCTTGGCTTTCTTGTCAATTCAGCGGTTGTTTGAAAGTGAATTTTGTTTTCCTTTGTGGCATTTGCTATTCCTATTGTTTTTTATTTAATTCTGTGAGGCACTGAACTGTTTGCCTTGTTTGTTTGCTTCGTTGCAATCAGATCTGAGCCCTTCAGCTCACTTGGTGCTGCCTGTACTGCTTGGTGAAGCTGGTGCCTTAAAGGCAGGGCTTGATGCAGCTTCTGGAGCTTTAGGTGCTTAGGAGAAAGAACACCAAATGCCTCTCCAGTAACTGGGCTCAGTGGAGCCAGAAGGAGCTGTACCTCTTTGTGAGGTGCAGTTAAATCCTGGTCCTCTCGGGAGGATTTGAAGTCTTTTGCCCTTTTCCTGTGTGTAAGCAGATGCCTTTTCTGTAAATTATACTTGTGCTGATGGGGGAATTTGGAGGCTGTTCCCCTTGAGAGTTTGTTGCTTGGAGGCAAGGGGAACTGGTGTGAGGATTGTAGTGGTCTTCTGAATTGAAGCAAATTTGGTTTTATGGGACCTTCACTAAAGTTGTATTGTAGTTTTTCATCTTTCTCAGCCAAACTCTTTTTTCCATACATACTTGAAATTAGAGGGAAAATAGTGTCAGGATGTTTCAGGAGAAAATGGACTCAACTTTCAAGGTCTGCTTGGTTTAACACTCATGGATAAGTTCATTTTATTAGTACAGGTAAAACCAGGTGATTGTCATCCTCTTTAACAGAGGCACATTATGAAGTGTAAGAATATAAATAATTTGAAGATAATAAATTCTGTTGCTAATCTTATACCTCCTCTTTCTCCTTTCTTTAAGGAATATTTCAGATCTTTCCCCTATCTCACATTATGCTATACAAGGAGTGATACAAGATAAACTTAAAATATGTGGAGAAACTCAGCTGTTTTCAATTTTGTTTGTTGTTTGTTTTTCCTTCAATAAGTAAAACAAAGATCTTTTGTGTTCTCAGTTCAATGGTGTTCACAGCAAAACAATCACATACACAGTTCTAAGAATTTTGAATTCTAAGTTACAAGTCTGGAAAGAGATCACTGGGTGGGATGGCGTGTTCATGTGAAGTTATAAACAATGGAAGTCTCAGCACAGACTAAATGAATGAAGAAAGCTGAATTTATATAACAGCATGGAAACAGAACATGAAGAACAGAAACACTGAGAAAAAAATGTTTCCAGAAAACAAATTAATTTTAAAACATTTGTTTACTCTTGCTGTTTGATTTTTCACTAGGTGCTTCAAGTTCTCACAAGGCTTATCTAATACTTTTTTACAGATAGGGACACTTTTTTGTCTTCTTAATAATGTTGATAGCACGTTGTTACACAGGAGGAACTAACCCCAGCAACTGGCTTTGAGATAGAAAATAATCACTATTTCATATTTGGTACTGAATTACCACCTTTTGTCTTTCCTAAGGCAACTGTTCTTTTCCATCCTCTGTGCTGTAGAAACATTTTTTGCCTGAGTGTGTCTTGATTCAGTCCCAGTTTGCTAGGGGTGAATAGGCATATCCTGTTTTCTGTTTCTAAGGAGTACCTGAAGATGTGTGCTTTGCATAGTGGTTTAATACTCAGTAATGGGACTTTTTTGTACATTTATGCCCTGTTTTAATTTATTTGGATATGTAAAGAAGATATAGGAAACTTACATCTTAAATTGTAGTAAAATTGTAATTAAAATTACATTTTAGTAATCCTAAAACTGTCATTTTGCTTCACTGATTATACTGAAGATCAGAGTATGGAAAGAAAGCAGTGGGGAAAAAAACCAAAAAACAAACCTGTTTATTGTTCTTTTTAGCTCTTGCTTCCTTTCCTCTCCTAATATAATTTCCTTCCTACTTTCTTTCATACACAGATTTTTATATATGCCGTCTAAAAAATAAAGCAGTATGATATTAGACCCTCAAATAAGGAACCTGCAGATCAACAGATGTTAAAATTACTCCAGAATTAATTTTCTTGATGGGTGATGCTCTATATTGTAGTGAATGTGTGGGTTTTTTTGGTGTGCGTTAGATTGACACTCTCAGGGCAACCAATTTCCAGTACTTCTTGGGTCATGAAAAAGACTTCCTGTGCTTTGTTCCATGAGTATAATAATTATAAAATTTCCCTGTTTGTCCCTTCCTTGTAGGGACTCAGAGCAGCAGCCGTGCTATGGCAGGAATTGTCATTTGGGATCCTGCTGGCAAATAAATATAGTGTAGCAAAAAGGTGTCATTACAATGACTCGTTTCGCCCAGGTCATGAAAGGCTGTGATTCATTAGTACCAAATAAATGCTACAGAACAGAACTACTGCAGCCTGAAGTTTTACACAAATGGAAAGGCAGGAAGAAAATCGATTCTAAGAAGGAGAGGAGGGGAAAAAGAAGTCCCTTTACCCTCAGCTGCAGATACTCCTTTTCACTTGACATGGATAAAATGAATATGTAATAAAAATGAATATGCAATAAAGAGAAGTTATGTGAAATCACTATACAGATGAGTATTAGGAACAGCCAATATTCATAAACCTTTGCATAGGATCCTTTTGTGTCCTTTATTATTGTTCTTTCAGTGTATCTTCCAGTCACAGGCTCCTCAGCTTAGACAAAAGAAGTGTCATACAGTTTGTATGACAGATTTATAAAGTTTTCCTCATTTTCGTTCTGTGAGAACATTTTGCTTTAAAACTTGTCATCTGAAAAAGTTTTGTGTGCTCTAAATTTTTTCAGCAAAGATAGTCCCTTAAGGCTTTTGGCACAATAGAATATGAAGCTTTTCTTATGAATGATGTAAGGAAACTGTCTTTCCATTTACACCAATCCTTCAGATCCCTAAAACTTCTCTTAACAAAGGGTAGAAGGATAATAATTACTGGTTATATGGTAGTTTTGTTTAGACAAGCAGGAGAATATGTTTTGGATCCCCTTTAGATTCTAGACCTCTCATTTTTTCAGCATATTTAATTTGTTCTCTCAGTAAATTCTGTAGACGCTTTTTGCTTGCTTCAAGTTAGGATTTCAAGTTCACCTTGAGCTGGAGCTGCATACCAATGCAGGAGATGTTTCCAGTTTTTAGTTCTAATTTTTGGTAGAAGGTGTATTTGCACGCAGATGTAGTGTCCTTGTATAGGATAGCAGCTTTACAGCCTTGTGCAAGCCATGTTTTATTGTAACAACTTTTGGCAAGAAATGTTTTTTCTTTTTTTTTTTTTCCCACATGCTTTACTTTAATGTGAAAGTTCTCTTCTGTTTGCTAGAGTTTGTTCCATTTGTGGAACAGCTTGACTTGAAACTTTCCTGAAAATATACAACATTTTCAAACAAAGTGGTTCTTATGTCAAGACATGGCCATGTTATGGATTGTAAATTCTGAATTTACTGCCAACTTCTGCCAGATTTTCCTTGCCCCTCTGTGCAATCCTCTGTTGAGCAAAATCTTGTCATTGTTCTTTAAATAGTATAGGGACATGATTCTGGTATTAGAAGGGGAAAAGTGTCTCAGTATCTCTTTCTTAGTTTGTTTTTTTTTCCTTGTTCCTCTCTGCAGTGGTTTTTACTTGCTCTTTAACAAAAGTGGCATTGCCCTGTAAGTGTAGTATATTATTATATGCTCATTAGCATTCCTTTCTAATGTGTGGTGCAATCCAAGTATCAGAGGAGAGATCCCTTGCCCAATTATTGTCACTGCTTACCTAATATAGAGTGGTTTTGTTTATCTGGTCACAAATGCCACAAATGGCAGCTGGGGGCCCCAGCCCAGTACTGGGCATGAGAATCTTGCCATTACTGAAATTTTCTTAAATGTGTGTGTTGACCTCAACTTTCCCCATCCCCAGTGCAGAGGTTCCCATAAGATAAAAGTGATGGAGCCATTGTTGGGCCACACCTTACCCAGGTGATAGAAGTCTATTCTGTAATCTTCTGTAACTAAGTTCACGTAGCTTTATATAGAGAAGAGCATAGAGATGGTTCTTCTGGATTTTGCCCCATTGAATCTTTGACTGACAGCAAATGTGAATGACAGACTTGATGCCTCGAGTTCCATCTGGGATGTAGCTCCTTTCCAGGTTTCAGTCCTATCCTCTTACAAAACATACTAGAATTGTACTTCTGTGGTTTAAAAGTGACTTACCATTGATTTGCTATTTAATTTTTTTCCTATAGAAACAGTTCGAAGAATATCAAGCCACTAACTCAATTTGATAAAAGTATTGGCATAGTGTAATCAGTCTCAAATTAAGCTGTTCTTGCCTTTTCCCTTTACTGGAGACTGTCAGGCAAAGTGTGAAGGATTATGGGAGGATGAAGATGAACTTCTCTCTTGCCCACTAACCCCACAAACAATGTTGTAAATATGTATTACAAGCCAGGTAGTTATTGAAGCCAAGGTGAACTAATTCTGACTGGATGTTCAAACCAGAATGTCAATCAGCTTGATCACTGCACCTCAGCGTGCTCTGCTCCCAGCAGATGGTCTGATGGCACACTTGTGATTTATTATCAAATGGGAGACTCTATTGATTTAATACTGTGCCTGTTATTCTGCCTCTCTGCTGTGTGGTGCAGCTTTGCCTTGGAGCATGACCTCAGTGAAGTCAGCTTTAGGTCTATAACAGCACTAATATAAATCGTGTCTCACAAAAACACCCCTATATGTTGACTGGGAATTAAGATTTTCATGGAGATGGGTGTCTCTAGCCATCCATATGAGCTGTTTTATAGTATCATATGTACAGTGTATTTGCATTATTTAAAATTTAAGCTCTACATCTGGTTTTGGGAGGAGGTATGTGGTCCCCATTTAAATTGGTAAGAATCCATATTTCAGGCACATTTTCAGAATTGTGTGACTGCTAATTTTACAAGATGTCTGGAGAAAAGTAAATGCCTAAATACCTTTGAGAACCTGAGAAGAATATTTTTTTTCTTTTTTTCCCCCCTCAAAGTCTTTTATTGCTTATTTGAAAATTCAAAACTTGCTTGAATTTTTCTCTTGAGCTCAGAAAGTCTCAAGCTTTTTAAAATTGAAAGAAAAGTTAGGAAGGCACTTTTCCCATTACCTTAGAATTAATATTTTATTTATATTACTTGCATGAAGTGTCTCCATCAGTCTGAGATCTATGGTCAAGTGTATTCTTTCCTTTTAACTGCAAGTTTTCAAGATTCTCTGGGGATGTGGTATCCAATATTTCTATTAAAAGAGAGCACAAGCAATAGAGTGTGACTTCCCTAAGGAGAGAAGAATGAAGTTTGCCCAGATTGCTCTGTAGATTCAAAAGAAAAAGGGAAAGGAGGAATGAGATGGGAGATTTACGCTCAGTTAACAGCAAGATTTGGTCACATTGGTGACCTCCAACATGGGTCACTTGTCCTGGGGAGGTCACCTGTGTAGGTGAATGATTTAACAATTGGTAACAATAGAGAGTCATGTAGGTCCTTAGACGTCCAGCCTGTGGGGATTTTCTGACTACACCTTGCTCCTCTTTGTATTATTCTAAAGCACCAAGTTTCTCTTAACCACACCTGAATGTCCGTGTTTGCAGTTAGGACATTGTCTTTTGTCTCTGAGGGGTTTGACACATACCTGCATCTGAGTCGTGTTCCATGTTGGCACAGCCATTACATTTAATACTGTTTAAAATCTGACCTACATAAAAACAAACCTTATGACTGAAAGCCAATGATCAATATAAAATAGTAAACTACCCCCCACAGTTTTATCACCTATGTGGTGAATTAAGAATTGATAGGTTGAAGCTTCTTGGTAATATCTCCATGAATCATGTTTCACGATTTTACTTGGGAATAAGCAACATGAATTTCTATGAAATTTTCTCACTAAGTTCTTTCTTTGGAGAAGAAGGAGAAAGAAACTTGTTTATAACAGTATTCTCTGGCTTTACGATTGCTGATTAGTTTCTAGTAGTTAATGGCATAGGTGAGGTTATGGAATTAAACCAATGGAGCTGCCAGTGTTTCTCCAGACAGTATGTAGCGATAAGTTCAAAAAAATTAGCAAATATTAATGGATAAATGACAGTGTGGATTAATTTGAGTGGAATACTCTTTCTTGCAGGTATGATAGTTTCTGAATATTAAGTGGACATTTCCTAGACCTGGATTTCTGAAGAGCTAGTTAAATTAGACTAGGAATATTTAAAAGGCAAGATCATAGATGTTTTTAACAAGAATTTCCCTCTCTCCTCATATTACTGTGTCTTCCTTGACCTTTGTGTTTTTGGGTCTGTGATGAATAATGTAACCATGTGGCACTGGAAAATGCACTGTGCTGAATACTCTGGAAAAACGGTGAAAGTAAGGAACAGGAAAGCAATGCAAAGGTAGCTTGTGCCAAGGAGATGCATGAAATAGGTCAAGTATAGAATGATATCTTGTGTACTCATGAAGTCACCATATCTGGGAGCAGACAACTGTGAACCTGGGCAAAAGTCTAAATGCTTCAGCTTCATGTTTCACTGGTAACTGGGAGTGATGAATTGGGTTTGTGTTCTGGCCTGAGAACACAATGTTCTTTCTATGTCCAAGAAAATCTTAGTTATGTTTGAACAGGCTCATAATGAGTTTCCTTGTAAAACTCTAACCTATCAGTTGAAGAATATCCATCCCTGGTAGCTCATGCACATCATGTGTAAGATTTGAGCCTTGTGCAATGCCTTTTTATCCGTCCTGAATTAGGTGATGGCTGGCAATGGTAGTAATCCACAAGTCCACATGGCTGTTTTTAGAGTATTTCTGGGTTTTGGTGTGTCATGGGGACCTTTGTGTCCTGTGGGATTAAAAAGCACACACATATTTACTGGGACTATCCCAGTCCAGTCCTAAGAGGGTACATAAGACATGATGTTGCCAGTTTTAAGATAATTATAAACTACTAGTAATAATAAATAACGTTACCTTATAGTCACATTCCTACCTATCAACAGTTAAAAAATAATACAGTTAACTGTCAATTATTTCTTGTGCTGATCAGGCAGCTATAATTGTCTCTTTGTTGAAAATGAGTTAGTTTCTTCTGAAATTAGGATCTTGCTGAAGATTATAGAAACTCTTAGGACTGAAACTCATTTGAAACGGAAAATTCAATGTTAGTTACATGTGATTGAAGATGAGAATTTTTTCCCAGGGTCCTTCTGTTTGATATAAACATGCTGATTTCTGTGAAACAAGTGTTTTAAAGCACTAATTCTTTGATACTCATCTTGTGAGCAGTTTTCAATCCTACTTTCTTTTCCCACCACTAATATATTTCTTGCTGTTTGGAAACTACATGCAGCTGGCAACATCACTTTGAAATATTCTTATATTAAAACGCAGCACACAGTGATAAAGGGAACTGCAGTGATGTTAATTCTCAGTTTAACTGTGCCAAAAATTAGTGACTAGGCATTGGAATGTAATGAGAGGGGCTCTGAGACAAATGTGGTGATAAAATGATGATGGGTTTGGCCTTTGCTGCAAGGGCACCTGATGGATTTGTGTCGATATTACCACTGAAAGGACTTGATCAAGCCTAAATCAGGCGTGTCTTGCCTGGGTGTATTGGCTGTTGCCCTTATTTTTTATGAAGAATAAAGTTTTTTAGAGTATAGTCAGCTTTTCACATGCATGACAATTAGCAGATCACTGGCATAAGCTCTGTGTCCTTAATGATGGAACTGGGAGAAAAATTCAAGTAAAGTATCACTCTAAGATTTTCATACAGCCAAAATAATCTACTTTTCACATCTTTCTAAGTTATGAACTAAGTTGAAATGACCATACAAAAGGTCAATCAGAACTATATTAATATCCAGTGAAACCTTTAGGAACAAATATAAATAAGAGACCTGGGGGACTGGTGAGCAGCCTCTGTCATCACCAGTCTGACCACCTCAACATGAGGTTGACCACAGACAGAAAGAAGTGGAGAAAAGTAGTCCTGGCATCTTCACAGCCTCTGGTGTGCCCTGCCAAGTGAAATGAAGTTGTTTGGTAAAGACCTGGTAGGTAAAAACTGAGCTTAATGTAAATGAACTAATTTGACGCAAAGTGATTAAGAACCACACGGCTCTGGAGGGGGTTTATCAGTGGGAATTGGGCTAAAGAAAGAGCTTCTTCGGAGGGCACTGCTGGAGTCAGAGGAGGGCATAGCCTAATACTTCTGAATTAATAATGTCTGAAAGCAGGTTTGAAATCCCAGGTGCTTTCTTAAATTAGTCTTTTGTTTAAATAAGGTAAAAAAAAAAATTGTATTTTTACATGAGAGCTGACCACTAAGGAATTAGAGTAGGAAAAAAGTATTCCCAAAATGATGCATGCGGGGTTTATGCACATCTATATTGAAAAATATTTTTAAAAAATAATACACAGATATACATTGTGACTTGATTTCAAGATGCTCATTAATTTGGTGCTCAGTGTACGTTTCCCAAAAAAGGTTAATGAATTTGTTGAACTGATGAACTTTTCTTAATTAATAGAAGTCTCAATTTTCTCAGAGCAAGAGTATTAGAGAAGAGAGCAATGGATATCACACAAATAAGCACATATTGACCATGTTTGTGTCAACTGAAAATACAGAGAGGATTGAGTTATTTTGCTGCCTCTACAAGACATCTAATGAGAGAATCTGGTCATGTATATGTAAATATATGAAGATATTTCAGGTCTCTCTCCAGAGTATTTTTACAGATAAGAGTTGAGCTTTCATCCCTCTGAGACTCCTTTTCCTTGTGTAGCTATTTCACAGAGGCAAAATTCCTATGAGAAAAAAAAAAAATCAGCATTGTTCTAGTTAAATTTGCCTATAGATCCTAAGGTGGAAAGGTTCCCACTCGGCAAAGAGGCACTTTTTTCACTCACTGATGCCTAAAACTAAGTCACCCCCAGGCCTGGAACAAATGGCCAGGCCTGCAAAAGAGTGTGTTCCCCAAAGTGCTGAACGAGAGGTGGCAGGAGCTGAGCAGGAGGTTCCTGGCGGAGCGTGGTGTGAGCTGCAGGTGAAGTTACAGTGTGGTTCCTCTCATCCAGGGCAGCAGGGAACTGAAATGGGAGCTCAGTGGCTGGGCATGGAAAGGGGCAAGGGGAGCTCAGTGGCTGGGCATGGAAAGGGGCAAGGGGAGCTCAGTGGCTGGGCATGGAAAGGGGCAAGGGGAGCTCGGTGGTTGGGCATGAAAAGGGGCTGGGGGAGCTCGGTGGCTGGGCATGGAAAGGGGCAAGGGGAGCTCAGTGGCTGGGCACTAAGAGACACTGCCTGCCCCCGGCGCTGTTCCCAGAGCAGGTGTTGGGGCTTAGGGGGCTCCTTCCGATGCGGGGCCAGGCAGAGCCCCCTGAGGGACTGGGGAAACATGTTGAAATGCCAACTTGCCCCTTCACCTGCCAGTGTCACAGTGCACCTCCCTCCCCAGCCATTTTGTGCCTTTAAATGCACTAGGGAGCTACTTCCTTCCCTGATTTTCATCTGACTCACTTCCACCTTTCCATATGTGCTTTGGATGGTGCTTCACGTGTTTGATTTTCATTTTGAACTTCCTTGTAGAATTCTGAGGCTCAGCTCAAGTAAAGTGGCTGGAGTAGAGCTTGTGGTGATCAAATCCATCAGGTCTCCTTTGTATTTCATAATCTAAGTGAAGCAAAGTTTTCGACAGTGCAAACTGCATGTGCAGCTCCAATCTAGGGATATTTTATTTCCTCTGTAATTATATTAAATGCCTTAATAAAGGAAAAAGGTATTAAATGCATCATTCCTATTTATAAAAGTAATATTTATGCTTTCATTCTGCTAACTAGCTATTCAGGATTGCCAAAGATGATGTGTAAAACAGGAAACTAGAGTTTAATTATGTAGACTTTTGAGGTTAGCAGGGCTGCATGTTACATCCTCTTTCTGAAGCTGGAAATATATCTTGCAGTACAAAAAACTGAAGCAACTGGGTGTGAGGGAGAGTGGGAAGGATTACAGCTCTTTTTTTAGGGTCATTTGGAAGGATGTTCTACTCTACAGAGTTTCTTTTGAAAGATGTTCCAAGCCACCCTGTGTTTGAGTAGTGCTGCCTTGTGAGAGCCTTATATGCAGTTTCAAGATTCTCTTGTAGTTTTGACTCTTGAATACAGGAGCTGAAAGATCCCTCCCCTGGTTTTTTCCTTTTTTAACTTGCATGAGAGCCATTAGGCAAACACTTATGTGAATTCATGTCTGTGTTCACTTTTAAAGTAGGTTTTTTATTTACTGTCCAAAATATTGACAGACCTAGTCTATGAATTAAAATTGTATTAAGTAATAACTTAACTCTCACTATTGCATGTGGCTTTCGAAGGCACTTTTGAAGAGTTTATATAAAGTTAACTTAGAAAAATCAAATTAGAAGTATTGTCTAAAGAGCAATGGCCTTTACTTAGGAAAGAAACCCTTACCCTAAAACTTTTTATGTGTGCTTAAAATTACAACCATTTTTTTAAAAATATAAGATTGCATTATTTAACAATGTGCTATCAACAATGTCAAGAAAACAGAACTGAATTCCTTGCTTTGCATTTATTTGCACTGTTGTTCTTCTATTTCCAATTCCAGGAACTGTGTTATTGATGAATTTACATGTCTCAAATTAACTGTACACAGGTACACTGAATGGAGGGGAAAAACAATTATATTTGTGTATTTTTAATAATTCATATTTCAAACAAAGATCTTAATCTATGTTGCTTTCATGTACAGCCATGCTGAGAATCACAGTTCCTTCCAAAGCACTGCCAGCACAGCTCCATCCACACTGCTGTTCCTTGAGCAGCTGCTGGAGGAGCAGCAGAGACATCCCCACAGCAATGAAACGCTTCCTTTGAGCGGCAAGCTGTAAAAAAAAGCATCTTTAGAGTAAGAGTGCTTTGAAAAGGGGAGTGTGTGTTTGTAACGTGCACAGTGAACATGAGTAAAATCAATGCCAGGAAGCACGTTAGTGCCCCAGCTCCTTTCATGGTGCTTTCAGGAGACTTAGGTGGGGGCCAACCAGTAAAAAGATGAAGTGTTTTCTATTCCATTCAAGGCCCAAGTATCTCAAGAGGTTGAAATACAAATAGCTCCTGTGAGGGCTCAGAAGAATCTTCTCGCAAGCCCCTGTTTTTCTCCCCAACATTTATGGGAAATCATGCATATGATGATTAATCCTTGTGTTACATTGATTGAGCTGTTTGTACAAAACCAACTCTGTTAATATACAGCTCCATCTGTAGAGAATACAGAATATTCAGGCACTACAATGGAACAATCAAGAAAAGCGACTTGCAGTCTTCCTGGGAGACTGCTACAGGAACACAGTACAAAAGTAAGCAAATGAAAATGTTACCTAAATACCAAGTGAAAATATTCCTTTAGTGCTTTTATAAGAAATCCATTCATTCAGAAGCTTATTTGTGCTTTGAAACTAAAATTTGGTTTGCCACACTCATTTTTAACTTGTGTAAATATTTGCTTGTATTTTCATATTCAACTGTGTTGTATTTCTTTTTTCCACTGTCACAGATGTAGGCAATTTTCTATCCCTTCCCCCCAGCATTTTTTGGCAGCTAATGAATGCAGTCCTTTGGATCTCATCTGATCTTTGGCAGGATATCTGGAATTGATGTCCTAGGATGTGTGTAGCTAGCTCAGTAATGATGTTACAGGAAAACTAAACACTCCAAGCCACAAAGCTCTATTCAGGAATTTTACCTCTGATCCAGAGGCAGAGTAAAACCCGCTGCAGTCCCATGAATCACAAAATGAATATTCAGTAATGCACACAGATAGCTAAAGGAATGAGAGGGTGATCCCCCATGGAAAGCATAATACCAGCGAGTCAGAGGGCTTGGGATCCTCGTAAAGGGTTTGTTATATATTCTTGAACAAGTTGCTTAATTGTTTCTCCATTGTCCCAAAAAAGAAGTGTAAGGATGTAACGCAAAGTGCTGTTGGTAGATGGGTTTATATCCCTGTTCAATATCAAGATCCCACTGTGAGGGACTGTAAAGTCAGTTTGCATTTCACCTGCTTAAAGCTAATTCTTGCTTCTGTATGACTAATGCGGCAATCCCATCTAGGATTTATCCAGGATGCTACCAGGTGCCAGGAGCTCTCAAACAGTGCCTGAGCTGATGTGAGACAGGTGGAGGACTCTGTCACTCTCTTCATCTCTTTGGAATAATTCATTAAATACTTCTACCTGTGTCAGTTACAGGTAAAACCTACGGTGGAATTACGTGTCTCTATTCTTGTTAATCCCTTGCCTGTCAGCTCTCATCAGGCATTACATTCTGCCTGCCTTAGCAATTTCCAACCTGCAAATTCTTTGGTTGATGAAGTGCTGCTAGACTGTCTCATATAGGTGTATATTATGGATTTGGGTGTCATATATTAATCTTAAAGGAACATTTCTCTTTGTAGTTTGGACACTTTCTAGCACAGTTTTTAACAGCAAATAATTGAAATCCTTTAATTTTACTCTTTTTTTTTTGTGGAATTAGACATTTATATGTTGGTTTCTACTGAAACATCAAATAGTCAAAATTTCAAATTCAGGGGATGAGTGTCTCCAGCCCACTGTAATACATTTTATGTGGTGCTGACTGCGTTGACAGCAGTACCCCTAATGCTTTGCTGAAATCCAGCAACCTGCAGTCTGGGCACCAGCAGTGTTAAATCTTTGTGTAAAATGGCAAGTCAAAAGGGTGGAGTATCGTATATCTCCATCTACCTACTGTAAGAGAATAGAGAGACTGTAGTTATGTCCTTAAGTTTCAGCTAGGACAGATGTATCAACTTTTTAAGAAGCATCTTGTTCCAGATCCTGTTAAAATGTTTAATTTACATAACATTTAGGTTACTGCACTGATTTAATTCTGACTCTGTATATTGTGTTGTCTTAGGAAAAAGACCAAACCTTTAGATTAATTTTATTATGTCATATAAACAGCAAAGTGCTGATAAAATTGTGTGCTATATATTATTTTTTTTTGCAAATATAGGATGATAATTCAGCCATTCATGGATTTTTATGCAGTTAAAGTAACTTCTCCATCTTGAGTAGTGAAATGAACGTGTTATCTGAACTATTGTCATTGCTCATGTTAAGCATCACTCTGAAATATTCCTGTTGAACTTGACACAAACTCTGACTCAAAAGACAAAAACCACAGAATGCTGAGGGACCTGCATTCTGTAGCAACTGGAATCTGTGCTTCCAAACTGATTAGATGAGTATGTTCCCTATCTGGAAATAGTTCAAATACTTGCAGTCAGGGGAGGTTTTATCCAACACCATTTGTTTCAGATGTCTGGCTGTTAATGTTTAAACATTTTCTGCTGTATTTGGAAAACTATAGATCTTGACTAGGCACTGAAATTTCACTCCTCCATATGACTTGTATCTGCACAGCTTACATAGGGCTTGGTGTATATTTCACTCTGTTTCCAGCCCAAAATATCTTTCCTGTAATTTCCTTTAAATACACAAATCTTTCAAGAGCTGAAGGTTTAGAAACTAGTCATCTCAGGCAGTATGGGATTTCATCCCTGGTGAGAACCACTATTGCACATACATGTATGAGAAGAGCTTATTGCTGTCTCTGAGATTATTCAGGTGTAAGTGCTAGAGATACATGGCTACTACACACAGCTGTATAGCAAAGGAACAATTCACTGTGACAAATGGTACTTCACAGAGCTTCAGGGGTTTAGCAATGGTTTTAATTCAGTAATGTGTTTTCTAGGAAGGTGAGGGTGGACAGGAGCCAGTAATCAGTGTCTTCACACTACCTGTACTCACTCATGGGTTTAATAGGAGAAAAATTGCAAGTGTAATGTTACATCACCAAGTTTAACTTGAAGAGAGGGATAGTAAAAAATGTAACATGAAGTGTAGTGGACTGACCAGGCAGCGAGTGAAATACTTTAAAAAATAATACAGTAAAAATCTTCTACTCTCCCGAAAAGACACATAAAGCTATGACCTACCCCAGCCCCAACAACCAAACCCAAATTATTTATCACTAAGGAAGGATAAAATATTTCTGAGGGGAGTTATGAATTCTGAAGCTGTCACTTTGTTCCAGTACTTTAAGTGCTGGAAGCCCAGAGGACTTGCCAAAAGTAGTTTGTCCACATAATTAGGCTTTTAATGTAAAATCAGATCTTTGTGGATTTCTTCTTTTTGGTAGGACTGCAACTGTGTAAGGAGTGTTTTGATAAGCATGAGAGAGCAGCAGCGTATGTTTTCAGTCCTGTTAATAGGCTGGAACCAGTGTCAAAGAGAACATATGTATCTCTTCTTCCAGCCACCTCTTTTGGCTGCTCTTTGGGCACTGATGCCAAAGAAATTAACAGATCTTGTCAGTCTTTCCAGGCCATTCATTAATTTAATTTACTTTTGTTAAACAATTTCTTGTTATTCTAGGGGTGCCAATAGTTTTTTGCATGAATTTGAGATTCATACACTTATTTCGTTGGTGTTAAGCAGACTCCTTTTCTTTTTAAATTGAATTCTGTGTGTGTACTTAGAAAAAAATGCTTTTTGGTATTGAGTTTGTGGTCCTTGTATGGGATTCTCTACAATTCTGAAGGCTTCCAGAAAGCAATACCTAGTCTGGACCCTGCCTATGCTGCTTCATGAGTGAAACCTCTTTAGTTCTAGTATTTAAATGCACGTTTAAGTTTTATCCTTTTTTTTTTCCTCCAGTGAAAGGAGAACACGGGCAGTGGGGCTCCTTACAGTGATGTTCTATGTACTGATGTGATGACTGAGTGAAAACTAGTGACAACAATTTAGGAGCAGATGATCACAGTAGGCTTTCTACCAGTCCTGTGTGTTGAAAAGGCTTGGAAAGGGGATGAATGACCACAACTAGCCTGGGAGTGGGTAGCTTGATACATGGGAGGTAAAGGTAGATGTGGAGTAGCCATCAGTAAAGTGGATAAATCTTCCCTCACAAGCTCAATTTGCTGTTTATCCCTGTGTTTCTGTGATGAACATTAGAGTTCTTAGCTACAATATTGGAATAACTATGGAGTAACTGGAATACCAGCTGGAAAACTTTCCTCCTGCTCACATACTCTCATAGCTTATCCATTCAATAGCAGTAATAAATGGGGGGATTAAAATATAGATGTGTTTTGGAAACATTAAAATTACAAATGAAGTAGGTTTATTACTTTTATTCGTGCTTTTAGTAAGAGCTGTTGGGAATTATAAAGCTCCATCTTTTCATGCAATTGTGTGTCTGTCAGTGTTCCAGAGGGAAGGCTGTCTCTGGGAAAAGGAATCAGAGTATGAATACTGCTGAATGATTCATTTATAAGTTGCTTTATTTAGCTAGGAATTTTTATGTTATGCTTTCCTCTATAATACCTATTTTTTTCCATGCTGTAATAGGCTCATATTCTTAAAACCTCTGAGAAGGTGTGCTGTTCCTTTGATCTCGTGGGCTGGACAGCATGGCAAATGAAGCATAGCAGACTTCCTTAAGTAGCCTTAAGATTCGTCTGGAAATGGGGCATGTATATCCCTGTTTATGGAGTGTAGTTACCAAAAGACAGGCTTCTCTGGGTGCATGCCTGCGAACTTAGCACAGAGAAGGAAAACTCCTGGGGACGGCACTGAGTTATCAGGGAATCTGGGTGGTTTCCTGGTGTGCTCGGAGGTGTCTGAGTGTGTATGTTGGACACTAAGATGACCACTTAAATTCTTTAGGTGGGTTGAGGAACAGTAATCAATAAAGAGGATTATTAATAAAAGGCCTATTGTAAGGAATAATTTCTGTACATATAGTATTTTTTATGCTACATAAAAATCTCTAATGTGGACTTGACAGATTTGGCGCAAGAAAATATTTGTTGTACCCTGAACTGGGTAATGTCTTGATTATTGAGGTTTCTTGTTCTTTGGCAGAGAATTTTTGGTTGTTGTTTTGGTTGCTTTTTGGATTTTTTTTCTTTAAGAATCTCTGGTATTATTCTTCACAGAAAAGAAGTAGGAGTTCCTCACATCCACTGCAGCGCTTCCCCACAGTACTGACTGTGTGTGTTATGAGCTATGAACATTGATATTCTCTTTGCTCCCAAGATTGTATATCCTTTTTTCCCCCCTTAGACTTGTTTTTTTCAGTGATGAAAAATATGCTTAAACTTGTGTCTTAAATGTGATTCAGCTTAGTCTTTTCTTGCTATAATTTACATGGAGCTTAGATGGCTTAACAAACAACATTTTTGGGTCAGCTACATGATGCTGATGCAGCATAACACACTTTTCTGCAGCAGTTACCTTAATTAATAGGGCTTCTGAATGCTTTCTGTGAGGTCCTTGATACCAGCTTTAGAAAAAGCCTCCTGATTCTTTAACCTTTATGATCAGAAGGTTGATACTGGAGAAAAACAACTACTTAAAATGAAAGGCGGTGAAAATGGTTTTAAAAACCCCTTTAGAATATGAGTTATAAATTATGATAGAGCTGGAAATACAGGGAGAGAAGGACTATCAGTATGCAGTTTTTCTGGGAGTCTGCCCTTGAAGATGAACAAGATGGTTCATTGAGATTTTCTCGTATTTTCCAAAGAAACATATATTTCTCTGTCACTGGTAGGAAAATGCAACTGTGAGAAATATTGCAGATGCAATATATTCCTATTTATTTGTATCTGTATGACATTTTGCTAAACATAAAAGCAAATTAGAAAGTAAGGTGAATCAGGGGAATGTTGTGGCTGACAGGGAAGTTTATCACTAAGCTGTCATTGACAACTGAAAGAATTCATAGACTCAAGTGTCACACGATAACACATTGCTAACAGCAACTTATTTAAGTATTTCATTTGGAATTTAATCTGTGTGCTACCTCCAAGGTTAGTAGCTAGAGGATAATTGGGATCAAAGAAGGCAGAGTGTGAAAGAATCCATTAGAGTCTAAACTGAGTGCTTAACTTAAATGCTGAAATGGGTTTATCACCTGAATCCAGATCAATGAATGTGTTTAGCTTTGAGTCTGTGGGAGTGTTTTGGTCATCCAGAAAACAGTGCTGTTCTCGAGAACAAAGCAGCAAGAGGGGATGGGGAAGAACCTGAAAAAAGTTTGGGTTTGTATGTTGAGATATGATCTGGACTAAGAAGTAAAACTTCTATAATTGCGTTGGAAACTTAAAATGATTGGGATAATTGAACTAGTTAGATGATTCTGGCTTGAACTTCAGTGGTGCTGTGTGGAGGGAATTCTCTGAAGGAGAGAGGGGAAAGGGCTAATGGCAGATGCCAATCACCTAGAGCAGGAGGTGGTGTCCTGTGACTTCCAGTAACTGCAGCTTTCTTCAGACTTTATTCTGAGATGATCCTCAGCTGCCTCTCCTGCAATGAAGAAATCTAAGTTGAGGGACTGATGTCAAAAGCACAGAGTCAGTTAACACGCTTCCCTCTCACCTGAAACACCATATCCTTAATATGGGATTTGTTTCATATTACTGCCCAGCAAGATGGAATCTGTGATTCCAAATACATTTTTCACCATTTTTAGCTTTTGATGCAGTGCCTAAAGCTTGATCTGTCACATTGGGATGATTCCATAGGAAGTGCCATGAATCAAATTATTTTCTAACACAAAGGGTTTAGCACCTCTTCGACTGTGGTGAGGGGTTCTGTAGAGGTACCAAAAGAAATACTCCAGAGCAGCAAGGTTTGTTCTGTATTTTGAATAAAATCTACCCACTTGCCCACTCTTCAGCTGGTTGGAGAGCAGTGCAGGACACTTTCCCTTTGTGATAAATCCACATCCATTGGAATTAATCCATGCCATGGAGACAAATGTCAGCGTTCTCTGTGCATATCACTCCTTATGTTTTTGTCATTATTTCAAAGGCTAACTATCCATGGGATTTTAGGCCTTATAAACTGATTCCCTGTTTTGAACAAGAGGGCAGTTAATTTCTGACAATGTTGATGTGAATGTTCCGGCTTTCTAGTGAAATAAGAATTAACTGATCTGTATTTTTTCTTTACCTATTTAAAAATTAGAGAAATAAGAACACTGACTTCCTGAAAGGCCTTTCACTTTGAGTACCTTAAAGCATATCATGAAATATAAATTATTTTCTCTTTCCATCCATTATAATCCATTTGTTGATGGAGTTATTGAGTCACATTGCACTACTATGGACAATGTACAGCATGATGGAGAGAAAAAAAGCCCCTGAGACACAAGTGGAACATTTTAGGGATGGAGACATGCATTTTGTGAAAAAGGAGACACATACACATATGAGCACACTGACATGCAGATTTTAAGAGTTGCAATTTTAAAATAATTAACCTCCAGAGTCTTTGATAGTCTTTCCCCAAATCAAAAGGTTTGACATTCAAATGATGTTTTTGTCCTCATAAAATGTTAGAATGAAAACCCCAGGGCTATATTGGCAGTAAACTGGGGTTGCATTGTAAGTGCTTGTTTGACTGCAGCAAACACCAGCATATTATTGACAGAACAGTTTTTCTTCAGGTGAAGGTTCACCTTCATGGAGAAGTTTATAGGACATAGTTTTATATGGAAACTTTTCTCTTTTTATAAATATAGTTTGGTATTTTACACAGGGTATTTTCTAGACTATCAATTTTATACTTTTCTTTTGGATTGCATGTTGCTAATGCATTGTAATTTTTCCAAAATGCTGTGCAAGAAGAGACCTAGTGCTCAGTGGTTTTCTGTATAAAACACTAGCCTTCCACTTCAGGTGCTGTATTTTACATTTAGTTTGAAATGCCTGTAAGATATATTGAACTGCTGGAAACAATTTGGGCAGCTTGCAAAGCATAATATCAAAGCCCACAGATAGTGTAAGAGGTGGGTTTTTTAGCTTTTTTGCTTAGGTCTCTCAAAATGCAGTGTCAGAGCTAAGGTGCCTCATATTTAACTGGATCAGAAATGGTTTTAGTCTCTAAATTTAAAACTCTAATGAAATTGCTTCATAGGAAAATGTGATTGCTACTCTTAATTAACTTCAGGGGTTTTTACACCTCAGATACCCACATTGTGAAGCAATTAAAAATAAACTTGAGATTTCAGTGTACATGTCTATAAACATCAATAGGCAAATATTTGCATGGAAGGGAAGAATAATTGAATTTAAACTATCAAGGCTTCTGATATATAAAGGTGTTTGCCCCACTTGTGGACTGGTTCTCCTCAGTGCTTTTGATTGTCCTCTAAGCAGCTGAGGGAGGCCCAAAGACAAAAGAAGGGAGTAATTCCTGAGCAGTTACAGGACTTGTACTTTTCCAAGGTTCTCCTACTGAGAAAGGAAGGATATTGCTTTTGGTCCATGGCACAAACTGTTTTCTTAGATATGGCATTGGATTATCCCATAGCTAGACTTGTTTGCAATGCTGTTGCATCTGCTGCCCTATCAGGAACGTAAATTCTTTCAGCTTTTCTGCCAGGCTTTTTATTTAAGGTAAGGATCATTCTCTCAAATATATATTTAAAATGCTTAAACTATAGCTAGTCTCAGTCTAGGGTAACTTTAAACTTCTTTGTATTTGAGCACTTTAGGACTTCCTTTTTTTAACTCTTTCAATAACAAACAGGAATGCACATGCAAAGAGTCAGTGTTAGGGCATGAAGATGAGGTTCAGATAATGGAAACAGACAGATATATAAGAAATAAATATAATTTTTATCCCTTATCACAGAATTTCTCGTATCTATGAATGAAATGCAGCAACTTAAGCAAGATCAGCCTTGAGGGTACCTAAGGCTGAACAGGGTCAGCGAGGCAGCCCAGTGAGTTACCTGATTTTAAGTGTTGTGTTGACCAGGTAAAGCTGCAATTGAAACAACAGCTAGAGTTACAGCAAAAGAAAAATCTTGATTTCATCTAAATAGAAATCAAAGCATCAATTAGTGGTGCAACAATTTTTGCAAGGCAAATAGTATGCTTATTCCCACTTAAATGTTGTTATTGTATGGTGGAGAGATTCACACACACACACACACAGACACCCACACACTTCTGGAAGAAGTACCACAATAGAGATTTCAAACTCAATGATTCTCTGAAAAAAATCATGTACCATTTATATTAGCACTGCTACTTCACTGGAGACAAATGAAGGGAATGACTTATTAGATAAAAATTACTTGCACATGCTGTAGTTGCAGTAGGTTAAGAACCCATAAGTGCTATCCCAAATAATGGAAAGGAAATGTAATCATTTAACCTTGTGAACTCTTGTCCATGCTTGGTATTTGGTTATATGCTGGAATTATCATTTCTGATCTTATTTTTATGTTATTTAGTGTCAAGATTTCTGTCTAAGACATATATTCTATATGGGAGCATGTAAGAATAGTGGAACAGGAATATCAGAAAACAATTTTATATCATCAACTTTGGCATGTGGCAATTCACTCTCTTCCAAAGTCATCCATAGCATTTGCAATCCATTTTATGAAAAGCAAAAGCAAAAAGTGCAGTTGGAGGTGCTCAATAACCTGCATGGCTTCCTCTGAGCTGAATTACGCACTGAAGTATTTGTAACTGTGCTAGCATTGTGAAATAAAAGTACATCTGAAATCTTATTTTCTGATTTTAAATGTGCTTGACTATATCAAAGCCCCATTTACTTAGTGAGAAACTCTGAACTAAAAGCTAGAAATCCTAATTCTTACTTTTGTGTCTCAGTCACTAAACCTAACCCAGGCTTTTGGGGTTTGATTTTATTCGTAGTAAAATTATGACCATGTTAATTTGCCAAGGAAGGTTCCAGATCCTACAGTTCCATGCACAGACCAGTAGCATTATGTTCTGCTTTCCATGTTCCATAGAGGTATTTTCTGGAGTAATCTTTTAACAGTCACTTCCAAAATATTAATTCTACCTTTTGCAACAACATTAACAACAACTGCTGGATTGTGGGCTCCTAGAAAAGCACTAGAATGTAACAATATTAATTAAGTCTTTAAAACGATGGCAATGAGTTGAGTGATAATGAGCAAACCTCTTCTACATTCATTAGTTGCAGAAGAGTATATTTTTTATTACAGAACTGATTTTTGTAGGAGAAACTCAGTGTGATTCAAGTGTGAAGGTTCATTTGTATTAAATATGATGAAATTATGTGTGAAGCAGGTATATGAATCACCATTCAAGGTTTTATAGCTTTTTGACTTCCAATCAAAACTGTATTGTTACTGGTAAATGATGGAGACTGACTTTGTTGTAGTACCCTTAGCAATGTGGCACTGGGGCTTTGTGCTTGTAGCTGAGTGAGAATATGAGTGTATTTCAAATCGGGAAATAAACCCAACATTGATGGTCTTGCAGTAAATGAAATAGGAACATATTAATGATGAAAAGAAAATCAAAGGCACTGCCTATGTGAGCCGAGTTCTGTGGGACTGAAAGCATAAATAGTTTGAAAATCAGTGTGTAAAAATCCATACTTGGAATAAGAGGACAAACCCAGACTCAATGGGTGAAGAATGTCAGTTTTGCTGCCTGCTTGATAGGGAAAACTTAGTACTTTTCTGTATTTGTGACCACTATTTTAATTTCCATTTCATTGTTGTGCTTCTAACAAGAGCGTGCAACCCCATAATCTTATTTATTGAATCTGCAAAGTGGATGGAGAGTTCTTACCTCACCAGAAAAGATTTAAACTCTCCAGAATTAACCCCCCCTCAACTTTAATGGTTTTGACGGCATTATTACCACTTGAGGAAGACTCTGCTAAGGGGTGCCACACACTGGTGGTTTATTTTGCAGCTCCCTTGTAAGTCAGCATAATGCTCATAAAGCATAAGGGATGCCAATCATGAGGAATGCTGGTGCTTTGCTGCACGGAAGGGCACTGCTTCCCACCGGGAATGCTGCTTTGCCCGTGCCAGGGAGGACCTGAAGGAAGAAGGTACAAATATAATCAAATAAGAAGAGCTTTAGCATTGTGATATGTGCAGGTAGAGACCCTGCAGAGCTGCCTGTCTGAGCTCAGACTTCCTCGATGTGCTGGAATCCTCTGGAAAGAGCTGAAGTGGTAAATCGGCCAATTTCCCTAATTTCTAGCTAAGATAAATTTGTCTGGATGACTTGTAACTCTCCCTGCTTATGAATGAGAGCTTTTGAGTTAAATGCATCACTCCTGATAAGAAAAAGAAGATTAGGAGACAATGACATCTGCTGGCTTTGGAAAGAGAAGGCATCAAACCAGCACATCCTGATGAGGCGAGGGCTTTGCTATCCAGCTTCATTTTGACTATTCCATGAAGCTATATGTGAACCTATGAACCTATAAAACAAGATGGAAAAAGGTGCTTGGACTGAGTCCTGCCTTCAGGACCACCAGGCACCTTGGGAAGGAGAGTGGCTGCTGCTGGGTCTGGGCTCAGTCTGGGCAGGAGGGCATTGCAGGGAGAGGGAAGGTCCTGACCAGCAGCTCCATGACAGGAGCTGTTTGTCCTTGGGCAATCTCAGAAAGTGGCCGGAAAGAATGCAATATTCAAGATCTTCCATCTGGTGATTTCAGAAATCTTTAAAAAATAAAGGCACAAATTCTTTTTTTTTTTTTTCAAAGTTAGGAACTTCTTATCCAACATTTCCAGTTTCGTTTATTTGGGGATCATAAGACTAGATTGAAAATCATAACATTTGCATTGAGTATTTTAGGAAGATTTTTCTGCATTTGCTTTACAGCTTTGATTAAGATTCATATACTTAAATCCTTCTGCAATCTCTTAAATCTCCAAGCGTCATGTAATCACATCCCTCTAGCAGCAGAAATCTAAGGAAAATATTAAATAGGAGGTACGAATTAAAAATTGAGACTTTTAGCATTTGGAAGCTTTTTTAGCACTGTAGGCACCTGGAGGAAATGAAGGCCCTGTTTTTATTGTAGTTTCTTTGAGGGCCCAGAAGCGAAATGAAAATACCAAAAAGAAAGCTTAGGCTTCTAGCTGGTCTTTCTGCAGTGGGTCTTAATGCTCCTCCAGAATAGGGACTTGGACAGAGAGCCATTAGAAGTTTGGCTGCAGTAAAAGAAGGTCCCAATGTCTGTGTGGCTTTGGATTTGGTCACTGAGTCTTGGTACAAAGGGAAAGTTGATTACAATACAGGCAGAACTCTCCAAGCACTTATTACTGGGTCTGTGTTGTCCATTTTCTGTTCTTTATTATAGCCTGTTGCTTGCCTTCTACCACTTACCCTTAACTCTGGAGTTTGACTTGATAACTGCATGAAGTCAGCCTGCTGGGTTTTGTTTGCTTTTTTGTTCTTTTTTTTTTCCATGATCAACCTTCAAATGGTTTTTTGTCAGCCTGCTTTTCCTGTCCTATCCTGTGTACTGAAAGCAAAAATTTTTTGCACTGTGATATAATAACACAGATTTGAAATCAAATGTGTGTATTAGGATTATGGGTTCACTTGGCAAGCAACTGCACAGTGTCATCGTGGTGCTTTTGTATGGGAAATATAATTTACTTATTTCCAAGTTGCAGAGCGTAAAAGTATGCATGTGTCAGTCAACTGTCATCCACCTTCTTCTGATGTAGTTTTTGGTTTTGTTCTTTCCGGGGTTTCTGTTGTTGTGGTTCTTTTCTCTAAATCAAACCTGGTCACCTAGTTGGCACATTGCAGCTGGGTTTGTACAAGAAACATGTCGAAATATCACAAAAAGGAATCAAAAAGATGGAAGCTCTCTGAACACAAATACTTTAAAATCTTCTCTGTAGACAAAAAAACCCACACCAAAACTGTTAACATTCATAGCACGCCTCATAGAGCTGCATTATATATTGTTGCCACGTCAGTTTGTAATATTGCTACACGGCTTCAGTGCCTTGCTTGGATTTGTAATTACATTTAAATAATTTAACTCCATTACAGCACAATGTCTAGTGGAAATGTATGATTCCTTAGGAAGGCGTTTCCTTTCAGATTGATCTAATGACTTCAGAAAATGCTGCTGATATTAATGCTTGTTAACTATTGATACTCAAAAATAAAACTTTTAGGAGTGCAGTGGAAGACATGATAAATATGCTCATTTTTGAGGCCTATTTGATAACTCATCGTTTGATTTGTGTTGTGTCAGACAGCCTTAATAGCGTGGCTAGTTGTGTTTTGTCAATCAAAGGTAGCTTTTGTCAAAATCAGGCTAAAAAGGTTGCAGCTGATGAGTGAAATACAGTAATTGTTCTACAATAATACAATGTCCAGCTATCTCTTGGATGGCAGCAAGTTTTTGTGGACTGCCATAGGATTGTGTTCACACATAGCTGGAAAAGCAGAGTACACACAGTAGATTCTTTGGTGTAGGTTTATTGGCAGATTTCTGTTGGATGTGTAAAGAACAGCATAGCTTTGTAACTGCTGAAATCCATCTCATATTTCACTTTGAATTTATACAAACACTTTAAAGTCATTTGCTGGTATTCTGATGAGTTTGGTTTTGGTTTTAGCTTGGTTTTGTTTGGATTTGTTTGGTTTTTGTTCTTTTTTTTTCTCATTGAAAACACTCTACCACAAGTTGTGAGTATAAAATGCTGCATCTCTGTTGCAGAATGTGACACCAGAGAAGTTTTTCACATCATAAAAATGTACTTTGGTGACAAAGTGCACTTCCTTTTTTTGTTCAGGGTAAATGAGCCTGTTTGCAGGCTCACAGGAGGAACTAGCAGCAAATACTGTGATAACACCAGTGAGTCCCTCCTCAGCAGCACTGTGGAACAATTTATGGGGAACTACAGTAATTTTTCAAAGAAGCTTGGTAAATCTGCTGCATCTTCTTGTCCTTGAGTTGCTGATTCTCTTCTTGCTGTCAGTCGAGGAAATGGGCACAGGACTCTGCTGTCTCCTGTCTCTCTTCCTGGCTGTATCTTCAAGGTTTCTTTGGCTTTTTGCTTTCCCTTTCTCCAAGCTGTTTATTCATTTCCCTCATATTTGCCTGTCTTCTCCCAATCTTTGTCTTCCTTTAGTCTTTGCTTTCCTTTTAATTTCATTTCCTTTTCTAAAGTCTTTTGAATGTCTCCCACTCTTTTTGTTCATTTTCCATGAGGGAGTTCTTGTGATGCTCTCAGGTTTGCGCTGCTCTATGTGGATGATGTGCTCTGGCACCACAGTAGCAGCTTTCTGTACCTTCCCATCCCTCCCACTACCAGTGACAAGCTCAGATTTGTGTAAATGTAGGGGAAAAAAACCCCAAACAAACCTGAAAGTATCTGGATAAGGTTTTTCAGTCCATTTATCATAATATAGATTTCTTCCTTCTTAAGAGGCTTCTGTGGAACAGGGAGAAAAGTCAGGCATATATGAAGCTAAGTGGGAAAGGTCTGAGGGAAATGTCAGGACTCTGTTTTATTTTTCAAATGTGGATTGCTTTTTTCTATTATTTTTTCTTGGTTTGATTTTTTGGTTCTTTGTTGGGTTTTTTTTTGGTGGGTTGTGTTTTCTTGGGTATTTTTTTTGGTTGGTTGTTTTTTTCCCCAATTTGTCAATTAGTGGTGAAATTAGGATGGTCCTGGCTGAAAAACTCTGAAGGTTTATCTAACCATGTCCCTTTAAATATTTCTTTATAAACTACTTGGAGGTTTTGTTCTTTTTAAGCTGAATGGCAACCATCTAAATTACTGAATTTATATTCCCCTGATGAACTCAATGCTTTGATCTGCTTTAATATAATCAATAACAGAAATACACTCTGATTTGGACTAAACCAGATGATTAAGTGTTTTTGGAAAATGAGGACAAATAGCCAACTCTCCCTGTTGTCAAACACGTTGCTTTGTTTGATGGAAAGCACAGATATTTTCATTGTACATTAGTTGTGCTACTTAATGAAATGGGCCTATTGCTACAGCCCAAAACTACATATAAATTACATATTGTTATAGTTACTATGGCAAATAATTACCATTATTTAATGGTAACTTATGAAACCATTAAGTATCAAGGCAAATGTAGCTGGTAAAATGCAAAGTGCTATTTCTCTGTGGAATATATTTCATAATGGAACTGGATTATTTTTCTTAATTGTCTGGCTTCATATCTGCTTTAAATTGTGTACTCTGAAATAGTAATGGGTATACAAGGAGGCAGCTTGATTTGGACACAGAATATACCTGTATGTACTCTGTATTCTGGTTCTTGTACTTCTAAACATGTTCTCGAGCCTTCTCTCTCTCTCATCTATTGGTGTGAAGAAACTGTGCCATTGCCTTATCATAAATGAGCTTCAGGCTTGTCAGAGGTTCACCTCAGTAGGGTTTTACCCTTTAATATCACCAGGGATTTGGATATTTGTCATAATGACATTGTGAGTTATAGCCAAGAAGATACTGCTGATGGAAGTGCTTGATGCTGGCTTCTTAAAAAGGAACATTTTTCTACCATGCACAAATCTTTTGGGATTGTTCATGGAAAACAACAGACATGCCTCCTGCAGCAATTTTCTAGCTAAAAGGGAATCATTGTAGTTGATTCCGAAGGGGATCAGATGCAACCACATGAGTAAATGTAAGTAGAAACACTGAAAGTTCAATATATTGCAGCAGAAAATATGGAAGTAAATCTTAAGTTTATATTGCAGTGTCAAACCCAGTAGCAATTTTAAGATTAATTTGCCTCCCCATTATTGATACACGTCACATTTCCCCTGAGCTGAGTTGAGCTGACTCAAACCCTGTGTATTTCTTGCCCTTTGTCTCCCTCCATCAACATTTGAAATATGTCTAATATATAGAGAAGTCTGGAGCTGAGTGTTATTTAAATAATGGATTGATCTAGGGCATCATTTACAAATAAATGGTAGTGGGAATAATTACAGATTTTGCACAGTTCTAATAAATGTGTGGAAATTGAGGTGAAAATTCAGTGTGTGTTTGTGAGTGTGTCGTGTACTGTTGTTCCTCCTTGACAAAGGACTTATTTACAAGATTTTGCTGTGGTCAAGGTCAGTGGTTTGTTTTATTAGGTGCTGTTTGCTTCATGACTAAACCTTTCTGTAAAAGTCTGCTGTTAGCAGTGGATAAACTCCTTCTTGTTGAAGATGATCCCACTTTGCCATGGAGACCATACAAACACCAGCCAGCTTGAAATCCACACTCTGTTGTTTGCAGGGTCAGTGCTGTGGCTTGTCCAGGTTGACTTCTGTTCTCAAGGAGCTGGACAGAATTGGTGTATGTAGGGTTTTTTTCTTATAAAAGTGGTTCTGCCTCATTTCTTATTTTGTTCATATCTCAAATATCTGAAGGGAAGAAGAGTGAAAACTCTCTGAGGAAGTGTGACATTTAACACACAATGTAACCTCATCAATTAAATAGCTTAGATTTGGCAAAGATGAGTATTTACAGCATGTAAATAAAATTATTAATTACATAAGATATTGTTTACTAAGATTCTTAATCCTTCTGCTTCAGGGTGTAAACTAATTAGTAGGCAGTGCTGAAAAAACTGCATCATATTATGATAGGAGTTATGAAAACACTGTGGATGAACACAATCAAAGCTGCCATGTGATATTAGTAGATCAGCACAGACATCATTGGCTCCTGATGGGAGGTTGTACACACAAAAAAAGCTGGTAGAAATAATCCCAATCAACCGAGCAGCTGAAGTGGGAATGGCAGCCCTTCAAGGGGAAGGAAGACTTGGAAAACCTGATTAAATTTTCTTTAGAAGTGGCACCTGTAAGAATGGGTGTATATCTTAAATAGCCCTTTCTCAGCCTAGCCAACTCCATAAGTGTTTTAGGCACAGACAGTGCGTTCATCTTTCTGAAATGCGAGAGGCTTCATAGTTTTTCAGCCAGCAGAAAAATGGCTTAGAAGAACCTTGTGCAGGTTGGCTGGCTCTGCCATTGCCCCTCAGCCCGGAGTGCTCCCAGCCAGGGTTGGGAATGGACAGCAGCCAGCAGAGCTCAGATCCACTAACAACTCACCTTCTTCCTCCGAGCCTATGAAAGGGCAAATAAACCCCCATTTTATTCAGAGCACAGTGCTGCACGCTGAGCAGGACCTATTTCTCACAGGTTGACTTGCCCATACAGAACCCAGGGCTGCTTTGGCCTGCTTCAGTCCCTCTCCTTGCTCATCTGCAGCCTGAAGGAAATGAGAGTTTTTAGGCTTTGTTGAGATACCAGGAGTAATACTGAAACATGCAGAAAGATGGGGCGTTGTGTTGTCATTGCGCAGCACTGCTCTTTGAGCTCTTTCTAGTCTGTCTCACTAATTTTTTTTCCTGAAGTATAAAACCATTAAAAGTTACACTAAGTGAATCATTTTTCTATTTCTTTGTGTTGCAGTCATGGATTGATGATATTCTCACTCATGTCTGAAACTCGCTTACCATTATTTTAATTTATTTTTCTAATTGTCTAGTTGCTTTGTTAAATAATTGGTATAATAAGGTTCTGCAAGGCTTTCCAGATGAATGAGAAGCACAGAATGGTATATGCGATATATGATTTTTGAAATTTCCTGGCCCAGGCTTTCAACAATCATAATTTTGTAAGTAGGGAGTGGGTGAACAGTCTTGAATTCTCAATTGCACATTTGTCTGTTTATGTAATTTGCTGCTAATTGGGATTGCCTGCTTTTGTCAATAGGCTGTTAGCTTGTGAAATGGTGGCTTGGGTTCTGTTCTTCTCTCTTTCTGCCACTGGTTCTCAGTTTTCCCTTTGGCAAATTGCTTCTCGTGAGTCAGTGCCTTTTCAGTTTGGTAAGAGTTCTCTGGGTGGCTAAAACTTTTTTGCATGATTGAAACAAATGAAAGTAGTAGTGGAAGGAAAGTGGAAGAAGTATTGTAATTGTAATTTACTGTGGTTGAGGAAGCCTCAAGCACAGGCTGCAGTTAAACCTCATCACATCTGCAGTCAGCAAATAAAGTCCTAATAAGAAATTAAAAGTGTTGCAATGATTCCAAACTTCATATTCCCATGGAACTATAAACTGATGCTCCTCCAATATCCAGAAGGTGATACCACGATGAGAAATTAGTAAAATTATGTTAATCTTAGTTAGCACTTAAATGTCCACTGAAGTTTGGTTAACTAGATGCTTTAATTTCAGCTACTCATGTGCTTTCAGTTAAGTCCTTCGTAAGTGCTTTATTTAGATGTGGATGATGTTTTTCCCATCGAGCGTTCAAGCAGAATATGGAATGTAACTCCTACAACTGCAGCAGATTTTACAGTCTGTACTTCTTACTGAAGGGAAGTGGAGTTATTTTCTTCATGTGTTACCAGTATGAATTAGCTTGTTTGCTAATTGGTGTACTAATCTTTCAGTAATTCATTCTTTTTCTGTGTGGCTTTTCATTCTTCAAGTGTTTTTTATTGGTTCAGCATCCTGGTATTTTTGTGTGTTGTTCCAAGTTCACATTCAAAGGGGGGAGGCGTGAGGAACATCTAAAAGAGGAATCAAAACCACTGTTGCAGTAATGCTCTTGCCAGAAGGACAGGAGTGAGATCCCAGCCTGGTCTGCGTAGAGAAATCCAGATAAAAAACATTTAAATACCCTTCAGCCCTGGAATAGAGCTTTGTATTTGCTGTAGTGAAGTTAGTGAATGGTTGCCCATGGACTGCTGACTGCCTGTGTCCCCTTTGATTTATCCCACACGCTGAAGCTCAGAAAAGGTACTGAGGCAGTCAGAAAGAAGTGTTATAAAGTGTGACAAACCCTGTTTCCTCGGAGGAGTTCGGCTGCCACGATGCATATTTTACATCTTTCTCTGATGTAACGAGAGGTGTGAGTTCCTTTCTGAAGTTACAATTTGGAGCTGGCTACACAGATTCAGCCTTGCCTGGAGCCAGAAGATGTCCATCAATGTGAAATGTTTCATTTTGGATGAAGTGGCAACAAATCTTTTGCAACTGGAAGGAAGGGATGGCTTTCCTGACACGCTCAACCCTGATTTGTGAAGACACAAAGGGCTTAATGAGTACCCTGCTAATTTTGCAATACAGGGTGTAGGTTGATAAATATTCTGACTTTATATTAGTCCATTAAATAAAGTCCATCAAAAGTTCCAGAAAGTATTTCAGGAATTCAGAATGCAATAGAAAATGATCCGAAAGTGTCTGCAGAGGGAAAAGCAAAACCCATAAAAGCACACCTCTGCAGGAAGTTTAGCTAAGCTGAGAAATACTTAGAAAAGGAAATGATGATATAAATGATGAGAAACTTCTGAAGGATGAAATAGAAATGCTTCGGGAAAAGAAAAAAAAAAAAGGAAAAGAGAAGAAAATCAAACCTTTCGGTTTAAATAAATGACCTGCTGTAAAGAGAGATGAAGTAATTAGATTTTTTTTTTTTCCTACTTGATTCCGCTGTATATGAAGTCAGGAGTCAAAACTTCTGGACTGACACTATATTTTGTCATTTCTGATTTCAGTGTCAGCAAATTCTTTGCCAACCCCTGGGCTATTATTCAGTAAAATCACTGATTAATTTAGATAAGAAGACCACTGCCCTTGAAGAGAATATTTAGATTCCATAGTTAAGAGAAAAACAAGGAAATGCCCCTTTTTGAATGAATTAGTCAAGAAAGTTATATTCTGGATCTTTCTGGGTTACATCTAACCTGCTCTGTGTGTTGAACATACACATATTCTTTATTTCTGTAAAGCTGTTACAGACTGAGGATGACTGTACATAAGCTGTAGAATGTAGGTGTAAAAAAAACAGAACTATGATATTGCCTGTTTAAGATTCAGTTTTTTCTCTTTCCTTTTCAAGAGGTAAATAAACAGAGACTTTCAAATGATCCCACAAGGACATCATATGAGGAGAAGAAACTAAGTAAAATATTATTCCCTCCCGCAGTGGTACATAACTAGCTGAAATTTCTTCAGTTGTGATATTTGATTGTAATAATCGAGGAAGACTGCTCTGAAAGGCTCCTATGATGTAAGTTTATAGGGATCTGGCCATGCTCGACTATGGACCTGGAAGACATTTACATACATAAAGCCTGAAGAGGAATTATTCTAATCAATTGTATTGTTTTTCCTCACATTTCGGAATGGGATGCGACATCCATAATACAGCAAAAATCATGTGAGGAGAAAGGGATGTCATGTTAATTCATCTAACTAAATTCTAATTTTCAGGTCCTTTGTTTGGCTGGGGAATAGCACTGGCAGGATAGTGGCTGCTGGCAGAGAAGTTCATTTCTTTCCCAGAAGAAAGGAAATCAAAACAGCTTTGCACTGATCAGCTGGCACAAGCTGCTGGATCAATGGTTGGCAATTTGCAGGGCTGTGCTGTAGATAAGGCTGTCACATTTTGGCAGTCTCATCACTACCAGTCAGCCACATAATAGCTGATAGGTCCCTTTCAGATAAAGATGAGCAGAAGATAGAAAACTGAAGAGAAAAGGGAGTGAAAGGGGAATAGAGGAGGAAGGGAAGGTGATAAATCAGTATTTTCAACCTCACTTTGTGGCTGTGCTCCTTTGCTTTCCAGATCGCTTAAATGTGTGTTAATATTGCTGTTAATTCTTGCATTTTTCAACTGATGGTGGTGCCATCAGAGTAATTCCTGAGTTTGTGCTTTATCCTTCTGAAAATGAACAGAAATATGCTGAAAAATGCTGCCTCTCCCCAAGCCCCCAAGTCCAAAAGCATGGGTTCGAGATAGTCACACTCTGCTGCAAGATGTCAAAAATCTCACTGATTCCCACTTTAAGATTATAGTATCTCACTATTTTTAGTGTAACTATTGAGTGTGATTATCTTGAAAAAAAGACAGTGGACTTTTGGCCTCTGGTCCCCACTGATCCCCTACTGGTCCATTATTTGCTGCAGCTCAGCTCTAGGGGGCTGAGGGTTTCTTTAGCAAAGGTTGTGTCCTGGGGAAGGCGAGGTGTAGTAAAGAAGTGAAAAGAGCAGGAGAAAAGGTGCTTAAGTAGCAGCTGAATTATTTTGAGATGTTTCTGGGTTTGGGAAAATTGTGAAAAATAGCCTCTTCCTCTGAATTCCTCTGCTCTCCATTGTTCTAGTGGCTCACTGCAGGTCGTAAGGAAATCTGTTAGTGACTGGATGAGAGAACAATGGAAAGAGGAGTGGGAATCATTACCTTAATACTGATAAAGCTGCTAAATATGCTTAGGGAGATGTAGGCAGTTCCAAGAGCCTGAGAACACACAGCACGTAAAGGATTCATTAATAAAAAAGTGCCCTGGCTATTCCTAATCATCTTGAATCTTGAGCTTTTATTAGGTATTCCTGACTATAGGGAATGTTCTCTCTAATTCCAGTGTCTAGTGTTCTAGTGTTCTACAGCCTTCCAAAATCAATTATACCCAGGGTAAGGAATAAGTAATTTTTTTCCTTTTCCTTTTTTTTTATCAGGAGGAAAAATGCTTATTCTCTTTGTAATTTTTTTTTCCCTGCAAACCTAATTTTCAAATATTTTTATCAGAGCAATTTAATATGACTCATTGTGGAAATCTCCATAAAATTATTTCTGCTGTTTAGTCTTTCAGTGTCCCTCTTGTGAATAGAGGAAAACAACTCCTTTTGATCCATTGCAGAGAAGCTGATGAAACTGTATGTATCAGCAGTGAGGTAGAAGAACCCTCCCTAAAGTCCAAAAGGATTTGAGATGTAGTCAGCCAAGTCTTTCAGACTATTTTCCAACTTGATTTAGTCAATTCTTATGGTGCATTGCACCACTTTGTTGTGACTTGATGTCAGAAATACTAAAAAAAAAGAAAGGGGGAGGGAGGGGAGTCATGGGGGAAACCTTTCCCTGTTGGCATTCTGGGGAATTAAAGACCAGGCACAAGAATGGCACAGTGGCAGCTGACATGGATTGTTTATTTAATTCTTTCAATTTGTTCACTTTAATGAAACACCAAAAGATTTGAGTGAGCGGTAATTAACAAGACAGAGCCTGTCTAATGAAACCAGTACAGGAGGATATTTGTTTCAAGGATCAATAAAAGACTGTGAGTGAGCATCATACCAGCATCACTCAGGAAAACAAATCACCCTGTGCCAATCAATTGTCATGCTGCACATGCATGAATCTGTGTGAAGCATTTTAAATATTGCATCGGTAGAAAGACAGGAAAAGAAAAGCTCAATGAATTTGGAGGTATCTAGTACTTAATTTGTTGCTCTGTCAGGTACTATAATTATACTGGTAGCATTCTTCTGTGCCTTCAATAGTCATTACTAAGCAAGTCTGGTGACATAATCTAATTAGAGTATTCTTGTCTGAGTCCGTTCCGTAGGGTGTCTTTGTATTCTAACTATTGCTGCTTGCACATCTTCAGGAAAACAACACAGACTGCATTCCCAGAAAGAAAGAAAGAAAACAGAGCAGCTGATAGAAGAAGTTACTTCTCTGATGAGCCTTTTGGCCCTCCAGAGGCAGCAGTTGGGTTCCCTGTTGCCACTAGTTGACTTAGCAATTAATAATGTAGCAATTAGCAGTGAGTTTCCAGATCTCTGTGCAAAGGGCAGGATTTTATTTATACAGGGATGTTACTGACAATAACAGACTAAAAAGGGAACAGAGGTGGAGAAGTTGTCTCAAAATACAGAATCAATTTGATTGTGGGAAGAATGGAGTTGTGCTAAAGGAAGGTAAATATGTGCTACATGAGATTATTGGAAGCAATTTTGGAGCTGATGTGAAATTGTTTTGCTTCTGAAGAACATAAATTTGAAATTATGTACTTGAAAGAGCAGAACTCAAAATGTTTTTAACTGCATGGAAAGATGCAAATGACAGGGAAATGTTTAGGAAGTGGATTATACTGCTGCCTGTGATTTGGAATGGGATTGACGGAAACAAGATACAGACGGCCTCCTTTGAGCAACAGCTGAAGGTAATTCGGAGCCCTAATAAGGTCAGAGGGGTGTTTTTTTTTATTCGAATTGGGTTTTTTTTCCCAAAAGCTAGAAGGTATAGACATAGTTCTTTGAAAAAGAACATAAATGCATTCAAGCTCAGCCTTTGAGTTGAGCAGTGGAGCAGCCTGAGAGCCAGGGCAGTGCTGAAGCTAAACTAACCAAGGGAGTGTAGACGTGTAGGTCTGAGCTGCAGAGAACAGCGTGGAGGATGCAGGGAGACTGTCAGCCAGATCTGTTTGGGTGGCTGCAGGAGGTTCGGAAGCTTTACTCGTTTGATCCTTGTAGATGCAATGGTGAGTGACAGTTTCTTTGGAGCTGTTGGCATATTTTCAGGAGTTTTGTTCCAAAGCATCTTTTTCACTTTTTATTCTTGTCTGCAAAACAATTAGGAGATGAATGTTACAACTCTGTCTAATGTATCTTTTGTTAGGTATTCAGAAAAACCCATTTGGATTATGGAAATGCATTTTTAGCACAAATTCAGAAATTCAAACTGTAGTTTACATCTTATGGGTCTTGTTGAGTCCAGCTACAAGTACCATATTCAGGAATTGCATTCCTATCTGACTGGCAGCCAGACCTGAGCTGTAGTTCTGAAACTTCTCAACCCTTAGGAAGTGGCAAACAGCTCTGTCTGGCTTTATTCCTGGGATGGCATGGACTCCCAACCCAGAAAGTGTCTTTAGAAAGTGGAATTGGTGTGGGATATTGAACCACCAGCGCCCCTGAACAAGAGGGAATGCAGGAGGGAGACAGTAATTGAGCTTTTGGTCAAAGTATCAAAGACAAGATGATCCAGAAGTTGCACAAGGTGGCAAGATTTATAGGCTAGAAGCTGCAACAGACTGATGAGAGGGAATTGTCTTTGGCTGTTACAAATAATGGATTTATGTATCAGCATATTGCCCCTCAAATTTTTGGAAGATAATGGTATAGCAGAAGCAACTGGAGATTGCTTTGGTGACTAGAAACATTATTTCTTATTATTTCATCCATATTTATACATTTTGATGGTCTAAATGTGTCTAAAAATATGTACCTGTGATAACTGTAATGTCTGTCATTACAGCAAGGCAATGGCTTGTGGGAATGTATGAGACAAGAACGTGTTCAGTTTGCAGCCTTTCCTTTGTGTGGCAGGAGAAGTGAAATGGGATAAGGGATGACCTTACATAGTGAAACTGATTGATCATTCAAATCCTCTAACAGGTTTCAGCTGTAACAATGAAACAGCATCTTCCCACAACCACCAATTTGGAAGGAACAAAGTATTGCAAAGAATATGTGAAGGTGTTAAAAATCTATATTTCATTTATCAAGATGAGATGCAAAACATCACAGTTATTGAACTGTAGAGACACTAAATACAACTATTTAGGATTGAACCTAAGCTCTTTTACACTATTTACTGTCTTGTCCTGCTTGTCAGTTAAATGCATCAGTTTTAGGGGATTCTTAGAATTCCCATGGAAAACATTTGGGAAATTTGAGTTGTACAGGGTATAACTGGCAAAAAGTGCATTTCTTTGCAGTAGCCAAAAAATACAAATCCTGAGAAAGAAGTGTTGCTGACAGGAAGAAAATTGAAATCTTTGAGGTGCAGTGCTGGCAAAATTTCAGAAAAGTAGACAAAGGCTTACAGAAAATTTCTTTTTGTTCATGACAGCCATTGGAATGATCCTTATCTAAGAGATAATTATATGAAAGCAATGCTGGAAGGTCACAGTAACAGAGGACAACCATGGTCACAGGGGTAGAGGATATGTTGGGAGGTTGGAGCCTGGTGCTCAAAGCTACCAGTTACTTGAGGCAACTTATAAAAATTCTCTTGTAGAAGTGAATTATTTCTTAGGTTTTTTAGCTTTTTTTTCCAGTTTTTTTAGGGTTTTTTTAGTTGTTTTGTTTAGGGTTTTTTTTCCTTTCATTGTGTTTATTTTAACACAAAATCTGGTAACATCATTATGCTACTTGTGGAAGAGGAATTGATCCTCCTCCACGTTTGACAAATGATGCAGTTGTAAGGTTAATGGCTGCTAAGTTGCACAGGTATTACCCATGTGCTCCTCTGCTTTTAGAGCTTTGATTTCAATTTTTAAAAACCCCACAACTTGTGATGAATGCACCTTATGATAAAGCTTTATAAAGAATATTTATTCTTGGCCCTGCATGACTGATAGTGACCTCTTTTTTATGGTCAAAGCCATGCTCTTTCTCAACACGAATGAGACAATGGCAAAAAATCCCGTGTTGCTTGTCTGTTTCCATCAGAAGACTTCTCTGATTTTCACGTAAGTGTTGGTTGTTCTATTAAAGCACATTTTTCATTTGTTACTGCTGAGTGAGTTTATATAAATTCATGTGTCTGTGTCCCTTATCAGATACTTTCCCTCTTCTTGTTTTGATATTTTTCTGATGACTTAAGTATTTTTTCTGTAAAATCATCAGCACACCTTTAGAATATGACTATGTACATTTTCAACATAAAGAAAAACAAAACAGGTGGAAGAAAACATTTAATTTGCAGTGGAGTGGTAGAGAAA
Organism: Sclerurus mexicanus; assembly: GCA_013396755.1. Lineage (NCBI taxonomy): Eukaryota > Metazoa > Chordata > Aves > Passeriformes > Furnariidae > Sclerurus > Sclerurus mexicanus. The sequence goes on along the minus strand of VWZF01000574.1, from coordinate 1,688,971 downwards.
CTCAGTGCTCAGGCTCTTGTTTTCTGCTTTCATGTCCAGTCATAAGAAATTAATAAATGTGTATGACATATCAGTAGCAGTGAAAAGGTTGATTTAAGCTACATTGTATTTTAAAGTGTATTTCCCTTGTAAATTGGTCTGGAAAACTGCAAGTTGTAAATATTCTATATGAGAGCATGCTTCACAATTTGATATTCTACTGGGGAGATCTAATTACTGGTTGACATAGGTGTCAGAAACTGAGAAGATACTCCGTTTTTCTTAAATGCAAAGGGGCATTTCACATTCCTGAAATTCACCTAAATTTCTCCTTACATTTAAACTTCCTTCTTTCTTTATTTTACAGTGTGTACCTGCTAGACTATATTAATTACCCTGAAACAACATACATAAATCAAATGTCCCAACTGATTTCATCCCTAATGTATCTCAGAACACTAATTATTAGCAAAAATGAGGAAAAGCTACACACGAATAGGTTATGCATTAATGTCAGAGTCCTTTGGTGAAAGTTCTCCTTGCAAGCTTGAGATGAGAACTGCCTCCAGAGCTGGTGTGTGTCTGAAAATATTGCTGTGTCCCCATGTCTGTAAAACAGCTCACATGTGTTTGGCACTTGTGGGTATGTCTGAATTTTTTCCTGAAGAAATCAGCTGTATGAGTAGCTCTGGAGTAAGCTCGTTTTCAGATGCTGAAAGAGCAAATTTTTATCATCTTGTAATGTCTCTCTCTCTTTCATGTGCACCCCTTTTTAATCCTAGGAGTCTCTCCTTATTGCTGAAGACTTCACTTGACATTTTAGCCACCTCTTGTTCACAACCTTATCATTTATGTTGGTGAAATGTTGTTCACAACACTGGTAGCATCTAAATGTCTATTACATATATAAAAGCAGTGTGAGGAAAAAATGGCTTGTTTTTATGTTGTATCAATATTCATTGCACTTGTAATTGCTGTTGCAGTTGCAAAGAGGAAAGAAATGGGAAATCTATTAAACAGATAAAATATCAGGTATCTGAATTGTGAACATGATTTAGCATCTGATCTAGTTCAATCTGTGCAGGTGTTGCTGGAAAGGCTTTGGGCTATTTCATCCTAAACTTTTTGTATTTAGTATTTAGTTCTTTAGACAAAGTTGGTTTCCTTCCATTTCAGGGATATGGGGATTTAAAAATGTGTTCTTTCTTTCCTTCTTTGTAAATGCCAAAGATCAAATGTCGGTACAAATTATTGTGTCACACAAATGGGAGGATATACCAGTGTGACTGTTTCTTTTTCTCCCTAATTCTTTAAAACTCTTACTCACTGTTGAACAACTGGATATGTGACAGGTAGAGAGATGTCTACTCATTTAGGACAGGAAAATACGGCTGGAAAGTCTCCAGGTGTTTGGTTTGATTTAGTTGCATTTGTAGTTGTGTCAGAGAGAGAATAAACCCTAAGGAAAGCCATAGACCTGTGATGTATTGCACTACAAGGACTGCATTAGAGCCCCTGTCTGGTAGTGTAAATAAAGACTTTTTGTATTTTCATTTATTGACTGCAGTGCTAAGAAAGCTTTACATTGTCTAGTAGTAGTGGCTGAAAAATAATGTATGGAAAATCTATAGGAGACACAGAAGCATTTTAGAAAGTAGAGAGCAATTGGCTATATCATCAGAGACCAAAGCATTGTTATATACAGGTTGCTTTGATCCTCCAAGAACCTATTGATGTTTCTCCTTGTGTTGAGCTGCTAAAAGCACCTTGAGCAGAAAATGCAAAATCTGCTCTCACCTCTCACTGCGGGTAGGTGGGGCTTCACAGTCCATTTGTGTTTTCTTAAATGATGATATCCCCTGGAAAGAATGGTCCTCTGCCACTAGGACTGTAACATCTTCTTCTTTAGGTGCATGATGAGCAGACTGAGCTCTGGGTTGGGTGGAAATGCAGCAGTGCTGATCCAAGTGTGTTTGGGGTGAGGGAACACTGAGGGCTGGACACCAAACTCAGTGTGCAAACCACAACTCAGTCCAATCTTTAATGAACGTGCAAAAAAAGTACATTGAAGACTCTGAAAAACTCACATATCCCGTTAATTCTATGTTCATGTTTCTCTTCATAGGCTTCTGTATCACTGAATGCGGAGGGTTTATGATATAGTATGTAATATCTTCAATATTTTAATAGAAATGTGTGATTAATACTTCACAAAGCAATAAAATTCACTAGTCGCTTCATTAGCTCATGAAAAGCAGAGCACATATACATTGCCCTGCTTTCTTGCCTTTGTCTAGAATAAACCTATATAATATATACAGTGGTGAATGTACCCCTGAAGGCTTTTAACCATCAAAATATGAGTGCTTGAGCAGGCAAGAAGCACTGGCCTGAGTTCTGCCACTGTCATGATTCTTGAAGTTGTGAATCAGTCCTTGTGGCTCAGATATCACTGGTAAAATGAAAATGGATGTGAACAGAGAAAAAAGGTATGGAGGAGATCACAGCCCACATTAGTCAATCTATAGCTGTCTTTGTAGAGTGCTCCCTCCCAATCAAAATCTGTTTTTACTCACATAAATAACAAAGAAAAGAAACAATGATCTTGATCTAAAAATTCCCCAGGTATGTCTGCAGAGATGTTTGTAGTCATCTCTTATTTACACTCATTTGATGAAAGAAGGAAGTAGGATAGGGATATACAGTCTGTCACTTATTCTTTGATCAACACCTATAGAGGAAATGCCACTAAGGCAGGAGAAATGTGCTCTGTGATCACCTCACACTGGTTGTGTCCTGAGCACTGTCAACCCAGAGGAAGTGGTGGTGTGAAGGGGAGGGAGTGTCAGAATTTAAGTGGACTTTTCACTCTGCAAAAAAAGTGAAAATCATGCAAATCGAAGATTGGTAATGCTGCATTTATCAGTAAGGCATGAGAGAGCTGGTGTCTTGAATTTGGAGGGAGAGAGGAGGGGCTCAGTTTCTTCTCCCAGGTAACAAGTGACAGGATGAGAAGAAATGTCTTCAAGTTATGCCGGGGAGGTTAAGATGAGATATTGAGGAAAAGTCCTTCACTGGAAGGGTGATTGAGCATTGGAAGAGGCTACCCAGGGAAGTGGTGGAATCACCATCCTTGGATGCATTCAAAAAACATGGAGAGGTTGGGAACATGGTTTAGTGTGACTGTGATTGTGCTGGGTTAACAGTTGTACTTGATCTTAGAGGGCTTTTCCAACCTTAATGGTTCCATGAGGGGACTGAATGCAGAGCTGATCTATTGGCAGAGAAGCACTGAACAAAGTTTTACTTCTGTTTCTCCTGAAATGCAAAATTAGCTATTGATTTGAGTCCTGTTGCCCTGCACTCACACAACTGGAACAGGGGAGGCTCCTGTTTGCCACTGTGCGAAACTGTTCAGTGCCCATTTACCTGTCCAGGACACTTTTATCTGTGAACCAATTAATTACCAGTGCTAGTAAAGAAATACCTGTTCAGTTCCATAACTTGGCTTTACATCTTCCTAATCCTCACGCTGCAAATTCAAATGCTTTGGAGGAAAGATGTATGCCTGTGGGCCTTTTAAATTAGCAATTCCTATCAAGTGCCCATACATGGTGTGTAATTATGAGGTTTTAACTCCCTTAAGTTTACTTTTATCTCTTTAATTTGCACATATACATAGCCAGTTACATGACATACAATCCAGTGTCTAAGAGGTGCCGCTTACAAATGTATGTGAATCTTCATGTTGTGTGAGGAACTTAATATATTTGTGAGTTCATGCAAGACAAAAGTTGCTTTTTAAATCCTAAGTTTTACCATTTTTTTTTGTCACATATGCACAACCATGATATTAAAAGAAAATCATTAAGCTTTCTGCTTTCTTCCCATGAAATGATTCCGAAGGATGAGTTTATGCCCGTGCCCTGGTTTACTAATAGGCCAGGCACTCACTTTGGCCAGCAAATAACATGGGCAGGATTGTGCTGTTATCCTGCAAGGAAGGAGTGGCAGTAATTGCACTGCCAATTTTAGGCTAATAGTTGTTTTCCTGTGGCACCGGTGAGTGGACAATCTGGCACCTGGGAGACAAGGGGAGATGGGTGGGGCAAGGACTCCACCAAAGCATCACCAAGGCGTGCTCAGGTGGCAGCTCTTAAAAGCAGTGTGAGTTTCATAATTTCAACATTCCTGCTGCTTCCCTGCTTTAGTCCATTTTTCTATATTCTATTTTAGCTGGAGTCTCCCTAATTTCACAACTCCCCCATGGTGCACAGGATTTTTTATAGCTGTAAGAATTGATTTGTTGCCTTGGAAACACAGTTGTGCATGCAGCTGTTGTAACTATGCTTGTTAATTTTGCTTTATCACAAAGGGTTTCAAAGCTTTTCTGTGTTTGTCTGACATTTCTTGATTCTGTAACTCTTTATAGCATTCTGTTTGACAAATTGGAGGAGGAAATAGAACTTCAACCTGGCAATGCACATCATGCCCCATGTCCTGACTGAATCACCTGCTTTCCTGCCCTCGGAAACCTCCAAACCCCATTGTCTCCCTCACGACTATTTTGAAAAATAGGAAAATGTAAGAATTCTTGAAAATATCTTTCAGTTTTATGCATCAGAGCTTCCATGTGCAGATGGTAGGGACAGCATGAAGCAACAGCTCCTTCAGGTTTGTGCATGGGACCAGATAGCTGTAGGAAGGTTAGAGTCTGCACCAGGGCGAGCCTCTGCCAGGGCTCCTGCTCCTTAGGACAGATCCAGCAGGAACAGGAAGAGATAGTAGGCAATTCTTGAGTGTTTTACCTGGGTAGAACACCTTTCCCATGAAAGCCTCTTTGGTACCAGGGAAGGACTAATGTTCATCCCTGCTGCCTTTGTTATAAGTGTTCCTAATCCTTTCCTTTGGGCCTCCCGCTCAAGATCAGCTCCTTGAAGCAAAAGGTATTTGTTCCCTTTCAGTACTGAGAATCGGGATTGTTAGACTGGAGAGAAACCACACAGGATGCCTTTCCAGGACAGGCCTCCTTCCCTGCCAGCTGTGAACCAGTGCCAGAGCTCTGAGCTGGCTGAAATGTGAAGGCAGTAGTGGCATCGTTTTGAAAGTTGTGTATGTTTGCTTTTTTTTAGCCAAGGCTCCTAATTGCCAGCATATTTTCCATCTATATACCTGTCAACTACACCAGTTTAGCTGGCATTGTACTGCCTTTATGTTGTCTTATGGCTTTATAGCAGTATAAAAGATGTTTTGGTTTTTGTGTGTCGCTCCCTCACTGAGCTTTGCCATTTCCCTCTCCTGCAACATAAGCCATAATAGTTGGAGAGAAGGACAGGTGGGCACTATTTCTGCTCTGTTCTCTGAAATAGCAAAGGAGTGCTGCTGAACCAATAACTAGAAAACTGTTAGCTGCAATATTACAGTGGTTTTGTCTCCTCGCTTTGACTTGCTTTCCATGGACCCTAGTCCATTTTAACACCTTGTGCTGCACATTGGTTGTAGCAAAAGTCAGCAACAAAAAGCACAAAGCTGGTTTTAGGTGGCCAATGTGAAGTTTGACTGGATTTTCTTTGGAGAAAGTTAACCTTGCTGTACTGAGAGAGGCTTACTCTAATGTAATGTAGTACTGCTTTATTTTCAATTTAATTTCTTCACATTATTTAACTTTGGTATGCTATAGTCTGCATATAGCCACTAAAAACGAGATCAAACCAGAAATACCTGAACAAGTAATAGGCAGATATAAGTACTGAAGCAGCCAAAGAATGAATATTGGTGCTTGCTTATAAACAACCTTTATAAACTCCACAGAAACTGTAACAATTCTTTTCAAATTGTCATTATCGGATGATAACACGTTTTTGCAATCCAATTGTAGAAATTACTTGGTAGCTTCAGAGGAACACAGCAAAACAAACAAAAAAAGCAGATAGTGGACAATTAAGAGCTTCTTGAGTTCTGGTTAAGAAGTACAGAGAACATCCTGAGAGTGATCACAAACACTTTCTACCCCATTCTCTTTGGTGAGTCACTCTTTGGAATAAGCAATGTTTCTGCAGAGAAGCACAAGCCATATCTTCAAGCCCCTTGATTACATTCATTACGCTGTCAGGGATGATAGAGGATCCGCTATTTTGCCCCAGTTTCTCATTGTATGGGGAGAGGATTTGCAGAGCTTACAGTCTTTTTGTCTGGGCAACTGCAACAAAGTGAATTGTGAAGTTCACATTCAGGGCAGTAATTTAAAGTAGATGATGGTATCAGTTTCAGAGCAGCTTCCCTGTTGTAGTTTTAGAAAATAATTAAATATTAAAATAATACAGTCCAGAGAGTGGAAATGTTGACAGCTAAATTAATCTATATTTTTCTGATTTTATGACAGTACCTGAAATACTCGCTTCTACTGTTTGTGTTGAATATAGAAAAGAAATTCTATTTGACTCTATGAAGTTTGTACACTAGCAGATGCAATATTCTGGAAACTAGATATTAATGGTCTGTGAGCATCTGTAGTTTAAGGACTGGTAAACTTATTAAGAATTTATTGAGGTTGTGTCCTTGGTTGCTGATTGGAGTCAGCTGTGAAAAGTATGTTCTGTCATATTCTGATATTTTCTTCTTCTGTCAGCCCTTCCTGGGAGGACACTCTGACATAATAACCTTCACAACAGACATTTCCAAAGCCTGAACTCTGGGACCTTAATATCTTTTGGACTTGGATAGCTTTTTTTGTTCTTTTTTTCTTCCCCTTGACTTGGAGGATCCTTTAGATGGGAAAGAGATTTTCAAATGCAAAGCACTGTACATATAAAAACCCAAACATCTCCTCTGCTGTATTAGCAAGAGTGCAGGCAACAGGTCCAAGGAAATGATTGTTTTCCTTTACCAAGCTCCTGTGAGACCCTGTCTGGAGTCTGGGCTTGGGCTCCCTGCTCCAAGCCAAGCAAACCTGGACTTACTGAAGCAAGTTAAGCAGAGACCACCAGATAGTCAGCAAGGTGGTGCACATCTTGTGAGGAGAGAACTGGCCTTCTAGGTTTGTTTGTCTTGGAGGAGAGGAGGTAAAGGGAAGATCTCATTATAATCTGCAGTGTTGTGGAAAAGAGCACAGAAAATGAAGATACTATGAGAGTGGTCTAACACTGAAAGTCCTTGCCCAGAAATGCTCTGGAATCTACACCCTTGGAGATATTTAGAACTCAACTAGACACGGCTCAGAGCATTTTATAGGTGGACATGCTCTGAGCGGGAGTTAGGACTAGGTGAGCTCCAGAGGTTGCTTTCAATCAAAATTGTTCTCTTCCTCTTTTTTTTTTTTTTCCTCCCCATCCCTTTGACAAGGTTGAAGGGATTGCCATTGTGGAAGCCAGCAGTATGTGAGAGAGGAAAAAAAACAGACAAACAAACACCTCCCCTCCCAAAAAAAACCACAAAAAAACCCAAAAAAAACAAAACCCAAAAAACCCCCCCAAAAAAAACCCACAAAAGAAAACAGAAAACCCCTAATGAAAGTGTTGTTCAGATCTCAGAACTCCATGACAGAAGCTCAAGAAATAAACTGTCTTAAATTATCCTCCCAGGAATGGGGTGGCAGTGGAAATGAATGCTGCATTTGCTACCAATGATAGCATCTTAATCTATGCACTTTGTATTTCCTCCGCTGTCTTCCCTATTATATTGGAGCTGTGTAACTCCAGAGTCACAAGGTAACAGCTTTGCAGATGGAGTTCTGCTTTCCCAGTCCTGGCTGTGATTGCTCCTGATAGCCTGTGTTTTCCTGTTGCTGGGACTCACACGGTTTAATTTCCATCCTGGCACTGAGGATTTGCATCAGGCTATTAAATGTACAAGAGTGCAGTGAGTGAACACCTCTCAATGTCCTGAAGATACTTTGGGCCTTGAGAGCCTTTAGGGACTTACAAACTGGCTTGTGCAGATAAGGAGATACCTCAGTGAACCTCCTTTGGCAGCTACTGCAGCAGCCTTAGGAATTGAAACAAGATTTAGGAGGGTTACTGACTGCTTTGTTCTTGATTCTACTAAGTGGAAGAAAACCTCTGTAATTGGGAAGGGTTATACACCAGCACTCCTGAAAACAACGGTAGGGAATTAGTTGTCACTAAAGCATTATTTTCTACTGCTGTTCATACCACTGGGATCACAATACTTTCTCCAAATATGTCAGACACAAACGGGATTTTTTGTTAATACCTTTAAGTTTGTGTTGTGAACCTACAGATGTGTATCAGAAAGTGAGCAGTTGCATTGGCAGCTTGTAGCTATCAAGTTAAGCATCCTTTCTCTAGCTCGCTAATTTAGAAAGTATCTTTTCTTGTTAGCAGATGTTATCTTTTGGTGTCACACATTCATTTCATTACTACCTGACACATCAGCAGCCTTCTGACGGCTGGAGAAGTCAAAAGGGAAAGGATGATCATCTACAACCTTTTAGTTTAGTAATAAAGAATAAACCTGTCTTCTCAGAAGAGCTTTATTGACACTACAATGTGTTCTTCACTGCTTTCCTTGTGAAAGGAAACTCCTATGCTTGGTGTGCAGCCTCTGGGCAAGGAAAAAGTACCAAGTTCTTTTCCTCCGAACAGCAGAAGAGACACGTGCCAAAATTCTGTCTAATCTCTAAATGGTGGTTTGGAGTCTCCCAGTTCTGCTGTATTTAATGCTTTGACAGACTGTGCTAAGGGCACAGAGCACTGAAACGGGATGTTAGACAGGCAAAAGGTTAATTTGACTGGTCCTGCAAGCACTAACAGAAGGAGGTGGCAAATCCATTCGTCACTCAAAGGAAGGGGAAATGACTTGTTATTACTGGAGCATGTATTGTTATTTCAGAAATAACTGGTGCTGGGCACAGAAATAGAAACAAGATGGTTGCTTTAAGGTACTTAATCCCTGAGAAGGGAAGCATGGAGACAGTGTAGAATAAATTGGAATGGTGTTGCCTGTTGTTAGCTGCCATGCCTGCAGATATAATAACCAGCTGTGGACCAAGGCAAGGCTGGGATGCAAACACAGGCTTGCTTTAAAATCCCCAGCATGGACAAAAGAGTTACTGGGGCTGCTGAAGTGGCAGAACAGTAGAAAGTAAAGCTCTGATCTTTGCTATTTAATAACCCAGATTAAGCATCAAAATCCCAAAGAAAAGTAAGACTGTTATTGAGTATGTGTGGCATCCTATTAACTAGAATAGGAAAACTGTAGGAAGCTGGAAGGCTGTTTAGTCACTTCCTCTTTTCATAGTTGGGCTTCTTGTCCCAGGTGTGCACAGTGAGCTGATGGTGACCCTCTCCTCCACTCATTTCATGTGCAAGAAAAGAACTGGAGAGGATAACAGTAGGTTATTCATTCTCTGGAAGATAACCAGATTTCTGTAGCTCACCAGTTTTATTTTTTTTTTTGTATTCTCAAAGTGAGGTTTGCCATTGCCATGGAGTTTACTTTGCAATTGAAAAGAATTAAGAAGCGTGAGGGGTTTTAAAGCTTGGTGAGCTTTTCTGTTTCAAGAGATTTATCTTTTTTCATAATGTCGCAACAAGCTGATTGGTACATTGAAGGTATGCATGTGTGTGTGTCGACATGTATATCTGTGCACACTGCATATAAATAGCCATTATAAAAAGACATCTAAGAATTCACTCTCAGCAGTAGCTATGCCACAGGTGAAAGGGTGATTTTTTTAGGGCCATTGAACACTGTAAATGTGTTCATTGTATCAGTGCTTCAGAAATACCCATTCTAAATGACTTTGTGTTGATCCACTGTGAAAATTCATTGTGCTCAATTGCCCTCAAAATTTCTCATTTCTCATCTGTGATGTTGCAGCCTGCTGACTGCACATGGGGCTGTGGTACAGCGGGGCAGGCACCCGCTCCAGAGGGCCTGAAAAGACTTCTCACTGCCCCACGTCCCTCAATATCTGCCCAGGTCTGTGTCCAGGGCTTGCATCTGTGAGGCTTTCTAAGGTGGGAATACACTCCGTGGAGTTTTTATTGGGACGTGCACACACAGAGGTACAAAGGCTTGCGGATGTCACGTGTCGTATGTGTATGAAATGTGGAAAATGGAACTTGGGCTTTAATTTTTAATCATACCTTTGATTCAGAGAAGTCAAACCCACTGTCACCTCATTTCAGGTTATTCAATTTAGGAGAATAAAAAAAAAAATTACCAGTGGCATAAATAGCTTTGTTTAGGCATGTATGGCAAAAATTGAGTCAAAAAATTATTAGGTTTTCTGAATTTATTTATTTTTTAATATTTCATAGAAAACAAGATTTACTGGATGTGTTTTTCCAGTTTTTAAAAGGGCATTTGTACCATACCTTTAGTGTGTTTTATATGTCCGTTAATTTACGGTATTTGTCTGATTTCATATAAAAGTGTATTCATATCAGCCTGTAAAGCTTGAGGGAAACAAATATCTGTTTTGGAACAAAGGATGGGTGATATTTCAAGACCTCTTCAGAATGTGTTTAGAGATGTCTTGGTCTGTCCTTAGTGAACTGCAATACATTGGGTATTGCCTGTGGATACTCCTAGGCTTTAGAGTAATGCTGATAATACAGATGCCTGGTTGGATTGACAGAAGTACTGCACAAGGAAGTTGCATCTAGGAAAATGAGAACTTCACATTCAAATTAGATGTGGCAGAAAGTGTGTCGTGGAGTCCAAAGCTGTGAATTTAAAAGAAATGTTGGTTTGCTTCACCCTGCAACTTGTAAGCTTACAGACAAAATACAGCCTGTAGTTTAGACAAGTTGGGCACTTTGTCTTAAAAATCAGGGCAGGAGATAAAGCAAGAGATGCTTTTTCTTCCGCTCAGTAGGAACTTTAATTACATCCTTGTACTAACATGTTGCTGGTTCATTTCTGAGTTGCCGTAGCGAGGGAATTCCTCCTTAAGCAGCGCACAAGCCACTGCTCCAGCAATGATTCGGTCCTGTGTCATTAAACCTGAGATTCAAGAGGACAAGGTCAAGGTCAGACTCTGCCTCTCTCAGAGTCTGTTAAGTCTGTGACCTCCTTCCTAAGTACTTAATTCATATTTCCCTACAAAATAAAAACTGTGTATTGTTTACATTTCATGGGGTTCTAATGTTGACAACTGAATAGGGAAAAATAGAAATAAACCCAATTTTTGTTTATTTGGGTTTTTTTCCTGATGTTTTGGGGAATTTGTTTGTTTTTGTTATTAACAGTCCATTTGTCTTCCATCCCTGCTCTGCACTTCTTTCTGTTTTTCAAATAGATTATTTGTAAGCAGGTGAAAGCTGTCTCCTAGGGAGATGAATATCGGATGCAATTTTTTCAAAGAAAAGCAGTATTTGCAAGCACATTGCATTTCTAGTCTTGGATGTGTCGTGTACAACAAATTATAATCTTGGCAAACACATCAAGCACCTTCATGTTTCTCTATGTCTCTACATTAATCTCTGGCATGTAGTAATAATACTCTGAGTGGTAAAGAAGTACTAATTCATATAAATGGTGGTATGAACAGTCATAATTCATCTGTTTTTCAGGTTTAAGAGAAGACCTGGTATTCTAAACCAGAAAATATTGTCTGATTTGGTTTTATATAATAGCTTTGTTCTTTTGAAGCTCTTGGGAACAAAAGGGAAGAACTCCCTCATTTTAGCTCTTTTTTATGTATTTAAATACATTAAATGAATAGAACCGTTCTTATAAAGAAAATAAAACATCTGAGAAATATTCTTCTGGCTAGGCTTGTGAAAGCCAGGCTTTGTCTAAATTATTTGCTGACTTCAGTCATCCATTTCTCAGAAAGAAAAAGAAAAAGGTACTGCATCACATAATCTCAGAAGGTCTCTCAAGAGAAGATAAAGGCCAGCTCGTGCCTATTGTCTAGACTCAACCGTTCAATACTCATCATCTTTATTCTTCTTATTCTTATGGCTCAAAGTAATTTTAAAATAAGGAAAGATAATAGGAGCAGTTCTATGAGAGCAGTATCTCTGGCAAATATGACCAATTCTGTAGAAAAGGAGCTCTTCTTGTTATAAAGCTTTAATATTCTTTTACTTAATTTTACTGCGGGTCTTCAGCATTTCACTGCTGGTTTTTATGGTACTTCAAAAAAACATTTACTTTCACAGTAAGATATTATATTTATGTAATCTGTAAAGAATCACTCTTGCATAGCTGCAATTGCATCTTCTGTTTCAATAAATTGCATTTACATTCCAGTTACTTTCTGTTTCATAATTAAATCACTTTCAATCTAAGTAAGTACAGGAAATCTATGCCTCAGTGTGCAAGTCTGCTGACAAAGTGAAGGGTAACCCAATTCTCATCCACACAACTTTTTAATTAGTTGCTACACATCTGAGGATTAGGTTTGTTGGGATGTCTTGCATAAAATAACATTAATATTCAATTTGGTTAAGGACTTTCAATAAACAAACAGAATTAATAAAGCTATTAACCAATGTCTCTGATGACCGGTTTCCATATGTATTGCAACTATTCAGGACCATTCCCAAATGCAGACAGCTGAGAAAGGCTTTATCTTCCAGTGTTTTGGCTGAATCTGAAGGAGTAGCTGGGTATTTTCCATTCTGAGCTAATATGCATTTGAATTTGCTGAATGTATTTTCTGAGGTCTACAAAAGCCAGGTGGAAAATAGTGCTTTGTTACAAGCTCTGCTATCAACCTCTCAAAGTACAGTATTTCATTTGCTTTTTGTCTAGGTTTCAGAATATTCTGCATCTGAACAGGACAGATTTTTTTTTTCTTTTTCCTTTTTTTTTTTTTGGTTGGTTTGAAATTATTATTTTAGAGATGAAAGGTTTGTTGAATTATGCCCTTATCTGGAGTTTTTTAAAATGAATTGATATGTGAGGAATGGTTTTCTGAAAAGTTCTGGATGAGCCTCTACAGCTCCAAGTTAAATTATTAGTATTAAAAAAACCCAGCTCATCTAATGTAAACCTGAAGTTATTTTAAGCTTATATTGTCATTTGAAAAATTAGGAATTTCAGTGAAAGAGAACTGGTATAAAAATGTATTTGTTTTTCCCATATTTCTTGGAAAATAAGCTCTGCTGCTTAAGTAAGTCCTGGCAAGATGGTGTTGATTTTGTGTGGAGATTTTGGCTGGTTTTATGGTGTCATAAATTCACTTTATGTTATAGCTTGCTATAAATTGCAAACATTCTTTCACAGCTTTTGAGAGCTATTGAGGTAACGGTGATGATGTAACTTAGCCCAAAATACTATTTACATTCTGCTAAGGTTCCTGTAGGGACAAGTTGCGTTTGCATTGAAGAGACCTTCAGTTCCCACATGATATATGCTATTATTTGTATAGTCCATGTATTTGCAAGCGTGTATGTGAAATTGATTTTCTTTTGGGGGGATGTTTTGCCAAAAAAAAGTAAAAAAATTTCGATGGCACTAGAAGAAAGGCTATTAGGAAACCCTGAGTCCAGCAGGAGATGGACTAAACCCTGTGGGTGCTGGTTTGGGAGGAGCTCTGCACACAACTGCAATGTTTCCCTGCCCCACAGAGGTGACCTGACTGCAGGCACTCCTGAAACACCTCTCTACACATTTAACCAGGTGAAGAAAACAAAACCTGCCTCCCGTAACCCACTGGCAGAGAGGCTGTTGTGTGATCCTGCACTGGGATTGCAGAGGCTCATCCTCCAGGGGAGGGTTTGGACAGACAGCAATGGAGTTGTTTCTTTAGTTGTCCCTGTTCAATTTGCTGCCAATTTGATTTAAACCTCTAATAGTGGCTTAAATGTGCTGAAGTGCTGCAGGTGGTGTTTGTCTGGGAATTTTATCCTCTGCTATATTGCAGAGAGTGACCAGCTACTCAGAACGTGAGTGGGACCCCGAGCATTGTACTGATTCCAGTGCTCTTCCCTTTGCACTTTGCTCCGTGCTCCTTGCTAAAGTTCAGGACTAGAACTCGGGAGTAAATGAGGGATATTTCCTCTTGCAACTGCCAACAGGAGTAGATAGTGAAAGAAAATTTCAAAGCAAGTTTTCTTGTGACTTTTCATAGCTCTGAATGTGCAGTTTGCTTTGTAAGCCACTGAAATTACAGCAGTTTCTACTGTCCAAGGCATTTTTCTTTGTCAGCAGGCAGGGTCCAGCAGGTGCTTCCCTACCATCCACAGGGAGCACGTTAAGCTCCGTGATGTTTGTTGCTGTTAATTGACTATGGCATTGCATATAGTACTGGCCCAAAGTCCAGACTGCAGTGTAGGGGAAGCATGAGAAATTATAAAATTCTTTTCTTGTTTCATAGAGCTCTGAATTTCAGGTTTATCAGGATTAAATGCAATGCAGCTCTATAGGATCAAACTTGTAGTTAGCTTTCATTCCTTGAATTAGAATGCCATAAATTGCAGTTCTGTGTGACACTACTTTCACGTTTTCTAAATGCCTCTTGAATTGGGTGGGCTTTTCCCAGGAGCAAGGGATTGATGCCTGGGTTTTGTGTAAGGGTTACACGTTCCTTCCTGCCTTCCCACCTTTTGTTCTGTAGGGCTGGTGGTTCCTGCAACAGATACAAGGCTATTGCAGACCAAATACATCCTTTCTCCCACGATGAGAGAAAGATGAGATTCCTAATGGAACTGCTACTTAGCACAAACACTGGCAAAGTGAGACAATCTTTCAGAAAAAGGATGCTTGTGCTAAGAAGGTGGTTATTGCTCAGCTGTAACAATATGACAACTTCTTAGTCCAACTAATGGGACTTTTTCTGTCAGAGGTAGGTACTTTACATTCAGGTACCCAGGAGGAAACTATGCACACATTGATCTATTGAGTTCTCATGAGAAATTAAATAAATAATAAAATGTTCCAACATGATACATTTGGAGGAATCCTTTAATCAATTATTAATTGATTATTCACGTGAGCACAATGCTTGTAGAGATCAAAACCTAATTTTGACAACATATGCAAACTTTTCCTTTTGAATTTAATAATATATTCTCAATCTGCTGTTCATTAAGGTGAACATCTGTGAATTCATTAATTTTTCTCTAAGCTTCCTGCATCACAAACTTCATTTCTTCAACAAATTTTCCAAAGAATAATCCCATTACAAGCTTAGTTTATAATATATACAATGATAGCTTTCTTAGCATGCTTTTTTTTTTCCCTTCCTAATAAGTCTTTGCAGCAAAATCTATTCCAGGGTGGTACAGGGTAGTCAGACCAGAGAAGGGGGATAAATCTGGCTGAGGAAACTGGCTGCAGAGTTTTAGATTTTGTTATTTCCCACAATATGGAGATTCTTAGCTGTGAATGTTCACTTGCCAGTTACAGAAAATATGCATTTTATCCATCTTGCTATTTGCCTTATTCTCTTTTCCAAACTGGAGTTTTAAACTAATGCAATTTCAACATTCCTCTCTTGTTAATTTTAAATTACTACAGAGGTGGAATTATAACAGTGCTATAGCCCTAAAGGTTTCAAAGCATACCAGGAATAAGAAAGAAGAAACAGGTTAATTATTCCAAATGCAAATGCTGGGTTTGAACTTTAAATGGAAATATGTAACACTTGTCAGAGATAATACCTATAGGTGATTGTGTAGACACTTCACAGCCAATGTAGATACTCTCACATGGTACAGTTGTAACTGAGCTCTGCCTGCCTGAACCTTCCAAGCGTGTTTCTATAGAGAGCTGCCTCTTCTTTGCCATTTTTTCATAGTTAATGGTAAATGAAATACTGATGTTTCAGAGAGGATGAGTTACATGATATATTAATCTGACCAGCCCACATTAGGAGAGCACCAAGCAGAATTTGCAGCTGCAGAAGATTGTCACTGTGTTCCTGTGTTTAATGGAATAATTTAGGCATAGAGACAGAAAGAAGTCTACACTAAAATGAGTACAAGCACTTTTAAGCAGAAAACCTGTAGCTAATTTTCAATCCTGTAATTGAATTTGCAGGATAGCACATAAATAAAGCTAGGCTTTTTTAAAAGTTGGATGCTTTGCACTGCATAATAATGTGTTACTGCCTCATAATGCTTTCCTGTGTACTTGCCCCATGCTGTGCAGTTCCACTGCAGTGCTGCATGCCTGGAGCTTCACCCATGCTGCAGCCTGTGCAGTGTCGTGTCAGGAGGCTTCAGAAATACGTGCAAATAATTCACAGCCTGCTAGATCAGTGGTGTTAATTTGTAATTTGCTGTAGCATGCTCAGACCTCAGTGCGTGCTGCCTTCTGGGTTATGTCCTGAACTGAGGTGTAGGGCTCTTCCCTTAGGGGCATTTTGATGATCTTTGTGTTTTGCTTCCGCTAAAATCATAGAATGCCTCAGGTTGGAAGGGACCTTAAAGATCACCTCATTCCACCCCCTGCCATGGGCAGGGACACCTTCCACCAGCCCAGGGTGCTCCAAGCCCTGTCCAAACTGGCCTTGGACGCTCCCAGGGATGGGGCAGCCACGGCTTCTCTGGGCACCCTGTGCCAAGGCCTGCCCACTCTCCCAGGGAAGAATTTCTTCCCAATATCCAATCTAAACCTATCTCTGTCAGTTTGAAGCCATTTCCTCCTGACCTGTTTCTACATGCTCTTGTAAGTCAACAATTCTTAAAAGCTTGCAGTCCAAGCCTGAGCTTTGAACAGTTTTCCTGAAAAGCAATTCCAATAAAAATTCCAATACTATTATGTCATGAAAATATATGCTGTTCTTTACATTTTTTCTGCCTTTATTTGAAATAGTGACATTTAGTAATTAAGCAGATTTTGCAAGGTACTGAGTAAGATGGTGCTAAAAAGTTGCCGTAATGGCATCAAATTAAACAGCCATGTCCTTGAACTCAATCTTACCTCCCAGATCTCTGTTATATTATGTGCATTTGATATGCAATTTTACAAAGTACTGACTTCTCACAACCTTTTTTAAAGTCAATGGAAGCCAAGGCCACCTGGGTTGAAGCAGAGGACATCAAGCTCATTGTAAGATTGAGTCTTCACTGTATCTTATGGCCTTAACATTTTAGATAATCCATTGATCTCTTTGAAACAGGTAATATCTATAATAATGCCACATTTCTACATCACCTGAAGTCAATTAAAAGACATGTATTATAGCTATATTTTAATCAAGGCTTACTGAGAAATGGAAGTAAAGGATTCTGCTTCCCTTAATAGTACCATTTGCAAAAAGAAAAGCTGACTGGAAAATCAAATTAATTATCTGTTCTTTATATATTCACTTTCTTTGTAAAATGAATTTGAATTATCTCTATCCTAAGCAAAAAGGCATTTAAAAATCATAAGAAAAAAATAGATATATCTTTCCAGATCATTCACATGAAGAATCCAAGTATAATTCATTAACCTTTGCTCTATAAATAAGAACTCAGCAAAACAGTGGCTGTCATTGAGAGACGCTAAGTGGACAACTGCATTTGATATCTTCCAGCTCTATCTACTTACAAGACTTAAACTAGAGGGAATGCATTTCCCTGTGAAGTAGGATATGGAAGAAGGAAGCTCTCATATCCAGAACTCGATAGTGGGATTAACATACCAGGTTTTTCCCCTCCCTCTCCCTGTCTGTGCCCAGGTGTATGACCACCCTGTGCACCACTGTTCCAGGCGAGCAGCTCATCCCTGCCTTCAAGAAACCGTTTGCTTGCTGAACTGTTTGGTGTCAGTAGGAGCCTGCACATGCTGCTAAATTTTGAAGGGTTTCAGGACCATCTTGAGAAGCTTTTTTTACTTTTCTATGCATTCTAAAGTAAAAAAAAAAATGGTATTTTTATGGATTAAATCATCCAAAACATGATCTCAAATACTTGTTCAAAGAAAGTAGTTTATTGCATACATATGAGGGATCGCCAGGGATAGCTGGATTCATTTGGGTTATTGCTTAGGAAAGCAAAGACTGAGTTGCTACTTTACCACACATTAAGAATGGGAGTGGAGGGGGAGACACTGAATTGGCAATGAATCTCTTGGTCCTGTGACAGATTTGAGATTAAGTTCTTACACTTCCATGACATTTTGAAGTAGACCATTTTTGTTGAGGGAAAGAGAGAGGAAAAGGAAAGGTCATGTCTCTCTTATCAGGCAGTCATAGTCTCCTGTAAAATAGAAATGTCTGTTTAATGTCAGTGAACAGCCCAGATGGAGATTCATGTCGGAGTAAAGCATCTATACTTTATCTTATACCTCAAAGTTTACACTACTTAAACCTTGTGATAACAGAATCCCGAGTCATTTCCTGATGGGATTCTTCTACCATTGCACCAACATTCTCCACACGCTGTCCACTTTTTTCCTTTTCTCCTCCAGAATCAGCCCCTCCATCCCTTGCAAACTAATCCTTGTATCAGGTATCTACAATCGTGAAAGACTGGGTGAGCTCAGACTCATGTTACTGCATTAAAATATTTCATGTTTTTTGCTCAGGGTGGGTTTTGCTAGCCCTTTTTATTTTCCTGGCTGAAAGTACAGCTAGATGAGCCAAGAGAATCATTGACCAAGGTGATTAGGAGGATCAGTGCCGCAGTGGTGTTGTCAGGCACCAAGGAAGGGAGGGTAAATAAAGCCATAATAAAGCCACAGCAAGTCTGACTTCATAATTCCTTTGGGCTCTCTATAAGGAGCAACTTTATTTCTGTACTGCCTTTGTTTTGTTCCATCTCTCTCCTCTGCCTTATGAATCTATTTCTAGGCATGTCTATATTTACCTAAATGATTTATTTCAAAAAATCATTGTTTTAAAGCTTTCCTTTTAGGATAAAATAAGATTCTGTTCTTCTTTTTAAGCTTTATGGGGCTATATAAAAATGGGAAAAAATTATTGTGGGCAGTCATGATAGTTTAATGATAGTAATAAGAGCAATAGCTTTTACTTCATTACTCTGTGGAGTTACGGTTCTGAACTATTACTTTTCCCCACCTTAAAATAAAAAGGATTTAAGTGCAGTCTACCTTGAGGTTATACGTGTGAATGTGCATTTGAATGGCTTGTATACATGGGGGCTTAGCATAAAGCTGGACAAAACTGAACCACCTGCAAGTTAATATGCTGGATGGAAGTTTTGATATTACCAAAAACTAAAACAGTTTTAGCAGATGAGTGTGTTTTTTGTGTGTTTGTGTGTGCACATGAAGTGGTTTTTAATGAGCTACATGTCTTTTTCTCACTGTGCCCTTCTACATAAGGAATCTCCTTCAAAGAAAGATACACTCTTTAAAAGCTAACACTTTCATGTTATTTCTGGCAATAATTGGTGAATATTATTTAATAAGTAATGATTGAAATAACTCTTTCACAGAAATTACCTATTAAGGAATTTCAGAAGTAATGGCAAATTATATTGGATTGCATATTCATGCAGTTTAATTTTATACAATATTTAATGTGAAATAGGAGATTAATTACTTATAAATACTTTTTTACACTCTAGATGCAATTTTTAAAATCCTGTCATATCAGAAATAATGGCCTGGCCACACACTTCAATCAGTCAATGTCTTTGTTAATACTTGGTATGTCGGCAAAGCAGTAACCGTTTGAAAATGAGGAAGTTTGGGTTATTTAGTCAAGCAAGGCATCCAATTAAATGTGTTATGGAGTCTGGTGCAATAAAGCCAGTGAGGCCAGTGTTTTGGCACCTAAGCTTCTAGGAAAAATAAGCATAAATAATTAGTTTATGTTACTCTCTTTGATTTTTCATCACCTTCACCTATTTTTCTTCCATTGCTTCCAATTCTCTGTGGTCCCTCCATGTCTCTGCTGACTCATCCTTTTGCCCGTGGTGACTTTGTATTCCTTTACTTTCCAGGATCGATTCTCCTCTTAGTCCTTTCCCTCTACCTTCTGCACTTGGGTTTCATTTTTCATACTCAGAACAATATTTTTCCTGTTTTTTCATGAATTTTCATAAGCCCTTGGAGGTTTTTTTATGGAAAGAGAGGACATGCATCAACTCACAGTCCCTGTAAGCCACAAACGAAATGGTCATGTCTGTGGAGCACAGGTTACAGCAGCAAAGTCAATTTTGGAAAGTCGTGTACCTTTACAATATTTTCTCCTAAATTCCAGGAGTTACCCGTGATGAGCAGAGCTTTCACTGCCGCCTTCTCTCTACCATTCTGGAATTTTGCTTCCTTTCAATACCTTCTTGTTAGGAGCAGTGAGTTCTTCATATGTGGTGTGATTTGCTGTCATTAGCATGATTTTACATTCCTTTCCACATCAAAACATGTAAATGTCTCTGGGTCTCTTGGGAAGCTTTAATCTTGTAAAGTAGGTTTTATTGAAGACTTGTTGTTTTTTGACATTCGTGATAAGTTTGATAATTACATTAATAATTATTCTTTCATGTTTGCTATTTACAATCAACAAAGCATCTGGTTCTGAACCTCAAGGAGAAATCAAAATAATAGTAGAGTCAAAGCTCTAACAGCAATTGAAAGCAAGTATGTTTGTGTTGGAAAGAAACAGTTGAGTTTTAAGAGGGAGACTGTTTCTGGACGATTCTGCTGTTTCACCTCCACACCGTGACAGTCACACAAGGTGTGTTTCAGCTGTAGCAGGTGAGGAACCCCTGGCTGGAGCATGGTTGGATTCCCTGTTATCCCCAGTGACCAGAACTTTCTTTCATAAACTAATCAATTTGTGCCCTAAATCCCTTGAGCAACTATTTAAATAGCTGGGAGCTTAGTGTGTCTCTGGTTACAATTTACAAAATTTATCACTTCACCTCTGGGTTTATAGTGTGGATGTGCTGAATCCGAAGACTTCAAAGGAAATTTAGCAGTTGGAGTTCCTAATAAATCCCTAGCTTGCCCATCTGTATAATTTGTATTAACATGTCCATTAAAGGTTTGCTTACAGCATGGAGATTTCCCTCAGAAACACTTCAGAAAGTTGAAATAAGGGGAAAAAACAAACAATAACAATGTTCTGTAATTGTATATCTATTAGAAACTCAAACAGCATTTAAACAGCGACAAAAAAGATATTTCTTACTCCCAGCACAATTAACCAAATGCTTTTCAACTCCCAAATCGTGTTGCATCCCAGTGTCCCAGGCTGGGAAATACTGGAAGCGTTGGACTCTCTCCTTGTCCTTCAAGTGAATTCTGGTTTGGAATTTTGTGCTCTTCTAATAATACCAGGTTGGCTCTGTTACTTTTCATTTTTTGGTATTCTAAACATTTAGGTCATGAGAAAATTTAGTTCTAGTACTATATTAATTAATATTATTATTGTGCATTTTTTGTTTTCCTTTGGTTTTCTTTTAAATTCTGCCTCTCTCCTGGATTGATGCTCTGCCACTAATGTTAGTGCAAAGAAGTGTTGGAACCTGAGAGCTTTAAACTTTTCTTTATAATCTTCTGAGTTAGTATTTGAAATCCACATAAATTTTAATTGTTTACTCATTTGTTCCTCTGAAAGCTTATAACACACTGAAAAAATCCCTATTTGGTTTTACTTCAGACAGAAATTTTTTATATACTTCCATTTGGCTCCCAAAATTAATATCCAAACATCCCCTCTAACTTCTTTCATCTTTTATTTCAAGTGGGGGTTGGAAAAGTGACAATGGCACACCACCTTCCCTGTTCTGGGAAGCAGAGTATGGGAAGAGCTGTTGTTGCTCAGCACTTTGGGAGGAATATTGAAATATTAAGAATTTCCAGTGGAAATGGGAATCATTTGCTGCATTTTGACTGAGAAAACCGCTTCCTTCTTACTGTCAATAATCATGTAAAGCCAAGCTGAGTCGTGGGTCCGGCATGTCACCACCCTGAGACTGGGCCCGCTTGTCCCATCAGCTTCAGGGTCGCTCCATACAAAGCAACCAAGCGTGACTGGTTTTTACTCAGTGTAAGGCAATCTTGTAGAGGCTTCCACTGGGAAACTCAAAAAGCATGTAGGCGTGGGTCGTCTCTGATACGCTTTATATTCCATCCTTCTACCATGTCATTAAACATGTTTCCTTCTTGCCTACAGCAGCCTTGATTATTTTCTGTTTTGTCATAAAATATTTGCTTGGTAACAGGCACAGGAACTTGGCAGTCGTCTCTGTGTTTCTGCTTTTGATTGTGAGGAGCTTTGAACCCGTACACAACATTTCACAATTCAGAGGGGAAAAGTGAGCCTGGCAGTTGATTTCCAGCTTTTAACCAACATACAAAGCAAAATATTTATTTGCAGTGATCATAGTTCTATTGTTCTTCAGACTGTAGGAAACAATAATGCCTAATCAGACACTCCTGCAATTCAGAACCTAAAATTATCTTGACTTCTACAGGATTGGCTTTAACCTTTATCTTGCGGATTCCTTTTCTCCTGTTTTCTTCAGATTTTTGATGGCAGGAAAAAAATGAAGACACTTCTGCATTTTTCTGACTTCAGCATGGAAGGTTTTATTGCCAATCTGTCTGGCTCCAGTTAATGAGAATATATATATCAACCCTATGCTAGATATTAGCAATATTTATTAAAGGTTCATTTTTCACATGAAACTAACATTGTTCTTGAACCATCTGCTGTGCTTCCCTGAATTCAGCAGCTCTAGGGGATTCACCACAAACAGTGGCCTCTGATCAGTATCTGATGTGGGATAGCATGAGATGGAGCTGGAATGTGGCTTAATGTCCCTTAGCTGTGTAGCATCCTCAGTGGTTTTGAGTAAAGACAATTTCTCACAGAACCATAGAATGGTTTGGGTTGGAAGAGACCTTAAAGATCACCTTGTTCCACCCCACTTCCCTGTCAGAGTAGGAGGTCCTGGCACAGGGTGCCCAGAGAAGCTGTGGCTGCCCCATCCCTGGGAGTGTTCAAGGCCAGGTTGGATGGGGCTTGGAGCAACATGGGCTGGTGGAAGGTGTTGCTGCCTGTGGCAGGGGCGTTGAATGAGATGGTTTCTAAGGTCCCTTCCAACCCAGGCCATTCAGTGATACATTCCCATGAACTTTTTCAGCATCCAGGTATGAGTGTGTCGAGCATGTGCTCACACCCATTAAATAACAGATATTGTCTGCAATGGGATCAATATTTTCCTGGCCCCAGCAATTGGATATTTTGACATGTAATGCCCCAACTCGAGGTGATTGATCCAAGGTGAATAAGAGTGAGATCAGGTTTGGCCTCTGCTGAAAATTCCACAAATATTTCTTTTTACTGAATTCTTAATGCTGTTAACTAATTAACTACTTCTTTAACTATTAATATAACTTTTTTCTCTTAGAAATAATCTGATAATTATAAATTATTAGACCATTTTTCCTGTCTAGCCAATACTGATCCAAATCAACAATTTAGGCAAAGATATGAAAAGAGCATTTGTCTTTGCTTTGTTTAAATTTTTGCATAACTAAAAGTTTGCATCAGGAATGGACCTTTTGTATAAGAAGAAAATTATGAGGCCATGCAAGTAATAATCAGCTGATGTTAACAACTGGTTTGTGTTTTCAGGTCATGTCATGTGATCAGGTTTATACAAACAGTCTTCAATTATTGTATGCTCCCATTTTGCCATGGGTGGGCCAGATTTATTTCTCCCTGAATAATAACCTGACATGTGGCAGCCCCTGATAGTGGTTCAGACACACTCAGAAGAAATGGTTCTTTTGGCAGTGCCCAGTATAAATGGCGGGAGCAGCTCTGTGTGTGCTGGGCAGTAATTTGTGCTTTCACAGGAAATCCAAGAGGCCTTCAGTGTACCCAGGTTGCTGAGCATCTCCTGGCTGTGCCTTGGAGGTTTGGAGATTGGATGGTTTAGGAATGCTGGACCTACGGTGCATATATTGCATATGATCAAGTTCTATGATGTGGAAATTTCAGGGAATAAATTTGGTATCTTTGCATTGTGTTTTCCCAGAGGAATATATCAAGACTGAATAAATGTTTTAAAAAACTTTTTTTATGTTCAAGCTATTGAGAACTCTGAAATAGAAGAGGTAGAAGTTTCCTCTTTTTGTTGTGGAAATATGTTTAGGATTTATTGGATACATTGCTTTTTATTTTTTCAGTTTGAAAACTGAACTGATATTTTCATTTAATTGACCTATACCCTCATTTTGTTGGTGTAAATTGCTTTTAAAAACTTGATTTGCAGAAATAATAATTTGATTTGGTAAAAATAAAACTGTTTTCTGATTCTCCACTAGCTACTGATCTTGGAAAACTTTTTCAGTGATTTGTTCAGGGGAACTGCAAACAAAGTGCCTTGACTTGACATGTTTGTACAGGTCAGGTCATAAATGCCTCTCAGCGTGAGTCCTTCCAATGTTTTGTGCTTTGAAATCTGTTTATGTTGATCTCAGACAAATCCTATATACAAACTTTTGACTTCTTGAGGTCAGATGGACTAACAATGCAGGTTTAGCTTCTCTGAGATAAGATTTGATTTTTCACTTTTAGGGAGAGCAATGAAAAGAAAAGTCTGGCTGATGCTGGGACTAATAATGTAAAGACCAGCATTGCAAACCTAGTTACTGAAAGTTCAAAGACTGTTGTAGTAGTTTCTCTGACCTTACTTACTTGGTATCATGCAACAGAGTCACTTTCTCATTTGGCATTTGAGTCATTTTCTTCAAATGCAAACAGTCCAAAATTTTCTGCAAAATTATCCCTGAAAATATGTATCCAGGGAGACAAAGAAAGTTTGGGTGTTAAAATGCAGGAACGGGAGTGAATTTTGCATGATCACTGACAGGAAAACAAGGCTGTCTCATAGCCAATCCAGCCTCGTAAATAAAGCACAGGCATCACAAATCATTCTTTTCTCTCTTCACTATCTCTGCCCTTTGTGTTCATATATTTCAGCAGCTGCATGTGCTATTAATCCGCATTTAGGTGAGTGCCTGACTGCCTGCTCTGTAGTTGTTAACAGATGCAGTGCTCAATTTGCTAGTTGGGATTGAGGCCTTTTAAAATGCCATCCTGTGTTTTAGCACTGTACACAACATGTTTCTCCAATGTTGATTGAAACGCTTGCTTTGGCAAGGGAAGCATGAAACCACCATATTGGTTATTTTTTCCTTATTAGCACTGCTGAGCGCGTTCCGTACTTGCCAGTGGAGGAGCATTTAGCACACAGAGAAGCTGACCCTGATTGCCTGCTAATCTGTAAGGATCTTTCTGGTCGCCTTCATCACTGCATCAGCAAATTACAGGCTGCTTGTTTGCTCCGTGCTTGACTAGTTCTGGGGCGCTGCCAATTCATTCTGTCCGAAGGAATTGTGCCGTTCTGCATTAAAGCCTCTGTCAGATGGAGTTTTGCAGGGAAGGGATTGTGGCACACTTGTGATCAGCGCTGGTCGTAAGATAAACAATTGCTGCTGCTGCTGCTCAGTGGTGTACACACAAAGTAGTGTGTATGGGGTCCTGTTCACTGATTGCAGACGGAAATTAAATCAGATTGTGCCTGTACAGTTATGGGGATGGGAGTCTTTGCCTTGAGAACCTCTGGCTTTCTGAGCAAGACCTCCAGTGCCATGCTCTGAAACTCATCCTCTGTGCAAACTCAGCCTGTCATGGTTATGCTCTGCTCAGTCCTCGGGACAGACTAAATCTCACACCCTCAAAGGCACTGCTGGTTTAACTGCCCTTTTCAAATATCCTGGCAAAGCCTCGTGGAAAGTTCTGCCACTTTGTGTGGCTGAAGGTGCAGATGGTGCTCTGAGCCCATAGCACAGCCCCAGAAGAGCACAGAGCCTGCTCGTGGGCTCCCTGTGGTGTAAATATATCCTGAGATATTTTTCCATGTCGATGCTCCTAGCAAGCAGTCACCCTTTGATCCATGAGGGAAATAGTCCCTGGCAGACAATCTGAATAGCAAAGCAAAAATCAAACTGCTCTTTCTGTACATCTTTGATGCACTAGCACTTAATTTACTTTATGCATAGAACTTTATGCTTTAACTTTACCTGGAGGCAAGGTACAATTTGGATTGCCTTTTTTTTTTTTCTTAGGAAATCCCATTATCAGTATTAAAGTGCTTCATGTCTATAAAAACAGGTTGGAGATTAATCATTATCCCTTTTATTTTTATTTTTTTTCCCAAACAGTCTGAAGCATGGGCTCCTATGACTTGTTTAGTTTGGATTCACTGAAATTAAAAATTAATTAATTGCAAACACTTTATTTGTACAAGTTATTCTTTCAGGTGAATTGCTAATATAGATATGGCTTATCCTATTCTGCAGGTAGATATTAATGTTCTCACATCTTTACACAGCACAGACACAATAGGCATGTCCCAAGGAAAGCACAGCTTAGTTCAAAAGCCCATCTTGTTACTCCATTAAGCCATCCCAAATTGTTTGAGCAGCAGTGATTTATTGGTGGGAACTCTGACTTCCAAGTAAATGAAATCCAGGGTTTAGAAAAGCAGGTACATCAAATTAGATGTACAAATTAAATCACAAGATTTAGGTTCCTAAGCAAGTTCTTACCTAATTTTTCTTAATGTCAGCCACTTGCTATTCTCATCTGACTCACGAGGACAGGTGGGTTTGCTAAAAATGTATGTGGGAATGTGCCTCATCCCTGGAAGTAGTGGAAGGTGTCCCTGCCCATGGAACCACTGTTGGAACTGGATGATCTTTAAGATCTCTTCCAACCCAAACTGTTCTCTCTTCCAATTTGCAATATACTGAATGTGCTTTCATTTAAAACTTATTTCAAGTCTGCTGTAGTGACATCCATAGTGAGGGTTTAATTCTGAAACAGAGCTTATTTCCACCTATAAGCTATGTTCAAATCAAACTTTTTCAGTTGATTCCTGTAGATTTATGTACATTTTCCGTCTGTGCTACCTGAGAGATTTATGGGATGCCCATTAGGTTTCCACTCTACCTAAAGCTGGCTCGTATGCTGGGATTCTTTTCTTTTCCTGAAATACTGTTGTCTAATAAGCAGAAGCTGCATTCTACCATTCCAGATTTTAATTAGAGCATTTGATTAATGCAGAATTCTCTTCTTTCTTAGCTTTAAATCCCCATAGATTTTGTTGAATTCTGTTGTCTGTGGGTCAAAGCTTAGAGCAGCGATTGCTCTCTAAAGGAGTTAATACTTTAGGCAGTGGGGGGCTCAGTAAAGCAAGTGCATTAATATTTTCGTCAATTCCAGCTAACTTAGAGTCTTTCACTGGTCAGATCTAATTTGCTTGATGAGACATCACTGAAAGATGTTATCTATAGTGTAAGCTTAGAAATTGATTGTAACACATAATTCAAGGGCACTGTTTCATGCCTAGGGCAAGAAATGCTATTTTTCTCTTTATTTCATTTGCTCTTTTTTATAGTAGCTTACCTTTTCCAAACTATATCCACCAGATTTGTTTGTAGATTTGCAGAGAAGCAAAAAACACAATGCAGACCCCCCCCTAAACTGTGTCTTTTTCAGTTGGACCCCACTGTAAAATCACATTTATTTTTGCCAAGGTGTCTCAGGTGGGAATATCTCAGGCAAATTGGATACCAGTTTTTATTTGCATTCAAATCTATACTATATAAACACACACACTAACACAGCAGTCACTTCTTCAGCTAATAGCAATTCAGCATGTAACTTGAAGCTCAGTCTTCATCTCTCAGGCTGAAATTCTTATGTTAACTGGCTTAAAAATGTCCCCTCTGTGCTGTTTCTGTGTTGTGGAAGCCTGGAGACATCCTTCTGCCTTGCATGCTGCTGGTTTTAGTAAGCATGTCCCAGGATGTTCTCTACTTCAGCTGCTTTGTTTGCTTCATGGTGGTTTTTCCCCTCTGCACTAAGAGACTATAGACTGTGATGAGTCAGCTGAATACTTAAGGTACACATGAATTTACTGCTGTGTGTCCGTGCCCTTATCACTGCTACTCCCCTGGCACTGCAGACATAAATCCATTGCTTCCTCTACAGCTGTCATTCTGATAGTCTAGGAAACGCTGACATTCAAAGTATTAAAACAAACCATCAGTAGTTTTCCATAGTGACTGTGAAAATTTCAGATTTCAGACAGTTCAAGCATCGTTGACCTTGAGTGTGTGTAATTTATGAGGTTTTCTTTACATTTACTTTTTTTTATAAATGCTGTTAACTCAGATTTCTAAGCTTTCAGTAAATTGTAAGTACTGTTAAAATACTCTACTTGAGTACACACTTCATCTGATACTGGACACGGGAATAATTTGGATGTGTTGGGCATGGTACTTTCTGATTTTTCTGAGATTCAGGTAATTAGCAAAGTCAACATTTATCAGGGCAGAGCACTGACCAGCAGGTTGGTCTTCTAAGCAAATCAGTCCTATACCCAAGATGGTAACCCATCTATCTTACTGCCTGCAGTAGGAGCGTATGTCTCCCTGGCCTGCTGCTTTATTTTACTAGGAAAAGGTTTCCCTTTATGTAGCCAATGTCATGCTCTTTGTCCTCCTGCCTTCATTCCACAATATCCTCAAGGCTTTTATGTGTCTAAATTTATTCGTGTAACTGTTGTGCTGGTGATTGGTCTCTGGCATTGCCAAGCTCTTAGATGTGATTTAATGTCTAATAAATCATTAATTAATGGAGAAGCAGTAATGAATTTAGTACAAAGAACTCTTTTCCTGGTCACGTATGAGTCTGAGTTGTCAAAAGCTTGTGGTTTTGGAAATCCAAGTTCCACCCATCCGTAGCCATATCAATATCACTCCAAAGTAAGAGCTTGTGTTAGTCAGGTGTAAGCTCAATGTGTCACTTCTGTGTAACATGAGGTAGGACTCACCTTTTCCCTTCATGATCTCTTCCCCACCTCCCTCCAGCACAATACAGGTTTACTTTTTTGGACACTATTTTACTTTTATTTTTTTAAAATCTCAGGAGCAGGGCTGGTTGTTGGACATGAGGATGCATTCAGTGGCCTGTGGAATGGCTGTTCTGCAGATCAATCCATAATGTCCATGTATAATCTGGTTGCCTATGACTGTAAGGGACCTGAATCATTGAAGAGATGAATCCTTCCAGTGCTTTGATTGTGCTTTTTCATTCAAGCACTCTGTAGATCCAGTATTGTTTTTCAGTGTTAGTTTCTTATTCAAGCACAATTATCTGACTATTCATGTGAGGTTATGTACTGAATATATTTGATGCCCCTCATTCTGAGCATTGTCTGCTCAGGATTCTACACTTCCCTCTGACTGAAATTGCCATTATAGGTGCTGTTGTCGTAGTTCAAATTAATTTCCTGTTTAACAAGGATACTAATGAGCTCCAGTGAGTTGTAACTGCAGTTGGAATCTGCTCAGATGAAAACTGAAAAGTAAATTGGTGGTCCTTTGAGTTCTCATTGTAATGATTGCTTTCTTATAGGGGAGGCTTGATTATTCTCCCTTTTTTAAAAATAATTTACCTTTTATATCATAGCATAGGTGTATTTTCTTGAATCATATTTGGCATGGATTGCACTCTGTCTTCTGCTCTCCATATTTTGGTAGAAGATTTAATTGGCACATTTTAATTAAAAAAAAAAAAGGCAGCTTGGATCTGCTCCTGAATTTTAGGACTTACCTAGTGGCTAAAGTACTCTGTGCCATGTATGAGAATGAGCAGCTCTCAAAGAACGGCAGGACCTTTTGACTAGACGTACGTGCCCACCATTCTGAGCATCTTGTCTAATGAGAACAGTCACAAGAACATAATTTTCTCTTAGGTGAACACCCACCCCAATACTAATCAGGAGAGGAGAGATGTTCCCCTCCATTATTGCATGAGAGTTCAGAATCCATAACTAGTATTCTTAAGAAAGGTTTTTGCTGTGTTAAGGAACTGAGTTTGTAGAAATCTCTGGAGTCTTTCTGTCTTGGTTCAGACTTGCATTTTAGTGATCTGTTCTTGCTATGCTTCAGGTTGAATGAGGATAACACTGATTTCTCTTCAAGAAGGACCATTCTGAGGATTCTATCTTAAGAATTGATGAAGTCTTTGGAAATTAATCCTGGAAGCAAATGGATTTTAAGAGAGCTTTAAATTCAAGCATTTAAAAAACCCACAGTAACATATAATAAAGAAAATAATACTAATAAATTTCTACATCTCAAGCATTTCCTTTTTAATAAAAATTTTCTATTACCTAAACCTTTTTCAAAATAACATTCCATAGATTCTGGCAATTATTTTGAGGCTGAACTGAATGTTCCAAGTTGATTTTGTTCCTTTGCTATACTGTGTACCAACTAGCTGCAAAAAAGTGTATCTTTCCTACTCTAGAGTAGTTTAACAGAGTGTTTTTCTGGCATAATTTAAGAAAAGGACTTAGACTACTTTTCTAGAAAGAAAGGAAGATCCCTGACTTGTAAGGATCAATCCCTAGGACTGTGTTTTTTGTTGATTGCAATCCCTGTGATCAGAACTGGCTCAGGTCATAAAACCTTGGGATCAGGTCCTACAGAAGCAGAGAAAATATGTATTTTAATTTTTGCATAAGTATTTTCATACCGCTTTCTCTTCCCAGAGTAGGTCTCCTTTGAGTTCAGTGTGTTTTACCAGCACTATATGGACTGATTTTGTGTCTGATCCTTTTATAAGCACTGGAGTCAATGTATTCAGGGGAGCTGAGAAGGGAAATTGAGTGAGAGGAGTGAGCAGTGCTCTGGGACAGAACCTGCTGGATCATGTAGGCATCTTTAAGCACGGGTCAGGCCATTTCCCAAAAGGCAGTTTACTACTTTGCTACCACCCTCACACAAATAATAAATACTGGGAATTTAGTCAGACTACAAACAGCTGAAAAGCACATCAAACCACACTGAGCACCTGCAAAGGCGGCCGGTCGTGCTTTGGCATACATTGAGGGAAAGAACATCCCAGAGCACACCTAGCAGGGCTGGGCTTAATGAACAAATTGACTTGACAAATTTCACCTCCTTTCCTGCTCATCTGCAAGCTTTGGCTGTTGTAAATTTCCCATCCTGAATTACCTGTTCAGTGTTTCCTGCAGACATGTGTCAGCTGTGACTCGCTCAGATGTTCAGCTTTTCCCAGCACTGGCACTGCCTGATTGTCCACTTAGTTAAATGCTCCAAGTTCACACCCCCGGGCAAAATATACCTGCAAAGAGAAAAGACACCATACCAGAACTAAGTTTGTATCCAGAATCCTTCTGTTTGCATAGAGAAACAAAATGCTGGCACTCAGGTTTGCCACTGAGTAAAGGAATCAAGGAAGTGATGGCATAGTGATGGTTCCCTTATCAGGTTGGTCCTGATTTGATGTTACATTAACTCATGTTCATATGATGTTACTGATGATGTGCAGATGTTTCATTCACATTATTACTGAATTTCCCCCCAGGCATGTGATTAGTATTAGGGTGCTATCCTGGCATGATGGGATGTTATTCCTTTTTAGTTTTATTTCAGTCCTGGTATTTATAGGAAAGTTTAGAGGGATTTAGTTTCTATTCACCTCCTCTTATGAAGGTCATTTGTTAAAAGTAAAAAAAAACAAAGAATGGACGCATGTACAGACAGCTGTCCTGGTGAGTCCTGACAAAGTGGCCACAGTGTCAGAAGAGTTGTGTCTCTGATGATGCTCCATTGTTTGTGTTGCTATTAAAAGAAATAATAGGTCAAGAATGGATATCTAATTATATTTCTGTGTTTCAGCTTTCTATCACCCTTTCATTATAGTTTATGACAGGTAATAACATGTATTTTCTTTGTATTTGAGCTCAAAAATAATCTTTCCTTGCTGTTTCTAAATGGTCACTGTAAGAAAGGTTGTGGACTTGGGAAGGTAACTGCCTTGTGTTAGGTATCAACACATGCTGGAAGTTAGGAGTGGTGTCATGCACAGATGTCGATCACATCCCAATCCATTTTTGGGTAGTGCAAGGAACGTGTGCCCCATGCTGAGCTGGAGTGGCAAACGTGGTGTTTGGGTATTGACTGGCAAAGAAGCAGACTTTTTTCTTTCCGTATCTGATACCCCTGTCATTATCTCTGCACCCTCCCGCTCTTTTTCCCACAAATGTTACTATTGTTCACAAAGTAAATTAACTGTTGAAGTAGGCTAAACTTTTCTTAGTGTTGGGTTGAAGCTGTACAGAAGGTGAAGCAATGAAACCCCCAGACCTCAGTGCCTATGTACTTATTGCAGAAAGAAAGGAATGGGCTCGGGATTGCTCTGCTGTGGTCCCACCCAGAGCTCCAAGGTTGCAGTGATTCCCCCTGATTGCTGCACAATGCTTTGGTGGTGGAACTCCTTCGGTGCTGGAGTTCCATCCCATTAGTTTTACCACCTCTGTAGTTCTGTCAGGACAGCTTGAAAGGGTATTGGTTAAGGGCTTAACTCCCTTTTTATCACAGCTGATTATATTTTTTTGTCTGGGTGCTAGATTTCAAGACACGAGCTTTGGAGCAGCCTCTAGCAAATGGAGAGGTGATTATAACTTCAGTGAACTGTTCACTACAGGTTCTGACTGTCAGCTCTCAAAATTAGTATTCACAAAGAGTTTGAAAAGGAAAAATTTCCAGTCTTCAGAGATACTTGTTAAGAATTCAGATCTTATCTTCATCATGAGTACATGCTGCTTTTCACCTTCCATTACTCACATTGTTGCTTGTCAAAATTTGAGGGGAACAATAAAGCACAAAAATTTTACTGCAGAATTGGCTCTGAGGGAGGCATTGTGTTTCTGACAGAGATGGTAAGAGCACACCTTTGAGAATGAGGGATGAATTAACCAGGGACAAAGGTCCTGATGGTCTAATTAAATATAATTACATTTATACAAGCATCAACACAAGGAATTCTGTTTTTTGCTCTTTTTTTTAGTAATGTTTACGTGGTTATAGTGTTCATTGCAGTAATGTGCTAAAGTTCTTGTTATTGCATGCTCATTTTTTTTTTCTGAAGCTAAACAGGTATTTCTAATTGTATTTTATCATCTCAAATTACACAATTCAGTTAATCTGGGAAGCATGCTAAACACAGATATTTAGGAAGAATGAACAACACTAATTAACTTTATAAGGAATGAGATCAATATTGTTCCATTCCAGTTTCTCAATTCAATTTCTCCACCCCATTTTCTGAAAACAGAACTGATGCAGGGTATGGGCAGAGGTTTAATGTGACAGTTTTCAAAGTCACTCAAGTAAGTAAGCATCTTTCCCAATTGCTTCCACAAACATGGTCTAGTACACTGTCACTGTTACCAGTTTGTTGCATCCAAATTACAAAGGTGGGTTGCTTGAATTCTCCAGCATTTTGCAGTCAAAATCCTATTGCAGGCAAAAGAAAAGACAGTTTCTATGCAAACACAGAAATTTTGTTAGTCTAATAGAAGTCTTAGTGATTTAAAGAATTTTTATTAGTCCTGTTATAATGATACTTTCACTTATAATTCAAATTGTATGTAGTTAGAATAAATATATGCCAACTTTCTATTATCTGTCCCTCTCTCAGCTGTTCTGTAATTTTTCCACTCACTGCTCAGTAGCTTCATTCTGGAGGGAGGTGAGAATACCTCAATCAAGAGTATTCAAACCCTTTGGATAGAAATGTGGTGCTTATGTTGATAGTTCCTTCTTCCTTGCCCTTCAGTGTAGTCAGGCTCATCTGTCCACACTTGCTAAATATCCTACACCTTGCACTTTCTTCAAAGGACTGCTTAGGTCCAAATTTGCAATACACAGTGTCTTTTGCATATGTTGGATACTTGTTCTTTTCTCTCCTTGTTAACCCAAAAACTAATCCCCATCTCCCTGGGGTGCATTCACCACTAATGAGGTAGGGTTTATAGTTGTGTCCTTCAGCGTCACCCTTGTTTTTAGGGCCTCTACTGCCATCCCATGCCTGTTCTCCTCTATGGCGCGCTTTTTCTGCAGTCACAGACAGTTCATTTTCCCCGGAATAGCTGCATGCGTTGCTATCTATCAGTTTCATACACCTGTATGTGTATCCGTAAAGCAGTAGCTACTCCCCTGAACCAGAAACACAGGAAACAACTGCACCTTTTTGAGAATGACTTTTACAACAAAAAAGCAAAGTAAACACCTCAGCCCAACAACAGCACATCCCAGCAAAGCCTGGGAGCCCCCGAGCTCTGCTGCAATGTGACTTAGTTACAGTTTATTCTCTCCAAGCACATCACAGACTAAACCTTTCTGTTTTCTTTCACTGCAATAAGCTGAAACCCTTAACTACCTCTCTCACACTTTTTTGCAAACTTAACCTTGCTACACCAACGCTCCTGCATCCCCAGGCTGGTACTTAGAGCTGAGACACTTGTTTCATTCATCCCTTTGCCTGTGATCATTTTCTTTACCTGTGGATGACTCCTGACAATGCTGATAGTTGATCCCTCTTAATAATGAATAATGAGGATGAAATGTATATTTGTGTACTTTCCCTGAATCCTTAAATGTTCACTTTTGGGTAGAGGCAGCAGGCTTGTATCTGGTGAAGATGTTGAGCACAGAGCACACAAAGGGAAAAGTCTGGACTCTGAGTAACTTACCCTGAGCATTTGTAAGTAATTCTAGGTATTAAGTGTAAAAGTGCTCCCTCCCCCTGTGATTTTCAGTACCCGATTTTTCCTTCTCTTCCTTGATTGCTAATCAAATCGCATATGGAGACGCTTTCCTGATGAGTCTCACTCAGTCTATGGGCAGTCTCTCATATGCGCTTCACTACCAAAACATGTAATTTGATCACTGTATGCCTATGTAATAAAATTCATCTTTTCAGAAGCTTAAAAGCATCTCCCTCTGTGTCAAAGGCTAAATATCTGGAGTCTCTTAAGTGGACTTGTCCCTCAAGTCTAAGGAAATAAATGGAATGCTGATTTGATAGTTTTGAGCACAATTTAAATAACCACAGTATCCCATTTCATAAACTGTGTGCTGCCTAAGGCTTCTCTGTATTGATTTTCCTGTTTGGAAATGTTAGGATGGGTTTTGTGTCCTTGTGGCGAGGAAGAGGATCGTTTCCTGGGCTGCATTAGGAAGAGTGTGGCCAGCAGTTCACAGGAGGTGATTGTCCCCCTCTCTTCTGCCCTGGTGAGGCCACATCTGGACCACTGTGTCCAGTTCTGGGGTCTTCAAGAGTAGAGAGTTCCAAAGATGATGAGAGGACTTCTGAGGGAAGACTGAAGGAACTGGGCCTGTTCAGCTCAGGGGAGGGGACCTTACCAACGCACACACATATTTTAAGGGTGGGTGCCAGGAAAATGGGGACAGACTCTTTTCATTGGTGCCCAGAGACAGGACAAGGGGTAGTAAGAACAAACAGGAACACAAAAAGTTCCACCTGAATATGAGGAAAAATGTATTTATT
Source organism: Sclerurus mexicanus (assembly GCA_013396755.1). Classification (NCBI taxonomy): domain Eukaryota; kingdom Metazoa; phylum Chordata; class Aves; order Passeriformes; family Furnariidae; genus Sclerurus; species Sclerurus mexicanus. The sequence goes on along the minus strand of VWZF01000574.1, from coordinate 1,653,702 downwards.
TGAGGGTGACAGAGCTCTGGAACAGGCTGCCCAAAGAAGTTGTGGGGTCTCCTTCTCTGGAGATATTCAAAACCTGACTGGATGGGATCCCGTGCAACCTGCTATAGATCATCCTGCTTTGGCAATGGCTCTGGCCTAGATTATCTCCAGAGGTCCCTTCCAAACCAACCGTTCTGTGATTGTATTTGTAATTTCGCTTATTTGCTTTTACTGGGGGAAAAGAAAAAGGGAAAAGGAACTAATTCTTGCTATACTTCTGACGCATTTTCCTTTTTTCACATGTAGGCTTTCCTGTATTTGTCCAAGCTCTCAAGAAGTCTGTATGATAAATTAGAATGGGTCAGTGATTCTGGACGAGTAAGATTTGAGGGAATAATGAGAAGCAGGGTAGGGGACAAAATCATGCTGGTCCTGCATTGCTGTGCCTGTACGCTGACAATAATGCCTGTGATCGTGGTAATAGACACCAATGAATAACAAGCCTTTTTGGAGCTACTTAAACTGTCAGCCTGTCCCTAAAATATTCTTGGTTTTCTTATTGAGTTAGCTGACTCTTGAGAATCACCAGGTGCTATTTTTATGCCTCTCGCTCTGCGAGTGGAGAAGTCACACCAAGTGCTTTTTCCCCTGTTTGTCGCTCGTGTGCTTTGCCAAAGGTCAGGCTGTGAAGATTTCTGCTTAATTTTGAAGTCTAATGTCTGGTGCTGCACTAAGGTAAATTGTCCATTTAAGCACTCTCTAAAATAAGTTTCTTGCTTACAATGGTCTGATTTGAGTCAGTCTACAATAAATAATGAATGCAAAAGAGAGGTTGCAGTTCAGTCACAAATTATTATTTGTGGAAATACTGCTGACTTCTTGTTAGCACTTACAAGTGCCAGACCAGCTCCTGAAGGATTTAGGGGATTGCTTAATGAAGATTCATTTATTATGATATGTGGCAGGCCAAGGTACTGGTCATTACATTGATCTTAGGATTGGATCAGAGTGAGTAACTGAGAAATGAAAAGCAGCTGAAATACTTTTGGCAATTTTGGAGTAATTATTTTTTATTATTTTTCTACTCTTTTTATTAAGAAGTAGCTCATTCATTCTTTCAGTCTTTTAAAAACTGTCTTTTCTTCTTTAAAGGCATTTTGCTAGATGATAATTTTTAAAGTAGGATTTTGTATAATAATGCAGGGTGCTATTCCACAATTAAACAAAAATTTTCATTATCTATTGTAAAGCTTCCTGCAATTCCATCCACACAGTCTGTTCTTCTTGTGGTTCTGACAGACAAATTATATAGATATGTCAAAAGCATAAACATGATTGAGAAACAGAATGTCTAACATATATTTTATTCAAAGACATGGACTATTGTGTCACCTAATCAGGTGGGATAAATGTCTCTTTGAATTGAAACAAATTATGGGTATAAATTGAGGTTATGTTGTGTGCCCCACTCTCATTTCTAAATCTCATTTGTTTTCTTACCAAAAATTATCTGATTGTTCAGAGATGAATATTTTCAGGTATTTTCCTGTTCCTGCGTTTTGGTGCAGTTTGATGCAGAAGCTCAGTATTTACTGGCTTTAGACCAGTTGTGTAGGGTCATTTTAGGGTTGGAAAACTGGATTTTGCCTCACTTTCCATCTTGCTGAACTTAAAAACCAACCAACTAAACAAACCCCACTAACAAAACAGAGAAACAACCAATCACCCCAAACCACGCTAGACGTCCAATGCTTTGTTTTCATGGATGGGAAAACTGTTATTGACCATTTAACTCAAGTTTTAAACTGGCTGAGATAACAGAAATCATTACACTTTAAAATATAAGTTGCAATAATTGAATCTTGTCCCTTTGGTGGGGATGTCTCAGTGGGAACCTTTTGTCAGACGTTACCATGCACTGAGGAGACTCTGACTGTCTTAACTTTCCACTGCTGGAGTGAATTGTCTGGTCCTCTCTCACCTCTGGAAATCGATCTGGAGTGCAGCTTTTTCTGCAAACACACACACTTTGAGCTGGTGGAAGGTTGGGCAGCACAGTGTACAGGCTGTGCTGCATTTCTGAGCTGCCAAACAGACTCATTGGAGAGAAATTCAACCTTGCACCTTCTTGTCAAGCAACAAATATCACAAGTATTTTAGTTGGTGTCTTCTAATTCAATGGCACCCCTTGGTTTGAAGAAAGCTGAAGGGCACTGAATTGTGGCCATGGAAGAACAGTCTGGAGGTAATGGTCAGCCATTGTTAACAGCAGAATTTGACCTTTTTATTTTTATTGGGTCATTTTTAATGACTGTAGCATTTTGGAATTTTCATTTAAAAGAAAAATCTATTTGTGTGTTTGTGTTAAGGTACAAGATCTTTGTCAAGTGTGACTGAAATTATGTCAAAAATCAAATTGGTTTTCAATAGTTTTTGTTGGCTGAAACCATGAGAAAACCAAATTAATTAGTTTTTTCCAAAGGAATTGTCAAGAGTCTTCTTAAAATAGTTTAGAAGTCAAACTACATACAGTGATATGATTATTTTGGATGAACAGAACAGTAAAAATCTGAGGGTACAACGTCTTCATCTGCCTGGGAATTAGCTGGATCCATTCCAGTTCCTGTTTTGTACTTACCATAATATCACTAAATATTTCCAGAAGTTGGCCAGAAGAACCACATTATAATCAAAGTTAAAAAGAATTTGTTTGTGTTTGCTTTTGTTGTTGTTGTTTTTCCTTAGTCTCCCCCCAAGGGAGAAAACTCTTTTTTTCCCCCAGGCTTTAAAATGACTGAAGAACTTGGTTAATTCCTTGTGCTCTTGTGGTGAGATGGAAAAGAGCATGACATAATTGGAGGAATGCTGGTGCGCGAGCTAATGTGGTTTGCAGGAGCCCATGGAGAAAATCATCACCGGCAGCGTGACTGCACAGCAGCTGCACGCAGGCACTGGGGGGTGAATTAGTTCTCTGCCACCATCCTCGTAGCCACGGGACAGTGAGGACTCTTGGCTGGCCTGTTGCTATGGGAAGAGGAAGTGAGAGTATTTAGAGAAGGTTTTGCACAGGTTGGTGTTAAAAATTAAGCACAGTGTTTGGGTACCTGTGCAGTGACTCAATCTGAACGTATAACCTGTGAAGGTAAACTTGCTGTTACCGCTATCAGCGTTGCTGTTTTTAGTGCTTTAGTTGTTTCTGTGAGAGTGTTTGTGAGCAGCAGCGTGTTTGTCAGAGATTCAAGCTCGGACAGAATCAAACCTTTCCGGGCAGATGTGTTAATTTGGGATATAATGCCTTTTGGCTGAGTTTGATTTGCATCGATTTGCCTGTGTTGTTGTTTGATTACCTCCAGGCTGGTTTTAGAAATGTGGGCTCTTCTGTTTGATCCCCCATTAGGCTCTTACCTACATGTCCTATTGATACGTGCCACAGGCTTCTCCTCTGGCCTCCCACTGAGTGCAGCTCCCTTCCCACCCGCCTTTGCAACTGGGAAAATTAACTGGAAAATAGTTCGGAGTGTGTCATCTGGGGAGAACTCTGATGTTCTATTCCTGGTTCTAAAATGGATAACAACAAAGCATTTCGGCATTCATTTAATGTCATGAACTTCATGAAACTTCTTCCTGAGGAAGCTTTAATGCTCCTTTATAGCAGGGCTTTGGTTAGAGGGTCTTCTGGAAAATACTTTGGTTGTTTTCTGTACAGTGTTATTTGTCCTGATGTTTAGGACTGATGTAGGAGTATCACAAAATACTTCTCTACTAATGTTTCCTTGGTGAAGGGCAACTTAAAATTTTAAATAATGCCCTCTTTTTCCCTGATCTGTTTTTGCCAGGGCAGCCTGTTGGAGCTCAAGCTTTAGCCCTGGTTTCTTTATCTTCGAACTGGTCACTGCTACCATATTTTAGATTATGAATCTGGATTTTATTGGGGCTTTTCTCATTCATTTCACCCAACAGTTACTTGGAGGAGGTAGGGCTGGGCAGAAGCACTTCAGGGAGCTGCCCTATGTAGGTAATGCTCCTGTCGGTGGTGCTACCTTGAAGCATTTTAAAAGCCTGAGCAGATTGTAGGACGGACTGAAATGCTAAAAGGAGCACCCATGCTTCTAATCTAAGCTCTAAATTATCTTTCAGAGCTGATAAATTGTCGGACATGACAGATTTTGGGCTCTGTGCTCAGAGCTCCTCAGACTGTTCTTGTGGAACAAGGGACAAACTCTGGCAGGAGCACTGCTGTCAGTGCAACTGCAGAACAGGAAAAAGACTTATTTAAAGGTGATAACAGATAATTGTAATGGCTCAATCTTAAGCCTCATGAACCTGTAGAGCTTTTCAACAGGAACTTTGCTTGTCAAGGCAACCCTTTCTTAGCTGTGGGTTTCTCAGCTCAGATTTGAAGATTTCCATTAATGAACTTGTCTGTTGTTCACAGATGGAATATCTGGCAGAATGCATCTTCTGCAGGCACCAGTTTTTCAGTCTGGGCAGGACAGATAAGATCATTATTGTTCTCTCACTTGCTTACAGAGGTTTATTGCTAGATGATGTTGCTAATAGCATTTTTAATCCATATGGCTCCATTGAAACTGGCTGTGTTAGCAGTCACTTCAGTGAATACCCACTAGTATTGGCCAAACTAGTCAGAAAACTGTTTATTGAGTCACTTTCTTTCAGAGTTCATACGGTTTCAAGTGATGCTGCATGTGCTTGCATTTATGTGCATTATTCTTATAAAAAGCACATGCATAATTCCTAATTTCAGGCAGTTTATTGAAATGCAAATAATTTATTTCAGTATATTTTGAGAGAGAATAGCTTTTTCTCTGGGGAGGCATGCTAGATGGAGAACACAGAATGTAACTGCAGCTTGTCTAAGAGCATCCCTTCTGCCCAGGACTCCTGATTTGGGTTTGGTTTTTTTTATTCTGCTGTTGACTTAACCCAAACTTCAGTCCTGAGAATCAAGAGGCCGTAGCCATTTGTGCTTTGGTTTGTTGGTTTGTGAACTGTTTTAACAACTGTCTTTCCTATTCACTTATTCTGAAATGGAATTCATCTTTCTAAAGCCGCTTCAAGTAAAGAATGATATATACATACAAAGTACTATTACAGTATAGGCTGTTTTTCAAATTGCTAACATCTTCTGTCAGTCTGTGGCAGTTGTTGTACATTTGTATTGCTGGGAGAAGGAAAATTACTGAAATGCAAAACCCACGGGATGTAAAAATGCTTAATGTCTACCTAGCAATTGTGAGAGTACATCCCTGATAAGGAACTTTGCACAGTTATGCTGATGGGGAGATGGGCTCGTGGAGTGACAGGCAGATTATTGATTGGAGCTGGAGAGTCATCTTCTTGGAGCTGTTGTTTGTCTTCTCTTCCTTCTGTGAATCCCAGCGGAGTCAGATGGGAATTAGTCTGTGGATTTATAGTCTTTAACTGTGGGGAAAAAAATGGGGTATATCTTTGGAGGCAGGGATGTAAAAACAATCACAGAGAGTGAATGTGTTGGCTGCGTTAAAGTGAGCTATGAGGGAACGTAACACAAGAGGAAATGATTTCCTCCCAACTAGGAAATTTCTTCCACAGTTGCCCTATCTCTTCCATCAGAGGCTCTTGGCATTAGTCATTATTTCTGTTTTCAAACAAATGAACACATCATGGTCCTGAGTCTCAGAGGCAATTCTAGAGATGTAGGTGAGGGGAATGAAGTGGTGCTCTGGATCCCCTTTGTTTCACTGCTTGTGGTGGCATTTCATATCTTGGTGCTTTGCTACACGAGCACTGACTGAAATCTGTGCTGGTTTTGATTGTGTTCATGTGAGATATGACAGTACATTTTTCTAGCAAATATATCCCTGTCTGTGCTTCAGATACCTAAGGCAACACAGCCCAAGTATTTTGAACTCTGGAAGAGGCAGCTGGTGTGCTTCAGGCTGAGATTTTGCTTCTAGTTTCCCCAAAAAATACTTTGAAACCAAAGCAATGCTGCCAGCTTTCTTTCACACAACGAGCCTGCCTGAACAGTTAAATGTTATTCCACTGACTCTCAGGCAAGCATTGGTTTTTCAGAGAGGGGGTGCTTGTTTCTTGTAAAAAAAAAAAAAAAAAAAAAATTCAGTGTAAGAGAACAAGATCAAAGTCCCCTTAGTTTGTGTTCTGCACCAAGGTCTGAATCCAGTGCTGTGGAAGTGAGGCTTCGTCTTCTTGTGGCTTTGATTTCCCACTTGCAAATACCATGTTTATGTGTTTTCTTTGTTATGTATTTCAAAATGCTTAAATGTCTTATGCATCACAGTTAGTATTTCTGCTGCTGAATCAAATACAACCAATTGTGCAGGCATTCCTCCCCTTCCCACCACCCCTCCTGCATTCCACCGAGTTCTGAGTAAAGGCATTTTTTAAGAAATGCGGGCAATTAGCTGTAACAGCAGCTGCAAATATTTTTGATTTCTCAACATCATATAAAACTGCCAGAAGACTGCAGAGTTCACTTAAAGACAGTTGCTGAAGTTCATGATGTGCCTGGATTTCTGACTACTGAGGAAAATGCAATTCAAAGACTGTTGAAACGGAAGCTGTTTCACAATAAGCATTTACCTTCCTCTAATTTTTCACCAAGAACCAATATGGTTTTAAATAAAATAGGAATCTTTTAAAAATGATGATTAGCCCCTGGTGTACAGAAGTGTCCTGAAAGTGTTTAATTAGGCACCAACAACAAGCACGAAATGAGCAGAGCTGCTTCTGTAGATATCTGGAGATCATACTGAGATATAATTGAAGTAGAGAAGCTTGTTGCTTCTGATGGCTTAAGTGCCTTGCACACCCACTGCATGCTCTGAGCACAATAAAATGTTCTATCACACATTCTCTTCATCATACCCAATATAAGATCCATACTCCTGCAATAATAGCGGGGATAATTAATTCTGGCTTAAGTATTTAGGAAATTATTGAGTGCTGCAATTACAGGCTTTTGAAATGACAGTATTTAGAAGCAAGAAGCTATGCTGTGCATCCCCCCCACATCTGAGTGCACTGAAAAACTTCTGTTCAGCACCAGAAGGAAAAGGCCCTGCAGGAGTGAATCTTAATGTAGTATTAATTGGGAAAAGGAAGAACACAGCTCCCAAACACAGAGGGTGCATTTGGAACAGGACAAATAATATGAAATGCAAGTTTGATGAATTCCCTTCATCTCTGTGCTGTGGCTGCTGCAGCACTTTTGTTTATATTGATCTGAACGGCATGGAAATTTTCTTTCATCTGTCATTTACATTCCTTTTACCTCTTGCAATTGCCTCTGCCAGCTTACATGCTTGTTTTCTGGTGAATCTATTAATAAGATTTCCAGTACATCAAAAGGATTTCTATTGGGCAAAGGTAGAATATCATACGCTTTAGGTGTAGGAGGGTTCCTACCTGCAATTTTACCTACTAAAAGTTATTAATGACTTCTTAGAAGTGAAAAAAAAAAGAAAAAAAGTGGAAAGAATAATGCTAATTGGATGCTATAGATTTTTCTCTATTGCTTACTTGTTTAGTTGGTGACTTGCAGAATATTTACACCATAGCTTTCTTCTGATTGCAATACGCCTCCTGAATTGACAAAAATAGGACCAAAGGTCAAATTAATTAAAAACAGTAGGAGAAAGAACATAATTAATTCTGCAAGATTGTACACATTTTTCCTGAAAAATGTGAGGTGCATTTGGTTTTGTGCCAAGGAAAATAAGAAAATACTAAGAAGTATCTTAGAAAGTAGAATTAAGTTGAATTCTTTAGTCAGGAAAATTTATGCATAACGATGGTTTCAGGGTGAGCACCCAGGGCACTTACCATGGGTGTTCAAGATTGTAATTGGTGCAGGAATGCAGGTCTGTAGCTGCACGTGGAAGATTCCTGTGCCCAAAGTGCCTCCCTGCTGCCCACATGGCTTATGCCAACACTGCTGATATTGATGCTGTTACCCTTCCCCACACACTCTTTTTCTTCTGGTTGATTGCTATGCTCCTCCCTGGTTCTTAAATATTGACAGCAATTATTTTTTTTTTAAATATTTTAATTTTTTTTTTTACCTGAGCAGTATCTGAAACCTTACGTTTGCTCTCCTATGGCTGCATTTTAAAAGGGATTTCTGCACTGTCACGCTTTTCTGGATCAACTAGAGCAAGCAGTTGCCTCTCCTGATCATGACCTTGTTCTCAGTGTTGAAAAAGTATTTCAGACTTAGAGGTGGCCATTCCAGTGTGGCTTGTATGGAGAATAATATTCATCTCTGATTTAACTGAGATTTACATGAAATTTGAATAATCCTGAAGGAACGATAGTAGCAGTTTTAATCATCTCTGTGGCAGGTGAGGAAATGGTAGTCGCTGAGTGTACTTGTGGAGCTGCAGGAGCTGTGTTCCCTGTGCCCTTGGCCTTCCCTCCCCAGCCCCTTTGGTTTCTCAGCTCTTGGGGGCACTTGGGCATCTTTCCAAAGATGCAAGGACTCGGACTCAGGTTATGCTATTTATGAGTACACAGCAGTGCATTTTTTTGGGTTGATACAGTAAATGGCTTGGGACCAGGTTGTTTTTGAGCAAATCATCAGTCTGCTCAGTGCTCAGTGCTGTGACAGGGGCACTTGGATGCCTGTGGGGGCTGCACAGCCAGCAGACCCCTGAGGAGGAGCTGCCCTTCTGGCTCACGAGGGATGCCCAGTCCTCACTTTTGCTGACTTCTCTACTATTTCCCCTCGGTGCTTTGTGTATTTTTGCATTAGCACCTTTCTCTTAACTGCTTGAGCTGCGAAGTCAACAACCTCACTTCTGTCTGGGTTTTTAGTCATAGTGCATGGCTGGAGCTCACTTGATTCCTCGTTCACCTCAGGAGCTGCCAGGAAAGCTGCCTAAGGCCACAGGTCTGTGCTTTATAAAGCCAGGTCCTTGGTGACAGACATCTGAAGCCCACAGAGCTGGACCTTGGCTTACAGCTGTGCTCTCAGCGTGGTTTCAGAGCACGAATGCCACGGCTGTGGGTCGTGGCTGGGCTGGGACCGGGGTAGGTGCAGTATAGGGCGTGACTGGGGCAGGTCACTGCTCAGCTGGCACACAATAGTTCTGGGGAAGTGACATTCCTCAGCCGGAGCCCCTCTGTTCCCCTTGCCCAGAACTGCATTATTTCTTTATGCAAACCAACATATGCCGCGGTACTTTAGTAATTTGTATTGTATGTTTTGCTGCATGAAGAAAGATGAGGGAGTAATCTTAATAGTCCTAAAGAATGGCTGCACTGAATATGGAAATAAGCTGGCAAGATTTGAGGAACAAGGGAAGGCTAATGGCTTTATATTCTGCTTTACTGAAATTACACAAGTGGTGAATTCTGAGAGACAGTTATATATTCTGATTATCTGAAAGGGCAATTGCAGAGACATCGCTCTGGAGGAGCGAAGGATGTATCAGTGATACAATGCAGCACTTCAATTTGCAAAATTTTTCCCATTTACAAATAGGTATTTCAGACATCCATATAAGAATACGTTATTAGCATGTAGTTAGACTCTAGTAACTTTGAATATTTCATGTATTCTACTGTAAATAACAGCTAAATCTTATTCATTATCACCCTGATAGTATAAGATGTGAAAATAGTAATGCAAATGGGAGATTTCTGACTTTATTCAAATAAAAGCTAATCCTTTTCCTTAAAACAACTTGGAGATAAAAATGGATCTTTCAAATATTTGAATCAAAAGCAAAGTATTGTTCACCATGGCATTTATCACATAGAATCTTTCCTATTTACAAAACCAGAAGATTGAAACAAAGCAAAATGTACCAGTCAAATATTCCTTTATTTCAGTATGTGGAATAACTTTTCATATCGGCAGTAAAACATTTGTCTGACAATTGGAAAGGGAGTTTCAGGATACGTGTTCTGGGAAAAGTTTTCTTGATCCAGGAAGGTTGTCCTGGGACACTGGAGTCCACTCAAGAGTGTACTGCTGATAAAAGTCTCCACACTGGAATGCTGAATTTTCCTGCGTACAAATCCAGTTCATCATGAACTGCATCACTGCTTGCAAATGTTGGCCCACAGCTTTATTTTACACAGGTCAGCAGGTTTTCCTTGTACCCTCTTGCTTCTTCCTTAACCAGTTCCCCTAAAGATGGACTACATAGAGCTGTTATGAGAATGTGCTTCAGACAGGTGACCTTGGACAGCCAGCACACTGTACACTTAAAATTAAGGATGGGTAATCTAGGTGGTTAAAGGATATTTGCTAAAGGCAAAAAAAAAAAATAAATGTTGCAGGCAAATGCTGATACAGAGAGCAGAAAAGAGAATCCTTTCACTGCCCTCTAAGCAGGTCTTGAGTTTCCTGAGGGCCTATTTTGGGTAAAAAGAGAAATTGTTGTCTATCCTTTCTCTTCTCTAGAAAGAGCAAGGTGCTTTTTGTGAATGTGAAACATGAAGTCATTTGTTTTACACATGAACTATTCGATAATCATCCACACCTGCAGGACAGGAAAGGTTTTATTTTCTAGGATGAAATGCAACTAAAGTGTTGCACAGCTACTTGGACAGGATTATTGAAGAACACTCCTTGCTAAAAGTATGTATATTTTGCTTCTGAATTCAGCACACTTGCAACCCATAGAATCAAAATTAGGTAGAAGTCCATTTTTCTGGGAAACACTCATAAAATGGGCTCCATTTCTTGGTTAGAAATGATGAAGGTATGTTTTCAAGCCTCTTCAACTTGCAAGGCTTGTGGAGTTACACACATGAGTGTTGCTTCAGAAAGATTTGACCTTTACTTGAAAAAATGAACAGAGACAGAAATCTCAAATGGAAATGGAATCAGGTTCTTGAGATTTCTGCCAGGTCTCTGTAGCAACTAATAACCTCGTCAGGGTTGCACTTAAAGCTTCAACCTTGGCTGCTACGATGCACAAGTAGGGGCTGTGAGTAAGTCGCTGGAACATTTATTATTCCATGAATCTATACATTGCTCACAAAGAGACGTGAAATCTATTTATCTGAGCCATGACCGAAATGTGTAAATTAACAAAATTAAATTAGAGTTCTATGTACTGTTATGGAAGTATAAATTGTGCTGTATTTCAGTATGAAGACAAGGAATGCTGTATAAGCAAGGGTGTTGCTTTTGAAAGAAATACTCACAATTGTAATAACACCTGATCAATATTTCTGCTAAAAAACATCTGTGCTGTTGGGCCAGCAGTCAGAAAGGATGTCAAATATTACCCAAATGGTTCTGCGTTATTGTTTATGATTATGTTCTTTAACTAAAATGTCTTTGCCTATCAGAAAGGAAGCATTCAAGATGATAACATCAAAGATGATGGAAAATGAAGAATGGATTAAAGAAAAAATCAGAATTGAGGCTTTCCTATTTTTCAGACTTAGCAACAGCACAGCCATAGTGCAACTTTCATGTGTAATTTTTATTTAATCACATGTCAGATTGAAATCTTACATGAATTAAACTTTAAAAGGCATGCTTTCAGCTATCATTTTGACATCTAGCATACAATAACTGCCTTTCAAAAGCTGAATAAAATGTTTGACATGTTTTAAATGTTATTTTCGGTTTTATTTGCTTTTTATTTCAGTTCTTTGTTATTTCAAGAAGCTCAGAAAATACAATTTAATTGCTAAATGTTGCTGGGAAATGTCACATGAGAGATACTCTTTGGTACAACGAGGATTAGTGTCTGAAAATAAATACCCTTTGAAGTTGGTAATCAGAAATTTGTGAAGTTCCAGGTTTATAATGGCTTTGTTCAGTGATGATTTGGCTAATGAGTTTGTTCCATGACCTCTGTGGTGCGAGAGGAAGACGAGAGTATCAGCTTAGCCTTTACTGATTTCAGTGAAAAATAGAAACAGTGAAAATTTCCTTCTTAAAGCAGGTGGTGTCACAAAAAAACCCTTCCAGTGCTTACCTACACGGAAAAGGGTTTCACAGAATCCTGCTTTTGCAATAGCCGAGAGCTGAAATATCTGACATTTTCGCTTATCAGTTGGGTGCAGTTTTTCATGCCTGTGAGAAATGCCTGGAGGGACGTGAGCGTGCCATTGCAGAAAGGCACCCTGAGTGAGTGTGTGGTAGAGTTACAAGATAGTCTCGCAAGATTATTTCTCATCACTTGAGCCGCCTCTTTGTGGGAGTGAATCAAACTACAAGATCTGACAATTTTAAGTAATTTCCATTTGAGCAGGTGCGGGGACACCATCTGTTCTGCTGATTTGCTGTGGAGGTAGTAATTCTTTCATTGAAAATGTACAAATCTGTCTAAGATAATCATCCATATTGAATTTGTATTTGTCTGGGCACTCAACCAAGCTTTTGTTGGCCCCTTTGAAATTAATAGGTTAGGCTTCCTGCGTCTAAATAAATTAATGAAGTGGGAGGAGTTATTTACATCAATAAAAAGTTAAAGCCTAAAACTATTTACAGGTCTCATACCACTATGAAACAGTAAGATTGTTAATCCCAGGGAGGAAAAGTCAAAGTATTTATCAAAGCTTTCTATTCTTTAGAAGAAAGCCAGATGCTGTATTTTCCATTAGCAGTTAGTGAGGATGTAAGATATGAGTTCTTAATATTAATTATATTAAATCAGGATGACCAGATAAATTTATAACAAGAATGCCAAAAGTATTATATTTAATTTCTGAAGTTTTAAAGAGCTAAAAATGTAAAGTCTTGCCAGTATTTAAAAGGATAAATATGGTAAATGGGGAAAAGAGAAGGTATGTTTGATTTGACAAACAAACAATCAGAAGCTGAGAGGGGTGCAATCAACAAAGACAGGGCAGGAGCTGGACAGCTGAACTTGTTCAATGCAAAGAAAAGCTTATTTGAAGAGGTTTGATCTATATGAGATGACAGTTAAGGTTATCAGTATTGGTAGTAGTTGGGGGAGTTACTTTTTCATGTGAGATAGGGAAAAACTGATTTTAATGGCCACTAAGATTGGCCTTCTGAAATTAGCTGGTGTCGTCACTTTGCACACTCTACCTCTCCCTTTCCCTGGGAGATGAGCTCTTGAGCTTGCTTTTTTTGAAAAACAAAAACAAACAAACCCCCAAAAATAAATAAAAGAAAGTAGTGTTGTGCAGGATCCCTGTAGAGTATATTAAAAAACATGTAGAAAACCCACTGCTAAATTAGAAATGGTGATTGCAACACTGATTTGTTATTGGTAAAGAGTTTCTCGTTGTGTGTAATAATGGTGACCAGAAGTGTTGTGCATCTTTGTAGATGCTTCAAGAGAAATACAGATTCCTGTTGGTAAAACGGTAGAGGTTTCTTTAACTTAGTACTCCAAGGTGCAAAAATTATGTGAAATACAGCCTTATGAACTGATTCATAGAAATCCTTTGGGCCATAGTGGTTGTGCTGTGCAATACCGGGTTTAGGGAAAGGAAAAATGGCAATGCTACCTTGTGTCTGTTGAGTTTCGACACAAAGACGTATTTCCCTCTGGGTTTGTGGTTGGATCTTTTCAAGCTGTTTGTTTTCATGTTACTCTGAGAATTTTGCACTGGCAGTAGCTGGGTCCTGTTTGTCTCGCTGTGAGCCTGTGGCAAAAGAGATTGGATTGTTGTTCTGGAACAAAAGGTGATAGTTGAGTGTAAAAAGATTTGAGCTGGAAATTGTAGTTTGATTAGGGATTTTCTTTAACAACTGAGAAGTACTGGTGGTACCTGAGGATAGTTGTTGTCTGGTTATTTAGGGTATTTCACATCTTCCTAGCGTTTGAAAGACGCAAGCAACTGAGAACATTTTTTTATTACTTCTTTATTTACCAGCTCCTAATAGTGGAGAAAAAATGTTGAAGTAGTTCTGCTCTTTTATGCTTAGAGGATCTCCTAAATAAAGACTGTTTTAAATCAGAGTTATCATCTAAATAATATAATTAATTCAGCATAAATTAAAAAGTAATGTTTTTTTTCTTTACGGTCTCCTTTTAAAAAGATATTAATTTGCTTCAATGAATGAAGATAATAAGGTTAATAGTTTAATGTTCCTCAGTTGATATCTGCTGCTTTTTCTATTACCTTTTTTTTCCTTTTTGATTATAAATTGGCTAACCCCTGGTGTATAATTCCAGAAATCATCTCTTCAGTGTATCCAGAGCTATTTACTTAGACTCATCTTTTATTATTCCCACTGCCACAGTCTAATTATTGCAGTGAAAGATTGAACACAGAATAGTTTGGGGCTTTGATCAGTCTTCATATAAATTTCAATAATGAGAGTAAAAGGTTTGCGGTTTTCTGAGATAATTTGATCCCTCCAGACACACTCTGCTTCTACCAAATGCACTGAATGCCATATGAGACCTCTGACAGCATTTGTGTCTGGGTTCGTGACATCTCTGGAAGCAAAATTCTTTTTTCATACCAATAAAGAGTAATTTAATATTGTTAAATGTGTCAGAGAAACTATAGATTACTTTACATTCTCCTTAAATTTTCACTTCATTGTCCCCTATCAGTTTAATTGTCTGTATTACAAGTTTCTACATCAGAATCCACAAAGAATACATAATAGGTTTGCTTTCAGCTTTCTCTCTTTTTGAAAAAGTGTCCTGACTGTTGTTCAAATAAATAAAACAAACCATAATCCTTGTTATTCTATTACTATCGGTGCTAACTCCCTTCGGAGATAAATAGAAAAGCAGCTGGAGACTGAGGATATTTTGTAATCTTATAAATTGAAATTTCAATGCCTCAAGGAGGAAATTTCCAAAATAATTGTGACAGAAGATAAGTCCCAGCTTTTGGCAAAATTTTATTAGAATTACTTGTTCCAGATCACTGTCTGATGCCTGCATGAATTAAGAAAATGGCAGCACTGCCATGTAGAGAAATTGCTGGGTTTTTTCACCTTGATAAATTCTTCTGGAAGCGCTCTGTCATCGGCGTTATCGGGTGTGACATACTCAGGAACACTATCAAATGAAAAATCAGGAGCCTTCAGCTGATGCCAGTCGATTTTAAATAAGATGGGGTTTATTGTTTTGACTAATAACATCTCGTTTCTGCAACTAAATATTTACAGTTTTTTACTGAACATGAGGATTAGTTAGTGCCGTTTTGAATTTTGTTTGGGATATTGTTTTTTTCTCACTGGCCAAGGCACTTAAAACAAAAATGGAAATGGTGACTTTCTGGTCTCCTCTACTGTCATCTGGTTAGAAAACCTCTGTTGTATTTTGACAAGGAACCATGAAAATAAATATTCCTTTGTTTACATATAGTGAATCCCAGTTGTACATAGCAGTAACCATTGTATTTCCAGTCTTGTGAAAAAGCTCCTATTGGTATTACTTGGGCTAAAAATGTTTTAAGAATGTTTTATTCTTTGGTAGTTGTGGGTAACAAACAGCACAGGCCCAACAAGAGACAGCACAAAGGCAATGCAAACCTCTCAAAACAGTGTCTTTACAAGCAGCTCATGCAATGAAGGTGGTTTTTTTCATAGATACTGTGAATACCACACTCATTTCACATCAAAGAAATAGTATATTCCATTTGCACTTGTAGCTATACATCTGTGCAAGCTTGGTGCACTTTTGAATGCAGGGACTAAATCGGAAACATTGCAGGAATGTTTTCATTGGATCGATTCAACAAAACTTGAGTTATTTGGACTTTCAGAAAAGAGTTGACTGGCACTGCTGGTGTGAATAGGGCTCTGAGAGGCAGCTGACAAGTAGAATAGGATAAGTCATATGAGTAATTTCTGTGCATCCATCTGGGATTTTTGACTGTGCAGACACTCCGTTTATGTCCTCCCATCTGTGGTGGGAAAAGCCAACAGAAGGAGCAGGACCACTGTCCCAGCCAGCCTTCCAGAGAGCCCTGGGGCAGCCGCAGGCAGCTCACTGTGCAGTTCAATGAGAAGTTTCTTCTGGTGACACCAAAAATGCGTGAGGGGATGTGGGTGTGTTAGCTGTGAACCTTTCACCAGCTGACTTTTTTTTCCAGTGGACTGTCGGGCTACCCCAGCTCTCATAGAAGGGATGTTTTCTCCCCTTTCCATCCTGTGTAATGGCAAGTCATTCTGTGTTCAGGTTTTCAGAGCTCAGCTGATGTCTTAGCTTGGTCTGTTCCAATTTTTCTTAAAGATCTGCCAAATGAGGGAGAGTCTAAAATCTGCAAATTTGATAAACAGGAAAGCAGGACTGGAAGACAAAGTGTACTTGATGAAAGCAGATGAAATCATCTGGAAAAACAGAATGGCAGGAAGAATGAATGCAAAGTGCCACTCAGGCACCAGCAATCGATAGCAATAGCCAAAAAGGGAACAACGAGGGAGAAGGTCAATAAAAAGGACCTGGGCATTATGGTGGTTGGCAAGGAAAATGTGCTGCGCTGCCTCGGAAAAGACAAAGCAGTAGTGGAACCTGCAGGAGACGTGAGATGATCCCTCTGCAGTGCTCTGTGCTTCGAGGATGTGTGTGTGTGTGCAGGGGGGGCAGGACGGCGGATCAGAAGCACAGGACAGATTGAAATAATAAGGTCTGTTTATTCGGAAGCAGACTAAAGTGCCAAATGCCAGAAAGATGAGTGGGAATAAGCAGCCCATGATGGATGGGACTGAAGAAGTGATTTATTTTGTAACAAGAAAGAGGCAGGTTCGACATTAAAAGAAAACCTCTCCATTAGCAGTGGTGAAGCACTAGAACAGGTTTTCTGGGAAAACCCTGAGTGTCTTACTGGTAGCTTTTAAGAAGAGCTGTCACTCACATCTGTCAGGAATTGCATAGGTAAAGCTGATGCTGCCGTGTTCTTGGCTGTACACACCGCACAGCAGCTGTCTGTGGGCATGTGCAATAATGTCACAGTGACAGAAAGAGATTTTGAAAAGTGGAGGAGCTGAACTTTTTTGCAAAAACTATAATTGAATGTTTTCAACACCATCACCCTATAGGAACCAAATACCTAGAGACCTCTGACAACATCTGCTCTATTATAAACACTGCATACTTTTTTTGCATAATTGCATCAAAAATCTGATCTCCAGCTCTACTAATCCCAGAAGTTCTGGATCTGGAAAGATTTGCGTTGCCTTTCAAATGGAATTTTGAGCAACAACAAGCTAAGAATATTTTAAACTGTTATTTTAGTGGGGTTTATTTTAGTCTTCATTTTTCATGTATCCAAAACATGGAAGACAAACACATCAAAATAAGGAGAGCTACTTATTTGTTCTTATTTGTATTTTCTTTTAATCCTGGAATAGATTTACATTTCAGTTATTTGGTTCCTACGTCGTGCAGAGTCACTTAGATGGCAAAAACACTGTCATGTGCCTGGTGCATCGGGTGCTTCATTCCACTTGGCCCTTCCTTCTGCAGCGGGGCTGGGATGCTTTCCTTCCTCAGCTCGCTGTTTCCCAGCTCCCAGCCTTTTACAGTTAAGGTGCAGGACTGTGGTATAACAAAAATCAAAGGAGTTGTAATGAAATGTCTGAAGGAGAGTAGTGGAATCTACTTTTCATTCATTAGCTTAACACATGTGTGAAGTCTATTAAATTTTTTTTCAATACCTACGACTTGTTATTGTTTGTTCTTTCTCTGCTTCAGAAGAATCCAACAACATTATGAATGTGTCACATTTTTTAGGCCCAAAAGTGTGGAACAGCCTTTAATGGGAAAGAAAACATTTCTTTGAAAACTAGAAAACTGAGCAGGGAAATAAATTGAGCCTCAAGAAAATGATTGAAATCTCCAAGTCAATATAAAAAAGGCATCCAAAGACTTGTGAAGTCTGACAGAATCTCTTTAGTTTGAGGTGTCTTTCATTTTGCATCAGGGCTTACATTTTTAAAAAACATCAGCAAGCAGTGCTGTCAGGTGAAGCGGGTTTGAAAGCAGGCTGCCTGCTCATGAAAGCCTGAAATTGTGCACAGCTCTCGGTAATGCGTCCTCGGCAGATAACTGAAATAATACATTTCCTAAATTGGTTGCATTAAGCAATTACTGATACTGTAGTGGAAACCATATAATTTTGTTCCTTCCTTGTAGCCTCAGCGCCGTGTCACGTTTCACCTCCCAGATGGCTCCCAGGAAAGCTGCAGTGACAGTGGGCTTGGAGAGCACGAACCCACGAGCGGTGCCAGCACGTCGCACCCTCTGCCCCTTGGCTTCCCCCAGGAGGAGTACTATGAGCAGGCTTCCCCCAACAGCCGGACGGAGGGAGACGGCAACTCGGACCCGGAGTCCAGTAAGTGATGAACTCTGGTCATCTCACTTGTTAAATCATTTGAGTAGCGAGAGCGGGGCTTTCTTTTTTTTTCTTTCCAGGTAATTATTAAAACTAAACATTGATTTTTAACGTGGAAGAAGAAACCCTATATTTCTAAAAATGTGAAGTCTGACCATTGGAAATAAAACACTCTGAGCCGTTAAGAGTTTATGGATGACCCGGTGTTTTTATAGATCTGCTGTGCTATACACAGAGGAGCTTTCTGATGAGGTTAACACCGTTGCCCTTACAGTCATAAATACTGTGCTGAGGGAATTCACTTGTTTCAACCTGTTTCCCTCTCCAAAACTCTGCTCGCTCTAGTTAAACAGGGAGTGGGTGATGAGTAGGTCTGTGAAGAGGTTGCAGCCTCCAGAAATAAGGGTTTCTTGACTTCTCTTTTGACAGCAGCAATGGTGTGCAGTAATAATCTCAAAAGAGTTTGTCATCGTACTTCTGTCATTGCCACTGCCTTCTTGTGAGGTCTAAAAGCCAGGCAGAATCCATGTGAGCTCCAGACCACGCCAGAGCTGTGGGTAATGGCATTGCTTCCTGTGCTGAGACGTGATAGCCAGTTGGAGATTCCACTGAACTTTAGTCAACTGTTAATTGTCCAGAGGCTCCTTATCTGCATTAAACTGAACTGTGCCATTGATAAAGAGACACCTGAACGTCTGTAAGCCTCCAAGGCCTTGTTAACAGCTTAATAAGTGATTTGGAAATACATCTGTTCTGGACAAAACTTGGCCCGAAAGGTGTATTTCAGCTGCTTTAGTGTATCGTGAGGCAAGAATTAGTCAGTGCTATGCACTTGAAGTCGCTGTGTGAGAAGGTAGTTACACTCTGCAATGGCAAATGGAGCATCCAGCAGAGAGCATTCCCTCTGGCTCTGACACATTCAGCCTGGCTCCTGGAAATCACCCCTCTGCCTTTGCCTTGTGCTGCCCAGGACTGAAGTTTGAGGGCCCCATTGCACGGGTGAGGTCCATTCTCTCTTTTTCTTTTAGTTTGTGAACTATTACCTGGGGATCCTCAGTTTCAGACTTTTTAAAATTTGCAAAGTGATGTGTTTCTTGCAATAATGTCAGGATGTTATTTTTTTCCAAGCTGATAGACATCTGACAAGAGCCATCACAGGTTTTGGAAGTCGTATTGAAAACATTATTCATCGCTTGCTTTTCTTTGTGGTTATGTGTTTGAGGCTGTAATATACCCTTAAGAATAGTCTAGGCAGTCAAACTGGATTCTTCACAGAAGTAAGCCCTAAAGGGCTACAAATATCCCCTTAAAGAAAGAAAATATCAAGTTATATATTGTGTTTTCTGCATTCCCTATGCATACTCATGATCTGAACTTGCTTTCCAGCTCTCTCATGTTGTTTGTGACTCTGATATTTATGCTTTACTGAAGTGAGAATGACGTACATGAAATCTGTATCTGGGTCCTTTCCTGCAGAGAATGTTTGACAGGACCTGGTGTATGAGGAGTTGTTAGAGCAGCTGTGTGGATCCTGTCTTGCCATTAACAATCTGGGGTTTTCTAGTGCTTTCTGGGCCCTGCTTTTGCAGTCTCAGAAGAAATATGGATCATGACTCTTCCTGAATGTTGCCCTAAAAGTGACACCACTCTGGCATCTGAATGTCATTGACACATATCACTGTGTGGAGACTAAGCAGGCATCTCAGTCTTTCCAAGTGTGAAGTTGAAGAAAGTTTAATCACCTGTCTAATTACCTGACAGTTCACTTTTAAACTTGAAATCGCAGTTTAATTAGCGTTTATGTTATGCGAAGGTTTCTTTTTCCCCTTCTAACTTGTATCTCATTGAAACACTTTAATTGGTGCGATGTGGTGTGATGGTTACAGCGCAGAAAGTGTTGTTTGTGGCTCTTTTTAGTGTTTTATGCTTACATTAATGGCAGCATCTAGTGGCAGGGGAAAAAAAGGAGATATAAATAGATGTCTGTTGTGTGCTCTAAGTAAAAAAGGAGGAGACCCACAGCATATTTGTGTTCAGGATGCTGCTGCAAAGCGACTTGGTAAGAGCAACCAAAATATCTGTGTGCTGATCTATGCAAACATTCAGCCTGAGGTTCCATTTGTTCACTTGTGCATGCATGACACATTTAGTCAATAGTGAAACAGTGAAAATAGTTCTGAACTGATAGTTTCCTCTACAAACACACTGCTAGATTTTTGATTGGTGTTTTTTCATTGCATTTGGAGTGCCATGATACTTTCAAAGTGTTTCTGGTCCTCTTTCATGGACCACAGTGTCAATGTGAAAAGAGAAAGGAATATACAGACAGATAATCTTGACAGAGTTCCTAAAATGGAAAAAAGCATGGTCTTCATTCTCTCTCAAGATGTTTAACATCTGGCCTGTCTGAATCTGAAACATTGTGTAGAGCACTGAGCCTGATTAGTCACCTGATGGTGATTCAGTTCAAGTTTACCTAGCAAGGAGGCAGATTTGGGAAGAAATGGCAGCAAGAACATCTAGAACCACCTGAGATGTTCAGTGAAAGCTGATGGCAGATGGGCCACCATGTAGGGATATGTTCAAAAGTGTTTTCTCCCTCTTGTTTCTCTTGACTACACTTCTTTGGTATTATTTGTTTCTCTACTCTTGAAAATTACTGTATTTTGGAAACTTTCCATTTGCTAGCAATAGCAAAGCATTTATTGCAAGACACTGAAAAGAAGATGAGCATAACATGAGAATAAAACCTGAGAAATACTGGTGAGAGGAAGCTTTACAAACTCACAGCCAATACAGGACTGAAGCAAGGGGAAAAGAATAACTGTAAGGTTATAGTTGTTAGAAAACTCTGAGCAATTTATATGTAAACCTTTAAAATTAATTCACTGTGCTAATTAAAATTAGAAATAGGCTATTTAAAATGATTTGTCTTCTCTTACTTTAGCTGCCTCCACAGAAAAGCATAATATGCAGTGTGGTAGACGCATCATAAGGAAGAGATGCCAATAAGCTGTCACACTAAGTAAATAGTAATATAAAAATGCATGTAGGTTTGTAGAGAACCTTACCCTTAAGTAACAGCACTCTTTTATGTGGTATTCATTGATTTTCTGCTCATAAATTGCTCAAATAAGGATGCTCCAACAACTCCCTATGCTAAGGATTTTAACAAAACCATCTTTTTTTTTTTTTTCTTTTTTTTCCCCACCCTCTTTCCTGCTTTGTATTATGTTTCAATACAAAACACATTATAAACATAGACAAAGAGTAATGAATTCCCTTCCCTGGAAACTATCTCTCAGTGGTGTCCTCTTAGTGGCTGTAAGCAGTTTCTTTCCTCTAGAGAATAAAATTATTTTTCTTTTATTTGAAGAAGGTAGAATATGCCCAGTTCAGCCAAGAAATTGGGCAGAGTAAAGGAATGATTGCACCTGGGGGAGGGAAGTCAGAAAACCTGAAAGTAATCTGAAATGAAATAATAGTAATCATTTTGTATAAAGAAAATGGAAGTATAAACAAAGCTAGCTGAAAATTAAAAGACTATTTAATGAGGCAAGTCACACTGAGATTTCAGGGTTTTACATAGGAGAGAACTGGTGTCTTAAGAAAAAGAGGGTTTCTGTAAAGAACATTTAACATGAATTAGTGACTAACAAGCCAAGAAAATTGCACTGAAAATCAGAAGTTGTAGAGGTAACTGTGGCCAAAAGGAGAGCCAGTAGACACTGTAATTTTGTGGTCATATCAAGCTGGTGTTGCCAAATATGTCTGGCTCTGTGCTTTTATCTCCCCATCACAGCACCTCCTGTGGCAGCACAAGCATTTGAAGAGCTGTTTGGGTGAACTGGGTAGAATTGATTCAACCCCTAGGGAAGGGGGAAAGTAATTTTTAAACACATGGATTCCCCAGTTCCATTCATGACACGAGGCATGACTTGTGGGCAGCAAATGAGTCACTGAGTAGCTGAGGCAAAGCTTATACTGGCTTTAAGTGATCATCAGACTGCAAGAGAATTAGTCTTAAGCAGAATTAAGACTGCAGTCTATGGTATTTAACCACATAAGAAGGAGGTTTGCAGCTAGGATGACATCTGTTCATGATTAAGGATAGCATATATTTGTTCCCCAAAATTAAAGGAACACTTTCACCTTGCCTTAATTTTTGGTAAGGATGATGTTGATGAGCACAAAGACAGGCTGATGAAGAATGATGATAATGGCACTAAAAGTCAGAGCAGGTTCAGTGCTCTTGTGTGGAGGAGATGAATAATCTCCCTCCCAGGATATCAAAACTGATAGTGTTTCCTTTATCTTCTGTATTTCTAAGACACAAGGTGTCAAGAAAAAATAAAACGTTGGTCAAGCTTCATTACTGGAAAGTATTTGCAAGAAAGAAACTAAGAGATAGGTAAATATAATGCAATAAAAGGTATCGCAGGTTTTCCAAGAGTAGAACTAGATTAGCTCTATTATCTCATGTCCATGACATGTATTTTTAATATTGGGGAGTACATGTATGGTTAATCCATATATGTATTGAAGAACTAATAACTATTATTACACCACATTAGGGTGGAGCACTAGTAATCAAGAATGAAAAGACACATTATAATTCAAGAATGGAAAAATCTCCATCATTATCTTCATTAATGAGTTTGGCATTAAAAAGCAGGAACATGTCAATGAAATATTCTAGTAGCTCAAAGCCAAGCATTGCTGAAAATAGAGGAGGAGGTATGCATGACACAAGAATTGGATTTTGCTAAGGATTTGAACTAATAGCAGTGGGATGAAATCTAATAGTTGAGAGTCATTCTCATAGGAACTGGTGTGTGTAACTAGTATATAAATCACCAGCTGAAAATGACATAAAGAAAAAAACCCAACTGAGTATTAAAAAGATAAACTATAAATCACCAATACCTAATGTGATTGTGAAAAAATCCTGCGTTACTCCCAGTACAGAGAAAAAAAAAAAGATGGAAAGAAAAATCCCCAAGGCATTGCTCATACCGTAACAGGCGTGTTATGAATAATGTTGGCTTCCCACATTAAAGAAAGGTGAACTCGCATGAGAAACATGTGTAAAGAAATATTATTAATAGCAGGGGAATGGAATGCCTTTATAGAGGAAAAGGAATTAATATTGGCTTGTTTGAACTGCAAGGCAAAGGCTGGCTGGGGATTCGGGCTCTCATGTAAGAGCAGAGAGTGGGGACCAAAATGAAGCCCTGGGTTGGTTCATAAGGAAATGAGCAGGTGCTGCCTGTAAGGCAGCCAAGCTTGGGAATTTGGGTATCTGGAAGCAGGATCAATGAGGAGTTACAGAAGCAGGGCATGAGAATACAAACTGGTTTTAAAAAGGAACTCGGTAAGGGTATGAGACAGTAAATAACTGGCTCTTTGTGATAACAGCAAAGCTGATGTGATGCAAGAGGTCACTTTTCTGCGCTGGGAATATGAAACCTGTGGGTGAATGTGTTTGCTGAGTCTGAGTTCTGTGTTAGCCCTTGGCTCCAGCTCCAGCCCCCAGCTGGACATGGGGTTGGTGTCCTGGAGCCCCACCTGTCCGGAGAGCTTGGCCCTGCCACGGCTGGACACTGGTGTGACAGGGATCCACGCTGGCCCCACTGGGCCAGCCCCGTCAGCAGCTCACCTTAGTGACAGCTTGGGGGGGTGCCATAAATGTCCCTGCTGCCGTGGTGGAGAAGAAAGGGTCAGTGCTGCACACTGACAGACAGCAGCAGACAGGGAGCTCGCTCTCCCTGGGGAAGATGCCTGCATTTCCTGCCGTGCTGACTGGCCTGATAATCAGGAACTCTGCAGTCGCTGAAATATACTCTTTAAACATCATCAATAGGATGCTCTGGCAGCTGGACTTCAGACCTCACAGTGGGCATAAGAAAAAGTAAAACTACAAAGTTTTAAGTTCCTTGTTCCCTGTCCAAAACCAGGATGGCTGACAGATTTATTTTTTTTAATGGTGTTTTCATTTTTTTTGTTCTCATCTTGTGTTCTTTTCAACCACAGAAAGGTTGAAATGTAGTAATATTTTAATTTGTCTGTTGCTGAGTTACAAACACACTATAGCACTTAGTTCTAATTTGAATAGAAAAGAAAAATGCTGTCATTAGTTAAAGATAACAAATCTCAGGCTAAAACATGTCCCAGTCTATGACATCTGCCCATTGAGCCCTTTTACTTCTGCTGTATTGGGTTTTTCGAACCCCATGGCTGAACACTAATAATTAAGTCAGAAAGTGCTGAGGTAATTAATCTTTCTGAAGCAATAGAGTTTGATTGATCTTCTACCTTTAATCAAATTAGCTTGCACGTAGGTGGGAGAATGTAATGGCTGAGTACGGCACTGTAGCACTTTGTGAAGTGCCAACCTTTGCAGTGACCTCCTGCATGTGCGCCCATGAATCACGTCTCTGTAAACCACCACAGCAATCATTAAGTGGCTGTGTGATTTAAAAGATGAGGGAACTGGCAGAAATCAAAATCAGGATGTGCTCAACACTCACATTTTAAAGTATATCTCCCTTAGAGGTGCAACTTTATGTCTGCGTGGCACACATTTGAGGGCATTGAATGTCACAGGGCTGAGAGCTGTGTGGATTTTCCAGATGTTTCAGCTATCTGTTTCTAAAATAACTTTCTGTCTGTAGGCACATACAGCGAAGCAAGGCAGCAGAAGCTCCTATAAAGCAAAAATGATGGCATTCTGGATTTGTGCATAAGTGGAGGTGAGGGAAAGGTCAGACTGGAGAGGTCAATTTACAGTGATACAGATGAGTGGCTTTTGCAAGTAGATTTTCACTTGTACCTGAGAGGATACAGATTGCATATTCAGAAATAATTCTGTGATTTGGTAATTTGTTCCCTGAGTGCCTAACCTGAGTTATTAAATCAGCTGACACAAAGGGGGGAAAATGGACAAAGATAATGAAATTAAAAAATGCAAAAGCAAAAAGATTATCCTGCTCTGCCCCTCTCAGTCAGACACTGCTATAAACACAGACTCTGAGTTTTGAAATCTTATCATATCTGTGAATAAGGAACACGCTTTATAAATTCTTGTCAAAGTAAATTTTAGATATTTTACTGCTGATATCAGAATATAAAGCCTTGATCTGCATTTTCTACTGTCCGAAGAAAAGTAAGATAAAAGCAAGTTTTCTGAGACGCACCATATTCTTTCATGCAAAATCAATGGGGATTGATGAGGAAAATCAATGGAGCGAATATGTTGGGTTTTCTAGACTGCATACTGGGCTGAAGTAATTCAGGCAATAATAACGTGTTTGTGAATACCACCTAATGTAATTCTTGACTGAGGTTTATAATAGAAATGACTGTCTAAAATGATTAGAAAGAATAGCTCCACCTTACAGTTGAGAAAACAGTCACTTCTTGTGAAATAATAAGGAAGGCTTTAAAGTGTTTGTTTTAGGGTTTCTTTTAATAATAAATGAGATCTGACATCTATAAACAGTGATTTAGTGGCAGATGTTCTGTGATATATATTTATGTTATCACTTAAGCTGACATGGTAATGGATAATCCTATTTTTTTTCTGTTTGAGGTTTATGAAAGTTTTAAAATATATTGCTATAGCGAGCAGGCTGGTGGGGCAGAGGTGAATAGAGAACAAATTTCTTCCCTCTAGTTTTTCAGACTCCGTTTAGATCTGACTAGCTGTCATATTTGCAGTAAATAGAGGCCCTGAAGTTTGGCTGGGTAAGTGGAATCTGATTTGGAGCACTCTGTATCTGGGAGCGTATTAGGGCTTTGATGGCCACGATAGCTCGGAAAGTCACAAAGGGCACAGATTAAAACGGGGAGTTTATCTGGAGCATATGAAGGCTGAAGCCATTGCTCGAGCTCCCTTCTGGTGACAGCTTTGAAGACGAGTGTATCCCACATATCTTAAATCTAGTTATGGATGAGACAGAGGTTTATCACAGGCAAGCAGACCTGTGAGAGCACAGCAATCCCTTATCTTGTCCACAGATTTGCAGATGACAAGTGTAAAGATGGGGCACAAATATCAGGTGGCAGCAGGAGTCTGGGGTGGCAAAGCCACCCCATCCCTGCAAGGCTCCTCCTGGAGGGGAGCAGTGGCCACCTCTTGAGTATAAGCCTTTTTTGGCTTCTCATTTTTATTTGGCTACCCACACAGTAAGATAAAGTTCATAGGATATTATGATCCACAAAGCAATTTTTTCCATGTCCTTCTGTCTCTCTTATTTTGCTTCAAACTTTCTCTTCTTTTTTCTTTTAAGAGTAGAAAAACTCAGATGATGTAATTTATCATCTTTTTTTCTTTTTCAAATCAAGCTAATCAGTGGCTCCAGGAGGAGCTTTTAGCAATATGAAATATTAAGGTGTTTGTTAGCACTGAGTTCCTGTTTTAAAAATAGAAATATAGAAAAAAAAATGTCTCTTTTATATCATTTAAGCTATGTGAAAAATTGCATGATTGTAGTTTGATTTGAAGCATCATAATCTGTGACTTGATTTCCACTATGATTAATGGAAAAATATATCAGGAAATATATTTAATGACTGTCTGCAGCTACCGATCTGTCTTAGAAATTAAGTGGAAAAATTGTATTTATTGAACAAAGCAGATTCCTGACTGACAGTGCACTTAAAGTCAAGCGTTTGCTGAGTCAGTAAATCTAGTCCTTGTTGTCCTTGTTGGTGTAGAGATGTGACCATCCTTTAGTCTGATATTTTCCTTTTTACTGGCCTTTTGGTAGGGAAATAGGATCCAATCCTGAAGTACGCATTAGGAGCAACTAGAACTGTCCCAGAAAGCTCATATGTATCCATATATTCCTGAACAGGGGAGATATTTTTTGCTTTCCTCTTCCAATAACTTTTAACCTTCTGGAAAAGCAGCATGCTGTTACTAAACTGCTGTTTCTGTACATTTTTTTGAGCTTGTATAATTGGCGTTGTGATCCTTTTATTTTCTGATCACTGTTCAAGCACCAAGGAGGTGCACCAAAGGAAGGCACCAAACCCCAGCCAGTGTAACACCAGTTTTTCTTGAAACCTCCTGGTCACTGATATTGTATGGACTTTTTGAAACTTAAAATGTATTTGTCTGGGTTGAGCTGGAGAGAGCTAGGCAAAGCATTTATGCTGATAGTTTTGGATTTATTTTACACCACAGGTTGAGATTCTCACCTTTGTGTTTAATACCAATAAATAACATTGCTGCTTTCTAGTTAGTGGCGGGACTTTGTGTGGGTTGTGCTTTAATAATGCTGTGTGATTCAGTACTTTGCTTATTAATCCAAGTCACATTCTAATTTTTTTAAAATATTTTCGGGATTAACTCTGTGTGTTACCGATGTCAGCAATTCCAAGACCTCCTGTCTCACATATCCCTTTGGTAATTCTCAGTCTGATCTCACACTGTCTTGGTTGTTTGTACATCTTCATTCCCATCTTACAATTGGAATTAGAGGATAAACTCCCTGGATTAAAGAGGGAAGTTTTGCTGTGTATTTGCATATTTTCTTCTCCCAGTGCAATTGCAGTAAAAATCGTCACAAATGTTTGTGTAATAGAATGTTGCTAAGCACGTATCAGGTCTTCTTGTTTTCATCCTGTAAAAATAGTTGACTTGGGTTTTTTTGATTCCCTAAATTCAATTCCATTGTTAATGCTGATGTTAATTGGGTAATTCATCCTGACATGAGCCAACAGGAGCTGTGTGTGGCCAAGGAGAGGTGCTAGTGCTGCTGGGCAGTGCTGTGGTGGCCCAGCATCATGCTGGCTTAATTCAGAGAATCACCTGAGTGTCAGATCAGCTGTTTCATGGAGTTCTTAGGATAAGAAGTTAGTTTAACCTCCCTCTATCAGGTGCCTGGCAAATATTCACCCACATGTGTGCATGTCAGTAACACTGCCTTGAGGCTTGCGTTTCACAAATACTTTTATGTTCCTCAGACCTGTGTTACTTCTGCCAAGGTGAGCAACACTGATGCGTCTTGAATATCTTGGCTTAGATGGGATAACATGATGTGATAGTGAGGTGGAACAGGACTTAGCAGCATCTTCCCTTTTTTCTGCTCTGTGCTTTGCAAACAACACTTCTTGCTGCCAAGCAGCACTGCTGAAATGCTTGTCCTTGCAGTGCTTAAAGCTCCGCTTAAAACCTTAGTGCATCAAATTAAAATTCTCCCTAAATAACAGTAGGAAGCAACAATGGATCCAGCTAAAAGGCTGTTTCCAGGAAAAGGGCATGGCTAGCTGATTCTGTATGGTCTGTTGGACCTCAAATCCCCTCATTCAAAATGACTCTGTTTCTGTGAAACACCAGGAAGAAAAATTAGAGTTTTTCAATAGTTGTTCTTTTATCTGGTTATCTTGACTGATGCTTCAAAACCAGTGTCCCAGAAGATGTGTCCTCTGTAAGGTGAGATGTTATAATGTCTGGCCTTCATCTAATACTTTAAAAGAAAGCAAGCCTTGCTCTACCAAGAAAGGCTTTATTCATGTCACATACTAATCATACACCAAAGACTATTTAGAAATAGAGAGACAACCTCTGCCTCTCCTCCTCGGTAGTAGCTCATGTAAAGAAAAACAGTAGCAATAAAGGGAAATAGGAGTGGTGAGAGAAAACACTTTGAAAACTATAAAGGCAAAAGTTTTATCTCATTAAAAAACCCCGATATTAAAGGAGTTTTTTTATACACATTGTCATTTTTTTTTGCTGAAGGTCAGAGATCACCAATTACAGATTTTGCTGGGGTGGAGCTCTTGTCCATCTGTCTCTAAAATTAGCTCCTTATTTCTCTTTTTTTGTGAAGATCACAAGAATCTTTTTCCATCAGCCCCATTATCAGTCAGCATTGCCCTGACCTTCTCCAATACTGAAACATAACCACAGCAGTGTGAAAAAAAACGTATGTCAGATCTGTAAATAAAGCAGGTCCTTTATCGTGCATTGCTCTGTCCTGTCAATGGAATAGCATTTGTTATGTCTGTATGCGGGTTCTGAGTTGTCATACAAGAATTAGGAGTTTAGATTATTAAAGTGTGATTTGTATGTTTTGAAGAATATTAACAGTTAAATAATATGCTTGGATATTGAGTTATCCAGCTTTCTATTAAAGGAGTCATAATTAAAATATGTATAGCTTTTGGGAAAAGGATAAGGTATTTCCTCTTCAATTTTTTTTGTATTTTTGTTCACACCTGCTAAGCTACAGAAAGATTTCAAAAGTGCAATGCTGTGAATTATTCTGAAGTTGGCAAAGGACAATTCTTTTTTTTGTTTGCTTCTCTCTGAAATCTTGTGCGTTTTGATACAGTGGGGCTATTTCTGGGGAAGGTGTTTGTGTGGTGATCATTGTATGACTCCCGACTCTTAATTTGTGCCAGTGTGCAGCAGAGTGCCAAATCTGTGTCGCAGCTTCAGAAATGTTGCTCTCTCTGTCGTGCTCTAAGTGTCCCAATAGAAGAAAACACCAAGGAAAGAGCCATGATGTTCTTAGGACTTCACTTGCTGCTGGTGGCAGCTGGTCATACTGGGGCTCTAACATTAACACTCAGCTGCTCCATAAACCTGAGGACTCCACTCGGTTTATTTCAAACTGCCTGTGTCTCTAAGAAATCTGCCTCACTGTATTTTAACGCAGATTTTGTGTCTTTGAGCCAAGGCAAGGGGCATACAGTGAGGCCTTTAGGGAGCATTTCCTTGGAGTGTTTGCTTCCAGCAGAGTCACTGTTGGGACAGGAATTCCGCAATCGCAGTGCTCCACACGCAGCCCCGGCCCTTGGAAGCAAAGAGAGGAAACAACGATTTCACATTCCATGATCAAAGTTGCCAAGGAGAACACTGTCCACATCATGATAATGCAATGCATTAACATAAAAATTAAAGATAGACCATACAACCACAAAGTCCAAGAGAGGTAAGATATTTAGAAGGAAGGGAAAGAAGAAAATGCCCTGACCTTGTTCTAGCTCCTGTGTTAGGAGTGAATCGTTATAAGGATTACAAAACTGAAGATATTAATTTAGCCACTAAACGTGTCTTAAAAAGAAGCTCCCTCATAATTATTTCTTTATGCTTTTTTAAAAAAAAAGACTTAATGTTGGGTTTTTTTTCCCTTTGAACCATACAAAGAAACATGGTTGTGCTTTGTACATTCCTGATTAACCTCTGCTATCAACTTCATGTCTCCAATCTAAAGAGTTCAAAAGAAATTATAATACAAGTAGGCAGATGTTTTCTGTTTTGTGTAACACCTATTCTTGCTGAATAGCGATAAAAGATGGTAAATGTGGAGGGACATTAATATTTCTTGTTAAAATGTGCTTTGCAGGCTGAAGAAACTCATATACATAATGATAGTCAAATGTCGGGGAGTAAAAATAGGAATTTGTTAAAAACAGCTGTGCTGCACAACTCTTTGACAGGAATAGAGGAATGCTTTATCCAGTAAAAATTACAGAATTTATTTAGAGGAAACCAGAGCTGTTAATTTTCATCAAGACAGAAGGTTAACAAGTCTGTGAAATGGGTAGCTGCTTCAGCCTTGTGTTGTGACCATGAAAAAAGAAATGTTTAACTCTGACAGACCATTTTCCTCATAGGAGAGTTTTCTGGAGCTTCACGCTGCAGTTTTGGTGCATTTTTAATGCTGCCAACCACACCACCATCACCTTCACGTTCCCTGGGAATCTTTCAAAGCAGTCACAGACTCGACGAGGTTGGAAAAGACCTCTGAGATTGTCGAGCCCAACCTAAATACTGACACAAATAATACTGCTGTTTTAATGCTCATGCTCTCAGCTACTTTCACCTCTTTTTTCCCTGGGTCATTGCCCCATTTCCCAGTGGCCGGGCTGGGAGTGCAGCCCAGGGTGACTGTGCCCCAGTCCAGTGCCTGCGATTGCCCCTGACGTGGGGACACGGAGCACTCACCACATTACTCGACTGGAGCTGGCGCTGCCTAAGTAGTTCTCTGGGTTATTTGGTTAGCATAGACTGGATGTCAGAAAAGATCTTGGCTTTCTAGCCAAATGATTAGCAACTGAATTACAGATGGCCCAATCTGTGAGCTTAGGAACCAGCCCCAGACTGCTGCCTGCACTGCAAGGCAGGGAGGGGTTTCTTACCTGCAACACCGATGGAGCTCCAGAATATGCAGCACAGAACTAGGTTGCATTTATGCTTTCAAAATTGATTCTGATCTAAGTTATACTGTAACTGTATCCTACTATTTACAGTGACTGGGGCAAACTGACCCTCATGTCCTGCACTGAACAGTCTGTGACTAGTAATGCACAATTTGGAAATCAGCACATAAGCAGAGCAGACAGGGGGCTCACAGACAGATTTTCTGGTCCAGAAGCTGGGAGTGAGACCGGGGCACAGCCAGGCAGCTGCAGTTCTAATTCGCAGTCACTCTCCCCTTCACCCCCCAGGAAATGTACTCTAATCCATGTCCACTTTGCATGCCGAGGGGAGATGTTAAATACCAGAACTCGCTTTTAAATAAGATTATGACAAAAGCCAACAAGAACAGGGATCTCAAGGTTAAAGATGACATTTCTCCTTTGATCTAAGCTGCTGGAAAGGAAGAAAGACATTGAAGAATCAAAAACAGAAGGTGTGACTACATCAAAATATAGCATTGAAAGATTTCTAAAATCTGATGTCAGTGTATATGTATCTAACTAGAACATATTTATTTTCCCTTGTTAAAATATTTCTGTTGAGGCAAGGTCTTTCTCAGGTGTTTGCTCCCTATGTACTTGATTCAAATTATCATTATCTTTGTGGCATGTAGAACTGCTTGCAGAGTCACATACTATAAGGCAGATGGCAACTTATTTTCCCACAGCAGTAGAAGATGGTTCCAGTAAAAATATACTATCTTTATTCAGATGTCCATGGTAACAAATAGAGGAAAATAAACCAGCTTTTTTTCTCAACTGAAATCCCTTTGAAGTCAAGTGGGTTTTTTTACTCAAATATTGGTGATATTTCTGGAGCATATTTAAATGTTCTGGAACATATTTAAATGTTAAGCACTTTTTCTGAGATTTTGTCAAGATTCTCCTCTGAAACAATCTTTTTTTTTTTTTTCATAAATACACCTCTTTCCTACAAAGGCATCTGCATGAATTCTTCCTGGAGGGAAGTTAAATTATCGTTAATAAATGACATGAGATGGACTCCAAAAAAGGAGTCATAGATCTGCATGTATAGAAACAATTTTAAGAATTTCACTGGATTCTATTAATGACTTTCGATTTAATTTTGTAAAGAGAAATAATATAACTTGGTCAGTTAACAATAGAATTGGAAAAAATCTGGCAAAATTTAAACTCTTCTGATATCTGTATAACACTCGCAGAAGACTCTGCAAGACATCCACCTGCTCAGAGCTTACCTTTGGTTTTTCCACAGTCTCTCTGATTCTTAGTAAGGTTTAAGGAATAGTTTCATTCTGAGAGGTGTGGTATGTGAAGCTGTCAGTAAGAAAGCACTGTAAAATCAGTAAGATAAACCCCAAAGTTTAGTTCTATTTTACAAAATTCCATTCTTCAGAAGAGAAGTTCAGCTGAAAGTGGAATGCCACTTTTCTTTCATGGTGTGTAGGAATAAGAGATTTTTCTCTGGAGTACTTGATGGAAATTGCCTTTCTCTTCCCATTGTTTCATTAACTTATGTAACTTCTGCTCATGTCAGAGGAAGTCTCAGTTGTAAAATGTATTTGTAAATTACTGTTTGAGAATCTTGAACTAAAAGACCTGTTTTATTCGATGTGAAAATAATTGTAGTTTCACATGTAAGATGTATAAACTGCATGAATATTGCAGCATTGATGGTACAGTTTGTTTGGAACAAAAATACAATCAACCCTGACTGAACGAGGCAATTTGTTGCCTTGATTGAACAGGTCAGACAGAAGAGTGGCTGAGAAAGAAAAAAGAGCTCTGAAACCATGGACAGAGCCCTTCGCTCAGGCAGTAGAGATTTTCTCTTCATTTTCCTTTCATGTCCTTCAGCTTTGTCACCCATCCAGCAGTAGAACAGTAGAGTTGTGATATCCTTTTCCCCAAACCTATTGAACTTAGCACTGCCTTTTAGTAGAGCCCTTGTTAGCCACCCTGGACATTATCTAAAAATACCTCTACCATGAAATGAGTCTCTGGTAGAAGTGTGATTTTGGTTAGTCCTGCTCTGCCTGTTGAAGGATACATTTTTCTAATGTAACTTTGGGGTCCGTACAGTGTCATCAGGATAGAAGTCACACATGACACAGGTTTGTGGGACAGATGCTTTCTGTGCCACCAAAGAGGGGGATCTTTCCCAGAAAGATCTTTCATCAAATACGGTGAGACTGTGAAGTGGTTAATAGCAAGATCTATCAATCTATAAATCATGGCAGTTACTGTTTGCAGTTATAAATGCCAAGACACAAAGTAGGAGGCTCTGGGCATCCATGTTACAGGCACAACCATGGCCAGACCTCACTGCGAAGTGCAATGAAGAAGTAAAGTGCAAGATCTGCAGAAATGGCATCTTCTGTGAAAAAATGCAGAGAAATTGGACATGAAGGGGTTTGGGGTGCTGGAAGTTGGGGTTTCAGCAGTGAAAAAACTATACCAAAGACCATTGGTAAAGTACAACCACATCCATAGCTAATATGTACAACCACAAGCTGGCTCTGCTAGTGGGGAGTGTTAGGGCTGTGACTTACAGTCAAACGTGAAGATTGAATTGTTCTTCCACAACACACAATATAAGTGGAGCTCAGTGCTTGTCTTTGGCTGTATTTTCAAGGGATGTAGCATATTTTGGCTTCAGACCTTTGAATGCATCACAAAGTTAGTGCTGTGGGCTTTGCAAAGATGGGCACCTCCAGGTTGCTGCTGGAAGCTGAAGTGAAACTATGAAGGTGGTTCTCAAAGCAGCCAGGAGGTACCACGTGGTAACATGGTACATATCACTTGGCATGGTATAAACCCAAGATCCTGTGGACCAGTTTCTCCAAAGGTCTGTGTTCTGGAACTCGGGGGGGGGAAAGATATTAATCTAAATTTGAAATAATCTTTTACACTGAGATTCTGTAAGTGGCTGACTACTACATAGACAGATTTTTTCCAGTCAGCAGAAAAACACACTACCTGTGTGTAAATGCAGCACCTTTGCTCAGTAAAAATTGTTTTGAATTATGTTTTTATTTTAACAGTGAAACTTGTATGTGCTTAGAAAGCTGAACAGTATGTCTGGCTTTAGCCTGTGCTCATTTATAATGAGTAATTATCTAATGATGATGGTGTTCAGCATGCATGAGAGCTCCTGTAGCAAGATTTGGATTTTTTAAGGAAATGCTGTAGATCAAATGATAATGTCTCATTTGTATTCTCTCAGTTTCCTAGTCACTACTGCACTTTGTAAAGCAACCACAGAAATGGATTACAAATATGCACCATTTTTGTGTGAGATGAGAAAAGGCTCAATGATCCTTAAATAGTGCAAATAATCCCTTTCACACACCTTACAGTGTCAGATGATAGTGTTCCAAGCAAATCACGCATTGTATGAAATATGTTTTCCATCCTGTCTCTAGGGATAAATGTATAACTGAAGGCAGCATTAGCTCCACGTGACTTTGTGCTGGTGTAATTTTTGTCATCCATCTCTTTAGCTGGAGGACCTGTTGGTACCTTTGTTCTAGGAGCAGTTTGCTGGAAAACTCGTTTGGGATTTTCTAGTCTGAAGCGTAGGACTGTGGGGTATGTGAGATGTGTGTATGAACTGTGACTTGAACAGAAGTGTCCATTTCCACTGTAGTTAGCGAGGGATGTTGTTCAGATCCTCTTCAGCATCAGTTTTCCAAGGCAGATTAAAAAGTGTAACTACCTGTTTGTCAGGTTTCAGCCCAGGTGTAATGGGCCAATGGACAGAGGATGCACCTGTGTTCCTGTGGTCAGGACCCCATGGACGTCCTCCAAACGAATGTGCAGATGCAGCAAAAGTATTTTTCTTGTTGTTAATGTCACGAGCTTCCATCCTACCTCACTGGAGAACACGCATTTGTGTGTATTTGCAGTCCATGTACAAGACTGAGTCTAGCTGCTTGTGCTGTATGAGGAGGAAGATTTGGGTTTTTTAGGATCTGCAGAGCTGTGCTGGTCT
Source organism: Sclerurus mexicanus (assembly GCA_013396755.1). NCBI lineage: Eukaryota > Metazoa > Chordata > Aves > Passeriformes > Furnariidae > Sclerurus > Sclerurus mexicanus. The sequence continues at coordinate 1,618,268 of VWZF01000574.1, read as the reverse complement.
TGCAGACTCCAGGCATCTCAACTTACTAAATCACATTTGTTGCTCAAGAAAAAATATTTACCCTACAGATTCCTCTGGGCTTTCTCCCTAGCGTCACGTGGCCACATCTTCAGATTGACTCCTGTGTAGTCTGACCTTTATACATCATTTCACCTGTTGTATCACCTGTTGTGCCACTCCGTACAGGCTGTCAGGCTGCCTGTAGCTTTCTGTAAAATTTAGATGACCTCGTAAATTAATTTTCTCTGTATTTTGCCAGTGCATGTTAGTGAAAGAGCATCATCTGGCCAGTAGCACTGAGCAAGCAGTGCAGGCTTTAATCTCGGACTGCAAGATCAAGATCAGATTTTATAGATTGTCTTGGTAGAAAATCTACACCAGTTAGTTTTCCAAGGTCTTACTGCTAAGAACATTCTAGTCATAACAGCTGGACAAGTTCTTATGTTAACATTTGTTTAATAATGACTCCTTTGTTACAAAAAAACAGAATTCATGAGGGGATTTAATGAGTATACTGTACAGATGGAACATCACTGCGAGCAACTAAATATTATGCTTATATACAATGAAAGATTTTTTTTTTAAAGCATCTCTGAGTAATTTTTACATTGAGAAACACATGATGGCTGGGACATGTGCATGTTAAAACTATAAAACATGCATTTTATTTTCTGGATGCTCAAATTCTGCTCCTTGTGGATCATGTGGAAATGGCAGTCAGTGGCAGTAGGATAAACTTATTTCATAATATTATACTCTGTTGTTCCAAGATTTGCACATATTTAGCACAAGTGGGTATTGAAGTTCAAAGTCAGCTTTTTATCTTGCAGCAATTGGTTTTTGATGTCTCTCCACTGAGAGTGTTTATCTCCATCTGTAGATTTATATTATGGCTCCATCACAGTAATATCTGACACTAGTTGGTGACAGAGTGGCTTTATTCCCTAGCAGTCCCCAAAAGTTGTATGAAAAAAGCCCAGATGATCTAAAAATTAGGTGACATTTATAATTTAAAGCATGTTTAACTCTGTTATTTCCTGGACTTTGTACTGTGCTCTGTGGTTTGCAGGGTCTGCAGTCAGGGAGAGCCCTCTGTGATTAAAGCCAAAGTTGAAGCTGAAGGGTTCCTTAATGTGGGAAATGTTCAAATCCTTGTATAACTTACTACACCACGGTATCTTACGCTGGCTTAGATCAATGAGCACACACAGAATTTCCCTTGAAGAGCTTGATGTCTTGCATTAATGCAGTTGGCATAAGGAATGTGATGCAGGGGAGGGAAATGGGTCAGCCTGACCCAACGAAGCCTTTGGGCTGTGTGCTGTTACAGGAGTTAATGGCACAGGCCCGTAATGACATGGTGGGTTGAGTGGATTGTAGAGAAATTCCCTGCCAAGTCAGTTGCCCTTCTTCCACTGTGCTCTTAAATATGAAAAATGTTACTTTTTGACATATTAAAGTTGTTAGCTTTTAAAGTTGTTGGCTTTTCATTATGTAGTTGTTCATTTCACAGAGATGGAGGGGTTTGCAGGAGTTCTGTATTGAGCCTGAATGACAAAATTATTATCAGTATGTTCGTGTAGAATCTGTTAAATTTCCAAAGTCAAACATGCAGAAGAGAGTAAAATGAAGATCAAGACTTCTTACACACTCTTAGTTTTGATTCTTTTGCATATGCTGCATGATCTTTGGGTCAAATCTGTTTTCCCTACAAGCCACTTTGCTTATTTAATCATAGGACGGACAATATGTCTTGAATAAGAAGCCTCCCAATTTATTTTTTTTTTAATCTTTAATAGATACTGCAATTATTGAACCTGGTTTAAAGGCTAGTCTGAATAAAAACTGGTGTTCCTTTTGCTCTTCAGCACTTTCTTGGGTCTAGCAGAGCTGGGGAGCACAGTGGAGAGACTTCTAGAGATAAATGTTCCATTGGCACTGGCACAGTTATGTTTGTGATAATGCACAGTCAATCTAGTTTTACTGGGATACGGGAATGGGGACTGGGACTGGGATATGATGATGGAAAGCACTGGAACAGGCTGCTCCAGGAAGTGGTGGTCAGCAAGTTAAAAGATGTACAGATGTGGCTCTTGGGGACATGGTCAAGGTTGGCCTGGCAGTGCTGAGCTAATGGTTGGACTTGATGACATTGAAGTTTTTTTCCAACATAAATGATTCTATGAATTTAGCTACGTATTTTCAACAACTCTACAAAGGGGACCTTTATGCCCCACTTGGCCAAACTCTGCCTCCAAAAATACTGTTGGACCTGCCAGCAGCTGAGATGAGAAAATACGTTTGAGTTTTGCCAGCTGGCTGAGAAACCAACACATGGGCACCAGAGAAGGCACAGCCAGGCCAAAAGTCAGAAAGGATTGATGAGAATATGAGGAGGCTGGAATATACAACTGAAACAAAATTAAGGCATGTTCTGTCCCCCTTCCTTCCTCGAGTCAGGTTCTCTACTTTTAAATGAGGTGTGGAAATTCAGAAAAAATATTTTGCAAAAAGAACAGTGATATTAGTGAGAATTTTTAACAGCTGTCAGTCCCAATTTCAAAGCACATATATGCCAAAACTTTCCAGTGACATTTTACTGGTTATGCCTAAAGTGGAGGGGGAAAATAACAAAAACTTGAATGGCTGCTTAGAAATAAGAAGCTTGGTAATCCTTTTGAAACTTGTCTCTCTTTGCAAATATTAATTAAACAAACAGGAATATCTTTAGCAAAATAAAAAATGGTTTAGGCTGTTAAAATAATTAGAAATGGGAGCATTCTATTTTAAATGAGATTTAGGAGTTCTCCATTGACAATAACAGTAATTTGTCTTCTAAGGTTAGTGTTTCCCACTGTGTAGGAGATGTACTTGTATATATGCACAATTACCTTCCTTCATAATGTGAACAAATTATCTGTGCTTCTGAACATATGTATATACAGTTGCATGCATCTCACAGCCCGCTGGCTGATGCTCAGTTCTGCTTAACTCACCATTTTCTCAAAGACACTATCAGGCAGCAGCTCCGTGCTTTTTTTGGGGAAAGACAGATACACCCGTGCTTGACAGCCTTGTAATTGGAAACAGCAGCGAGCAAAATGCTTCAATCCCCAGCACGGATATACCTGGGCAAAGCTGTGTTCTCTGCTCAGCTCTCAACCTGCAGCAGCCCTTGTGCATCCTTCACTTAAATTACCTACTAGGAGCTGTTCCAGTGAATTCAGTGGGTCTACCCTGAATGAGCACAGTTAAGTAGGTGCATAAGTGTTTTCAGGCTTTAGGCTTTACAAGCTTTCATAATTAGTGCTCTAGACAACATTAATTAAAGAGTACTTTAGAAAGAATATAGCTGTTTAAACCTCTCCAGTGGTTTGCATCTTATTCAAGGATCCCAATCAATGCACCACATGGATAATCCACTTGGAGAGCGATGTTCTGTGGCATGATTATAGTTTAATATCATCTCTATACATCTCTGCAATTGTATGTAGCAAACATAACTTTATACAAAGTCACTTCAGTTCAAGGATAATTAAATAAAAGACAGTAGTAATGAAAGAAACATATGTTTTCTATTTTATATTGTTTCTTGCAAGTACTGTGATCTGGGCTAATCAAATATAATGAAGTAGGAGGTTTTTCTGAGTTTAGTAATATTTCTTTTATTTCCCTGTTTAGCCTTGGGGCAGAGTTAGAATTGGTATCTCACTCATCCTCCTGTCATTATCCAGTTGAGGAAGAAGTAAAAACAAAGCACTGATTAATAGTTTTCATGAACAAAATAATTTATTGAAATGTTAAGCGTGATGTTATATCTGATTTATTGTGTAAAGAGTGGCTTGAATTTTTTGTCCCACTGAACACGCCATGTGATACAGTCGTCTGTCTTCACAAAACCATGTGAGTGTCGTGTGGCAAATCTCTTGATGTGTGATTGAGGATTGTGTTTGGCAATAGAGGATCTCATGCAGCAGCTCTACTTGAGGCTTAAATACAGTTTTAATTTTTGACTCCACTTGCCTTTTATGCTCTTTTCCTCCCGTATTGAGATAATTGCCAAACGCTGATGAAGAAAATTACTGCATCTTGTACTGATAGAGTCGTAAAGGCACAATAACATTTGACATCTCCCATTTAGTGAGTGTGTCTTGATCAGAAATAGTCTATCACTCAGAACAAATTATTTTGAAGCCTAAAGCAGGAAGGATATAATAGTTAAGCACAAAATTACCTGATGGGTCTTTAATCACCCAACAATTATGAAAGAAAAGATTTCTGTCCATTATTAAAGGAGGAACAAAAGACCAAGAATAGAAAAAGAGACAATGACAAACTAAATGATTGAGGGGGTGGGAGTCTCCTGTACTGTCTAAAAACTCTTACCAACACCTAAAGATGCTCAGCAGTAACTCAGACATTTCCTTGAGTGCATTGAGCTGCTTTTCATCTGGCTTTGTATTTCAATTGTTCTAATAGAAAGAAAATACTGAAAAGCAGACAATTTGCTTGTCTGCTTGTTCTCCTGTCATGTTTCCCTGGAAGAAAGAAGTGGTGGACCCAGAGTGCCTGCAGGGTTTGAGGGGTGGAAATATATCCAAGCCGCTGGCCTGAGAGCCACAGAGCAGGACTGCAGCAACCTTTTGGGATAAGGGATGGAGGTACTCAAACCACAGAAAGTCACACCTTCACTATATTGATAGGGTTCCTTCTTAAAGGGAGACAAAGGTAAAACATCTGTAGTTCTATGATTAATATTTCTCTGTTTTCTTTGAATGACCTTTATTTTTTTTAAGTATGTCCTTTCCACTCCCTCTCAGCATTGCTCCCAAAAATTCCACTTAGTGAAATTAAGCAAAGATAATACGATAGTTATTAAACAGGTAAGTATGATTCATCATTTTTTTCCTCTGGCCTCGACTCTGTGCCAGTGACTGCTGATTATAAATACTATTAAGTGAAACAGAAATCAGCACAGTGTACTCAAGTTTCTTTTCAAATAAGGGGCTATTTTTCAGCATTCAGGTTCCCCATAGGCTTTTAATCAAGGTTATGGGCAAGTCCATAAACTTTCTGCTGAATATTTAACAAGCTGAAGGTTGTAGCAGACATGAGATCCCAAGGACAAGTGAAATGAGATTGCAATCAGAAGAGGAGACCTGGTGATAAGCAAAGCTTTGTCCACAGATAATATCTAACAGAACAAACACCGAAGTCACGTTCTCAAGCTTCTTTTGTGAGATTTAATTTTCACAGTATAAACAGCCATAAAAAGGGGTAAATACAAATGAGTGGTGGCTGCATGAGTATAAGTCACTGAATTTGTTTGAAATTATGATTGAAATCCAATCAGAAAAAGTTTAAAAAATGGAAAATGTTTCAGTGTAGTTACACACTTTGTTTTTTTAGTGACCTGAAACCGTAATTCTCTAACATTTTTTAAACCACATTCTGTTAACAGCCTCTATTATACCGGATTGTAATGCCTGTTTATACATATAAACAAGAATTTTTCTTTGCCGGATCTTTTTAATTGAACTATTTTTAACAGTCTAGTTGTGACAATATTTTTTCTGTGTACAAATGAGAAAGCAATCTTGCAGAAACTCTTACCCGTGCCTATCCAGCAGCTGTAAAAATATAATTACAATACTCTGCATAATGCATGGAGTGACTATTCAGGAAAGTTCTCTGTAATGTCAGCCTGATGTGTATGTAGAGACTACATGGAGTTTACGCCGTGGTTTGGCTTTGCAGCAGCAGTTCCAGACTCCGTGTCTGTAGGGGCTGCAGCGAGTGAGTCTGGGACAGCATCAGCTTGCAGCATCTGCTTTGTTGCTGACCCTCAGAACCAACTGCCCAGCAAAGTTCTCTCCCCCCAAATTAATGCATTTTAACCTGTGTATTTCCTGAAAACCACTGTGTTCTTTATTTGCAGCAAAAAGTCACTGAAAAATTTAATACTTAGCACTATAGTTGCATACTCTGCTCTGAATGGTATAAATTCCTTATATAAACCCAAGTTGCCCTATATGCCTTTTTATCTGGTGAGGGTGGGCAGGCCCGGGCACAGGGTGCCCAGAGAAGCTGTGGCTGCTCCAGCCCTGGAAGTGTCCAGGACCAGCCTGGTCGGTGCTCTGAGCAACCTGGGCTGGTGGAAGCTGTCCCTGCTCATTTCAGGGGGTGGGACCAGATTATCTTTAAGGTCCCTTTCAACACAAAACATTCTATGATTCTATGGTTTCCACCACTTTGTGCAAGAACATTAAATTGTTCACTGTCAAACATTCTGCTGAACTTGGAATTGTAGCTCAAAAGCTGAGCATGTCCCATTTCTATTAATAGAATAGCACACTGTTTTGCAGTAAATCCTGTTAGATTAGGTAGAATATACTCATAATGTGGCTTAATTATTATTATAGAACAGAAGGACTGCAGAGAAGAAACCACAAGAAACCCTGCTAAATGTTTTCCCTCCTTTTATTATACCAGATACTGTTAAGAACCTCCAGTGTTGGCAATTCTGTGACAACCATTCTAGGTCTGCAATGGTTTCCAACAGACTTTCAGCAGTCAGATTGTTGATTTGGGGGTTAATTTCTAAGAACTGGATGATTTTCCTTCAAGCTATTCCTTTCATAATTTCCATTCATTTTTGTTGAGGGGAAAAGAGAGCCCAGAAGAGAATTGTAAGCAAGCTGTTATTTTTTTATGATAAAACATTTGAGACGTTTCTCTTACAAAGGCTCTGGTTTTTACGATGCACTCATAACCTCCATCATTCAGTGAATGGATTCTTTAGTTCTTGTCGAGCACTTTCAGCAAGGAAGGCTAAAAGTGACCCAGTGTTTTTTGTTGTTTTTTTTTCCTGAAATGCCAAGAGCTGGAATCCCTTTTCTCTCCCTAATGGATGAGGACTGCTCATCCAGGGTGGCTGGGCTCTCTGGCCCAGAAGCAGTGCTGGTGCTGCATCCCTGCCCATGTGCTGTAATGATGAAAAATTTATGCTCCTCAGGAGCAGATATTTTTGCATGACTTGTTCCTGAGCAGGGAAGAAAACACCTGTCTGGGTATTGTCCCTTGCCAGGCCTAACCCCCAAATCTCCCCTCGTTACGTGGGATGGAGATAATTTTTCCTGTACAGGGCTGACAGGGCATCATCTGCAGCCCCTTGGCTTTGACCGTGCTGCAAACCACCTTTGCCACCGTATAAATAATTTCAGATGGGGAGAACCTCACTCTTGCTGCTGTATTTCAAAATACAAGACAAAAATTTGAGTCGTGCAGTTTTCAAGTCTAGTCGTAAAGTAACAATCAAGCATTGCAACAACGAACCTTGTCTGATAAAACTATTGAAAACCTGAAGGAAAGGTTAGTTAATAATAAATGTAATCTCAGTGCTTCAATTATAAGACTCTCGTGTTTCCCTTGAGACTGAACAGCTCTCAAGGCAGAAGAGCTGGGCAGAAGAATATTGTAAACACCCATTATGTGTGGTCTGTGCATGGATCTTGTTCCTTTGCCAGTCTGAGCTTGCAGTGTTACACTTTCAGCATGAGGAAAACAAGCGCAGCAACTGATGAGAAAATTAGAAACTTGTGTTGAAGATGAATCTTTTGACCCCACTACATTTAATCGGTCTAGTGAACTTGTCCAGAAAGTGTTTATGTTTTAACTGCACTTTCCATGGAAATATCACAAAGTAACAAGTGTAAAACCACAAAAAAGAAGGGGTTTTTGTTAGTTTGAGAAGTTTGTTAAAAAAATGTAACATCTCTATAATAATAATACAAGGAATGAAATTCAGATGAAAAGATCAAGTTAAAATTAAATTTTGTTTTTAAAGAGCCCTTTTTTTTTTTCTCTTTTCCTGATACCATTTATAAACTCAGCAACTCTCTTACCAGTCCAGTATAGGACATTTCAGTGTGGAGCTACTGAGTTTTACCTTGTAACAACCCTTAATACTCTTGTTATCTTTGATGAAATATGTCAGCCAGGAATAGCAGAAATATTAAAAATAAGAGAAACAAAAACTTTTCATCTCATCAAACTGATCTTTATTCATAGGTTTGAACTTACTGAATTGATCTTAAATCTGTTTCTCTCTACACACCTAAGTTTTTGTATATGCATATACATTGTAAAGAACGTATAGAGGTTGAGATGTCTTGAAAAATCAGTATTCTACAGAACTACACATTATATATCAAGATGTTAAAAATGTTTCATAGTTCATATATTTTAAGAACACTTAATAGTAGTCAGAGCTGTTCCAGATGATGGATCACACCAGCTGTTTCTCTTAGACTGGCTCACCCAGCAGCAGCACACTGACAATCTCAGGTCTCTGGTGCTTTTGGCAAATACAGGCTTGGAGTTGTCTGACTTTGAAAAAAACCAGCACAAATGTCCATGAAGAAAGATGATTTCCCAAGCCACCTCTTCTGCTTCTGTGAGATCCATGGAATTAGAAAAAAAAAAGGAAAAGAGACTGAGATTAGAGGCCCTCAATGTGGAAAACTTTCACAGTATCTCTGCAGAATATTCTAAATTCTGTGCTTATGAATAACACATAATGATTGCAGTTATTGCCTTTATTCTGGAGGTATGATTATGCAGCAAGTGCAATAGATTCCAAATATATGTCTCATACATGGAGGTAAAAGTGGTTTTTTTCCCCTATTCTTTCTGCTTCTTTCCATTTTCATTTGTTATCTCTGAAAATATAAAATGCTTTTTGGACAAGTAATTGGAGGGTTTTTTTGGGGGGAGATACTAATAAGCCAAATGAGGGAAGGTATTAAAAAGGATAGAGATAAAACGATTTCAGTATGAAGCCGATTGAATAACTATTGATCTTGAGAGAACTGGAAGTTTAAACCTGTCTGCACAAACTGGAAGATAGTTATTAGATATGAAGAATAATCTGTATTAAAGGAAATATTAAGGTGTTGATAGAAATGAGGTGTATTGATAAAATGAGCTATTTCCATTTCACGGTGAAAATAGTAAAGGTAAATATATATTGTCTGATAGTTATTTGACCTAATAGAGAAATGACAATATTGGGGCTAACAAATATGATAAATGGGCTAAGCATGTTAAATGAAGTGCAGTATCTGAAAACCTGGCAAGAATGCGACAGGCCTTCCAGATAGCTAAAAAGGGGTAATGCAAGAATGTGTAGTCTTGTCAGATTAGAAATATTCATCAATCCTGCATAATGTGACAATGAAATGGATTTCAGACGGATTAGGCAAGAGAATGCAAAATTATTTATTTTCCCCCCAAATAAACTAGACTACAAAAATGAGCAGGATGACATCTTGTCAGCATCTCTGAGAAGTCTATTTAACCCATGTCCTCATGTCTGATTCACAGTTACAAATAAGGTTATTATGGAAGAATATATGAAAGTTTTCCCCATTCCATGAAGTTTGACACCGTGTTTTTACTTTATTATAAATGCCCGTTTAGCCATGGATCTTCCTGTAATACAGAGAGATATGTTGGCTTTTGTACTGAAAAATAGAATAGGCACTTTGCTGCCTTCTCAGTGTGTAGGCAGGACACAGAGCCTGCCTTGAGATATTCATCACTATGAGTGATAACCTAAAGCCACATCTCGTTTTCAAGATGGGACAGGTTCAGAAAAAATAGAGTTGTTGCTTTGTCCTTGGTGCTGTTTGAGGAAGCGTCGCTCACGAAGTCAGGAAGAGTTTAATACGTTTCCATTTGTTTTTATGAGACCTATAAAATATCATCAAATATAATCAAAACTGATAATGCGAAGTTGAAGGCTGATAAATGAGTTATGAAAGTATGAAAATGGGGTTGTGTCAAGGGAAAATTGTCAGGTAGTTATTTATAGGAGGGTTGTCAAGCTGGGAAAATGACAGGGATTTTCAGAAATTAATTTGAGAGGTCAAGATATGTATTTTTCTCAAATATTGTCTTCATGTTTATATATTTAAATGTTCATTATGTTGGGGTTTTTTTTCATTATATAATTTCCTAACTGGGCAACTTTTAGTGCTGTTTATATCAAGATAAGGTAAGAGAAGAATTATTATATTTTAAGGACCTTTACTCAATTTTTTGTTGTTGGCATATTTAAAAGGTGGCATTTTCCTAGAAATTATGAAAAGAAAGATATTTTTAAGGGTATTTTTTTAGAAGAAACTATTAACTAATTCATTAATAAAAAGCCCTACCTTTCTGCCAGGGACAACTCAATAACTACCTTTTCAGAAGAAATCATGAAAGAGATGGGGATTTGAAGTAAACATGCAATTCCCAGAGTAGAAAATAAGAAAAAGCTAAGAGTAGTCCTAAAAATAGAGATGCATAAAGAAATAATTCTTCATATGTATTTTTCAAAGCTATGCTGGCATTTTTCATTTTGCCAATCTGTTGTTTGACATCACTTATTGTCATTATTCTGAAGCATTAAACCAGCAACGGTATCTCTGCCTTCATAAACTTCCTGGTGTGATTGTTCTACGCTGTCACCGATGTCTGAGACCAAAATAATTTTAAGAAAAAGTTATATATATATATATAAGATTTATAGGCAGAAAAGATGCATTTCCTGAAAAGGTAGCCAAAAAAAAACCAAGCCCGCTCATCTGAAATGATTTGGAAAGTTTCTGGAAAAACATCCATGGAGAACATTTTCCTGGGGTTTGGCAAGAGACAGCGGTGATTGACTGAAGTTAGTGTCCAACTGCAAATGCTAGCTAGGCACAGGCTCAGTAGCAGCAGATAAAATCGCTTCCTGTGCAATCCGAGCGCTGGGGGTGACGATGGAAATTGGAGTTGGGAGCTCTATGGCTTGCCGGGGACCCAGAGCCACTGTTGTCCTGTAAATCTCAATTTGCTCACTTTGGTTTTGATGGAGTTTTATTGTGGCACGTGAGCACTTTCTGCTTGTACAAGTACTGAGATGTTTCCTCCAGTAGGCTCACAGAGACACTCTCCTTAAACTTGTGATTAAAATGGTCCAGAAATGATGTAAGACTCACAGATATGTATTGATGTTGTTTGAGAAAATGGTGTCATTCGTTCAGCACAGGTAATTAGTTTTCTAGGGAAGGTCCCTGAATGGAAGTCAAGAGTCAAACCTGTTGTCTCTTTTAATGGGTTTTGTGTCTGTGCAACAGTTGATGTGTTAGGTACATACATAAGGATTTAAATTTATTACTTTGTATTTAGGATTCAAGATGAAAAACATGTAACCTGTTCTTTTTAAGTCTGTCTACTGGAATTGTTAAACTAATATCTGTAATTTCAAGTTAGTCTTCCAAACTTTCCCTCATATTCAGGTGGTGTGCCTGTTTTGTGAGGAAAAAAAGGAATCTGTGCATGCAACCTTGAAAAGGAAGAGTTCCTGGCTCTGTTGGTTAACAGGATTTAGAGAAGTCATTGTCTTTCTCCCAGAATAATGAATTTTTACACAACTTTTCTTTTTCACCTCAATGCTGTGAAATCCCCAGTTAGACTTGTGCCCTGTGCCTTTGTTAACGTTAGGAAATCATACTCTCTACAATTCCCCACAAGAAATTTACTCTTTGTTAAATGTGAATAAAGGATAATTGGTGACTGGTTATTTTTCCAGCTCCCTGGACCTGCTAGAGACTTCCTTTGGAGATCAGTATCACTTTATGAACACAGTTTTCATAGCAGACTATTATTTCGTCAGCAGAACTGAAACCTCGCTAATTTGTTTTACCGGTGACAGTGCCTGGTACCTGGCACTTAGGCTTGTTTAAGCTATTGTATTACTGTTTTCTTTGGTGTAGCTTTCTGCTTTCTGCAGTAAATGTCATCTGCAGGCAAATTAATAATTTGTTATCATTTGCTGAAGCGAGAAATAAGAGAGCTGGAAGTCAGCTGAACAGGCAGGACCACTGCGATGGCAGAAACCAAGAAAATAACACTTAGAGTCCGCCCTCAGCACATGCCGGTAGAATGCAGTGAAACTCTCACCATTGCTTTCCACCTTCAGTGCACTATTAGGAGATAAACGTTCAGGGGTGTTATGAGGTTATGTGTGTGCTGTCAGCATCAGTGTTCTGGGATGGAGCAGGCACATGTACCAAGCCTCCTCTTGCAGCAGGAGTTCCACGGTCTGTTTATGAGCAAGCCTCAGTCAGGTAATTAAACACGTACATAAACGACCTTTTGGTAGGTGCTCCGGACTGGGAGTTTCTGAAGACTCTGAAAGTGTGAGCTAACTCTTGTCCATTGAATACTGGAGTGATTTCTTTCAGTATCCTGTGGAAGAGCCCAAGCAATCTGCAGTATATTAACACTTGGAGAGGCCACGGTATCCCTTTAGGATGCCGAGTCCCTTTAGAGCAGTTCAACGCTGTCCTTGTTTCTCACTGGGTTCAATCGGAGTTTGATCAGCGAGTTATTAGTGAGAGGTGAAGGCTGCACTTGTCAGAAAATACTTTTTGTTTTGCACTGTTTGATCTTGCCATGCAGAAGGACTTGCTCGTAGAGGACACGCTGAAGTCATTTGCTGAGCTACAGTGGAACGTAGGGAGCTGGCTGGCTGCTGCTTTTAATTAAATCGACCACCAGCCAAACAGCTTGGCTTGTTTCCATGGCCTTGTTTCTTAGAGGGCTTTTTCCCCCCCAGTTTGTCCAAAGGATAATCCGAATGCTATAGCTTATTTGTGATGTTGACTAAATAGCACATTGCTTTACTCTTGGTAGTTTTATTAATCTTTATTAAGCTCATGGTCAAACTGGACGTAGTCCCTTGATTTTGCTTTTATTTTTTATTATAGTCCTTAATAAATAAAATCACCTTCACAGAGGTGCTGCAAGGAGTAAAAATTGTCTCTTAGACAGGATGTTTTTACTAGATGGGTGTGTGTTTTGTTATAAAGAGTTGTAACACACCTGAAAAAAGAGAAGGCTTGTTCAGTCTATTTTAGTTATTTGCTGGTACCTTGATGGATTAGCTTACAAATTATGGCAGTCAGACATTTCGTATTATTTATACAATGGTGTTTTTAAGAAAATTCATTTTTAAGGTAAGTAATCAAGTAGTTCCTTACATGGAGATGGGGGAATACTTAACCTTGAGTACAACAACATTAACTCCAGTAAGCTTAATGAATTATTCATGCTATTATCCACCTTGAGAGACATCAAATTGCTCTGCACTGTCTGCAAAGTGCAGTTAACAAAAAACTGATAGCTTGGTGAATTATATTTGTATATCTGAACATTAAACTGAAGACAGTGCTGTGAAAAGGCATTGGCTGGTATACCTTTATAATCCATGCAGAAGCAAGGTCCTGCATGTCATTTCCTAATCCACTTGCAGTCATAAGTCATTAATAACTTGTTTGCAAGGAATGGCCCAACAGACAAAAAGCATTTAATATGCAAAGGTGCCTATCCCAGCACTAGAGGATGTAATCACTGCAGGCACCAACCCTTCTACAAAGAAGCTGTTCTTGTGGTCTCTGGAGCTTGGTACAACATCCTGAAGTATGAAGTTGCCTCTCTTCTCTGTTGTATTTTGGTTTTTACAGATAGAAACAAAAATGCTGTTTGTCTTTAGTATGCAATTTTGGAAGGAAAGTGACTATTTTAAAAGCTTGGCTGAGACTAGTGCTGGCATTTTCATTGACCATAACAAAATTTACTCTCTGCAAACAATTTCTTTGAGGTCTTCAGAAACACTCTCTTCACAAATATTTGCTGCTCCCCCCCTCCATTATAAACTCTAGTTTAGCAGGTTAGTTGGATAAATATAGGTCAATGTAGGTAATTATGAAGCCTACAGCGAATATCAGTCTTCCCACAGCTGTGCTTGCTGCTGCCAGACAGTAGTTTGGGAAGAACTGCACTCAAGGAAGTCATGCAAGAGATTGGACCATGTGGATTCCTCGTTTGAATTTATTTCTTAATGGGAAGATCTAGGAGATCCTTCAAATTCTAAATATATCATCTCTTACACAGCAGTTTGAGAGACAAGAGTCACAAGCACACACGTGCCCTTCATGCTTCAATGGATGAAGTTTCTGCTTTTTCTGGTGACTTGTATTTATTACTTTTTACTCCCCTCACACTGCAGTTTAATAAATAGATTACCTGCATATTTTAATATTAAATTGCCAATTGCAGGACCTGCTGATTTCAGAAGGTTGGCTGCAATGAGCACAACACCTTAGATGGCTCTCAAATTAGTGGCTTTAAAACACTTTTTCTTAAGAATGTAATGTTTTAAGAGATTTTTAATATAAAAATACTTATTATATGCATACATAAATACATTTCTATTTTTAAAATATTATTAAGAATGTTGTCAATTTTCAGGAAACATAGGAAAGATCAAGAACAAATTTTACTTTTCCTTTTTTACTTTTCACTTTTGATCTTTATCTTTTGTTCATTAGAGCTGATTGCTTTTTATAGTCTAGAAAGGCTTTCTGGATAAGCTCAACAAATGATGAGACAAGATTTCAGCACAAAATTATATGCTTCTTTCCAGAAGTTCCCCTCAAGAGCTTCAATATGTGTCTATTTACAAATACTGGCAGTTTTCAGTTTCTCTGTGGCTGTTGATTCTCTGGACCTTAGCAGAGAATTAACATAAATTTCTGTCATATTTATTATTAACATTTTAAAAAATTATCTTTCATAATCTTAGCAGCTCTCCATAATGCTTAGAACGGGTGGTGTTTGAAGAGGACACAGGCATAATTTTTGCAGTCTGAATACATCTGGATGCAGAACTCCCGCAGAAAGATTTATCATTAACTAAAATTCAGAGCATCAAAAAGATTCAAATTGAAGCCCTTGGCATCTTCAGCTCCATATCAAGATGGTATTACCAACTCCAGAATTTAGTCACTAATTGCTTTTGTCTGTGAAATGTCTTTTAACCCATTAAAACTGCTCAGGGCAAACCCATGTATTTTATGGATTTAGTTCCTAATCCTTTGTAACTCACAAGATCTGATAACTGTGATAAGTCTCTAAAGACTCCCATCATCTGAGCCTCATCTTTTCCTTGTGTACTATGCTTGTAGCATTAATTATGTTTTTTTGCAGATATATGAGAATGCATTCACTAATTTTGAAATATCCAAATAATTTCAAATCATAATGTTCAGGCAAACTGCTTGCCCTCTGAACATCCAAGCACAGAGAACCTTTCCTGGCTATCCAAGTATCAAAATGAGTAGAACAGAGAGCAGTTTGCATCAGTTCCAAGTTTTGCCAAGAGACTTTTAGTCGACTTTTAGTCAAAACATTTAGAAGTCTCCAGTCAGTGTTTAGACTGGCAGGAATATGTTGGGACCACTGCAAATCCTGGTTTCTCAAGTTATTAGGTATGATGAGGGATTATAAAAGGAAATTGTAAGTGTCAAACTTGACTCTCTGTCCCAGTGTGGACCCCAAGGGCAAAAGCAGCATTGTCTGCGTTTGCAGCCACCTGGAATGTGCTGTGGGTTATTTTAGAGATTCCTCATAAAGCCTTTATCAAGACTGCCATTATAATATATTTTTTTTATTTGGCTTTTCTTTATAGAGCTAATTTCAGTCTTGTGATTTGATTCTTCAGTGTTTCTGGACCATATTCTGAGTGATTTCAGAGCTAGTAATTTTAAAATTATCTGGAACATGGAAGGCTTGGTATGATATCTGACAGCTGTGTATCTCTACAAAGAAAGCTATTTTTCATAATGATTTAGATAAAACTATGTAGCTCTTCCTTGACCTTTTTGCCACTAGAGGTTTATCTGACTTTGTTGCCAAATTTGTGCTCATCTATAATATGTTTGAGCGTGGAAGGAAGTAGCTTTTCTTTTTCCTCTGAATAGCAAAAGACATAATCCACAGCAATGTTTTCCTTAAATCTGTAGTTGTTTGGTTCAGGTTTTTCATATCTCTGTTTTTCACATCAATTCCTTTTATTATTTTATTTGTAATTTGCCAAGGACTTCTAGAAGGAGAAAGGGGAAATGTTAACTAAAATAGGGAATGAGAAATATATGTTGATACTTATATTCATTGGAGACATCTCAAGACTTTTCCATGAGTCATACTTATCAAAAAACTTCCTCAAAAGTTTGGAAGATACTTTAAAAAAAATTGTTTATTTTTGATGATTCATATGCCTTCAGTTTATTTACCATGTTTTTAAACACAAATCCAATAGCATAGGATGAGAACTCTGGTGCCATCTGAAGTGAATGAAAATATATTCATTTAAAATATTCTTACTGGAAAATTTCAAATGCAGATTTATTTTTTTTTTATTTCAGTCTACTTAATTTTCTTTTGCAAGTGGTCCTGAGGTAAAAATTCGCCATGGATACTTACATATATAATTACTGCATTTATCCCATTACTTTGGAGCCATTTATTACAGTGCATGTTATTGTGGGTTCTGTATGTTCTTAGGAACTGCTGCAATGGATTCCTCAGCTCACACAAGTTACTATGCGAGATTTAACCAATTATGAAATGTAGTGGATAATTGTTTGTGAGGTAACAGGCACGCTTAAGATAAAAGCAATAAACTAGATTCCATTAGTCCTTGACTTGGGGGGGAAAGATAATATCTTTGAATTCGAGCCGGCAGGTCTATGGTTGAGGTTTCAAGCAGGCTCAGCAGGTGGACGTGTTCAGTCACGTCCAGCTGCCTGATATTTGGCTGTCAGAGCCCCGGACTGTGCTGCAAGCAGACATATTTACCTCTCACATTTACAGATGGGTCAGGACTCGGGTCACAAACAACAGAGGGAAAGAAATCTCAGGCTTTGCCTGCTAGCGCTGTATCTTGGGATGCAGCTCTGTTCTGCAGGAGTTCAATTTCTAATGCTCCCTGACCCTTACTCTGTTATAAATAATCAGAAATATTCATTACAGAATGGCAATAGCTTTGGAGAAGTGATAGAGTGTATATTATAAAAGGAAAAATACATCCAATTCTCATAACTCCTTGCAAATTGTATTGGAAAGCCTTCAGCTGAATATATTCATATCCCGCTTTAAGAAATGCTACAAATAATGTGATGAGTTGAATTATCTTCAAATAATTCAGCTCATGTACATGTGTGTGTACCTTTTTCACTGTGCAGAGGATTATCATTTTCTGTTTTCAGACTGATAGAGCACATTGAAATATTGAATAAAGTCCTTTAATTTAAGGTCAAGTATCACTATTAAAGTCCAAGTCATATGGATGGAGTAGTGCTAACGTGGTGCTGCTTTGTTTTTTTCTATTTCTGTGCCTTTTGTTTTTCTCTGTGAGCTTGAATCCTTAGCATTAACAGTCTGGAAAATCCTACTTTTCTAGGCATTAATGTAAAAATAATTCCTGGCTCTGATTCCCCAACTTGGTCCCTTACAATGGATAGAGGGAAGAATGTGCTCTCGGGACTGTCATTCTCATATGTTCAAATTTAGTGAGGGACACTCTGGAAGGCTCTCATGAGCCTCTTTTTTTGTATTGATATTGTATTTTGAGAATGACTTCCCTTGGATAATTTTCCATTTGTTCCTGTGAAACTTGCTATGTTTTGTGCGGGTTTTTTCCTCTGCAGCCCTAAATGATAGAAGCACTGTTAGTTCTGGAACTCTGGCTGCTGCTTTTTGGTTTTTTTTGTTTTTCTCACCACAGAAAATGGAATTTCATCATGCATTTGCATGCTGATGCTTTAATAAAAGAAATGAATTGTAGAAGAACAAGGAATGCAAAATTCAAAGGCTTATCCAGGCTATGTTATGGTCTATAAATTGTCATACTAGAGGAAGTTCTGATAGGAACACTAAGTAAAGTTTTATTTTCTGTTCAGTGCAGTACAAGAAAAGCAGCTATTAGGTTTTTTTAAAACTTATTTTATTTTTTTATCAATTTAATTTGATTTCATTAACTGTATTTATTAAATATAAGCTTTTGGTTTGTAGCTTGAACGTTTGCTTTTAGATAAGACCACAGACGTCTGCTAAGGTGTAACATTTGCAAATATTTATCAAGCTACTGGAAAGAAATAAAATCTTTCATTGTAGACTTCAAGCACCACTGAAACTCAAAAAGTTTAGCAAAGACTGTTCTATAGTTTTAAGATAAAAGAGGGTAGATTTTGATTAGATATAAGGGAGATGTTTTTTACAGTGAGGATGGTTGAACACTGGCACAGTTTGCCCAGAAAGGTGACGGATGCTCTGTCCCTGAAATCATTCAAGGTCAGGTTGGGTGGTCTAGATGAATACGTCCCTGCTCATTGCAGAGATGTTGGACTAGATGGCCTTTGATGGTCCCTTCCAATCCAAACTGTCATAGAATCATAGAAACACAGAACCATTAAGGCTGGAAAAGACCTCCAAGATCATTGAGTCCAACTGAGATTAGCTCAGTTGGTAAAAACTTGGAGCTGATAATGCCAAGGTCCAATCCCCTGCATGGGCCATTTGCTTCAGAGTTGGACTCCATGATCCTTGTGAGTGAGTTCCTTCAACTGCGAATATTCTGTGTGATTCTGTAAATGAGCCTTTGACCAACCACCAGCTTAGCAACTGGACCATGGCAGTAAGTGCTGTGTGAACACCTCCAGAGCTGGTGACTCCACCACCTCAGACAGCCCATTCAAGTGCCTGACCACCGTTTCCATGAAGAAATTCCTCCTGATGTCCAAACGGAACCTGCACAGCTTGAGGCCATTTCCTCTGTTCCTGTCAGTTCTCACAGTGAAGTTCCCATTCTGTGCTTTAACTCTTAAACCACCAGTGCATTCACCATTCTTACCATTAATGTCCAGTTCAAATCACGTGTTTGGTTACTGGGACTGCACTGCAGTTTGTACACGGCGTTTCCTGCAGCGCTGGAGCAGAACATTCACTAGAGCTCACAGGGCAGTGTTTCCTGTTTTGCAATTGCTCCTGTAGTTTATGGTTATATTTACTTTTATATTGGTTTGGTTCTTTAATAAGGAGAGACAGTTCTGATGTGGACAGTAAAGTGGGAGGTAACCCTGGCACTGGCAAAGGGGGTTAGTGGAGGCTCCTGGGTGTGGGAACCCCAAGGGTAGGTCAGGAGTGTCTGCAGAGAGTGCTCTGGCACACAGAGGTGCAGCTCTGCTGTTCGTCCTACACAGACTTGCTTGTGTTTGCAGGGAATTAAGTGGAAATGGGCAATTCCATCTCTTTCATACTGATTCCCCACGCAGATCCTCCACGCTCAGTGTTGTTCGCTTTTGAAAAAGGAAGACGGAACTTTACAGAGGGTTCTTATGGCACATTAACACTGTCCACAAGTGGAGCAAGTGCAGAGTCCCTGCAAATTTACAGCCTTATTTACTGCATAATAAGCTGCCAAGGGAGACACGGGCTCGGGTGCAATGATCCGTGGACACTAAGAAGAAATTGGAGACAAGCGGACTCACCGACATTCTTCAACTGATTACTCATAAACCTTGGAAAAATACCATTTTACACTCTGAGACAGCCTAGTTTTATCCACACACTGCACTATTTTAACTTCATTTTACCCTAGAAATCTTCTCATGTTGCCCTGGTAATTTATGTGATGTTCCTTTGCAGGAACAAAAATCTATCTTACACTTAAGTCTTTTTGATAATTAATTCTCTCCCATCTGCTTACAGCTGGTGTGGTAGAAATGTGCCTGAGTTTCCTTATTTGCTCATGCCTTGGAGTCACCTTTTAATATAAATAGCCATGAATCTCCCAGTAATTTTGAAATGAGCCTTTCTCACTTTCTGACCAGCATAACCAAGTCATATTCCTTGATGCAATTTCTAGTATGTTGTTAGGGGAACGCAACCTGATCTTTTTATACTATTTAATAGGAAGGTATAAACTTTCCTTCATATGTGATCCATCCTGCACTTGAAATAAATTTTTAAGAGCAGTGCGATCGGATTCACATAAATAGAAACATCATATCTTTGGGTTTGGCTGTTTTCTTCTCTCTGACAAACCTCACAACATTTAAAGTACATTCTTTTTGCAACCAAGCAATGGTTTTCACCTAATAAATAATTGCAGAGTGTTGCTGCTATAGCAGCTTAGTTTATTTAACACCGAATAAGGCAAGGCACTTCATGTTTCCCCTTGCCCTCTATAACACAATGTGCATTTTTTTAAAAAAATAAACCAACATTTCTTAAAAGAAATATCTTTTGACCTAGTTTTGAGGGTAAACGTATCCAACTTCTGCCTTGCATATCTTATTTATTGTAACAGCCTGCAACAAGCCAGGAGAGAATTCCTCCAAAACAAAATAGCACGGAAGCAAAGTAGCTGGCCACAAAGTAGGCTGTTCTTAAGACTTCAGCAAACGAACAGTGTTGACTTTGGATTCCTTGCAGCTCTCCTGCCGTGTGATAATGTGCGGTGTCGCTTTGCTTCTTAGGCAGTGAAATAAGCACCAGACTTAGAGTGGCAAGAGAGCTCCAAATACGTCCTTAATGAGCAAAACGTGTGCGTGCAAGATGTGGGTGCACGTGGTTGTCTGGAAAGGTGCATTTGGCCTTGGGAACTAGAGCTTCCAGTCACAAGGGTTTTCCCTGGATTTTGCAGAAGACAAATAAGGTGATTCTTTGCAACTTGGCTGTGTTCAAGGAGGTTTAATTTAAAATTTGGCTCTTATTCCAAAGTATCTTATTACTTTTAATTGCTCATAACTGATGACAGATGAGTACTGATGTGTATTTCTATTTTTTCAATCTGTGATACTTTTTACTAAATTAAGGATTCCAGTAAAATTATTTTCATCAAACCCAGTGTTGAAAACTCCTGGAAGTCCTGCTTTTCAGTTAATGATACAAACTGAAACGTGCATCAGTTATTCATGTGCTGTCAACTACTCTGATGAGCTCTTCATTTGCCAGAGTAACTCATACTTTTCTATTCCAGTTAAGACCTGCCAAAAAAAATGACCTGGGGTGTTCAAATAGCTCATATTAAATAAAAATTCTAAAATTGCTTAAAAAAACCCAGGAAATTTGACTACTTTAAGTTAAATCAAAATACTAATTTTTGATAAAATCATATATTTTGCTGTTCCATTTTCAATTTATTTTTTTTTAATCAAAAAGAATCATGAAGATACCTTTTGACATTGTTTTGGGTAAATGTTTTCTTATTTAAATGTCAAAGTATTCAATCTTTTCAGGGTGTTTTGTTTTTCCGCAAGCAGCTGCATGCAATCGATGAAATGGCTGTTATTTGTTATAATTTGAGTAAATAGAATTCCAGCTAAAAAGGACCAGATCTCTTGTGGAATCAGTGAAAAAGAACAAGGATGATTTTTCTTTCGATCAAACTGTCTGTCTGCAGTCAGGCCTCACGGCAGGGCTCCCAGCCCAGTGCCTGGCAATGTGCACACCATTCCATGGCACTACAGCAGAAAATATAAATTATTCCATGTTTCCACTTGCTTTACCTTGTTCTGCTCCCTCTTGAGGGGGGCAGCTGCTTAATTCATGCTGGGGCATCCATAAACATGGGCTAAAGTCACCTTTGGTTACTCTTAAAGTACAAAGCTGGATTGAATATTTCATATTTCCTTCTCCTCCATATACAAATGAAATAATCCATGTGAATTTTGGCATATTTTGCTGAAAATACATATATTTTTCAGCACTTGACCACATACGATGCACTTTTTGAAACTTTCTGATTTGCGAGGATGTGGCTGAGCAGAACTGACAGCCTGATCCCAGCTGCTGAGATTTGGGGATCTGCCTTCAAGTGCTTATGGTTCAGCAGCTACTCTTTGCTCCGGAATGTGTGGGGAAAGATGCTCAACTTCTTTCAGGGGTTTCCGTGGTTACTGCTGGAGGTCAAGGGGCAACAAATAGTAAAATATCACCAGAATTTCCTGAATTTACTGCTCCATGTCGTGGCCACTGGTAACAAGGACTGGGAAATATTCCCTGATCTCTGTTTGTACAGTCTCAGTTTTAAGTATTCTCTTCTACAATTTCTGCATGGATATATTTAATTTCTATCTTTAGGAAGACAAATATGCAGCTTTCAGAGTAACTGAATGGATTCTAAGAAGGCAGCAATATTTGTAGCATCATATTGGTGTTGTTTCTTATTGTAATAGTGCAATGATTAGTTTGTTCAAAGAAATACTTATTCAAAAAAAGGCTCGATCAATTTTCTTCTTGACCTATTTCCCTACATTATCCAAGTACGTCATCAACATTTTTACTTTACCGACACAGAACTTTTTTTGTGGGTTGTGATCCATTTTGTAACTGGAAACACAGGCAGAAGATGACTTATTCAAAAAATTGTTGTAGTGCAGAAGCAATAAGGTGGAGAGGAAATTGTCCTTACTGTAGTCCCATTCTGTAATCACCAGACTGCTCTTACTACTCTGGGCTTGACGGAAACAATTTGTAATTACTATGGGAACAAACAATTTAAATAATCTGATAATAGGCGGTTTCCACTTCATTTAACATTCTTTCTTTTGCTTCGATTCATGTTTCTTCTTTGAACAAAAGCTCTTTTGGTTATTTATATCTACTTCTTTCTGTTTATTTCTGTTCCCAGCTCGTGTTTATTACTGGTGCTCCAGCCACAAACCTAAGGATGAGCTTTGCAATTAATGCTGCCATAACTGATGACTTTCAATATGAAATTGGGATTAACTGCAAATATTATTGCCTAGTTCCAGGCTCTGATTTAACTGCCTTGTTTCCATATGAATAACTTCTATGGCTTTGGAAATTAGTACATTTTCCTTGGTTTATTTGAAGGGAGACTGGACAATCTAACAATCCAAGGATTTGGGAAAAAACCTCTCCCTTATTTTAGGCAAGAAGTGAACTTCAGAGTGATCCTGTGTTAGGAGCAGTACATAGAATAAATTCTAAAGCAAAGCACATGGACAAAACCTGAAAAAAACCCACTTCTCTAATAGCTTATACTTTTTGTTTGTGATCCATTATGGAATATTAGCTTATATAAGCAAGCTACATAAATTTCAATATTCTCTTTGTGAGATAAAAAACTTAATGGAACCTAAACAATTGTTCTCTAATTTTTCCTTTCTTTGTGTATAAAATGTAGATTAAAATGTACTTGCGAAAAATAGATTTTTTTTTTAAATCATGGCATGGAGCAAACAGAAGACTGTGATAAACTACAAAAAATAACAATGTTATTAGCTAAGTTTTATAATTAGCATTGTAAGTTTCTTGGGAAAACACACGTGGTGAGTATGACCTTGTATTTCAATAATTTCTATTACCAGGTTCCAATTGCTTTTCAAGTCAATGCCGATGTGGTAGGAAAGGTATCCATGTAAAACAGTCTCTAAAAATATGTATTTTACATTCTGCTGCTGGTGATCAAGTCCACAACAGTGAGTCAACCTCCCTCAGGTTTCAAGTGCTGTTGTCACAAAAACCTCAGATTTGGATAGTCAAGTGCCAATTAGTTAATAATTGCCACAGAGCACATGGAAAATCTAATCCTCTTCTTTTTTTCCTAACCCTTTAGGTGGCAGCATAGCAGAGGCAAAACTTTATGCTCCAGAGGGATTATTCCATCTTTATTTGTGCAATAGTGCAGGCAGCCAACAGAACTTTAGTACGTAGAAAGTCAGCTTTAAGTGTTATCCTCGTGGCAATTCTTTCCAGATCTAGCAAAGCTAAAGTTGTGGGTAATTATGATGAGCCTATTAGGCCTAGTCATGAGTTTAGTTCCATCAGGAAAAGTTTTAGATTATTTTCTCATCTCTTCTATTCCTTTGAGAATAATTAGCAGCATGATTATCTGCTTACCTTAAAAGAGGAATAATAATTATTTTCTAATCCCAGTGCAGTGTGTGATTTAAAACAAGGCCATTACACCTTTGAGTAGGTTCTTTTTTGTTTGTTTGTTTTTTATTAAATTAGAATTAGGATATCCATAAGTGTAAAATGGGCGATATGGTCCATTAGGTTGTTCTGGGCTGCTTCGCATGAGCACAGCACCAGTAAGCTGTCTTGGCTCACTCACATCTAAATAGACTTCAGAAAGATCCAGAGGCTCCCAGATATGACAGATTTGCAACTGCAATTACAAGGAGGAGTCCTCAGCCAGATGACTCTTCAGGCATGTGCTTAACACGGTATTCCATCGTAACAAGCAGTAGGAGCCTTGCCCTTCTGATTGTCATTGGGGCTGAAGTCCGGAGAAGCAAACACCGAGGACACTTCAGATCCCAAAGTGAATAATCTGCTACATTAACAACAGCCTTCTGTATTTGCTGAAGATACAGAGATACCTTGTAATGTTTATGGCTAGGAATGTCTGCTGTCTAATGCTTCAGCTGCTTCATACACAGTAAAATCAATAATGGTCTCAGACAGTTTTATAGTTTGAAATATTTCAAGGACCCATGGTGGTGCAGAAGCTGCTTTTTCCTGAGGAAAGAATGTGTTCATTTGGGGTCTTAAAAGCTAGATGCGCTACCAGCTCTTATTTCCCTTAGAAGAAAAAAAAGATATACATGCAGAAAAAAATTATGGCACTATGCTCCTGTGACTAAAAAGTGAACCAAAATGGCCAATTCCTGAATTTGTGCTTTACTAGTTTTTGAGTCGCTCCCAGGAATAGCGCCAGTTGTTGGAGCACAGTGATTCCTGTGTTGTTCCATAGGAAAGTTTTTATGGTAATTTCTATTATTGGTGACACAAGGTTTTGAGGCAGTGTTGGCTACAGGGCTGGTGTGCACGTTGAAGGTGCTGGTGTGCACATTGAAGGTATTGGAAACAAGACAGTTCTTGAATTATGCCTGACATCTTTGTGTTATTTAAGTCTTATTTAATTTTGATGGAATCACAAGAAAATACTTTTCTCTTTTTCTGGAGCACTAACCAGTAGCTGTCTTAGTTTCTTACATTCTCTGGCAGGAACTTGCTGTTTACTCTGGCATTGATAATTACAAGTTACAGCTTGAAGGACACTGTGTGTGTACTAAAATCAAACACCCTCTTACAACAATGACCATGTTTTCATGTAGATCATAAAAAAAGAGAAAGAACTGGTACCACCCTGCTGGTATCTAAAGGAAATGTGAATTTCATGCTCTAAGTGCACCAAAAATAAAGGAAGATTTGGAATGAAAAATAAGAGCTATGACTGTGTGACACAGATTAGGAAAATACAGCAGAAATTTAAACTAGGTTATAGTAATCAGCGTTAATTGTGCAAAAAGGTACTGAGAAAATTCCATTGATTTTTAACACTTTATTTCTCCAGGAAAACTGAATGCCAGTGCTGTGAATAGTAAATATAATTTTTGTGTTAATACTAGAATAATGTTTCTTGTCATGGTTTAATGCCTCGTTTCTGCATCACTAGGGAAGCTGCTTAATATGTGCAGAACAGCAGCAAAATTGTTAATAGCAGAGAAGCAGCTCACAGTGTTATGCTTAAACAAGTGCTGTTGGTAGAACAAAGAGCGATCCAGCCTTGTAAAGCACCACCTTCTCACCGAGGCAGCTTGCTGGTTTCTGTAACTCTTCACAGAGAAGCAGACCATGAAATATGTTCTCTATAGAATACTTCTGCAGAGGATGGAGTGTGTGCTTGGTGAGGAATGGACGTCTGAGGCTGCAGTGGAGATGCTGCAGCAGTTCTTGGTGAACTATTTGGGAAAACTTTGAAAAAGGGCATTTTGTGTCACCCAGCTGTTACTTTAGGCTGCTTTACCTTCCTAAGTTCTGTGTGTGAGTACATAGCAGTTTTAAGTTTTAGTGTGTTGGCAAGTCAGGCGATAAAACCATTTCATTGGTGTGTTATAGTGTTGTTCTGTATTCACTAACTCGTGTATCATATTTATGTCCTTGTTATTTTAACGTCTGTACATGACTCAGAGAGATCAGAGGTTATATTAAGGCAGTTTGTCTCCTGCAAAAGTTACAAAGCAAAAATGATTACATACTGAAAAAACAGTTGTATCTAATTGCAAGAATAGTGTACTTTCAAAATCAATATCCTTGAAAGAAAAAAAGAATTAAAAGCAATAATGAAATCTATTAGAAGTTAAATTGCTGTGATATATTAGGGCATGCTGCTAAAATGGCTTCCTATCTTTTCGATGGCGCATTGAAAAGTAAGGCAGGATGGATGGATGAGTCTTAACATCCACTATTAAGAAATGGTCGGGGCCCACCAATATCCCAGGGTCATTAGGCAGCTTAATGGGAACTAATTGTGGTTCCAGAAAAGGCCCGTCGTGCCCCGTGCCTTCTTACAACTGCGTGGAGTGTCCATGGCAATGCCTTCTGGTGAGCAGAGCGTAGCTTGGGTTGTGCATCATCCCTCTTAACGTGCATCCTTCTCACATGCAGTGCTTTGCTGAAGGAAGGAAACTTGAAATAAAGCTTTCAAGAGATGAGTTGAATGGCTGCCATGCCTGTAGACATGCAAAAGTGAAGTATGTGGTGAGAAAGGCAAACTCGATAGAATGACTGGCATCTGTTCAAACGCAGGATTCCTAATGCTTGGTCAAAGCCTCCATATTTCTACAGCCTGTCAGAAACTGTACATACCATCATTCATCATTTTAAAGTATTTATTTAAAACTTACAAGAAATTAAAAGAGTAAGAAGGGACAATAGCAATTAAAATCCATTCTGCCAACATCACACCCTGTTGTGATGTGTTTACAATTCTAGTTCTTCCTTTCCTAGATTTCTCCCTGCTACTGACATCTCTATAATTAAACAAAGCTTGAAAACTGTCTCAGAAATAAAAACCTGGAAAAACCCCCAACAATGTCCCACTCTCCAATTTTTTGGTACAAACATGTAGAGAATGACAAAACTTACTGAGCACTCCTTTTGTCTTAGCAATCACCTTGGATTGAGGCTGTTTTCTTTTTACACCACAATAAATAAAACTGCATTTAAATAAGAAAGCAAAAATGAGATGAGAATGCATAAAAGAGTAAATTGTGTATGACCCAACCAATGAAGAGTGCAGACAGTACATGTGCTGCATAAAAGTCAAGGTAGTTAACTCCCTGTGAAAACTAATGCAGTGCTTAGGAATAACTCTTGGGAATGAACAATAGCAGATAAATGGTTGTTTCTGCCATTGAAGTTGAGATTCTTAACCCTCGGAAAAGAAAGACAAATTGCACACAGGATTTCTAAAAACCTTGATGGAATTATCCTCCTGTTTCCTTTAATATTCCTTGAGGTAATCATCACATAACTCATTTTTAAATGAGCAAAAATCTCTGCTCTTTTTAGAAATAGTTTCAGCATGAGATACAGAAACCCAAGACTTACAAAACTATTTCTTCCTTTTCTTTCTTTACTGCATTAGAACTGAGTGTACATGAAGTGCTTCTCTCTGCATACCATGGTATCAAAAGTTGGAATGTGGTGAGGTGTGAGGAGCATTAGAGTGATATAATTTACAGGATCAGTGTGGATCTGTAATTTGCATTCCTGGCTGAGCAGTTCAGAACTAGGAACATCAAATAAGAACAAGTTCAACTCATGTCTGTTTTGCACTATAATGGAAAGGACTGAAAGAAAGAATTGAGATCTAGTTATCCTGTAAGAATTTTCACTTACGATGGTGCTTCTAACCCGGCTTCTTTTTAAATTACTGACCTGCAGGTTAGTGATTGTTTTTTGGTGCATGCATAATGGAATCTGTTTCTTGCATTGTTCTGAGTCCATGCAGGATAGCACCAATGTGTCCTTACTGCTGAGTAATGTAACGACCAGTTAATTTTGGATAAATCTTACTGTGAGTAATGTTTTCTTTTAAAAAATGAAAGGTAGGTTCCAGTCAGAATTATCATCTGAGATGGAATTTGCTTATATACCTGTTAACAGAGTCGTCTGTTCACTGCATCACTTGAGCATGCAGATTACATGATGTCTTTAGAAGAGGTCCTGCTGGTTCACAATCACTTAAGGTACAGTTTGTCCAGAACTGAATTTAGCTTTTAAATAACCCATCATAAATAAAGGAAATAATAGGAAAGCCATATGACTTTCAAGAAATGCTTTCTACATTGCTAGTAAACCTAAAGATATAAAATGGTCTAACTTACAGTAAATGCGATTCAAAATGCTTTCCTTTTTTTCCGTGTCTCCATATATCTAGTGCATATGGAAAATACCTTTCTGAGAAAGTCAGGATCAGTCACTTCAGAAAGCACTAAACTCAAAGAGCCTGTTTGTTGTCTATTGAAAATTTTCAGAGCCTCTTGTTGTTGCCTTCAGTGGAAGATAAAAGGCTCTTACTACAAATATGTTATTTAATGAGTTGACTTTTCCAATTTTTAAATAAGTTCACTTTAAAATACTTTAAGAAGTGTCAAAGAATTCACATTGGATAGTATGAAAGAGGCAGGCTGAGTACATGAAAGGGAATGTGTTTGCACACAAAGAGGGAGCGTCAGTTCAAAGCTACCTATGACCTTCCTGTTTAATGAACACAAACCAGGCATGGCTCTGGTTTCTAATTGCAGTCAGACCAGCAGCAATCTGGACTAATGTTATTCTTTATTCTCTGAATGGCCTGGTTATGGTGGAAAAGCAGCAAATATTCTGCCAAAGCAGTGTGCTAAGATGAGGAAGGGTAATGGTTGGTTGAAATTACAGTACAGATTGCGTGTGGCCATAAGATGCAAAGCAGCCAAAAGAACCTCGGGCCTGATGGTGAGCTACAGGAAAGCTTTCCATTCGGAGTCTTTTTGCACCGGTTTTAATCCGGGCTAAAGTACCTCTGCTGCTTTTTACAACTTCATTTTTTTCCCTAAGAACTACTGATTTTCAGGCATTTTCCCATTTTTTTGAGGGAACTGAAGCTGTTTAGATACCCGAGGTCACACAAGGTACCAGCAGTACATTTAGAAGCAGCAAATGCCTCTCCTGATTCTTATTTCTTACCTGTTTTCTACATCATTACAGTATTTTATACCCCTTCTTCATAGTAGTTTTCAGTAAATTTTGTCCTTGCACAAGATAAAAGTGCAAACTCCATTCCGAAAGAACATCTTTAAAACACGTTAGTCACAACTCTCCTATAGGAAAAATTAATGTACCAAAGGCTTGATATGTAAAAAAATACTATTTTTTTGATCAGTCTAACAGTAGTACTAAATAAACAGCTCATCTCTGTCAATTTGCATGTCCGTAATTAGCAAGATTTCACCATTAGGCAGGTAAAATGCAATTTGTAATTATTTTGGTGGTGAAAAGCCTCCTAATTACTGCAGAGTGGTTCCGGGCATTCAGGGCACTGCTCCTTTACTGGTGCTATTCGGTAAACAAGATTTATCTATTGTATCATTATGAATTCATATTGTTTTCCCTGGAATATTCTGTCACACAACAAATATTCCAACAGTTCTTTCCTGGGAATGTATTTTTGCCGCGTTTCTCAGTTTCCATAAAGAATTGTAAGAAATTTTCACTGGAAGCAATATCCTCAAAAGTATTTTTCAGAGCTCTCTTTATTACAACTGTCAGGCAATTGTGCTTTTTGCCAATCATACGAGATAAACTGGCCATGACATTGGCTTCAGACTTGTTTCTGGCATTTTATTAAGAATACTTGAGTTATTTCCTCAGATTTCATTAGAATTCCTTTTTCATCATCCACTTGCTGAATAACCTCAATAAACAGTCAGCCTTCATTCAGCAGGCCTGCTGGAAAATTTATTTGGTCTTAATTATATGTTACGAGATTGCACATTTTCTCATGTTTTTTGCTCATTGGCCTTTAAAGCAACATCATAATCCCAACATAGATTGGATTTTGTGAAGTGTCTTGCAAAAGTCTCCTGTCTTTAGGATGCTATTATTTCAAAGATGAAATACGTGTAAATTGGGATGTTTATATAACTTTCCATTTGCTCTAACCCATTAAATACAATTACATAAAAAAAAGGTTTATCTGCAAAAGGAATTTCTGTTTCTAAGGGATTTGAGAAGTTTGCAAAGCTAGATTTGAGATCTGCATTATTCTGGATATTGTGATCATCCCAAATAATGTCATCATGAAGAGCTTGTGTCTGGAAACCAGCCTTACAGTCCTGATGCATTATTGATAAGTTTAATGAATCTGAATGAGGTTTCAAGTTTTAGGATGCTTGTTTACACATGTGTACACAGGAAAATTAATGCAAATGAGCTCTGAAATTATCTTAATTCATTTTATCGTTAGTTTAGGAGCGAAATAAGATAAACTAAATTAAGATCATTTTAATTTTAAATAAGAATAGCTACGCAAGGACTTAGGAAAATGTAATTAATCCACTTCAAAGTTCATACATTTTACTTAATTCCAATTAACCTTCTGGCGTATCATCATGTTGGTAAATTCCTTTGGGCAGCCCCTCTCTAATGTAGTCATGTAGAGGACCAGGAGTGCTCCTGGCATCTCTCTCTGGAATTAGAGCAGAGAACAACTTTCTTGAAGAAGGCTCTTTCTTCTGGGCTCTTCCTCTGCTTTCTCTGACTAGACAGGCTTTCTGAGGAATGTTACAGGATTCCTTCACTTTTCGAAGGAAGGAGGAAATGCCCCAAATGCTGCCATTTTTACATAACTGAATGTGAAGAACAAAAGACTGTAAGCATTATCCCAAAGATCAAGATTCTCACTTTTACTGGACTTTTTCTAGACCTTTAAGCATTTGTATTCCTACAAATGTATACTTTAATGTGTCTGTGACTACACAACATCATCATTGGAGTCACACTGCTTTATCATTGTACCATTAGGGTGTTTGTTTTTCCAAATAGTGGGGATCTGTCTCATCTTTTTCTAGTCAACCATATCAACTGAGTGAGGCCAATGCACGCTGTTATCCCTTGTGACTCCCCCAGATCCTCCCTGCAAAGAGAGTGGGTTCTGTCTGGAAGGAAAGCAGGGTCTGTGCTGGAAGTTGTGCACGATTCCCATCACTGCCAGCGCAGGTGTGAGGTTTTGAGGCAGGTAAATTGTGAGGCAAACCCCAGGTAAATCTGCAATACTTACATAATCTATGAGTACACATAAGGAAATGCTTACACGTTTCTGGCTTCTGGCTCAGATTTTGGATCAGAATTGTGGGGTTTTTTCCAACAACTTTGCTCTCTTCACATGGTTTCATTTCCCCAGAGTGATATTGCAAACAGCTTCTCTGTCCCTTCCTTGCTCTAACTTAGTGACATTTACCCTTCAATCAGCTCTTCCCGTTAGCAGCAGCAGATTTCCACCTGCATCTTTGTTTCCCTCCTTGCGCTATCCCACATTTAGTCTGGATGCTTCAGCTTACAGGCTAATGACCAATTTCTTTGGAGCTGTGTATTTCCTTGTTCGCATTTTCATTTAATCTGTGGCCCTGCTACAGAACTTCTCTGCACCAAAATAGCTTTTCTTTACTATTTTATTGAGCACTCCTCTTCCTTTGAGGCATGCTGTTGTTTCTCTCTTTCCACAGATGTCTTATTCAATACTGCCATCAGCTTTTTCCCGCATGTAGCACCCGACATATTTTGGACTTGTTTGAAAATTCTCTCAAATCTGTGCTTCCTTCTTATTCTTCCCTTGCTTCCATTTATTTTTATATCACTGCATAATATCTTGTCGCTTTCTTCTGGAAAAAAAGAAAATTGACAAAATGAGGTGTTTATCTGTGCCTTCCTGTTGGTTTGACATTCAAGAAGCACAAGTTTCTCATCTACTTCCTACTCTACCTGTTCTGCTTGTCCCATCACATTTCCTTGTATGTCTTGCACTGTTTTTCACTTTCCCTTCATTTCCCTTGACAATAAAAACATGATTAAGCCTTAAGCCTTTCAACCTTTAAATTCACCAAATACCTGAAAACTGCTTCTGCTCTTTGTTTTCTCTTGGTTTATGCAGTGTTCTAATTAAGGTTGCCTGGAGCTCTTTTCCTCTCAGTCTTACCCCACTCCAGCTTCTGAGCTCAGGTAAAACTATTGCTACCAAACTTTTAATCTTACATTTTTAATTTAAAGCCATTCTCATCTTACCTAAGCCATCAGATGCTTTTACCCATCAGCCATGCTTTTTTTTTTTTTTGATATCTTATTATTTCTTGTGTTTTCTTATTTCATCTTGTTATGGAGTTAACCTGCATCTGTCTTCCACTCGCCTGTTTTGTTCTTTATGAGCTGATACATTTTTATTTCATAATTAGGGCTTCCACTTTTTTTTAATAGTACAGATAATAAAACTTTATTGCTTCAGTCAAAGAAGCCAGTAAAGTAAGAAAAGAATCTTGAGAACCTCAGTGAAAATAACTTCTAGAACTAAAATGGTTAAAATTAAACGTGGTACTAGCATCAACAATTTTAAGACATTATCTAAAAGTGGAAAGCTAAGCAACATTTCCAGGTAGTAGGTGGCCTTTAGAGGACTGTAAATTAGGGCTGGGTGTAGGGTAATGATCACGCCTACCTGGAGGCACTGCGAGTATTTCATCTGGTACTTACAATGCTGCATTATCTTTTTATTATACTGGTGATGTTTCCTCACGTAAGCAAAAATGGGAGAGGAAAGTAAAACACAATAATTCATCTTGCACTGTATTCTATTGGAAGTCATTCCAAGTAATTATATTGAAATTTTCAATGAATTTGTAGAAAAGCCCCACACATTCACCTCTGTCAAAGTCCATATCCAGAAATCCAAGATGTTCAAAACTGTGTGGTCTGTGAATGTTTCTCCCAAAAATATCATAAAATCTGTACACAACATCATCTCGCTGGGTAAACAGAGTGTTTCTGCATCACTCCATGACATGAGAGGAATGAAATGGCTTGTAAAACATCAACTTCTGCTGTTGGGTAGATTAAATTGCTTTAATGAGAGCAACACACTGCAATTCTATGGTTTGCAGTGAAATAGCATTAGAACAGAGTTGCAATTTGTAGCTAATCAATATGAAAATCTGCTGGCATTGTGGTCAATGTATCTTATTTTGTACGTAGGCACATAAACTTTCAGGTGACCACAGTCTTTAAAACATTCAGGTTTAGGATGAGGCTTTGAAAGTAGCATTTCCTGAACCTAGAATTGGAAATTTGATCTGGTCTTTAAAATTTTAATTAAAACTACCATAGTGAGCAAGGGAAACTGTTGCATACGAGTTTTGTAAGCAGAATGACCCAAAATTTACCTTAAGAAAGACTATTTTTGCACCTGATATCAGTGCAAGAACATTTTTTAAATTAATACTGTTTACAAGAAAAACAGATACTGGATCATTTTACCATTGCAAATTCCAAATATGCTGAGATTTTGGACTTTGATACATGATTTGACCTTTGAGTACAGTAAACTTTGCTGTTGAACATGGAGAAAAAGTGTTCTGGGGTTAGTCTGTAATAAATGAGAGCATAACTTATAAGTAAATTCAGGGCTCGTCAGAGATTCTCTGCAGTGGGAATTAGCATATGAGACTTTTTATATAAAGTTAGAAAAGAAAAACAGCTCTGCAATGCATATTCATAAAGCCAAATCCATAAAGCTCACTCCAAAGTGTAGGATTATTGCATTACAGAATTCAGCTTTTCAATGAAAATGCCCTTAAACATCAAATAATAATATCTGCATCCTTGATTATTGTCCATATATGATTCAATAACAGCTTACTCAGTCTAAGATTAAACTCATGAATCTCTAATCTCACATATTGTGTTTTCCATGTGACCTCAGGTAGAAAATAGTTAATAATTTACTTTTTGTTTAAAAATAGAAACTAACCAATTATCTTCTTTCACAACTAATACTGAATTAGCAATGGAAACAGGAAAGCCTTTCCCCTAGAAAAAAAATCATTGTGATCCAGAAGAATAACAAAAACAATGAAGAAAAACCTGTTTTATTACAAGTGCAATCACACTAAGCAGACTTTTTACACTTTTGTTCCTTCAAAACTTTATTAAAGAATGTTATTGTTTTACTGTTTTTCTTCCAAGAAAATCACTGCTATGGCAGGAACCTGCAGAAGGAAATCACATACAGGGACTCTTGGGCTGGAAAGGCAGTGTGGGGCAACAAAGCCATGAGAGGTGAGGGGTGAAGTGACTCCCCCAACAAGGCACCTCCTGGTCCAACCCATCCCAACCCATCTCTGCCTTAGGCAGAGGGTGAGGATATTTGTGGGTTATAGGACAAAAGTTGTCTGTGCAAGATGGGGTAGGGACTTTTCTGACACGATTCCACTTTTGTCTCTGTCTGTTATACCCAAACTGCTCCTGAAACGGCTTTTTAAAATAGCGCTTGGGTCCGTACATGAAAATAGCACACAGAGCTGGAAGAAGTCCTGTTTTGATAAAATACCTAGCTAAGTGTGGTGGTTTACTGTATAGCAAAGGGTCCTGAAGGGCATGAGCAACTCAGGACAGCAGACACTTGGAAAGGCGATGGTACTGGAGATCCCAAACCTCTGAGTGCAGGTCACAAACGGCCAGTTACTACTCACTGGGGAAATGCTGAGTGGTGGAACTGCTTTGGGGCGCATAACAGAGAACGTGTGCATGGCAAATATATTTTTAAATGTCTTGTGGTGAAAAGGGTGTGTTGAAAAAAATGATGTGCAGCCTTTACAAAGCACAGAAATGGAGAAAGGCCAGACAGAAACACGAGGCTCCAACTCTGCCGTTAAGGATGACGTGTCTGCCTGTCTGCAGTGGTGGGGGGGGATCTGCTGTCCTACAGATTGCTGCTGCAGATCCAGTGGTCCTTTGTACAGTCCACTGGGGAAGAACCTCTCAGTTTGTGGGTCTTTTTGTGCTTGTGAAAGTTTGCACTGTGAGCCGGGGCGTGGGGCTCAGTAAGTTCGGATCACACAGTGACCTTCCCGGGGTCAGTGAGGTACCTGGGAAATGCTTTGCATAAACTGGTTGTTTGCAATGGGATTCCAGATCTTTCCATCCCACTGCAGCATAAAAACCCAAGCAGAGCTAGATCATCTGCTGATGTAAATTCCTGTGTCTGGGTGTGTGTCAGCTCAGGCTCTGCTGCCCGGATTTTATGCAGAGATTTACACATAGCCAGAAGGTTTGCTTTGCAACAGCAGCTCAGGCTTTATTTTATGCTGCTACTTGCAAGAATATGTAAATTGTAGAGGCACCAGACTTTTTTCTTCTTGCCTCCAGATGTACTATTTCAATTTTGCTATTGCCAGTTTGTCTAAGCAAGGTTGGATTAGGTCGATACTTCATGCTATTCCTGAAGCATCCCAGTTTTTCTTAGAGTCTTTTCATTGAATAAATGGCACCTTAAGTCAATACTGAGCAAATCACTGCGTTCAGAGGCAGTATTGCAGACAGTGTGTCAAACAAGAGTCTCTTTAATGTGAAACTTTTTATGGGCAAGAATCAGCCAAAAACAAGCACTGGAAAAATGTGACCAAAAGAAATTTGTTCTTGAACTATGTAAATGTTCAAAAACCTGCTGTGTTTTGGCATATATTCCAAATTCACTACTTACTTACAAAAAAAACCCCTTGCAAACTTAAAGTGGAAATTTTAATAATTGCCATAGAAAAAAAAAAGAAAAAGATTAATTAAAATAATACTTTCA
The DNA here is from genome assembly GCA_013396755.1 of Sclerurus mexicanus. Taxonomy (NCBI): domain Eukaryota; kingdom Metazoa; phylum Chordata; class Aves; order Passeriformes; family Furnariidae; genus Sclerurus; species Sclerurus mexicanus. The sequence continues at coordinate 1,582,693 of VWZF01000574.1, read as the reverse complement.
CTTTTTTTGCCTAATATTCTATATTTACAACAAATTTCTGTTTTCTCCAAATTTTGTTGGGTTGCATGAAAAAATGCTACTTGAGTCGAATTCACTTTAAAATAACAAATAAAAATTTGTTGTGTGAAATGTGAAAGTTGTATGGAGAGAAATGAAATCAAATAATTTAATTCAATGTAAAAGCATACCAAAAATTATTGCCGTTAATTAATAAGACTACCACATATCTGGAATAGGAGATGGGGGGTAAAAAAAGGCAAAATGATACAAAAAAATTCAGATGGGGGAATTTTAGTGAGCTTTTTAGAATGAATAAAGGTAAGTGACAGGGTTGCACAAAACAATATCTAGCATGAGATGTATTTATGGAGAACTAGCATCCTCTCTGAAATAGAAACCTTTACCGTATTTTAAAGAAGTTTGGTTATATAGCAAATCCTAAACTGAATATCCAAGATCTTTAGCAGACTCTGTAAAATACTTGTTCTTTGTAGCTGAACACTTGGCCATTTCAGCAGGTTCAGCCATTTGCACAATAAGCACTGTGGGGTTGGATTTGGCAAATGAGGGATGCCATGCAGTTCCTGTTCCAGAGACACTCCCTGGCAGGTGAGCCAAGGATCAATTAACACTGGTGGTCTTACTGTCTTATGGATAAGCCTAAGTTTGGTGCAGGTCAGAGGGAGGTCAACTCTGGCCAGCACAGAGCTGTGCAAACATTTCCTCGTGCATTGTCTGCTCCCCTTGGCTGAAAGACCACCCGATAAGAGTTAATACAGACCTTTTGAAGGAACAAAAGTGGTGGTAATTCCAACCAAGGGATTCCAAGAGAACAGCTCTTGGGAGAATCTGCCGTATTGCGATTAGGAGTAATCTCAAATTTACACCAAGGATGTGTGTTATTTTCAACCTGTGATGAGCAAGAGGTCGCTGGCGATTTAGAGATGAGATGCTTTCCCCTCGGAGAGTCCCAAGGCTGAGGACCAGGATGGTCTGGTTGCAGAGCTGTGGGGCTGACAGCTGCAGCACTATTGAGCCTTCTCACTAAAGTCAGCGCTGGAGGTGGCTGAGGAGTGGCAGAAAGATTCCTTGGCAGTACTACAAGACATATGGCAGGGCACGCTTCAGAATTGACTAAGTAGTTATTTTAACACACTTTGGTTAGTTCCACTAGTGATGTTGTCACCCATGTCATATTTTAGTACATCAAACACTTATGTTATATAAAATAGTTTTCTAATTCAGTAACAGGCCTTCAAGTCAACTACTGTACAAGGATTCATGTTTCTGTCAAATCTGGCCTGTCCTGACAGATACCATTGTAACACGGGGCTGTCACTCTTTAATAATCAGAATATACAGGAGGGTTGGTCTCTCCGCTTATGTGGTGCAGTCAGTGTACAAGAAAAGAACTGATGTGAGCTCACTGTATATTGTGACAGGATTGTGAAGTTATGAAGTAAATAATTGTAAGCAATTATTTTCCTCTGAGAAGGCAGAGGGGCCAAGGGGAAGACTTTAAAAAAAGGCTCAGTATTTATTAAATATTTCCTCGGGTCTCAGTGACTCAGTCAGGACCGGTTTCTAAGTATTTCATAAAAGTTGTCTCAAGGAAACTCATCGGTCAGAAGTTTACTCACTTTGCACAGCTAAACAATGAATGCTTTCCAAAGCGTGGCAATTCTTTGAACAGCAGTGTTTTATCAACAACCCCTTCAGGATGAGAGGGATTCTGTGAAATGATCAAAGCATTGTGCCAGCCCCTTTACTACCTAATGATTTTTGTTTCTATTTTTAACAAACCTTTTGTACCTTCCTCCTAAAATAGCAATAGGGCTCTTCATAAATGCAGCATTAAATCTCAGTAATGGCATAACTACTTTGTTCTGACTGTATTCTGTGGCCCGTTATGCAAAAGAGGCTCCACAGTAAATCAAAAGACACCCTGTGGGGTGCACAACTTTTTCCTCCCTGGGGAGAAAGTTCAAATACTGCACAGGTGAAGGAGTCTCATTAAAAGCATTTATCCCTAATGTCTGGTAGGTAAAACTGCCTAAGTGTCAAGGAGAAAGGACTATTTAGTCTGTAGAAAATAGAGCACTGCCAAAATTATGTTAAATTCAAGAAACAGAAGTAAAAGACAAGCAGTAAAAGAGGATGAAAAAATGCTGTTTATAGAAAATGTGATGACAATTTTGTTTCCCTTCAGTCTTTACTACTCGCTTGCTGTTATTGCTGTTTTTAAACAGTTCTAAACTACAGTTTGTTCTGTGAAAAGTACATTATATGTACATTTCTGACATCTGTAAGAAACTGTTCCACTTAGGAAATTACACTTTTCTGGAAAACAATGAATAGATTAATGGATTAGGACAATGTTATGAAGAAACAGAGGAGGAGGATTTATGACTTTTGGGTGGAAAAAAAAGCCAAACAAACAAATCAAGCTCCTTCCAGAGAATAAAATTGACTGAAATTTTGTAGGGAGAATATATTCTGATTTGGAATTTGCTGCAGATTTCACAAGCAGTGATCAGTTGTTCTTGCAGTTTCTGTTGATGAATTTGAAGCACTACCAGAATAAAACAGAAGTCTGTTTTTGCTTCTCCAAAGAAGGAGGAAACAGAAGTTAAAGTATTCCAGTGGAGAAAGAGTAAGAACTTAAGATTCTGAGAAGGAAAAAAAAATGAAGCAAAATATAGTATATAACAAAAATATATCTCCACTGTCATAAGTCTATTGAATACAATTAAATTATCCCATTGTTCCTACTCTAAAGACAAGAGAAAAACAAACTGAAAAGCACAGTTAGGCTTTACAGGGAATATCAAATATTAGTGCAAGATGATGATGAGCAGGTATTTGAATTCCAAAAAATCGATGTGTGGAAGCGGCAAAAATATCTGGAAGTTGGTTTGTGTCAAATTTGATTTTTAGACGATAAATGCAGGCAGTGATAATATGGAGGTGTGAGAAACTGAGCCACCACCCCAGCATGGAAACACTCCCTGTTCCAGTGCTGTGTGTGCGTGTGGATACTTTTATAACATGGGATACACAAAGTGTTTCTTTGCACTTCTCTGAGTCGTTAGAATTCACTGGAAACCAGATCATCTGCTAAACTGTGTATAAAAAGAAAACATCTATAGATACATTCCACTGGCGCTTTGGCAATAAATTGGTAAAAATGAGTTCTTAATGGTAGGTTATTTCGTGGGATGGAAACTTGCTATATCGTGACCTTGCTGCCAGTAGATACACTGTTCATGCCTGGATGGAGTTTCTGACAAAATCAGCATGTAATCATGAGCATTTTATCAAAAGTTCAGAGAGAGAAGATGCAGTCACTCTGAGTTTGACAGGGTCACTTTGAAAATGCATTCAGCGTGCACTCTTGCATACCTGCTGTAGCAATGCTGTTCAATCAAAGACATTTCAAAAAATGGCTCCATCCCCAGATGCTTCATCTGTGGTAATATCTTTGGATCCCATTTCCTTGGAAAGTTAACAAGGCATATTCTAAGGATAGATGCCTTTGGCTAAGGTGTATCGAATATCGTATATACAATTTTTCATGAAAATGAGTGAGTCACTTCAAAATTAACATGTCAGTGTGCATTTCTTCACTGTCGAGGACCACTATGGCGTATGCTTCTCAGTACAAAATATACTGAAAAGTGATGGATCTAAGGCTGAATTTAAGACAAAATATTCCATGTATTTGGTTATTTTTATAAGTTGTCACATTCTTCAGCTGATCAGATACTAATGAATGAACAGATGACTAAAATCTAAAATTAAATTGGGTTCTAATCTGTCAAATTACCAGTCTACCTCCTCATGAACTGAGCAAAGAAAGCAGCAGGATCTTGCTAAGAGCATCCAGCTTGAGATCTGCTTGGTCTGGTATCCCCTGTAAGGCATTTAGGAATGAGAGGGTTTGTAGCCTGGTGGTTTGTATTTACTGCTTAAGGCAGCTCTGCTTTCAAAACTAAGTGAATTGATAATTATGTTCTTTTCCCTGAGAATGCACTGGTAGCTAAATGCATTGGTAGCTCAACTATACCAGTGAGCCAAAAGTTACAGGTGCCTCAGGGTAATCTCTTCCCCCACTAAATTCATGGTTAAGGAATGAGAGAATGAAGGGATCCAAGATTAATACTAAAATCCCAGAGAAAATTAGATCTGCCACCATTTATAGTCTGGGTTTGCGTGGTCACTGCTCAGGGCTTGAAGGAATTGCCAAGACCCGCCAGCCCAGCATCAGATTTTCAGAGCAGGTCACATTTTCCATGCAGCCAAGTTGTGCATGCAAAGGAAGCCCGATGTTGGACACATCAGCTTTATTGTGTTTGCCCAGAATGTTTGCGTGTCACATACACCACAACTCTAACTGGGACACGCAGACACCCAAACAGCGCTATGCCAAAACTGTGGTGACAGCTACAAATTTGTATGCAGAAAATGGTTTAGAGCTGTGCCATGCTGACAGAACTAGAGACCAATACATATTTTAAGAGCTTTTCCTCACAGAGTCAGAGAAAACAATGTTGAAAAGTTCTCACCCAGCAAACGTGAAGTCTCAGGCATGAGCCAGGGAGAGGCAAGGTGGAGGCCCAAAGACAGTGGCTCGCTGATATGTTTATCACATTGCTGCAGAGTAAGAAGATCTTATTTTTATACAGCTTGATTTGGCTAAATAATAACTTTCCTGACATTAACGTATGATCATTAAGTTATTTCAGTTATGCTATGATATAAATAAACCCTGAGGCAGGAGCTGTCCTTTGATTTTGGGATGTGCCAGGAAGAGGGAGCAATATGGACTAATGGCTTCCTTGAACACCCGTCAGTATATGAAAAGCCATCTGCATATCTGTCATTGGATATGTGATAATAGCTACAAATCTAACATTAAAATTTCATTTTCCCTCTTCTCCAAGATGACATGGCTCCGGATAAAAACTAGTCAGAGCTGTAGAAAATTCTTTTTATGATTTCATTTATGCTTATGCAATAACAAGCGAGCACCACTTTCCATAGCTCTACTCTCACATCAGTGTATTATAGTTTATGACCAGCATGTTAAACATCTCCGATACTGAAGGAAATATTGCAAATAAAATACTGGAACCACAGGAACACGTAGGTTGGAAAGGATCTCTGGAGGTCATCTGGAGTGAAAATTGAAATGCCACCGGAAAAGCAGCACAACACTTCGTAAGTAAAGATTTTATTCTTGATCTTTATTTATATAGGAAACCCAAGAAAAAGCTTGTTCTTCTTCCGAGCAGAATGAGAAAAGTAATAAGTACTTTTGTATGCCACAGGAAAGGCTGTTGTTCCTACAGCCTGGAAAGGGCAGGGGGTGTGAAGTGCTTTGTGGAGATGCCAGAGTGGTGGACGTCCAGCAGCATCGCTGTCGAATGTGTGTAGGAGTGATGCAGGTCGCTCCTTGCTCTGAGCTGCTCTGTTGTGCCTGTTAGAAAGAATCTAATTCTTAGACTGGAAATTATGTTTTCCTGGACAAAGACTTTGAGAGCAGTGAAACTTTAGCAAAATGTCATCCCTGGTAATGTTATTTATGAAAAGGTGTTGTGGGGAAGGCAGAGCCACCACAGGGAGGTCAGGGAAGGCTGGAATTGTGTGCTTCAAGAAGAAGAATGATAAACATGTTTATATTTCTACTGCTTCCCTGTATGTGGACAAAATAATTTTAAAAGTGCTTTCATTTCTTCAGCAGAAATTGAATAAATATTTTATTCTGATGGTTGGTTATGCTCTTCATGTTAATGATTTTGGGTGGTCACTTCTGAATCAAAAGTAATTTTTTAAGTGCTTCTAGACCAAGCAGGCACTGTGTTTTCTAATCTTATTATTGAGTTTAATTAGTTTAGGTTAAAGGTCATAACATGCCAAATTTAAAGTAAATATAATGTGTAATTGCTTTTAGAGTGGATTCTTCATAAGGATTGCACACTGCAGTTTCTACCCACAGTCTTATTTACAAATTACTAATTCAATACTAGCATTGCAGCATATACCATTCCCTTTGCTTGGCCTTAATTAAGAATGCATCCCTGCTAATTGATTATGGTACTGCTTTCATAGGCATTTCTCCCTAATGGCTAACTCAGGATATTTCCTGCTAATTAATTAGAAAATTTATTTTCTTTCCTAAATTGTCACTAAAAGTAAAAACAATCTGAACTTTACCTTTGTACTGTAACACCTATAAGTGTTTTCCTGAAGTTTCAGAGAAGTTGCTTACCCTTACTTATGTTTTCTCTTCTTTCTTTTTCAAGATCAGGTCAGCCATATATTCTTTTACTTTTTTATTCCCAATAGATTAATTGAATTACCAAAATCTAATTCACAAAATGCATTTGTAAGAATGTTTTCCTGCTCTGTGAAAAAAAAAGGCCAGACTGGATCAAGTCATTGGATCTACATTTTATTCTAAGCTACCAAGGAACAAAAATGGCTGCATTCAATATTGTAGTAATTTTCTCTCAAGTGTGAAAATTCTCAGGACAGAAAGAAGGTGTGTTAGCTCTGTGAGAGAGGGCAAATCAATCAGGTACAAAAGGGCTGACTCTGTGTCAAATACTGCAACTCTGTGCAGATTAAAGAATTATTTCTCAGAAGTTCAAATCTGACATAATATCTGAGTCACACCTTAATGAGCACCCAATCTGAATAAGGGAGGGTTCAGGTTGCTCGCTGTATTATACACTCTGATGTTTGTGTGTGATAGCATTCATTAACACTTTCACCTTGTTTATACTTGCAGATTTAGGAAGGTATCGTGGAAGTTAGTGCAGCACTGTTCAGACAGCCATTCATCCTCTCATGACCTAGTGTGTAACAAAATAAAGACTTCAGGAATAAACAGGTGGTTTAGGGAATAGGCCTGGTTTCATAACTATTTCTCACCACTTTGGTTTTGTACATCTCTACTTCTGATATAGAAACCTGAAAAAGTGGACTTGACCCCCTGCATCCAGCAACATCTGTGATTAAGGCCCTAAACCTGAATTTGATCTGAATTTTTCAAGATTTTACAGCTTCCCATGTGAAACAAATGAGAAGTAACCTAACAACTGATAAAGTCCATCAACATAAAGACATATCTCTGTGCACACTGTGCAACAGAACGTGTTTGAGAGCTGATTTTAGCCCTGTTTCTCAGGCAAACTTCTCAGACCAGCTCAGTAAGGAAGGTGCTTTCACGTTCCCAAAATACCAGCAGGTGACGGAGGGTGTTAATGAGTGAACTCTGCTGAACCTCCCTGCAAGGATGATGTAAGTTCAGCTTTCAGACTTTGTAGCGGAGCACTGAGGATGCACAGAGACCTTTCCCTGTGTCGACAGCTGTGGGTGTGTGAATCCACGGAGCCACCAGCTGTTCTCACTGTTCGTCTTTGTGTGTGGGAACTTCCAGGAGAAGCATTGCGGGAGCAGCTGGTAACTCCTTGGATTGTCACGGGAAGACCTGCCAGAACTTCTCTTTCAGCCTCCTTAGCACTCATGTTTTCTGCAACCGCCCATGAGCAGGCTCTGGTGGTTTCTTCCAACACAAGTTTGAAGCTCTCCACATGTATAATTAGGGAGATTGTCAATAGTTGTGACACAGACCAAAATGTTTGAAGGAAACCATTAGAATAAATTATACAGGGAAGAACCCTTACTTTTCCCTGAAGTTTAAAGGAATTGGAGATAAAGATCTACCTATCTACTCCTTCAGATCTGTTGTTCTGGGGGCTTGCTTGTATTTCCCATGTAGATCTGGTAATTTCCTAAATGCCATAAAAGCACCCAGAGGTTTTGCATTTTCCAGTGCAGCCCATTTGATCAGTCATCTAATGATAATCACTTCCAAGGTGCACATGGAGGGCACAACTCCACTAAGAAACAGAAGGAGAACATATCCATGTACAGAGAGAAGGTTTTTCCTTATCTGTCAATATATTGCAATCTCTAAGATGGAAAATGGAGGTCTACTTTTCTTTCCTGAATTAATTCCTCTGAAAGATGTCACAGGATACCTTTTTTTTTTTTTTCCTTTTGGTGAGAGTCTATAAAAAGGATTTTTAAAAAACACTTAGATGGTCATAATATGAAAAAAAATCAAAGCGAGTATTTGGCATTCAGCAAATACCTCATTTCTTTGTTAATTCTGTTCAGAACAGACTGTGTCTTCCTGAAAGCACACTGACTTTTTCTCATTTGATTTTTCTCCTCTTGCATTTATCGTTGACATTTAATTTCCAGATGGGTGCTTAGTATGACTGATGCGCCTTTTTTTTCTTTTGTGTGTGTGTGTGTGTGTAATCCAATCCTGAATTCATTTTTAAGGCTGCAGAAACTTGATGGCTGCCAGTTAAATACCAGTATTTTCATATATCTATATGTGAAAACCCTAGTTTGATTAATTAATTATTAAATGCAAGTGAACACACCAAGAATCACACAACCTTAGTACATTCCTGGGTCATGTCTATCTTATCTGATACATTTTGATTTGTTCTTCATTGACATCACTGTCACCATAGTTACCACCAGGACAAGTTAGAGAAATGTCTCTGTGAAAACAAAGGAGTAAATGTGACTGGTGCAGGGTCTCAGATGGCAGAGATTGTCAAATAGTTATAAATGGTAGGCAGAATTGAGATTTTTTGCATTTGGGGTGTTACAGACTTGTCCTGGTCCAAGCTGATGGATGGGGCATTTCCATCAGTGTTTGCAGTTTCAGTGTGAGAGCAGCCATTACCATGGGCTAGTAATTATTTCATTTGGCTTCAAAAAGCCCAAAGGTGAACGCTTGAGAGGAACAAAACCAGAAGAAAATCTTTCAAAGGATTTTTAACAAGTGAGAGTGGTTTGTTTGTTTGTTTGTTTGTTTGTTTATTTGTTTTTAAGGAACAGTCACTTGAAGGGTTGAAGATTAGGAAAACAATTTGGCAATTGAGTAGGCAGAATAAAGTTCAGAGGAAGTGCTGTTGGCAGAAGTTCATTTCATTAAGTTGATTAAGTTCAGCATTGTAGAAAACAATAATTTACTTTGCAGTGGGCCAAACCCAATCTGAGCACAGAAAGACTTTTTCATATCTTGCGGGAGCTTTACATAGATGGCATGACAGAGAGAGCCAGCATATATATATATATATATATATGTATATATATATATATATAGACATTCTGTGGCTCCACTATGTACATTTTCCTCTCTATTTCCCCAAATTAATATTGAATTACAATACTGTAATTTGGAAGGCTCGGATTCTGTGTATGTCTGTTATTTATATATATTTATAGAGATATATACAATAGTAGATATTGCCAGTGAGATAGTAAATAATGGAGTGGCTGTACTCTTTTGGGTAATGTTATGCAGCATTGATGTCAAATTATCAAAGTTAGTTCGCTTTCATAGATAATTCAGTAGTTCCTTTCCAGTCTAGATGAGTGAAAAATTAACTATGACATTTTATATCTCTTAAAGTATCTGACTTGAACTTTTTTTTTATCCCTGCTGTATATTTTATATTGATTGGTCCCACTTAACCCTGTGTTTTGATGGAGAAGTACTTCCTTTGAAACTGCTATGAATGTCTTGCTATATACTGAGTTCAGCTGTTAAAATGCAAAAAGGAGAGTGATTTTTTTAAACAATAAGATCTTCTTTTTGAAAGAAATGGTTGTACTAGGTGAGAGTCTGGACCCTATCAGATGAAGACCAGTCACACCACAAGTGGATGTGGACATAGAATGGCTACATATGTACATTCAGGTTCAGAGACTGAAATGGGAAAATAAGCATAAAATTGAATAATGCTGTGGGTTCCATAAATCTGGCACTTGGAGATTGAAAGGAACATCTCCAGTTGGTTTATTTTTGTCCTTCTACCTTCCTTTTCTAATGTGAGATCCACCTGTGTGATTAAGTGTTTCGCTTAGTTATGTTCATGTCTAGATCCCAGGGTTAATCACTCCAGAGTTTCTCTGAGTACCTACCAACCAGCTGATAAGAAGACAAGATCTTAAAGTAGAAGCTTTTCAGCACATGAAAACTATGCCTTCAGTAGGCACATATGCTTTTAGGAGTTCCTTTAGGTTTACATTAAAATTATTTAAACGTGTGATTATTCTCTAAATTTTAAACTTTAATCAATTTTTAACATAAAATTCTCTCATAAATCTATCCATAACTCTGCATTTTTTTATCTGATGACAATAACCTCTTTAAAAAGGACAATGCTGGTATAGCTTTCTCTTATCAATATTAAAAAAAATTCTACTTCTTTGTCAACATTATTTCATTCAGTTATAACAAGATATTACAATACAGAAAATGTAAAATATTTTAAGAATGTTTGTAATTATAATTTCTTACCTCATCTTTCCTGTTTATTAAGCCACTAGTTAGACTGGTCTATATGCTTTTTTCAGTCATTTTGGACATCCGGCGCTTCACAAAGAAAGTTCAAAGTGTAGTGTTTGTATTTGGGTTGTCTATTTTTTTATTTATTTGGTGGTTGTATGTAATGCAAAGACAATCAAAGCTTCATTGTGTTTGGAGGTGTATGTGGATAACAAGCCAACAATACTGCATTAAATAAGCAGCAGCCATCAGCAGTGCTTCACCCTGTCAAACACCTTCTTTGGAAGCAGATCTGACAACGGAAGGGTGTAATAATGATGATAGGTGCCACACTGATTATTTATTTGTTGTACACTTACGATGTGAAAAATGCTCAGTTGACTTCCCTTTAAAATGCATAACCCAACATTAATAACTGCCCCAGTCAGAGCTCGTGTGTTAGGTTTCAGCATTGCAGGATTATTCCTATGGCAGAGCCACAAACCCCATAGTGACTGGAGTTAAAAATGCTGATAATTGTCTAAATCTGTCATTACGGGGCTTCAGAGATCAGGGAGGGGGTTCAAGGCTGCAAAAGTCTCCCTACCTGTGACCTGCAGTGTGGAGGGAGCGCAGGAGTCGGGAACTCGCTCAATTAAGAGGCTCAGGAACAGCAATGCAAACAGGACTTCCAGGGCAGGGAAAAATATAGACACATTTAGTGAAAATATGATTATGCTTCTACTTTGAAAACTCTGTGATAGCTTTACAAATTGTTACTGGGAAAAAAAAACCAAAACAAAACAAAAAAGAATTCAGCAACAGCCAATTTGCTGTTAACACAATTACAACTCAAATGGCCGAGTAGAATTTCGGTGTGTGACAGGAATCTGATATCCTGCCACAGTAGATTATGCATGGGAATTTCTAACCACAACCCATTAGAAAAAGCCACAGTACTGCTCTTTTGAGTTCTAGCTGCAATTAGGCAGCAGTGGGACACTGATGTGTAGCCTTTATGAATAGAAACCAGCATGGCCCTGGGCAAGAGAAGTGTGTGAGGTGAAGGGATGGCTCAGCAGCAGCGGGGGACGAGCGCTCATTTTGAGCAACACTGTATTGCATGAGAAATGTTTTTTAATGGGAACAGGCATCTCCATTCACCTGGGTGTTATGGGAGACTAAGTCCCTGACAACATCAGCACGACCAGTCCTGACTTGAGCAAGTAGCAGGGGTGGCTCTTAAACGGCAAGGTGTCAAATTATTCTGTTTATGGAAGTTTTTCCACAAGTTAACCTTATAAATAGAGCCAGTAACACAACCGAATCTTATTATACAGCAAATTTATTCAGGGGGCTCTTCAGGTTGGTTCCAAAACTGAGGAAGAAGTGAGGAAAACCTTTAGAAAAGTAACATGTGGTTCAGTTTGCAAAGTTTGCTCTCCAAGTTTTGTGTTTTGTTAACTAAGAGCATTGATTTGTGGTAATTTCTTCCTTGGAAGATGGAGAGAGATTGGGTTGTGCAGCCTCGACTGGGCAGATAAGAATAAACGATCGAGAACTGCCAACATATGAATGTACTTAACTAAGATAAATCAATGAAGGACCTTAGTAAATGTCAAAAGATTCAGAGCTTGAAACAACTAAATTATCAGGTTACAGACACAAGGTCTCTGCCAGCAGGGTGAGGAGAAAATCAAGAATGAGAGAGGAGGCTCTGTATTTCTATACTCTCAATTTCCACTGCAATTTAAGAGTTCCTAATTCTTTTTTTGTTTGTTTGTTTTTTTAAATAACTGTTGCTCTGTGAGGCTCCAAACACCATCTGGTTGCAAAAATGACAAAAGGTTAAAGCCTCTGAAACGATGTTTTATCAAAAAAAACCAACAACAAACCCCACAATATTTAGTAAATATTAAGTGTCAAAGTACAGAGTCAAAGGGGAGCCAACTCACCATCTTTGGGTGAAAAATGGCTGAGGTGGGAATAGTTTGTAGGAGCTGGATCTGAACTTACCCTGGGGAACACTAGAGAGATGTGAAGCTGATCTGTTCGATCACCCTGTTGGTGTTAAAAACATCTATTGCTAGGGAAGCACTAATGTGCCAAAAGGTGGTGTTGCTGTTGTGTAATATTGCCTGTTTAGGTGAGTATTTCTGATTAAATTGGGACAGCTAATTAAGCAAATCTCAGTAATATGGCTTATTTTTCCATTATTTTTCCATTACCTGCATAGATGCTGTGCTTATGTATCATGTAACCCTAGTAAAACTGACTGCAGCATTCAGGACAACACGTATGTATTTACACTCATATAAGGGATGAATACCATAAAGTCAGCAGTTTTATCACAGCCTTTAACTGCTGATTGAGGCTGGGCTTGAAAGACTCTTGATTTTAAATGTTAAATGTTAATGAGTTTTAAATCAGAACTATTTTGATCACTACAGGTATTTTTAAAACTGAAATGCTTCAGAGGTCAAAATTCCCAATCAAGATCCAAATATAACTAAAACTTCCAAAGATGTGAGAGAAGAGGCCTCAGAGTAGAGCCTCCAGAGCAGAGAAAGAAGCTTACTTAAAAAACTGTACTTGGAAAATTATCTTAATCATAAATACAATCTTGGCATTGTCAAATCAGTGTAAATTTTGGTTTTGACCTTTTGAGTCTGGATTTTATCTGCAAGAATCCAAATTTCTGATGAATTTGGGTCAAAAAAAAAGTAAAGACGTAATTTGACTCGATCTACTTATTTAATCAAACAAATTATTAATTAAAGACAGGGTAAGGAGTGAAGTCAGAATTTGTAAAGCTCCCCTCCTGTGTTCAGATGAGCTGTTCTGCTGCACTGCGAGGTTTAGCAAAGAGCTGTTTGCAGGCAGGTTTGAGACAAAATTCTTTTGGGCAATGGTTTGTTTTACCAGATCAGCACTAAGCCCTCTTCTAAATTTCCAATCAGACGCACAAACTTCCAGTTAAACACGTGTGTTTGTGCTTTTACAATATTAAAAGGTAATTGAAACTGCCAAAAATTAGTAATATTGACCTAGAGATGTAGAAGTTATGTGAAATGCAAGAAAATGAGACACAAGAAACCTGTTTGAAATCTTAGATTTGTATTCACCCTAAATTAATGATTCTTTAAGACTTCTCCTGTGTCAAAACTGGCCAGTGGGGATACAGAAAGGAGGCATATCCCAAGTCCAAGGTCCCTGAAGATGTACTCAAGAGTTTGAAAGGAAGTTCCAATAGTTAGTCATATCAGAAGCCTTCAATATGCAGGAAGCATTTATTCTGAAAATATTTTTAAAGTCCACCGTTCTCAAAAATGCTTCTTTTCTGTCAACATGGCAAAAACTGAAACTATGTAAAAAAGCCTCATTATCCCATAAACGCAGCTCTGAAAGCCTTGTCAGGCTGCCTATTGAATTAGCAAGTACAAAAGTTGAGCGCTGCGATTGATGCTGCCCTGTCAAAGCAGCAGCCAAGAGGATTTAGGTAGCTTTATTAAAGCTGGGTTGTACGGCAAGACTAAGTATTAATTCTTAATATGGTCGAACACAGGGTTGGAGCGTGTCTGCTGAGACTGCTTTTTCCTTCTCTTAGATTACCAGATTCAAGCTTACTGTCAAAATGCAGAACAGAGGTTTAGATGTAAAGTACTAACTATATTTCACAAAAAGAAAAAAAAAAAAAGCTTTAAAGTTTTAACCTTGTGACAGTGTTAAGAAAAGGACCCAAAACCCCACCCTCAGACTCAAAGAAAGAGAATGCATGAAATGAGATATAAAGGATGTCTTAGATACTGCCCTCAACTTTTTCGAGAGGGATGCTTGAGTCTTCAAGAGAGAGTGCAAAGAACGCGGTCCATTTCCTAACCATTCCACACAAAACAAGGAGAGATGTGGCTGCGCTACTTCTTCTATGCCCGAGCTTCAGGGAGCTGTGCCCACCACTGCTCCATCAGCATTAATCCATCAGCACCAGGGTTAAGGCAGCCTCTGCAGTCAGAAAGGCCCCTGTTCCCACACACTACCATTTCCAGGGAAAACAGCCTGGGACCGGTTATGGGTGTTTTCCTCAGGTGGCAGAAAGATTGAGGGTTTTTTGCATTCAGAAGGTTTGAAGAAGTACTTCATTCGTCTACTGCACATTCTGATTAAAGGGGAGTTAACATATTTCTACAGGAAAAATGGCTGTAACAAAAAGAGCACCACAGTTAACTTGCTCATCATTAACTGCTGCAGAGACAGTAAGAATTGAATGGGATAGGAACAGTTTTCAGTTTTGAAAACATTTCTCAGGCTGTGCTTGTCATGGCTTTACCATGAGTTAAACAGGAAATTCTAACAACTGGGAGTCACACTTTTCCATCAATTGCTAGTTTTAATGCCTACGTGTTTTTTGTGTATCCAGAAAGTGGTAGGAAACAAAAACAACATTCAAGTACAAGCTTACTGCTTGCCACCAGCAACTCTGGGAACTATTAAAGTGTCTGGAAAGATACATCTTTCCAGAATAGCTTTATACAAATTTAGAATATCACTCCATTTCTGCAAAATAAAATTGTTATTGTGCAGTTTCTCTTGCAGAACTGTAACTCACCAGTTAGAATCCATGTCCTACTGTACAGTGTGGTAGTTTCTTCAAGTAACTTTGACCAGAAGGACACCCACATTAGTGTCCTTCTTACATTAGCCACAGTGTTTGGTGTCCAAATTCATATGAACTAACCAAAACTGAGAACATCTGCTTAAGCCCTAAGGCAAAGCAGTAACCTGTGAGCTGATCTTTGAACCGCAGCATATTGCAAAAATCAGCAAACATGTACACAACAGAACTCCAGCTCAGCTCATATAGTTCACAGCTAATTTCTGCCTGACAAACAAGGACACAAATTTGATGAGCTTTAACACACAACATAACATGAGCAGTCCCATGGTAGGGAACACTACACAAAAAGAAACAGAGAGAAGCACGAAAAGCTAATTGCTTTAAATTCTCAGCAGCTGCAATGAAATACAGTAAGAAACATCCCCAAGCATAGTGCATTAGATTCACTTGCACAGAAATCAAGAGCTGGTTAAACAAGCAAAACTGAGATTGAACACTCCCTATCTCAATGGCTCCAATTTCAACTCAATTTTTACAGGAAAATGCATGCTGTTTGCCCAGCATGCACAAATTAAAATTAAGCTGAAAATGTTTTATTTTTTATTTGTTCATTTCTACTTTACTTTCCAATGAGCAATTTTTCTTGCGCAAACACTGAGCAGAGCAAAATAACAAGCTCATTGAAAATATGACTCAAGAACAAGTAGCTGATTTCATATCTTTGCGCTGCAAATTAGGCATACAACTCAAGTACAGTGTTGTCCTTCTTAAAATGCATCTCTAAGTATCTGTGAGAACATCTTTATTTCCAAAAGAGGGGGTTTCCTATCAGCTGAAGACGTTATTCTAGTTAGCTTTCCACTTTGGTGTTATCCTGGGTTTAAGTTTTAATTGGAAATGGCCATGGAATGATGAGGAGTAGTACATGGTTTCACTGATATTGAATTGGAGCCAGTGCAGGATACAGCACTTCTCACACATAGAGAACAAAACCCAAACATCCCCAAATATTCTGGCTGCTTGTTTAATTGGAGTAGGAGAATGGACTAAAATATATAAACCGAAAGATTCCAGTGTTAGATTTTTCCACCATGTTTTAGGCTGCTATAATACACTAGTACTGTTGGCATATCTGTCTGGCATAAGGGCCAGTGACCGTCAGAGTCTATCCTGATGATATAACACAATCTGAATTTTAGCCTGTTTCAGTCATTCACTATAATAAGCCTCATATTTTTCACTCCAGAGTTTTAACTCTATCAAGCAGTATTTGTTTCTAGCTCATCTGACATGGCTGTGTAGCAAGTTTTTGCAAAAATGCATAAGAGGTTCTGTAACTCTCCCCAGCAGTAACTACCAGAAACTGCCACTAAAATTAAACATGCACTTATGATTACTTATGACCCCAGATGATAGATAGCAAAAAAGGGTTGTTGTAACCTGGCATTTGCGAAAATTAGGTGTGCTGGATGTCAGGTATAGTTTAGCTCTCCCCAGCTGACTGATAACTCCAAGAGAGTAAAGCTGGTATGTTTGTTTTACCATTTTACTTGAAGAAGTCTTAGCTAGCATACCAAAAGTCTGATTAAAGTCACCTTTCCCTAGGAACTCAATTTGGTGAAAATTTCTGCTAAGATTTTGTAGTTGATTCATTTCCTCTTTTTCACTTGGCAGTTGAAAGAGTAGAGATTTATTAAACAAAAAGCTTGTGAGTGCTAATTCGCATACTCCACATCCTTACTGCTGTTGGCTAACATGTTGAATAAAAAAACTATGGTACTTTCTTGAATATCAGGTGTCAATCAAATGTCGGTCTCATAATTACTGTGATTTCCATTAATTAAAATTATATGCATAACAACATACTGTTTCTAAATTCCTCCTCAGGAAAACAGGATTCCATTTTTTTTAATTCTCTAATTTACTTAAAGGTTACATTTTGACTTTAAATCAAATATTATATTGTGCCAAATATAAAGCTCAGTTTGTTATGACTTACACTGAAAGAAAATCTTGCTAATTTTATTCTGACACTTCTCATTCTCTACATGATTTTTGATAAGTTGAATATATTTAGTGCAGAAGTACTTCAAATGGTCTTAGCTGTACAGAACAATAAATAAATCAGTAAGTAGAAAACATATTTAATGCTGCTAGCAATTGCTTCCCTTGTAAGGAAAAAAGAAGTGGTTTAAAGTTGTTTTTTTCCCAATATATTAAAAAAAACCCAATAGTTTGCTGATTTACACTGGCACAAACCTGTTTTATCTCACAATATTTACACAAAGTATATTGTATATTGACAAGAACGTTTTAACCTTTAATAACCAGAAGAGTTCAATTTTTATATAATTATCCTGAAATGCCAAGAGGTTTGGGGCTGGCTGTGGGTTTTTAATACTGCTTTTTTTAACAGTAATGTCTCTATTAACAGTGAATTTTTAGATTGGGCAATTTCAATATAGATTTTCAGCAGCTGAAGAAATGAATTTGGTATCTGAACTTCTCTGTGACTCTTTTACTATCCTCATTGCAGAAGCAAATTAGATTTTTCATCCAAGTAGGATGGATCCAAGGAACCATCCAAGTCATCCCATACTGCAGAGCAGAGCTTTGTCCTGGTCCTGACAGACAGGTTGTTTCACGTCCTGTGCAGCGACGCCGCTCAGATCAGTAGTTTGACAAAGCCAGCTGCTTTATAGAGACTCAAGATGTCTTTCTCCATGGCACACAGACAATGAACTGGTGGTGTGTTTGACCTGCAATTCTCCACCTGTTCAGCATAAGGTGAACTTTGCAGTGTATAGACTTTATTCTTATTGAGCAATCACAGGGGGGAAAGTAAGGAATTATGAGCAGTCTTAGTCTTAGTCTCACTTCGTGAACATTCTCCAGTTATTGAACATCTGGCATTAAGAAGCTTTCAGCGAAAAAAAAATCCAACCCAGACACTCTCAAAACAGGAAAATGTGACTTGTCCATTAATATGTGAAATAAGTGCAATAATTTCTTCTGCCATTCCTTAAACTTGGTGGACAGGTTGACTTGATTTATGCACATTCCATGTGCAGCAAGCCTAACAACATCAGCAATTCAGCAGTTACAGGGCAATGCTGTGTGTGTCCAGCTGTGCACAGGGACTTCCGAGTAAAGTGCAAACCTACCTCTCTGTGTTTGGCTGTCTTGCAGTAAAGAGCCTTTCAAGAAAGGAATGCCACAATCCTTTAATTGCCACACAGTGGGAAAGCCATTTTATCACACAATCAATAGGGCAATTGCTTCTGTAATTTACATCCTTTCTGGAGGTTTCACGTGAGCTTTTGCCTTAACAGGAGTTAAGGCCTGGGCTTTCTGAAGATAAATGGTTCATGAAAAGCTCCTAACAAAATCTAGGCATTGTTTTTGTGGTCCTATCACACCATTAGGTATCCAAAAGGATTGGGAAAAAAATCCTGAAAATGCTAGTGTATGAAAAACTGTTGTTGGGTGCTTTAGGGAAGAACTGGATTGCACAGGATCTGTGTAAAATGGGTTTGCAGCCAAGAAGTGGGCTCGGAAGTTGGTTGTGGATTGCAATCAAAGCACAGCACGTAGACTTAGTAGTTTCGTTGAAAATGAGACAAAAGGTCCTAAAATTTTAAACACAGCCATTCTGTTTTTTAATCTTCTCTCAGCTCAGATTTCACAGGGCACAGCCTAGGTCATGGCTTGCTTTCGTCCTGACTCAATTATTTTCCTTCCTACAATAAGCAAGAACAGTAATAAAAGACAACCTGCGACTGCAAGCTTGGAGGGTAACCATTTAAAAACACATTTTACCAATTTTTCCTAAATGATTCTTAGGAGCTCTGAGCCCAGGGGGACGTTGCCCAGTTACCCAGAGGCACAGCCCTGCTGGAGCAGGTATGGGGCATTTATTCCCAGAGCCCCGGAGCTGCAGGAGCACCTCAGCCCTGACAGGCAGGAGAGGCTTCACTCTCCATGTCCCCTTCAGTCACTGCTGCTTTGCTTTTCCTCAGGCTGCCAGCAAAAGTGCCAATTAGTAGCAATTGTGATGGTGATTTCTGAAGTGCAGTTTAAAGGATTTCTAACCGGGTTGGAGCTGTTGTCAGTTGACTGACTGGAATAATAATAATAAAAAAAAAAAGCTCACTGCTTCACCAGAAGCTTGTTAGACTTTGCTGTGTGATCTCCTATGGATAGCAGAACTGCAACAGCTTCTGCATTCAAAAGAGGGATTTTCCTAAAAGCATCAGTGAGCACTGGGCTGTTTTATCTGCTCTAAAAAACCCTTAATTTTAAATTCTGTTAAAAACAAAAATAAATGAGGATCTGGAAATAGGAGGAAAAGAAGAAATAAAGTGACCTTCGGGGCATGCATAGCTGTTTCAATACACCAGAATCCCTGAAGTGTAGACTTATCAAGTGGAAAAAATCTTATGCATTTTTTTCATGTACAGAGTTACTGAGACAGAACCGTAAGCACTAAATGGGTTAAAACACAAGGGGCCTGGTGTACTGCAGCTTTGTGTTGACATTTTATCATAAACATCACAAACTGACACATCCTGACAAGCCATCCAGAGAAATAAACATTTGTTATTTGCATATAATAAAGGAAGGATCAAACTATATATGAACAGCATGAAGCCATTTTCTTAACAATTAATCTTTGTTTAAAATATTTTCTTTCTGGGATCATACATATTTAGCTTCTTAAATTTTTTGTCCCTTCCTAGTTTGATCTTGCAGCGCTGTGGGACCCGTTCTCAGGATTAGTGCACTCCCAGGAGCAGCCTCTCTGCAGAGCAAATGGCTCTCTGAAATCTCCGAGCCAGAGGTGTTGGTTGCATCAAATGCCATCTCTTCTTTTAGCATTCCCAAGAGGACTAATTTCAGCTTGAAAAAAAAATTAAATCCCACATATGTGTCCCTGAGTGAGGTGGAGGACACGGGCAGGTCTTGCGGTGAGGGATGTGTCCTCCTGCCTGCTCCTCTCTGGAGGACTTCCAACCCTGAGCACTGAGTGGTTTTCCCTCACTCCCTAGGACTCTTCCTGAGCTGGTCACCTCTTAGAGCAAGGGGACATGACTGAAGGAGCACAAAGCAAACATGAGGCAGTATGGGGAGGTCTTCCCCATTGGAGAGAAGGGTTTGGCAGGAACTCCTGGGCTTCATCATCAACCCCAGCCTTTGTGTCCTGCTTTTATCTACATGTCAGTAAAATATGATGGGAGGGAGCAGGGCTTAAAGTCTCTGTGTTTGGAGCAGGGCGTGTGAATTCCTGAGTGCACTTCTGAGTGTCAGGAGGTGCATGAGAACAGTGTCACACAGTGAGTGAAAACAGGTGAGAGAAAACAGGGCCTTGGGGTTCATGAAATGTGTGTGGGGTCACTTTGTTCTTTGGAATCATTTAAACTGATGCTTAAACAAAACTAAAGCAACTCCTTTGGGGTGTTTTCAAAGCAGCAATTTGGAAAACTCTATAGAGTGTGAGACCTTACACACTCGTTGTGTTGTGATTTAAGGATATTTATCCAATAAGAGTTGGGGACCACCACTAAGAGGTAGTTAATGCTCCCAAAATTATTTTTGTGACTTAAAATACCTATTACCTGGCATAACTTTTACTCAGATACTAAGCCCCAGGTTTTTTCTATGTATTTCTGTTTTACAGGGAGGTCTAAGCACATGTAAATCATAAAGAGTTTCACAGAGATTCATTACAACACCGCTGTTTCCATAAATAAGAGTTAAAACTCCTAATATTGTAATGCAGTTTTTATACATACTGAATTATGTTCTGGTTATATAAGTGACAAGTGCCTCTGAGGCTGAGGGTGTTCTGAAATTTGCAGTAGCTGTCCTTTGGAGAGAAAGAAGGAACAAGCTCGATTAATTCTGCTAAAAACCAGAGAGACTGTGGGTGTAAAATGAGTAAAAAATGTCTGTAAAATAATCGCTGACCAAAAATACATGGTTTCCCCCACACCTCTTTCTAGTGCACATTATAGAAGAAAAACCCAAATTACTTGCTGTACTTACTGATCTGGAAAAAAGGGGCTTAATTTTTATTTAAAAAAAAAAACAAATTATTATAAAAGAAAAGTTGATCTTAAGGGTTTTTTGTTGAATAGTGAATTTTCAAGCTGAAAGAAATACTATAACTGGACTTGCTCCCAGGGCCTCCACTCCTGGAAGAAGTGGTGTCGGGGCAATTAGTAAACCAAAACCAACTAGTAGTTCACTGAAGTTTTATTGTTTATATTCCTAGTTAGAATAACAAATACTTTTGTTGGCTGCAAAAATGGATCCACAGTACGAGCAGAGAATGTCTGTTGTTGTTTTCCAAGTATGTACAATTTCCAAGTACAGCTTTGTGCACAAACATGCACACACATGTGTGTATTTCTAGATAATAGATATATTTTCTTTCATAAAACAATAGCAACTCAAAAATGATCATTTTTAATGTAAAATTATTCATATAAGGATATAATGTGTTTCTTTCTGGATGAACCCTGCCTGAATATATAAATATTTTAAGGTAGATGTCTTATATTACTATCCCTGTATATACCAAGCAAGATCCCTGTGATTAAAGTATATCATGTATTTTAGGCACAAACAGTTTGCCAAATTCAGAGTTATGATCACAGAACACTTCTGGGTAAACAAAATCAGCTCTGTTTCTGGCAACCAAATCACATAATGTCTTTTATGTCAGGCTCTGTTTTAAAAATGATTCTTACGACTGCTTGGAGCTATCAAATTCCTTTAATGGTTCTTAAGTTTTCTGATTTCCATGACAGTTTATTCATGGCATTTGTTTCGTACCAATATTATTCTTTTAATTTGCCATTTTTTATTCTTCAGATACATTTTTTAAAATAAATAATAATTGTACTCTGGAATTCATTTTATTAGGCAGAGGAGCAAACATCCTTTAGTCTACTTGTTGTAGAGTTCACCATTCACTAGTTGGCCTTAGTAATTCTTCTCTACACCGATATCAATTTAACTTTATTTTTCTTATTGCTGTTTACAAAAAAATTGTGTGAAAACCTCTCGATAAGGCCCTCATGTATTGAATTAGAGCATGGATCCCTCCTGATATCTGTAGAAAAATACTAAAAATGCTTATATAGGAAGGCAAAGTAGGTTTCTCTTTTTCATGATGATGTTAAGTAGGGAGAGGATCAGCTGGGGCAGTTCTGCAGAGACCCATTCTCTGCCGGTCAGAAACCCCTCTGTAGTTCTGTAAATGCACGTACTGTAAGGAAGAAGGAGAGAGTTGGAAATGGAGGTGGGAAAGTTAAGGCATTAGAAAGAAGTTAGTGGGACTAAACGGGAGTTGCTAAGGTGGAAGAATTTTGGGACGCAGTCATCCTGTTAATTAGTATTCCAAAGATATTTTCATCTTGTAGCTTTTCCCATGAACTGTCCCCCAGGCTCCAATTTCCTGCTATTAGTACACTTAAATTTTAATAGTATTAAATTTCATTTTGCCGTATTCTCAAGGTCATCTAGGTCTTCACGTTGGATCTTCTTGTGCCCTTTGAGCTGATGGCTTTCAACTTCCTGCCACCAGAAGAGCCCAACAGCACCTGCTTTTTTTATGGAGCCATTAACATTCCATAGGAAGCCTCCAGCTCACTTGTTCCTTTTGCTTTTGCCACGTACCCTTTAAGCAACCCTTTATCTATTTTTACAATTCTTTTGCTACTGCTTTCTGCAGATTAACTAATAGTTTCCTATATGTGTCAAATGCTTAATATTAAGGTTCAGGTAGGTTAGTTCTACCACATTGCCTTTATCTAGAAAATCAGTTATCATTGTGACATCCAAAGTCATGGGTAAACTTAGACTCTGTGTCATCGCATTTATTGTAGACCTCCATGTCTTTACAAGGGAAATAATAACTTTTAGGTTTCTTCCCTCTGTGCTCAGGAGAAAATCATCACAGAAGAACTGAACGGTAAAAGAGAGTTTATTTCTGTATGTTTGAAGCCTGTTTTAGACAGGAAGTATTTCAAGTGCCTTTTTTTTTCTTTGTGAAATGATAATAGTCATGTTTTTATGCACTATACCGAGTGCTGCCTTTCTGACTTGTTTCTCTGAATAATTCAAAGTATATCTGAATTTCTTTCCTTGGGAAAAAAACAAACCTCTGACATGAGCATTCAAATACAATGAAATAGAATATTGCAGTGTGCCTGGGAGTGTGGTTTGGGAACATTTTGATTACCTGATTCATGAGAACAGTCCAAGTATCTAAAGTGGAATTCCCTGCATAGAGGAGGAAAATCATATGCACTTCATTATTGGTGATTTTGGAACAATGGTGGTCATTGCAGGAATAAATTCAAGTCCTGTGTATATATTTCATCTTGAAAACTTTTATTTCCTGGTTGAACTGGCTCAGCAGGTTATAGAAATCAATAATCAGTACTTCTGAGGGGCAGGGTCAGTGTCCTGCCCCTCTGAAATGTAGTGACTATCAAGACGGTTTGTTCTGCTATGAAACCTAATGCTCACTTCTAACTTCCTGCAGCTGTTTTGTACCCATGCATTTCATACACACAGGAAAGACAAAAATTTGGGGCTAAAAATATTCAGAGTCAAAATGATAACAGTACATATTTCTCTTGCCTAAAACTCTGGGTCTGTATGTAAGCAAAGCTAATAAGATTTTGAAATGACGTATAGAATGTGGTCTAAATACTTGGGGTTTGTTTTCAGTATGAAGATCTCCGATATTTATTGACATTTTTGTTACAAAAATGAGCATATTGTAGGAGTGATACTGTAAGTTAATTGGTTATCATATGTGTTAGGCTAAGCAAAAAATGTGTGGGGATTTTTTGCAATACCTTTTCCTAACATTCAGCATGTTTATTTTATTGATGCTCTTTTCTTATCAGCAACCACTGTCACTGCTTATAATCACTGCTCACACCGTCTTATGATACAAACTCCTGAGAGAGACTAGCTGGGTTCTGTCCTGAGTTGGCAATATTATGCAATATAGTAGTAGCTAATTTCTGTTTTGAACAAACTATCTCACACCTATTAATATTTAATCTGCGAAAATTGCATTTGGGTGTTAACATTCTATTCAGATAAATGGGGGCTGTTCATGCCTTGGTAAGTGCCTTGTTGTTTCATTTTGGTTGGGAACAAACAAGGCAGCCGTGAATTCTTGTGCAGGAAAGAGTCAATCCTTGAAAACTGAAGAAATAGAAATTTCTAATTAAAATGTTCAAAATCTTTCTAAATAAACCATATCATGTAGGAAGTTCTGAAATTCATAAGCCTCTCTTACTGTTCTGCTTCCAAATTGCATTTCCATAGAAAGCTGATTTTTTCTGTTGTTTTATACAAATAATGTTGTGCCATGGGGAAAAGTACTATTTGCATTAATTTGCATTTAGGATTCCAGAGTAATCTGGCTCCTATACAGTGCAATGATAATCTAAACTTTGTTCTGGGTATTTCTTCAATTACTTTCCAGAGATTGGAGTAAAGAAACTATTATCATCTTGCAGAAATTGCCTTTAGGGATTTTATAAAGCTCTCCTCTCTTTGCCCCACAAAATTTAAAATTAAATATTATTTTTTAAAAAATGTCTTTAATTCATTGGATATATTACTTGAAGATCTAAAGGCAAAACATGGGAAATCTCACACCTGAACTTCCACGATATTCAGCACCCCTTTCTAAAGGAGAGTAGGTAGATGTAATGAATGTGAATTACTGATTGATTTGAGAAAATATAGTGAGTATCCCCTTTGCTGTAGAGTAACTGAACAAGCCTATAAAAATGTAAATGGTAAAATCTCGTCTATTGTCTATGAAAAAGTTTGATTGTATTCTTCCCTGACATGTCTATGTTACCCCAGCCTGCTTTTGTATCTAAGCTGTCAAAGATTTCCATAGATTTGAAAATCTGTCCCCTGTTCCCCATATGAAATGTCATTGTCAGTTTACTCCATGAAAAATGAAGTTTATTTGATGTGGTTGTCATGATACTTGTATAAGCTGTGCACCCATCACTTTTTTCTGCAAAGAAAAAACTGACATGATATGTAGTCAGATTTTTGTCTGCAGTGCCTTTTTTGCAGGGCAAAACTACAGTAGTGTATATTTCTTTACTCAGATTAATTTACAGAATACTGGAATATGTAATAGTCTAAGAAGAAGAGGGTAGATAGAATACTACACACTAGGATTTCCTGTCTGGATCGCTGTAGCTGGAAACACCAATTGGCAGCAGCTCTATTCAATGCATGTTCATTTTTGTCTATTGCAAACTTAATTGTCAAATAGTTATGAGGGCTGGTTGTAAATATTCACCCCTAAGCATCTATCTACATTTCTCAGGCTGTTTATTTCATTAGGACTAAAGGGTAACAATGGCCATTTAATGAATGATTGCTGAGGAGAACCCTCCTGACTCGAGTTAGTACTTTTATGTCCTTTTTTTTTGGTTTTTTTTTGTCTTGCTAACTCTTCTGCATGTAACAAGTGTATTCATATTGCAATTGGCCTGGGTTTTTTTCCACTATTGTTGGGTTTTGTCCCTTTCTATCGCATTTTAGGATTGCCATGTCTGTTTTCCCACTGGGTACCCCCTCCTATGTTAATCCACCTACCCAGACATTCTCTTATGTTCATACAGAAAGAGAATTTATTACGTATGTTTGACAACTACATTTGGCAGTTCCTCAGTTCTTTATCATCTCTGGGACTCCATTTGGCAGTACGGATTTGAGCATGTCCAAGCCCCTGTTGCAGCAGTATATCTACATGCTAAGGAACGATAATTTCCCACAGAAACCCTCAAAGTTCAGAATGGCCAGTGTCTAGTTGACTTAATGACTCGTATCTAGCAAGGCCAGTACCTGTACTGCAGCAGTATTGCTGTCTGTGGATGTTTATTTTCTCTTATATATTAAAGAATAGTATCTACTAAGTTCATGGAACACCTTAATTCAGGTCTTTTAGCATGGCTGTGTCTCTAGTACAGCTGTTTTCACTGTCCTTAGTTACAGTCTGGCCCAAATCACCTGTCAGGAGCAAGAGCAAAACCGGGTATTTAATGAGCCATAGAGCAGCCAAGAAGCAAATCCCACATTAGCAGTAGTTCAGGTATAAACTTCCTAATGGATGTTTACAAGTTATCATGAATGAAGTGAGATTTGGTGTTTTAATTAAATACCTTTCCCACTTTAGGAAGCCCAATTTAAAGTATGAATGTAAGTTATGGCCTACATTGACCTGCTATGCTACATTCTGGTAAATTGAGGCGTCATTTAAGTGAATATTTTGGTCTGTCAATCTTGCCTGAGCAGGTGTAATAAATGTAAAAGAAATATAATTTGCAAGTCTAGCTGCATTATATATTATTAATAATAGCCTCCAAGACATATCAGACACTGTAGAAAAGTGTAACATTGGTTGTGATGCCAAAGGACTTACACAAAAAGAAAACCAAGCAGATAAGAAGCAAGGATGTGACTAGAAATCTGTAGTCTTTCCTTTCAGTCATTGTAACTTCCCACAAAAAAAAAAAAAATCAGTTTCCTGTACTTCTTTCCACCTTTTCTAAGTTTGATTTATTTTATAATGCAGCTCTCACTCACTACAGCACTTCAGGCCTGATTTTTTATCCTTTTATTTGCGCTTATATGTTCCCCATTAATGTTGCATTTGAGTAGTTCAGAATCCTCCTGAAACTTGTAAAGCAATTTTGAGATCAAAATTTCTGATAGGGGAGAAGCAAAGGGAACAAGTAGTAAGGTCATCCAGAAGGTATAAATAACTCGAAGGGCATGTCAGATGTAGGACAGATGTAGCCCCACCTGTAGGACTTGATGGCCTGGACTCCTCCCTACTGCCTGACATGTTTTTGCCTTATTTCCCTATGGTCAGTCTAACTGCAAAGTACTCATTCTCACCTGACTTTTGGCCTAGGACACATCCCAAGAAAACAATATCCACTTTATTTTTCAGCAGCCTAGTCAGGTCTCCATTTTTGTTCATTGAACTCTCCCAATAGAAGGGGGAGATTTAACTTCTGAGCCACAGTGTGGTAAAGCTGTGGTATGGGATCATGGAAAACGTGGGGAGGATAGATCCATATTTTCTAAACTCTTCAAGGAGGAAGGGCACAGAAATGGAAAGCTGGCCTGTTCAAAACCAGCACAGAGACATTGTTTTTCTCTTGGGGCTAATGATTAATCTGCATCACTCACTGCCATATGGTATCCTGAACTGAACATTAATAAGAATAAAATAACACTCTACTTGAAATGATTAGTATTTAAATTATGTCAGAGTATTGAAAGGATTACAGATCTTCTTGCTTCCTTGCATAAATGGTCTTGTGGCACATATGGTAAAAAGTACACTTTTCACAGGGTAGATTTGTCTCCTAAATGAAGAGTTTGGGTTTTTTTCCTGTAAAATGTCACTGTTCAAGACAGGATTTGGGATTAGATGGATGACTGCTTTGATCCGTGCTGGCCATCCCTCTTGACACTCCACTCAAGGAGTTCCAGGACTAACACATGTGGTCTTGAAGATTTTTGATCATCTGTCTGCCTTGGGAGATGGAGGGTTTGCTCCATGATCTGCCAAAGTGGTGTGATGTGTTGAGATTTTCAGTCAAGCTTTAGGCAGCAGTGAAGTTTAGTGACAAATTATCGCCTACTCAGGAGTAGTCGATAGTACTGGCAGTGCTAAGGAGCCATTAGCTCTGTTGGAGTAACCTGTGCTACTGTAATTAAGAGGATATCAGGAAGTCTATGAAAGATTATTTTATAATCTATTGAAGAGCTCACCTCTTTTTTCTTTACCCCTCTGAAATAGAGTCAGCAAAAAAATGCCCTTATTTAGACTGAGAAAGGTTTGAGAGAGGAAAAAGCAGATGTCTGAAGTTATTCCCCAAATGCTTGCATTTTACATCTCTTCAGAAGTGTTGTTATTATTGTTAATGAAGGTCAGCATGCCTTTGACAAGTAGATAATGCCATAAACTGGGCTATTAATTTGGGTGAAAGTACTACATTGAATTAGTACATACTTGAAGAATTGCACAGTAAGTAATGAAACAATAGGATTGTGTTATCTCACCTAGAAGTGACAGATTTTATTTTGATTAACCACAGGAAATACTGACAGTGAATGCTTTTACGCTCTCCCTCTCCCTCTTCTTTTTACTCCAAACACTACATGGTCCTTCTTTTAGGACACCTTCACAGCACATATGGCATGAAAAAGTCTCCAGTCCTTGGAGAGTCCTGCCATGGAGTGTGGTAGTTAATAGTTCCTAACTGTGCCCATCCTGGCTCTGGATTTTTTGGCTGAAGTTTCTGAAGCTACTGTATAAATTTAGTTTCTCTAATGCTCACTTGAAAAATGTAACCCAAAGAGTTGGCTCATAGAGGAGTATATGATTGCTTGAATTCAACAGCAATACCTTGTATTTTTGGGAAGCGTTAAATTTGGATCATAGTTATTGTGGATCAGTGACACTGCATAGAGGAACAGTTTACCTTGAAACCAGTAGGCTGCAAGGAGATCTACAAATATTTGGACATATCCTCCACCACAACAGATGCTGCACCAGAAACTCTTGTTGTTAAAACTGCCATTAATGCTAAAATACCCTGGGTGTGTACGAGCATCTATGACTCTACTAAAATTATCTCTTCTAGTTAGTGATGACAGGTGAAGATCTTTGTGGGGTGGGGGGAATGATGAAGTCAGTGTCTTCACATTTTAAAAACTGAGTAAAAAACCCGATTCTTTCTTCACTTGGCTGCAGATAAGAAATCCCACTGAGCTCTGTTCTCACGTGTGCGGCAGTGGCTATGCCTGCATGGGTTTTTCTTTTTATTTTGAAGTAGTTTCTTTGTTTTAATCCAATTTGGGTAGCGATCTTTTGCCTGTTTCATGCAGAATATAAGCATATCCGCATGACCCCCCTTTTCTAGGGCAGTCTGGTGCAGTTCACAAGGCTCTCACAGCTGTCTTTGGCTTGGGCAATTGTCCTATAAATGCTTATGTGCCCAGAGTCTTGAACCCAGTGAACATAGCAGGACTAATCCTTTCTGCTTTGTATTCCATGGGACCTTTCCAGCTCTCATTATAGAACCTTAATGAAGACTTGGGAGCTTTTTTATCTTGACCAGGGTTTTTAAGGGCTCTAAGCCAGAAACACAAAGCTGTTACATTCCTGAGAGTAGTCAAGGAGTCCTGGTAAGGCTGGGATCCTTAGAGACACACTGTCACAAGGTCACACATCTCACTCAATGTTGTAACTCCAAAACATTCATTTTCTATGGATCATTTAGTATATATATTTTTTTTAAATAGTATGTTCAGCGTGATTCAGAGAGAATTGTAAATGTATTTTTGTACCAGGCCAGGAGGGTTTGTGAAACATGCAGATGGCATTTGAGGGTTCTGAAAGCCCCTTCTGAAGACTGAGCTGGGAGGAGTGGTGCCTGGTGCATCCTCTGCCGTAGCAGCTCCAACAGCAGTCCCAGATTTCATCTAGTGGGAGATCTTTTGTTTCCAGTCCAAAAGAGATTTTGTAAGTGAGTTGGCATGTGCACAGTGTGGAGAGGAAACTCAGAGCAAGATCCAAGGGTGATCCCTGTTGACCGAATTAGCTGCTCTTCTCTTGTTCAACTGTATACAAATTGCAATGTGACTTAATTGATCCAATAATTTTAGTGCTTTTCCCTTTGTTTGTTTAATTCAACAAAGCCCTTCCACTGACTTTCAGTAGTTTTTTTATTGAACTCTCAGGCAAACACAGTGAAATAATTGTGACTACTAGAGGAGCTAAGGTTGAAAAAGCTTTTAATTTTGCATTACTTTCCAAATACTCAGGGGCTGAGATTCAATAAAAACACCAGTGCTTTTGAATGTTGTTGTTGTTCTCTGTCCTGTATTAAATTATGTATTAATTTAATAAACGCTCTATTGAAAGATGATCCCCACTTATGTATGTTTAACAATGAAGCTTCATTCCCACGTTATTAAGTGGTGTATAAATCCAAATTAAAAAAAAACCAAACCCTTTGATTGAAGATGGTTATAATAGACCCATAATTAGAATGCATAACTTTGACCTTTTGTTTGCCAGTGTCTGAATAGGTAGTAAGTATTGGCCAGCTTTGGCTAGGTTGGCAGCTAACCCCAGCTGTTCTTTTGGAGTGGCAGAGGAGAGATAGGAGTGGAAGGGGAGACGAGATGCCAGCATTATCTCTGAAGTACAATCAGATTGTTGTTTTAGTTTGTGTTACTGTTAGCAAATCACAGTTTGATTGCATAAATGCATCTGTGCTTGAGAAGACTTGTAGCTAGGGAGCATTATAAGAAGTGCATAATTCTAGAAGAAAAATCTTTCCTTTTGTTCAAAAAAAAAAAAAAAGAAGACTTTTAATTATTGCAAAGAAGTGCTCTTGTTACCTCTTTCAAATATGCAGGGAGTGTGACGTGGTTCATGGATCTCTTCAAAAGTGGATAGTCATTAAAGTCTTGAATGTAAGATTTCAGAATGATTCAGTAACACGAGATTCAAATGTACAGGCTGTTCTAATAATTGATAGGAAGAAGCAAGTATCAGTGAAGGATTCTAAACTGTCATTTTCTGTTTTAAAAAGTTTCTTAAAAAAAGAAAAAGGAGCTGTAAAAAATTCTGTACCTCATTTAAAGCAAACAGCTATTAATAAAAAAAATCCTAATTTCAGTTTCTGGAAAGAAGTCCCTGTATAACCTTGAAAGAAGTAGATTACCTTTTTTAAATTTGCATTCAAGAGACCTAATATCTGATGTATAATTTCAGTACTACTATGTGTTACTTCTCAGGCCCTTGTGAAGGTAAATATCTTAAGCATGTTAAAAACCTAAGTACGTACATTTACTCATAATTCACATTTAAATTCATCCCATGCTGTAGAGTCTCCCGTTAACTACAGTCTTGATATGAAAAGAATTGAGCTGCTTTGTGTTCCACAATTCATTTCTACTGTTGCCGTTATTTATTTTACAAATGGCTAAATTAAAAATACTGCATTACTCATAAAGTATAATTACATCAGTTGTGCTGTTCTCGCTGATTTCTTTTACAATTGAGGCAGGCATCCCAAAAGGAGAATTTTCACTAGAGAGGAAAAACCTGTAGGTATTAGTGATTATGCATTTAAATCACTGTGTGTGGGTGGGTGTATGTGTAGAATTCCGTGAGAATGGTAAATGACTGTGAACATTCATTTGCGGTGCATTTCCAGTTCCTGGGAGCCCCACTCGTCTGCTGGTTTGGACCCTTCCTGAGCCTCCAGTTAGGGCAGGCTGGGACGGTGGAACCACCTCCTTGGTCACTGGTGGGGCTAATGATCTTTTGAACGTGGCTCACTGCAGTGCTCTTATATACCGAGGTTAAGGTGATTCTCTGAGGGAGAATCCTTTGACATCGGGGTGTGTTAGTATTATAAATACCTTAGGCAATTTGTAAGACTTATCTTGAACTGATAGGACAGAGTGTACAGAAATGGAGTGCTCACCTTGTACTAATCTTACCCAAAACTTTGCAAACTTCTGAGTCTTCTGTTCATCCTTCCCCCCTTATTTACACTAATACATGTCTTTACTGGAAGTGCTTAGTCGTGACTGCAGAGTAGCTCCTGCATGGGCAAATTTAGGTCATGCATGGGCAAATTTAGGTGCAGTAGAAAGCTGACCCAAGCAATACAGAGCTCGGTCTGAACTAATTAACAGGGATTCCCAGTGGAGGTGTGTAGGCAGGTCAGCAGTTCCCAAGTGAACACTTGAAGCATTTGTTTGTGCACACCAGATCTAAGGCAAATATCTGCACACTGTTCTTCTCTGTGGATACATTAGATGGGAGATGGGGCACCTTATTCAGAATATATTGCATCAACCTATTTTTTATTCACTTTCTTGGCAACCTCCTGAGGAAACAAGACATATCAAAATTAAAACAGCAGCAAAGAAAAATCAGTTACTGAGGTGAAGTTGAGAAAAGCAAAAGTGACAGCAGTTATATGAAGAAGCGCTGGCTCTTGAAGTTAAGCTGCTCTGTCACATACCATCAATTGGACTATTATCTGGCACAGGAGGACTGTAATAAATTGTCAGATTTTCTTCTTAGCTGAAATGATGGGATGGAAATTGTGCTGTGTATTTTTGGACAGGCATGGGGGGAAAACACCAGCATGTAGCTGATTTCTTCACATGCCAGACCTGCCATGATGCACAGACCCAATTTCCCAAACGTAGCTCTTGGAAATCTTGTATGATAAGGGCTGAGATGGTTAAAAAAGAAATCCTATCACCTCTCTGGGAAAAGAAAGTCAAGGAGGCAAAAACTCACTAATGAGGGAAAAAACTGCTTATATGTACTTACATATATTTAAAACAAAACAAATTGTTTCAGTTTTAGTTTTTTTTCTTCTTGTCAGAGAAAATGATGAGAAATTCAGGCTTTTGTATATCACTGTCTGGCTCTGTACTGTTTTCATTTGAAGTAAACTTTTACAGAATTCTAGTATGAGAGTATAGGTTCTTTAATAGCTGAACCTGATGATCGATGTTTCTGTGTGGGTCAGGGTATGGAAAAGATGTTATTACATCTGGAAGCAGTTTGTGGAGGTTTTATGATATGATTTACTTGTGATTGGAAAGCAGCTGGTAATAGTGATGGTATGATCAGTAGATAAAAGTACTCTTTCAAAATAAGTTCTCAGGAGCAGAACTTTTTCAGTAGAATTATTGTATGACTAATACATATATCTTTATATTATATGTGTAATAGTAAGTAGTTGATACCCACACTAAAAGCCTTAGCTGAATTATAACATAACTTCTGTAGACAACAATTAGTTGAATTAGCTTGCATGGCCAACACGCTAACTCATTGCAAAGACTTAAGGATTTGAAGTGTATTACATTTTTCTGAAATATTTATAATACTGTAAAGAACAAGTTCTTATTTGGCAAGTACTCTACATAGGCAGAAATACCCTAATAGTAGGTTGAAATTCTAGGTGAGTAACTTTAGAAGCCATTAAGGCTGCCAGCTTTGTTCCCCTACTTCATTATGACCATTAGCTGGGCATTCACCTTTTCCTCTGTTTTCCAGTCAGCTGCAGCAGCATTTTGGTTGTGTAAAAACACACAATTATGAGCTTTTCAGAGAGCTTGGGGAAGTTCAGACAGTGAATCAAACACAGCAGAAGAGAATGGGAAAACATATCCACTGCATTCAGCTTTCTTTTTGTGCATCTTGGCAAGCCATTTAATGTGGAAGGTTCAAGCTATGAACTATGGCAAAGACTATCTCATTGTACTTTGTGAAGTATTCTGTGTTTATATTTCCATTATTTGATAGGGTCATAAAATGTGCGTGTTGTATTTAGATCTTCTCTGTTGGCCAAAACGGATTGTTGTGCATCAGTATTTCCGTATCAGTTCAAAGGTCTTGGTAGTAAATTCTGAAATAAGCTTCATTCCACCAGAAAAAAGACTCTTAATTTAATGGAATCAATAAAAAAGCTGTTTGAGCACATTGAATTGTAAGAAAGAGTGGAACAACTAGACAGCGTAGCAGAAGCCAGTGGAAAACATGTCATGGACTGGATCAATCAGAAATATGAAGACTGTAAAAGAATCAGCAAGTCTGACAGAATGCTAGGAAACAGAAGGCAGAGACGAGAATCATGCAGTGGTGAAAAATCCATTATTTACTTGCATTATTCCACTGCCATCAGAAACTGAGCCAAAAGTGGAGGTGCAAGAGCACATCGAAGAAGTGTAAAAAATCATCATTCAGGAGGAATGCACTAACCTGAGCAAGCTGTAAACAAAAGTATGTAGTTTGCATCTAAACAACCAGGGATGGAAGGAAGGAGGGAGCAGCTGCTCTATCCAGTTTTTACACCATGCTAGAAATGATCCCAGGATCATTTCAAAATAAGAAAACTTATTGGCAAAATGTTTCGAAAGATCTAAAACCTCACATCGATGTGGAAAGGATTGTAAAAAACTAAATTATGCCAGCAAAACTTCTGTAATAGGACTTTTTCCTTCCCTGCTTCTTTAGGATTTCTTGTTTGTTGATTAAATAAGAAATACACTGGAACCTGTTGGAATAATTCCTTGGAATATTAAAAGATTAAAGTCTGTGACAGATTAATAGAAAAGAATTTGTCACGGATTGTCAGGTAAATTATTGCTTTGGATTAGAAACTTGATAAGACGCTAAAAACAGGGTACGAATAAGCAAACAATTTAGAACAGCGTTGCCTCAAGGTTCCACTCTGCTACAATAAAAAAGACTTAAAGAAGTTGCAAACTGATTGATAGCACATGAGAAAATACATTAGTGAATGTCAGAGAGGTCCAAGGATTTTCAAAGATTTGATCGTGGCTGAGAAACTTTGGTTTCACCTTTTTAATACTAACAGGTATTCCGATTGTTTATAGATGGTGCATCCTCTAAAGGATTGTGACAATGTGTGTTTAAATCCTTCTCAGTGTTGTAAATATACATTGCTACTTTTCTATGTTTTCTTTTACTAGTGGAAAGTAAGGCTTCAGAGGACTATGCACATAGTTTCATTATTTGGGTGCGAAATTTCTTAGTGTCATGTCAAACCCCACGATTTAACTTAAACCAAGTATTTCTTTAAGAAAAACCTGGATTATTCTATGAGCTGTTGCTATTACAATTGATTTTTTTGGCACTTTCGGTGTGGGTATATATCTTCATTTTGTGACTGAAGCAGTGGGCAACAAATCTTTACAAGCCTTTACAAAGCTCACCAACCATGAAACAGATTTCACGTACCATCTGCTGTGTGAAGGACACATTAAAGTAGTCCCCCATTTCTCCAAAGCATCAGCACATTCATGCAAATCCCTATTCTCCTACCTGCACTTCTGAAAGTGATGGAGTGTACTGTCTGCACAGTTCATTGAGTCACATTTGAACTGTGCAGGCTCATTCCCACAAAGGCTAGAGAGGTGGATAGCACCGAAAACGCAGCACTCATAGATGTATTCAGCGTTGTCATTTGCACCAGGGGTAGTCAACTCCTTAATATGGATAATTACTCTGAGAATTCACTTTAGCCAAAGTCTCATTAAGGGTAGAACAAAATTTTATAAAAGCAGTTAAAACTTCTGGAGAAGGGTAAACTCATGACATTCAATGCTGAATTAATAGCAGTTCCTCAAAGAATTAATCGGTTATTTGTCACAGTTGAAGTTACTGTGTTGAAAGTCTATTTGAAGAGTGAGACAAAAAACAAAGAAAAATGAAAATGCATGAGTAATGAGTTCAGGGTTTGTTTTTTTTTTTTTGCTTGTGTTGCTGATTGAACCAAACAATTTAACCTACTTAAATCAAGTGTAAAGGCTTCTCATCCAAATTGATTACAATTATTTTTGTACCCCAGAAGAAGTGTTTCAGGTGACAGAATCTAGTGGTGCACCAACATCTGTAAATTACCACCTTGCTGTAGGTTTCTACTTGTAGCAAGATGATCTTGGCTTGAAAGAGCTAGCACATGGAAAGATTTCTTGACAATCAATGTTTCTGACTGTTAGTGCAATGCTCAAACCCCCCCCCCCCAGTATTATTAATTGTCGATAGAAGAGTGGTAGTCAGCAAAATCCAAAAAATATTAAACTGTTCATCACAATCAGTAAAACACAGCAGCTGCCTGGAGACATCTCAGACCTTTAGAAACAGAACAGCAGGCAGTCTGCAATTTATCACTGCTGAAACCCTGTGTATAGGCCAAGTAGCCTTTGAGTAGATTTTAGCACTCATTGACATGTATTGCTTATATTCGACTTTGATATTCACGTGCACGTTCCATACAGTTACAGCATTGAAAGCATGCCATTCCCAAAAGTGGTCCTCAGAGTCCAGGACATTTCCACTTCCATATGACAGGAAATCCAATCCCAAGCTTCGCTATGTGGGTTCTGTGCTGTTAAAATATGTACTTGGAATGGGACTTTGATTGAGGCAAGATTTTTTGCAGGTATATCTGTTTCATTGCTTTACTCAGAACTTTTATTTTGCAGGAAAATAGCTCCTTATTTAAAGGGAATAAAGAAGGTGCCTCCTGTGTAAAACTGTCTCTTTACTCTCTTGTAGGGTTTTTATCTTTTTTGTTGAGTAGTGAAGTAAGTTTAAAAGAAATTAAATTCCATCTCTGGAATGCCTGGGTTTACTACAGATTGAATTGGGAAGTTTCACTGTTTGAAGAAGTTTTCTCTTTTATTCACATCTTGCAGCTCAGAGCTATCTCCATCATGTCATAAAAGAAAACAAGTATGTAACAGAATGAAGTAAAAGAGGCAGATTTTTATAAGTGTTAGCTGGGGGGCTTTCTTGTCCTTCAACATTGATTTTTACTAAATGCCATAGGCATAATTCTATTCATTCTTGGGAAGTGATTCCCTAAACTGCAGTATAAAACTTGGCTTATCACCTTAAAGACAATCTCAGTCATTCTGGAAATCTCATAAGGTAGTCTCACAGGAAAAGTTCCTTTCATTTGCTTACTCTGGTTGAGTTTCTCTTATCATGCTATCCAAAGGCAGCTTGCTCAGTTTTATTCATTCTTCCCCCTATTCCTCTCATAAATAAGCCTCAAAGAGACTGCAGTGCCTCAACTCTAACATTGTAAACCTTATTTGAAAATGATAACAGAGTGGAGGGTAAAAAACTTATGATCTAGTCCAAATTTTGAATTAATGCCTATCTGTCCCAAATCAATGTTTTCTTAACTGCAGATTAAAAGGAAAAAGTAATTTTTCATTTTTAAAGTAATCCAGGAGTCATTTCAAGATTCATTAAATAAGGCTGTGTCAGTCAAACTTTACAGCAGGCTGTTACTTTCTCAAATGCATAGTATGGACATTTAAAGAAAGAAAAATTCTATATAGTGTCTAATACTGGAAGTGAATTCAGCACAATCTCCATTCACAGTACGAGTTGTTAGTGACAACATCCTGTGCTTCCATCATTTGTCCTACCTGAATATGGTCTTAGTGTTAGTTTATAAAGATTTGGAGTCTACAGCTAGGAGAACACCAGAAAAATTAGAGAAATAGCAGATTAATCTCTCCTTGGCTGTGTAAACATAATTCTGTATATTGAATTGAGGGGTTGCTAATCCCTTACAATCATATTTCTTCCAATTAAGTTGCAGGGCTTTAAATACTTTCAATCACAGGAGGCTGAAGAAGCAAGTGCAATGTCAGGAAGGAGAGGAGGGTGGTAATCCTAAATGAAAGTAATTTTATTAGGAGAGAAAGCAAGCAGCAAACAGAAGTTCTGAAGTGGAGAAGTTCAGAAAATAAAAGATTCTGCAAAATGCTCTGACCCCCTAGGGAAGCGAAGAAATAAAACTGGGATTTTCAGCTTGATTAAAGTTTGATTTATGAGCTGCTTTTTGTTAACAGCAGTGGAACAGGAGGAGGAGAAAAAGGATTTAACTTGTAAGGAAGAAAATTCTTTTGGAAATTGCCTTCAAGTTCATGGAGTTTAAAAAAAATTGTCAAATGGAATTGTTTCATAAGTCCTCACCTCCTAGCGTCTGCTTTGCCCTCTGCTTCCCCCCAGTCCATAGTTTGTAATAAATTACAAATAATAGTGAAGTGACCCAAAAACATGGCAGGTGAGTAGTTTGATATTTTATTACCATTCAAGAGCAAATAGCTTCATACTGGGGCAAATCGCCTGTGTTTATATTGTGTACACTCTTACATGGGTGCCACTAAAAGGCTGCAGGAGGTGACCGGCCTCATTTCTCTACGTGGTGATCTCTTGCACAGAGGCTCTGATATCTAGGAGATCAGAAGGTGGAAAAAAGTTGTGAGAAGTGCTGCCCAAAAGGGTGCAGTCTTCCACAAAGAGAATTAAGATGAGGGAAATGTAAAATAATGAGGAGTCTCTAGGGTTTTTTTTTTCCTACTGGGAAGGAGCATGTGTAAAGTTAGGATTGGGAGGGAGTGGTTGGTGGTCCAGCTTTCTTCTTGTTCTGTGCATGGAGAGATTTCTCCACCCTTGTTTTATCAGCCTCTTGCCCCAGTTTCATGCTGGTCATGTCAGCACTCAGTCCACAGCAAATGGGAAAACAAATCCTCATTTGATCCTGCTGTCCCTTCATCTGAAAAACGTTAGGTAAGTGGCTCCTGGAGCCAGCAAATTAGGGCAGGGTGCTGTTCCCATGGGTGTAGTTCTCCAAAGTGGTGACATTCTCCCTTAGCTCCAAAGAGAGACAACGCATTAAAAGTTACCAATTCTGTGCTGCACTGAAGGGTTAACAAAAGTGCTGTCATGCTCTGTAGGCAATAATGGGTTCACATTGGCTTGCAAATTGAAAGTTACTATTGTAGAATACCTTTTGAAGGTAAATGTAGGAGTAAAATTGCTTTTCAGTTTGAATTGCCTTAGACACTGAAAATTCTGAATTGTCATCGTAAAAATTCAGGCAGCTCGTGCTTTAACAACCCTTCACCTTCCATTTTTAGGTAAAGTACCAAATCTGTGCAAAGTAATAACACCGAGAGATTTATTTTTTTCCACTGAAAAGACATCATAACTTGTTGTTCATAAAAAGTTTTAAACGCTGACCGTGCTAGGACAGTTTCGATCACTTTGCAATTGCATTAAATACTTTATTAATTTCAGTTGGTCTAAATAGACTCCCAATATTTCATGCTAATAACAATGAAGTTGTCACTGTACTAGTTGCTACTGTAATTTAATTTATAAACACTCAGACTGTGAATTCTAAAAGTTTACTTATTCAGTTTAACTATACCCAGTTTGCTAATGCATACTATAGCTGTGTGAGAAACTGGAGAAAGTATAAATAACTGATTTTAAAATATTTTTTCTTCCCTTAAAAATATAAACCAGTATATACTGTATATAATTTTATAGAATTCATTACTTTAAAATGATCTTGGGTGTACATCAGCAGATATTAACATCTGCCTAAAAATAAGGGTACAGACAGCCATGGCATTATGCATCTGATGAACCAGCAAAATCTCTATTTCACTGCTTCAGCAGAAGTCAGAATGAAATATAAGTTTCCCAACTATTAGCCAAAGCAAGATTTCCAATCTGAAAGGCAGCAGGCTAAAGTTTGTCTCTAATAGCTGGTGATGATGGGCAATAATATATCAACACTGTCAGTATAGCACAATTTAACCATCCTCAGTTTGCTGTTCTCATGTGTGTGATCCTCTCAGAACACTCGGCCACGGGTATGTGATACCAAACCATTGTAGGGTGGTAGGCACAGGTACAGCTTTACCTTTGGGCCTCCTTTACACCAGAATGCACAATCTGGTCTAACTCCTAGTCCACCTGGCAGGGGAAATGGAGCAGATCTGGGGGTGGTTATGTTCTTATGTCCCCTTTCCTTTCCCCAGCTTCAGGCACCTTCCTCTTCCCATCAGTGGGGCACAGAGCAAAGAAAGTCCATGGAAAAGGTGGCTGGGAGTCTGATTCAGGAATATGTAAGGAAAGAGGGTACTTGCAGTACTACATCCCACCAAAATGAGAGCAGAAGAGGTGGCTCCCCTCACCCAGAGATGCCTCTGCTGGCAACTTTGCTACAGGTACATCCTTGAAGAGATTATAGCTCTGTCAAGAGAGAGCCAGGTTAGTTAAAAGCGGAGGGAAGAGATTTGAAACATCTAAGGGTTTCACAGATAGATTATGTAACAAATATATTGGCATGAAATCGATATTAAATGTTTGTTAAAGACATCATATATTGGCAGGAAAATCTCAGCAAATGCTCCCATCACAAGTATGAAACCTGACTCTGTCTCTGGGGTTTTTGCTTCATCAGTGTGTAGGCATCAGGACAAATACAGACACTGTAGGAAAAAGGAAAGATTGCATATCAAATGTGTTTGCTTTAATAAAGGCAGAGCACCTTCTCTTCCAGTGCTGCACAAATATAATATTAGGCTGGAAGCAGCGACAGTAAGTACTGGTGCATTTAAATGTACAAATATCAATCTGTAAAGTCAGTGTCTGAGATTAGAAAGCACAATTTAGTGTCTTCTCTGTGTTGAAGGCTTATCTTTATTACAGTCTACATGGTAGGTGGCTTCTGCATGTAGACATTTGTCCCTACAATCATCATGCCTTTAAGACTATCTTCCTGTCACTTGAGTGTTTCTAGTCTGTCTCTTAAACACTTAAAAAAGCTGGACTGTCACAACACTCCTGGCTGCCACTGTCGAGTTCTTGGAACAGAAGTGGCTTAAGTACTGCTGATGAGTGTTATCTGTAATTTACCACGAGAAGCAGAAACTTTCAGGGTTAAAAGTCTGCCCTCTGATATCTTTTCTGCGTGCTATTTTATTTTTAATGTACTCTTACAAGGTGGCTTTGAAGTCGATTCACATAAAAGAGCCTCCAGCCGTACATCTTACAAAAAGCACGTAGACCTCATTTAATCATTCCTTTTATTCCTCTGACTTGAGTGTGATCTCTGTTCCACTCTCACTGATGGAGCTGGCACTTTATCTTCATCCAAATTTATTCTTGATCTAATTCAATAGAACACACAGCAGAACAGATTTCCAAAGTGGAATAATAGCCACTCAAATATTGTTTAAGCCTACCACATACAGAGGCAACAATTTCAATTTCTTCAGAATTATGTTCCGTTTTCAGCAAACATGATTATTCTTTCTGCTGCTTATTAAGGTATCATCTAGGTCGCAGCATGTCCACTATAGGCCAGACGTATTTTTCTGTGATCATTGTTATACCTGTTGTGGTGGAGTGATTTTTTTATCCCC
This sequence comes from Sclerurus mexicanus, assembly GCA_013396755.1. Taxonomy (NCBI): domain Eukaryota; kingdom Metazoa; phylum Chordata; class Aves; order Passeriformes; family Furnariidae; genus Sclerurus; species Sclerurus mexicanus. Next base: position 1,541,825 of record VWZF01000574.1, on the reverse strand, counting down.
ATGTTGAAGAACGAGTTTTATTTTCCTCAAGCAAAAAGTGGCATGGTTCTGCTACTGAGTGAGGAACTTCACCTGCTCATTAACAATGAAATTTAACCTTTTTGATTTGTATTGTGGTTCCCAGATGAAATTCTTTAGTAGTGGGAACTGCCGCACCTATTTTCATCGGAATGAAATGGATAGATCAGCAGAAATACATTTATTGCTCACTTGCATAGAAATACTACTCAGCCTGCAGAAGAAAAATGCTTTGGAATTTATTACTGTCTTGAAATTTTGGGTCAGGTGGTGATTGTTACCTTTTCCCATCCACCTCTGTATGAGTAGAAGTGTAGGTCAGCTGAAGTGCAATTGGATTTAAAAGCTGGGATGTCTTTTCTCATTAGCCATTACACGAAGTAGCAAAAAGATCTCTATTGCATAGATTCATCTGGGAAATAACTTTGAGAAACTTTTGCATTCAACTGTCTCCCTTTCCATTCTTCGCTAAGCAGCCTCCTAGATAGTAAATGTAAAAGAAAAGCATTATTAGGGTAAAGTGAGTCCTGAATCAATCAAAAATTATTCTTGTCATCTAAGTGTTATTTCTTGATGCGATGTTTGCTGGGAAGGGCACTATTTTTTACTTCTTAAATTAAAGAAATAAAAAAAGGAGGGGGCAAAAGGGCCGCCCATCAAACTTTAGTCGTGTAATAATACCTAGGTCAGTTATTCTAATATTCTGGTTCCCAAGCTTACAAAAGTAAAAGTATAATAGATATCTTTATCTTACAAGGATATCCTGCACAAGGTGGCTGTCAAAGCCAAAGCACATACAAGCCTGGAGTACTGTGCCCATCAGCCTTTGATATAGTGCATGCAGAAGAGAATCACAAATGGGCACAGAGTTCATAAATTAGCAGCAGCACTGCTGTCACAATTGTGCCATGACTATGACATGTCATTTCCTCACTGTGATTAACTGTGCTTTTCCAGAAACCCATTTTTCAGTAGAACAAAATGGGAAAATTAAGTTTCCTTTATGTTTCACCGAGTTCATTGTGACCATAGACCCCCTGATCCAAACTGGTTAAATGTTAAAGCAATTTAGCCTCTTTTCAGCTCCAATTTCTGCTTTCAGAACCTGAGGACCATGAACTCTGTGTTACTAAAGGGTAAACTCCATTTTATTTTCTGTTATGTAAGCTAATTTGTGAAGGGTTCTCATAATGTCATGTCGTCAAGGAGATTGCAAAGAGTGTCTTAAAGTTCAGGCCAAACATGTGAATTTGCTGTTCGTGTTACAGGATTAATTAGCACTGACTTAGATCTGTTTGAAATGTTCAGACTCTACAATTCAGAAAAGGGAAAGTCTCATCTACAAGTGATCTGAGACCTTAAACAAATTCCATCAGAAGTGTATTTAGAGCAGAAATTGGGATTCCTCTGTCGAACCCATATCTGTTCCATTGATTCATTATTTCTCACTTAGCCTTCAATTCTTTCTTCATTAGTGGTTGTCATATTGCTTACATTTTTATAGGGGCATGACACCTAATTATTACGTTTGGCAGACTCTGACACAGCCAAATGTATTTTAATAAATAATAAGGTGTTATGACTGAAATGAAAACAGCTCATATTTTCACCAGTGTTCTCACTGCGTAGAGTCCTCAAATATAACCAGACCAACGAAATACAAGTAGCCTTAAACAAGATCCCAAGATACAATTCCTTTCAATGATAAGGAGGCAATAATTTATAAATAAAGAAGCAGGACATCAGAACAATTAATTCTGCTTCGCCCAGCTCTGAGGGAAAGGGGAATGTGTACAGCTCACTGAGGTTTTTTGCACCATTACTTGTATAATTTAGATGTGGTTTCACCTGTACGATTAGTTATGGTCAACTTTGTCATGTCTTAGCTGTTTCTTATCTGTACCAGGTTAATTCCTACAAAGGGTTTCTGATTTGGTTTGGTTTGTTTCTTTAATTTGCTAATGTATCTATTTTCTGGACGTCCATATGATTTTATTTTCCCAGATAACCTTTTCATCTTGTGGACCACAGATTTTCTCATAACCCTTCATCACATCAAACGTTTCTTCTCAGTAACAGAGTAGCATTATTTTGAATTGTATCTGACTCATTTTTTTTGCCAAGTGTGGCTCAATATTGCATTAATATATTCTTGGTCATCTAAACATTGTCAATCTAGGGTTCTGGAATTTCTCGGGATCCCTGAAAATTCAAATTATGCAATAGCCAAAGAATATACATATGCGTGCATCTCTGTGTATGTGGAATACTTTGAAACAACTTGTTACTATTAACTAATATGTTATTTGTGGTTCTCAAAGATGTTTGTTTAAAAGAGTTTGATCCTCTTCATGCTGCAAGAGTAGATGAAGATTGATTTTTAATTTTTTTAATTAAGGTTCCCAGAAACATGAAATAAATAAAGTGCTGCAAAGACATATTCTGCCTTGGCCAAATGGAAGGATTGAAGAAAGTTCCCAAGATAATGAACACAGATGGATTTGCCATTATCCCTCACATAAGGAATAACAACCCCCAGGATTTTATGCTTTTGCGTGGCTAAATCATGCTAGATACTTGTGAGTCAGCATTCCAACAGCAATTTCAATTTGTCCATGGCTGTGAGCGCTGCACTGACAAGAGCACACAGCTGTGCTTCCCCGCGGCGCGGCGACAATCCGGGCTCGCGGCACTTGCTGGTTATGCGGGAGCCGTGGCTGGGACGCGCCAGATGGATCCCCCGTAACTCTTTCTGATGGATGCTCTCTGGTTTGTTTGCTCACAGTTCAGCGTGTCGGTGCTTTATTCTCCTTTTTGTGTGACTGGGCGGCAGACAGCAGTGCTGACTCTTTATCGTGCTCTGCCCTAGCGGAGGAGCGCCCCAGGAGGAGGAGGAGTGGGCCAGGGCACGACAGGTCTCTTTGGCAGCAGCTCAGGTCCAGACAGGTTCAGCTCAAACCTCTAATCATTTGGGATCTACCATGCACTTATCTATTACTGTTGATTATGTTTTAATGAATGGCAGTTGTCATGCACGACAGCAAAACCATTAATTAGAGTCTTGATAATTTTCATGACTCTGGCCCTGCAATAACAAAATACTATTACCTTAGTTATTGCTTCTTTAATTGCCACTGGTTTACAGGTGAATGCACAGTGGATTTACTGCTGAACTGCCATACAAATACATTTGAAACAACAGCTGGGGTTTATATGTGCTGAGTTCAACATGCAGAAGAAATTAAAAATTTCAAACAGAAAAGGTTAAGGGACTCTTCTGTTTTCTGAAAGCACTAATCTCAGTGGTATTTAAATACATAACAGTTCTGTGTTTTCAGACGTTTCAGATGCAATTTTACCAGCCCTTTGAGAATTAATTCCGTGCCTTTCCATCTACTTCTATATGTAATCTATATATTCCCACTATGAAGATTTTTTTTTAAGGTTTATTTCTAGCTAAATATTGTATGGCAGTAGCTTGCACTGAAAACAAAAAAACTGCAATATTGAGGAGAAAAAGAAGAGAAAGCTACTCCTACTCTATCTGTTCCAATCTGGAGAATAAAGGGTGAGCCTTAATCAAATGGATATATCCTTTGGTGAACGTAATAGTGTGGCACTGGCTATGAGTTCTCTTCTGAGCTTTGTAAATGAAAGTCAGGAGTTCAGTGGAGTATTGGAAACTGCGTCATCTGGGGATTTATAAAGGGAATATATGGCCAAAGGATTCTTCCTCAGGGCTTCAGCTGTTCAGGAAACGTGGAGTCCTATGGAATACAGATATAAGCATATAAATGCTCAGAAACTCCTAAGTTTTGTTAAAATTAACAAAATATATTTCAAGGTTAAGCTGAATTATGGTTTTTTTTCCTGGATATTTCTGGAAGAATGGAATATAATAACAAAATTAGCTCTATAAAGGTGACCATTAAGAAAGTGCCGATCAAATGGTTAAGCTGTTTTTCCATTGTTTACAAATCTCTGGCCTTCTTTTTTATTATCTTAATAATACTTCTGCAATCCTGTAACCCAGAAATAAATCCCTGCCCATGGTAAGAAGGCTGAGGAAATCTCATTCTTCTGAACATTTTTTAATTAGTTTGGATGGAGGAAAAAAGGCAATTCAGGCAAAACAAGAATAGTTCTGAACAGAACTTGTTGCTCCATGCTTTCTCTCACCTGACATGTTTTTAAAAATGAGCTTATATTCATTGCGTGAATATATTCCCAAGCATGCTTTTTTGGGGACTAGGATTGTTTTAAATGGATGTGAGATGAATCCGAAAAGTTAGAGATAGTTTAGCCCCTGGTTTATGCCTGCCAGCTCAGGAGTAGTGTTGTGGGCTACCAAGGATGGGAACAGTCCACTCTCCTCTTCACCTTGGCCTTGTGCTCCTCCTCTCTTTCCTATGTTTACTCTGATTGCCAGGGTAGCTGGTTTGTTTTCAAGCAATTCTTCAGTTTTAAGTACCTGTTCTACTTAAATCTACCTCTATTTTAAATCTACTTTGCTTTTAGCGTTCGCAGTCCAATTTAGTTTGTATTAAGTTACCTGAAAGCTTCACTTGAGCCCATAAATAAAGTAAATTAAAACAGAATCCAAGTTTTAAGTCTGTTTCCTGGCAGTTACTCACTAACATTGAAGGTAATGTAATTAATTACTCAGTTTCTTAAGAGACTTGTAATGCTGGATATCTTGTTACAGCTGAAGTGGAAAAGCAATATTTGAATTTCTGTTGTTATTGCTGGGTTTCTGTATTTAAAAAAGGCTGAGGGGTGATTGCAGATCTGTGGATTTACAGATAACAATCCTTTCATCAGCCAGTTGTGTGTTTCACGAGCACAGGATTTGTGCGTTGTGATAGTTGCCATGGTACCCACATGTGTACCAGGAAGATTGTTGGGAAAGTGTGATTTATGTTCACAACAAACTGAACTAAAAAAAAACCCCAGTGATCAGAGGTGACTGGTACATTTTAAGTTGTGTTCTTTAAAAATAGAAACCTCTTTCTTTTTGGTGTGAGGCCAAAGTTCTGATTCTCCTCGCCAAGAAAATGCTAACGTGGAGATATGCTAATAATTTGGGCACGGGTCCTGGGCTGGTACTTTAATACATCTGGCTCCAGAACACTCTCATATAGCAAATGCTACAGTCACTCGAGGTAAAATTTAACTGCATGAAGGGATTTAGCAGGATTGCTAATACCTCTTTTAAGAAATACAGCAAGATGCAGCTTGTTTTATTGGAGTGGCCACTGGCCCGTTGGTCACAAATGACACCTTTTTATTTCCATCTCCTGCCTCGGGCTGGACCGTCAGTACTTTGGTAGGAAATCAGGGTGTTCATTTCCTTGCAGCAGGATGGGGAAAGCCAGCATTGCATCTTCAGCATCTTCCTCAGGCTGGAGGGGAGGAGCAGCAACTGCTCCAGGCTCTGGAGCGTTCCCTGTGCATGGAGCGTGGCTGGGCCAGCAGGGTGGGATCAAATCCAGGTGCGTGGGATGGCTCAGGGAAGGGACAGAGCCAGAGGGAAAGGAAAACTGTTTTAAGCGTGAACTTTTCCTCTTGAAGTTTGAATTCTTCCTTCCTTCCAATTAAGAGAGGTGACCACTTAATTCCACCTAATTAGGGAGTTTTTTAGATCTATTCTCCACTGTACAGGCCAGCTCAGCATCTTACCTTTGCCGTGAACTCTAATGGATTAATCGTTTCTATTGCACTGTTTAATTACTTCAGTTCAACGCTGATTTACTTTTGACTTCTAATTGACTTTATGAATACCATTATTTGCACTGTGTGACTCTTTAAGGAGAGACTGATAACATTATGATTTATTTGACAGTAAAAATAACAAAATACCTACAGGGAACATTGTTCAAATAGAGTATTATGTGGGTAAACTTGTTGTATAAAACATTATAATGTGGAGAACATCATTTTTTTTACATATAGGCCAAAGGCTATGGTACTCACAATTTGGTAATTTCTCTGAATTGCTGATGTTCACTTCTGTTGAGTAGTTTTGTTTCCCCCTTTTATTTTCATGCTATTGAATCAAAATCTCCGTTTTCTGAGCATCTGGAAAGTCTTTCATTTTAAAAAGGAGCTTCTACCCGTGAGGACTGAAATAAAAAACCTCAAAATATGAATCCTGAAGATGCAAAAACCATAAAGGTAGAGGTGAACGTAGCTCTAGAAAATGTTCTTTTAAGTGTGACATTTTGCTTGATCTTTGAGTTCCATTTTCATAAAGTCATCTGGTTGCTCAGCTTTAAGAGACGTGACAATTCTTATGTGTCATTGGATGTCTTTGGTGCCAAAGCATGGGAAATGTAGTGTAAAAATGCACTTTCTGAAGAAAAAAGAGAGAGGGGCAGATGTCAGCCTCTTCTGCCAGAGGAGAAATGAGGGAATACCCAAAGTTTTTCCTCTCTTTCTCTTCACTGTGCCTCGTTGCCCATCAGGGGAGCCCAGGTTTGTCCTGTACTTAGCTTTTAAACTGCACAGTTTAAGTTCTGTGTTTTACATCTGTACCTGCCAGCTAGGAAAGGAAACCTGACCTTTTGTAAAAACACAATAATAATCTCTGTAGTTGATTGTACAGCAACATAAAATAGTGTTTTAATTATTCTTGCTGTGATTTGATTGTCTTTTACGTAGGATTTTGTTTTCCCTCTGGATGCCTCCATGGTTTCCAGCCTCTGGCCATAGCTAAAATATTCCCTATACATTTTGCAAAACAGTTTATAGTCTCTGTGGCATTATAATAATGCAAAATTTATTTTGTCTCTAATAAATATATTATTAATCCATCAATAATGAAGGATTAATGTTTATCCTTTTCTTTCTTTGGCTGGCTGTCATCAGTTGTGAAGTGGAAAGGTTTTTTATTTTCTTTTATTTAGTTTCTTCCCTGCCTGGAACCATTTTCTCATTCAGGTTAACACTTACTCAATTTATGTAGTGTCCATCTCCTACCTTGAAGAGCAAGAGTCTTCTACTTAATAAGAAATACTTATTGGCAAATAGCTTTGTTTCATAAACAGAATGTTTCCTTCAGAGAGTAATTGGTTTGGGATTTTTTTTCTGCTTACCAAAGAAGCTTATCAAGTCCTTTTACAGAATCCTTAATATTGTTGTTTTTCTTCCCTGAATGTGAATAAATGCTACAGTGAGTCTGGAGGAGAACTGGTTCCTAAGTTATCCCTCTTTCTTGAAATAAAAGAAAAGGTATTTCACACTTTCACAAATTGTGAGTTGTGACTCAGTTTTCGGAAAAAAACCCCAGTCTATTGTTGAGTCCTGTAAACAAAACAATCCCTGTGACTGCAGACTGTGTTGCTTCAAAGGCAGGAAAGTCTCCTTGGCCGTGTAAAGAACAAGGCAGCCTAGAACAACCTCTAATAATGCAATAGAGTCATAGGTCAAATTTGTTGGACTTGGAGTGAGAAAATATTTTAAAGGCTGATGTGCTGATGGTCTGTCAATATTAGGACTAAAGTGAGAATCGGGTAGACAAATCTAGTGGGCATTTGTCTAATTAGCAGTGACCTGTATTAAAGCAGAGCTGCCTGAATTAAATGAGTTATTGCTCATCTGGTTCTAGCTTTCTTTGGATCTGAGAATCTGATAAATCTCAGCTAGAATGCTAATTCTGTCCTTCTGGGTTTTTTTTCCTCTGAGGCATCTTTTCCTTTAATAATGAGTTTCTTCATTGTTTTTAAATTTAGGACAGAACCCTCTTTTTTTTTTTTTTAAATGAGAGGATTATCTTTTAATTTCTGCACTGAAATATGTAAATACTTTCAAGGGAAAGCACTGGGAGAGGTGGGCAGTTTAAGTAGAATCAGATCTGTTGCCTTCACACATAAGAATAAAGTATTGAGTAGGAATCTGAAAATTTAACTTCTCTGATTCAGAAGATTTTAAAAAATAATCTCTAGCATTTAGCACCTTCTGTTTTCAAACCTAAACCTCTTATTTAGGGAGTTCTATGCTGCCACTGGTTTAGATTTCTTCAAGTGGGCACAGGTGTTGCCCAAGAGCCCAAAAGGGAAGCCGAGTCCTGGTCAGAAAAAGGCCATGAAAGCAGAGCCCGTGCTCAGGCTCCCAAAGGCTCTTTGTCACCACTGCTCCCCAGTAACCACAGCAACCTCGGTGGTGTCAGTGGCATCTGGGGTGGCACTGGCTGTTCTGGGTCACACGGGGTGGGTGTCATTCTCCGTGGGACTGGGTGGGCAGCTGTGGGGAGCTCAGAGAATACCCCTCCAAATGCACCAGAGCCCTTCAGCAACATCACACTCAGCGCTGTACCCTGGAAGCTCCTCTCTTGTATTTAATGTTTCTTATGCAAAGCACGTCCCTTCAAGCTGTCGTTCTTCTCAGTCTTTGGGTTAATAACTCCCCTTTGTTTCAATAAAAATTATTCCATCCGAGTTCGCCTCGGGTTGCCGGCCACCCAAAGTTTGAGCAGTTTTAGGCTCAGCTTTGAAGAAAGCTGAAGTGCAAAGTGACTGTTGTTCGGGTGAACTCTGCCAAGATGCCTTGATGAACTGGTAAGGAAATTAATATACAAAGGTAGAAGGGATTACAGATAGAGATAGAAGGATTAAACTGTGCACTAGCAGCAAGACTTGCTGTAAAAATGTTGCTTCAGGCTTTTGTTTATTATTTGGAGAAATTCTATTTAAATGCAGATTAGATTTTCTACCTAGAAGTACAACTTATTCTTTGTTTAGGAACTCTACAAAGAAGAATGAATACAGAGTGTTCTTGTTTTCATTTCTTCATGAACTTTGACAGTCACGTTGCTTATCCTGTTATCTGGATTAGATATGCAAGCTCTGGATATAGGAGTTTTAGCAGTTTGTTTAGAGACCCGAGTTTAATTAATCAGTGTAAGATTACCAAATTGCCTTGGGAAGAAAAACTGCGCCTGAGAAGTTGTAATTGGCTACTGACTAAACAGAAGGGCCCAGCTCTCTCAGGGTGTTTGGGAGGGAGGGGAAAGGCAAAGAAGAATAAACAATCAATAAATTAGACAAATATATTTTGTGACCCGAAATCTTTTCCTTCTGTATAGAGCTTAAATTTATTTTGTATTGCTGTACCTTCTATAAACAATCACTCTTAAAATAATACTTTGTTTTCCTTAGAAATAAAAATGAAATTATAATACTACTTTAGCAATTCTGCTGGGCTTATAAAAAGTCTTACCTTTAAATAGACTCCTGAATACTCAGAAATTATTCCCTTGCGTATTACGGACTTACCATAAAAATATCAGTAAAATGTAACCAAGGGGAACATCCCAATCACTTTCCATGGGTTTATTTTTATTCCTTTATCCATTCCTCTTGCATCTTGTCACCAGATCTTCAGCAATCCTTGCTGATCTTCTCAAAATTATGATAACATGATGTACATACCTAATGCAACTTTTTGATAATCATCTCATCTTTCTGTACAAAAAAACCCACATGCCAAGCTCAAAATGCTGATTTCAGGAGATTTTTTTTTTTGTTTCACCTACTTCTTCCTTCCCAACATAACTTGTGATTTATTCATCATGTTTTATGACAAAAGATCCACACAATGATTGGCATGAACTGCCACTGGGATTCATGCACAGAAGCAGTAGAATTGAAATATTTTTTTCAGGATCTGGTATTTTGACCCAATTTGAGAAAAGTACCAGAATAGTTTGAATTCTTTGGATATAAGGATGACTCTTGGTTTTTTGCCTAATATACGAGAGCAGGCGAATTTGGCTGACTGGAAATCGAGTATGTTCTCTGAGAGGATGTGCTTTACTAGCCCTTTGGCATGTTCAGTAATTTCATATTGATCACTTAGCATGGGAATAACATGCTAATGTAATGGATTTGACGTGGTGTTATTGTAATGGTGTACCATTTAGCAAGGGAAGAGTGTAGCATTATCAGGTTCATAAAGGCTTGTCTTTTGAGAATATGATAAAGATTTCTCCGTGTATTATCCAGCTTTGTTATGAAGTGGAAGAAATAAAAAGATCAAGTCTGCTTAAAGGAGGTTGATGAAGGAGCTCACACGCTGCATTCAGGGTTCAGACCCATGCAGAAATCTGAATTTATGCAAAATTTTTCTGTGCCTTCTCTTCAGCAAGCCATTTTTTTTTGGTAGTATGATAAGTTGTGTATAAAATAAGTCAGGAAAAAAAATGGATATGTGATGAACAATGTGTGTCTGGTGAGTGACAGAAACTGGCACATAGGGAAGAAAGTAGTGAATCACATGGTCAGCAATACAGAAACACGTCCAATTCTGATATACAAGGGCAATGAACAGAATGAAAGGCAATTATTAGAGCAGATTATTTTCCTTTAATGTATCATTTCACAGCTGCTTGTACAAATAAGCTACATAAGATATTTATATTCTTTTTCAAGAGTTTCTTGTAACAATCTATTAATTGACTGGAATACAGCAACTATTAACTTTCATTTGAATAGGTACTTGAAACTATGTTCTCTGGCCATTAAAAAAAATAAATTAATATTTGGTTTCATTTTTTGGCATATCTAGATGTGTCCATTACGTTTTAAGCCTGATTGGCAGGACCAGCAAAAGTTATGAGCTCTAACTTTGATTGTGTTTAAGTGGTGAAGGTTTTCTAATGGGTTTTTTTTCTGGAGGAAGAGAGAAGCTGACATGCAGGATTCTTACTGTGAGCCTGTGGACTTCCTGAAGCCCAATTGTACCTAAAAATGGCCTTTCTAGTGGGTACTTAGGGCTCAAATTAGAAAATGCAGTTTTCTGAACTGGCCTCTGGTGTGGAAAGCACATAATTGCTTGTGAAGATGGGACCTTGTAATGAAAAGTCTGGCATTACACCTGATAGGCCAGAACTCTTTTGGAGTGCACCTTGCTTTCCCCATAGCCTTTTTTTTCTCAGTCATAAAAGCTCAGATAGTCATATCTGCTTTTTTTCTTCTTTTCTTCAAAGTACAAGCACATGAACTCTTTTTCTACCAGTTGACGTAAGTATGGGGGCCAAGTGCAAAGTTCTTTTGTTATGAGCTCAATGCCCCTTCCTCTCCCTCCTGCTTCGTAGCTCTCCTGTCCTCAAGGCCATCTGCACCCTCTGTTACGTTATTAGATTGATATAATCTACACTGACATGAGATGGCAAGCTCTCTCCCATTTCTATATGCTTCTTAGGTCCTCTGTATCTGCAGCATAATCATTCTAGTGAGAAAGGGTGCAAGTTTATCCAAGGAAAGTCGAGTACCATGGATGTAGCTTAAGTGCAGGTAGATGTACCTGAGCTGAGCACACTGTGCTGCTGCAGGACACACCGTGGGAGAAGCACACAGAGCCCTTCTCAGGGAATTCTGAACTTTCTGCCAGCCGAATAATAGCGACTTGCAAGATTTACTTTTCCACAGGTGGTGATGGTGGTGGAAGTAGAAAGGGACAGCAGGCTTCCTGCCATCAAAAGCGTTTCAGACTTTCTTCTGCTTATGTCTTGTTCCCTTCCCTTCTCTTCATTAGCTTTGTATTTGGCTCATTCTCTAAGGAAATAAGTGTTTAGCTTCACTGCCTAGAAACTGTAGCCTCTCTGTAGTGATTAGGGAGAAAAGGTTACAATCCATGTCAAAAACAGACAGCAAAATTCTTCAGAATAAAACACTCATCAGCTAGAGGTAATGCACAGCAGTTCTGGGAAATACTGATGTATGTGTCCATTTTTAATTGCATATGGTCCAATCTGCTTTTATTTACATAACCCCCCCAATATTTTACAGTAGAAATAGCACTGACTATAGTCCCATCTATTTTACAAAGGAATTAAAGTTAATCCCGAGAAGCACTTTGGGGAATTTCTGGAATTGGTTTACCATGTAAAATTTTATGAAATCATTACATTTTATTGCACTACAGTTAGTGTTAAATTTTAAGGTGTATCTTTTGGAAAGTTTTGATACCATAAGAAATCACCAAAGCATATATAATCGTGGTGTTTGGTTGTTTGTTGTTTTTTTTGTGGTTTATTAAAATAATGAGCTCTTCATCACAGGAGGACTGTTTAAAGTGTATATGTGGTTTTCTCCTTTCTGTTTCGTTATATTTCGTAATGACAATGAAATACAAATCATTAATATGTTTCTATTTTGTTGTACATTTTGAAATGTACAACACAGCTCTTGAGGGAAAGGGGAAACTGAATTTTTGCTAACACGTTGTGTCCTTCAAGCTTCTTTGGGTGCCAAGGAAACGTCATCCACTACTCCAAGAGAGATGCTTTGAAAACTTAGTATAATATCCAGTGCTCAAATGTGCACAAATCTGGTTTAAGCTCTCTCAAACTGGTCACCCAGAAATAATGGAGACTGCAGAATTTTGCTCAATTTCTTTATTCCTCAGTTTCCCAGCTGCAAATGGCCTCAATAAAGCACATAATGCAGGTGGGATATTATTAATGTTTGTGAAGCTTTTGGTTGTGCTGTGAAAACAACAGAGTACACAAGGAAATTAATAAATCTGCATTCAGCACAAGGCTTTGAAAGTATTAATTAAAAGGTGTATGGCCACATGCTGATTAGAGTAGATAAAGAGAAATATTGAATAACTACTTACTCTGAATTGGGCCCAAGGGTCCTATGAGAAAAATAGTATATGATAATTTAATTAAAGTTTGCATCAAAACACATTACACAAGGGAGCTGAATTAATATTGCAGAATTTGCACTTTCTAACTTTCCAGTATTTCCCTGGGAAATGTTAACTCTTTTTTTTTAGTACAGTGGTTCTGCACTGGGACATCATGTGCATATGTATGCATGTATGCATATACGTGTACATGTACTGCTCAGATACTTGGCATAGTCCCCTCACTGAATTTCTTAGATTCAAACCACTAATATTATAATGTCTGGAATCAGAAGTAACAAATATTGACAACAGTGCAGTTGGAAGTACAGTTCAATTGAGTTCTGGAACATGAGAGAAGAAAGGGGGGCAAGGGAACTAGGGTGGACCTTTTGATTGAGTCAACCACATATTTACAAGTACTTGAGTCCTTCAATCTATTCTTATACCCATATTTAAGATCCTCTGTAAAATAGCTAGCTAGAACCTGGTGAGTTTTGTATTACTTGGGCAGGTCTGGAGTACTCAATGTTGGTTTTTTCCTCCCCTTCCTTGGAGAAATCGGTTGCTTAAGTCTCGAAGCTGCATAATTACTCAGTGTAACAAGGCTGGGAGCAGGGAAATGGCTCTGGTATGTTCAGGATTGGAATGAGAGTATATGAAGTGATGGGTAAATGGAGTAACAGTCTGTTGGAGCAGCTACCGGGGCACGAGAGGGGAAATTCTGCCTATGCTGCAGTTGGGAACAGAACAATAACTGGGTGAGAGGAAATCTGCCCAACCCATGTCACAGTCACAGTGGTACCACGCACATCACAGTATCTCAGTGCCTTCCAATTCCACTGTGTAACACACTTAAAAGTACAAAAACAAACAACTTGATTTTTTTTCCCCCTTGTGATAGCACCTGGGACGTGTTATAAATGCTGTTATATCCAGCTGTTCGTGGAATTCAGGTTATTTGTAGATACATAGTAGGTGTGGTATAATACTTAGAGTAACAGATTACCGCAAGTCTTCTGTCATAAAAGGGATAATTACAACAAATCACAAATAAAATAAATTAATGTTCCAGTATGCAAATTTGCAATGAAGCCCTTTGCTGCATGGATGTGTTGATTAACAGTTTGTGACCCTCAGAGCATCAGTACCATTTCTGCAGAGCTTTGAATGTCACTGTCACTCCTCGTGCTTGGGGGATGGTGCTCCTGTGTCTCCAGTCTCCGTGATATGCAAATGGTGGCGAGCAGAGCCTTAATGATTATTTCTGCCTCAGGGCAGCACAGAGGGGAGAGAAAGGACCTGTGAGTGTGAAAATGAAATCAAAAAGTCGGTGTCAGAAGGCTCCATATTTGGGGAGTTAGACTCGGGGGCTTTCTGTTTGTTTGTTTTCCCCTTGAGACGTTAATGTCTTTTTCTGCAGAAGTTCTGCAGTCATTCCAGTTTCATCTCCCAGCATTCCAACAGCCCAGTTGGTGGGAGGCTTCTTCCCAGTCATGATAAATTATTCTCTGTCAGAATCCAAATCTGCCTTTTCAAGTCTGACCATTTGTGATGAATTTATTCTGTTAACATGAGCTTGAATAGAAGCTATAGAGGATAATAAATTAACTTTGAGCATATTAATGGCATCTCTAGACTATGCACAAATTAAGGAATAAATAGATGAAATAGGTTCAATAACAGGCTGGTGAACACTTAGTCAGCAATTGACTGGTAGCTTTTCATTTAGGTCCTATGGTTAATTAAAAAACACAGAAAAAGGGAAAGTAACGGTATGGAACACAGACTAAGTGTGAACTCCTCCTGCCATCCACAGTAACTGTAGAAAAGAGGGTTGTGAAATGTACTTTGCTGAAGCTTAGGGAACATCAGCTTCAGAAATTCAGGTTTGGACCCTCTTAAAATGAAATCTGCGTGCCAAACATGCTGAGAGCTTTCTGTATGGCATCTGCCAGAGCAGCACTTAACCCAGACTTAAAATACGCTTTCTGTAGGAGTTAAGAAAGAAATTAAACATAAATTATGGGATTTTGTGGGTTTGCTCTTATAAACTAGAGATGACCCTTTTTTCCTAGCAAGAACTGTTGTGATTTGATGTGTGGCTGCCATGACCAGGATTTCATGACTGGTTTGAAACTTAGACTTTCAAAAGAGCTGGATGGTAAACTTCTGTGACTTTGTTAGAACTGAGTGCTTCTTAAAACTGTTTCGAAGGGATCCTCTGTCATAAGCAACAGAGAAGTGGCTGATTGAGGCTTACATACCAAGCAAAGTGATAAGTTCCTTGACAAATCTTAACGCTAGTTTTTAACCTCATTAAATAATACATGTCAGGCTTTTATTAGCCCAGGCACATTCTTGCCAAAGCTTATCAGAGAGGAGCCAACATTACTTTTGTGCAAAGACAACTAAGGTCTGTTAAATGTATCAAAATACAAAATAAGAAGGGCTGAGGCAAAACTTGACACCTACTCTCTGAAATTTGAATATATCTCTTCAGAATCCTTCATGTAGACACACATAGACAGTGTGTGGTTGTAGGAAGAAGATGTTTATATAATTATGAGACAGTGTGTGGTTGCAGGAAGATCTTTATATAATTAAGTCAATAAAAGCATACTTTAAAGATCAACTGATTTTTTTTTTTTAATTTCCATTTTAAAACATTTCTGCCTTCGAAGCAATGAAGTTTAATTTCATCAACTACATCAGGGGGGAAACTGGTGACAATGAAATGCCTAAAGAGCTGAAAACTGTGAAAGTGTTGCCTCATCATCAGAACGCTGCCAAAATTCCTGCAGGTACACGCAGTGCCGATAAAGGCCAATTAGAAAGTCGTAGCCATTGCAATAAGTAGGTTTGAACTCACAGGGAGACATGGGAACTCGTCAGACACCCCTTTTCCTCTCTCAAATGTCTGTTCTCAACGAGGCTCTGAGCTAATGTGCAAAGATTGCTCCAAAGCACTCGGAGCCACACTCCGATGCCTGACTGGAGCACAACGAAGTTTGGATTATGCTGTTTTAAATTATCACCCATTTGAAGTAATTTTCTTTATAAAACAAGATTAAAATGACTGTAATTCAAAACATTTTACCTCAAACTGATGTGAAAATTGTAGCGTTCATATTATTTCCATTTTTCAATTTGACAAAACATTTCACTCCACGTATAAGCTTTTCTGTGTTGTCACTATCTTAAGAGTGAAAATATGAATTTTACTCCATGCATTTTACTCTTTCCTGATGTGTCTTATTTCTTAACACTACTTATTTAACTTTTTTAAACCATGTCTTTATGTAGCCTGTTGTAGTAGCTGGGGAAAATATAAACAGATTTAGGAGGTTTGCTTACCTCCTTTCTAGCCCACACAATAACATTTTATAACTTCATATTGTTAAATTTGTTCTCTGGTCTTTCTACATGCCTTGTGGTGGATAAGTGCTGATAAAAAAGTCAAGTAAGGAAGAATTAAATTCTGGCTTGATAGAGTGGAAATTCAGATTATGGTGACTTTTATTTACATGAAACTTCATTTGCTTTCAGAAATATCATAACAGAAATTTCTCTGCATAAATTTTCCCCAAGGTTTCATGTGTCTGAATAGAATCATATTGAAAGAAGAGTCTTTTCCTCAGAAGTTTATTTAGTAGACAGGCAGTTTTATCAGCAATTCTTTTTAAAAATGCAGAGTAAAATTCTGAGTGAATGACTTGTGTTCCCTTTGAATAAGGGTATTTGTTTCATCTAACACAGAGTGTTTCTTGCAGAGTTCTTGAGCTGGCAAAGTAGAGAACAACACTGAAAAGCTCTGGAAAATTAAGTGCCTTGCAGAAGTCCCTGCCTAAATTATCGCCAGTGAGATTTACAATTGTAAAGTTCCCGGCCTAAAAATACAATTGTACTTATTTTTAAGTCCTACTGTGTTCGACTCTAAGTGCAACAGAATGCCAAATCTTATCACTTAAAGTAATAACAATACATATGTCAGCTATCAGACCCTCAAACTCTGGGAAAGAGCTGCTTTTGTGAGCTCAATCTGCAAAGGATAATTCATTCCTTACTAGGGGGTATGATTTCATGAGCTGAAAGCTTTAACTAGTGCATATGTATAGGGTAGGTTTAAAGTGATTATGGAAGTGTCACCGCAGGACAATGCGTTATTAGTAGTCCCTCATATGTTGTATGCTGTCCCCTTATGTTTGCTGATAATTAAAAAGCAGATTGGGATGTCATGGTGAGAATGAGTGCAAAATGTCCTTTTTATCATTTGCAATAAATATGAAATAGTGGTCTTGCTGTATCCTTCAGTGATTGTTCTATTTGCGTTGGTGACAAATGATATCTTTCTCCTTGTAATGTGCCTGCAGGGTTAAATGACTTTATTATTATTAATGAGTCATTGCTCCAACTGCCCAGGAATAGAGGGAGTAGGAAGCATAAGAGATTTAGACCTAAGTAATTACAAAGGTAATTATTACCTTTCAAATTCCATTTTTACAGCAATCACAAGGTTGTTAATCAAACATGGCCCTTTCCATGGATTCACACTTTTTGGGGCCTTTGTCAAAGGGCTGAGTAGCTACGTGGTTCCACCGAGGGCAGGCTGTGGCAGATTGACAAAGTGGTCTTGACAGGAAACTGCTGTGAAAAATTGGATAAAAAATGTTGTCTAGTCTTCGAGGAGCCTGTGGTTGAGAGGGTTTTCCAAGAGAAAAACCTGCCTGAGCTGCAGCCATATGGAGGAGAGTGTGCTCTCGGGGAGGACGGGAGGAGCAGGAGGGGAATTGCGTCCCGTGGAGATCTGGGACGCTCAAGTCTTCCTCCTGCAGTCCGTCCTTGCCCAAGGTGGCAGGTTGTCATTGAGGGGTCCAACAAGCACGACAGAGCCAACCTGCTGCCAGGCACTTCAGGGCATTTAAAACCCCTGCGCTCTCCCCCTGCAGCGTCTCTCCTAACTACTCAGAGTGGTAGCTTTTAGGGTTTTTAGGTGGAGCACAAGGCTTCTTCCATAGTAGAGGTAAGGGAGCGGCAGGGAATTGGGAAAAGGGAAAAGGCTGAGGATGGTGTTAGGCCACGTGTTCCAGAATCATAACCTGACTTCCATAATTACTGTGAAATGTAAAATCTGAGGGAAAGCTTTCCCTTCAATAATGCAATTTCTTCATAGTGTTGAAATATTAAGGATCCTTATAATTAAAAAAAAAAAAAGAGAAAATTAAATTAATAGGGAAAATGGAAATTACTAGTTACCATACTTTATACTCCCAAATGTAACATGAATCAACACTGTCACAAGGCATTTGAATTTTGAAAGTACATTTTTGATGGAAACCTTTTTGTTGAAAAGGCTTCAGCAAGCTTTTATTTATATATTCAGGGAGTTAATTGATATTGTTGATGATCCAATAAAATGTAATAGCTGTCAGCACTCAAAAAGCCATAGTGTGTGCATAGATATCTGCATAGGTCAATATTGTAAGAATGTTTAGAAGTGCTTGAAAATAAAGTCAGGGTATTCATAATAAAAGCAAATTTTTGTTTGTTTATAATCTAATTAAGATTTTTTTTCCCTGAAATGCAATTGAAGTCACCACATAAAAGCTACAGAACATTTTTAGACTGTTGCATGTTTATTTTTGTTGCTGCTCTAGTGGCCTTTGACTTTAAATTTCTGTTTGTGTATATCTAAAAAACCCCACAATTCAAAATATCTTTTATTATCTATGTCTTAAGATGGCAACAGGAAATATATGTTTACTAGCTCACTGAGCATTTGGGGGTTTTATGATTCCCTTTTGAAAATTAAGGTTTCATTAAAGTGTCTGAGCCATGAACAATTGCCCACAGTTGCTCCATTACTTCATTTAAAAGATTTTTTTCTTAGCATCCTACTTTAGATCAAACTTTTGTTTATTTTTTCCTGTAAAGTCAATGAAAAGAAAACAGAGTCCCATTTGGCATGTAGATTCATCAAGAAACATCCTGAAGTGAATTCAGGGTGTAAATACAGACATCTGAAGCAGAACGGAAGGTCTTTTACCCCAAACCCACTCGGAAAGGAGCTGCTCTGTGTGAATGCAACTCAAGATGTACTTCTTGTCCCCTGCCCCATCCTGGCTCTGCCTTCTGCTGAGGGGGTTCTCCTAATCTGCCTGTTCTCACAGTCTTAGAATCTGTTATTTGAGGGTAGACTAATAGTTTAATATTTTAATGTAAGTCTGTTATCAAGAGTAAATGCTACAGACCTTATTCCACCTCGAAAATCTGTTCCCTTCTCATCTTTATGATGTTCCTTCTAAAGCCGAGCCCAGATATTTGTTCTCTAGCCACAGAACCACAAAAGGTAGTTGATTTTTTGATTACAGCCTAAGCTTAAGAAATGTATTTTCTGCTGTTTCCACACCAAAATGAGTTTATGTAGATTATGTAGTGATTTGTAGTTCTCATTAAGAATCTTCACTCCTTCAGGGTATTTAGTGGTTTATAATAAGATCAATAAGCTACCTCTCCCTTGCACACACACAGAATTTTATTTAAAACTGAAATCTGAAATACTAAGTATAGTGCTATATTCTGTATAATTTCACTCTTGATACTGTAAGAGTTTTCTTCTTTTTAAAACACATATTTGAATGCGAGTGTGAATGAAGCTGAGCAAACTCTTTAGCTGGATTTGGAGAGAGAACAGATGTTAGGAATTATCAGTAGAAACTACTCCTATGGATTAGCTACACAAAGCTTCATTTTGAAGGCCACTCATTTTATAGTTTCAAACCAACAACCCTTTTATAGAGACAAAATTCATGAGCAGCTCATAGTCCAGCATGGGTGGAAGTTTTTCCAGTGCTCCCAGTATCCCTGAGGGGTCAGGAGCGAGCGATCACTGCGAGGTCCTTGCTGCTGCCCTAAGATAAAGGTGTTCCTTGAAGAATTAGTCACTCCAGGGGATAGCTGCCGCCTACCAACAATTTTCTATGGACTAGACTCTGTTTCCCTGACTGTTAATAAAAGTTTTATCCTGAGAGACCTAAAATGAAGTTTTACAGATCAAGAGGAAAGTTTGCAGTGTTATCACTGCCCTTCTGAGAACTCATATTGGAAATGTTTCCCCTGAAAAGTGAGAGCTGAAGCTCTTTTTCACTCAGTATATTTTTATTGGGAGGTGGGTTTATTACAGGAACTTTGCATCAGGAGAAGAGCTTAATATAAGTCATGGCAAATTCATAGTCTTTTCAGGTATGGGGGGAAAAAGATTCTAATTTCACTTTTTGCTATGTTTCCAGGTCGAAGGTTATTGCTGAAGAATAAACCACTTCTCACTATGCAGTTTCACCTTGTTTAATTGATTTGAATTTGAATTTATATTCCATGTTAAATAATGAACCATGTATTAATAATTAAGAAGGTTCAGTACAAATGTGAAGCAGTTAATTAAATATTAAATAAGGCACATTGTATTACCCAGTATTGTAATCAATATACTAGATTTTAGGCTATTCATTTTAGATAGTCATTATACTTTACAAGTTGTGTTTAAAATTCTCATTGATAACTCAATATACATTTTATAGGCTAAGAAACATGTGTCCTTTGCAAATGACCGTATTTTTTTTGTCCAAAATAGTAACAAAACAGGGACATAAGAGATGAATTCAACCGAACAATAACAATAAGGGTCAGTGGATGTATTGTACAACATTGTCACCCCCGTGTTCATTAGACTGAAAAAGAAGAGGAATTGGGGTTTTTGTGTGTGTGAAATAACTTTCTGTGGGAAACAGCAATTATTGAAGGTGAACTTTTTATGGGATCATTGCCTTCAGATGATTTCTTGGTTAGGATTAATACAAGATTGAAGTTCTAGGCAGAATAACAATAAGAGATGACTTAATGAAAGACTAATGTGCTTTATTTGTATGGCTGTTATTTGTGAAGGAAAGTTTCACTTCATTCCACAAGTGTAGTTAATGGTACAGGAGTTACCTCTGCTCACTCTTTTGCCCTGATCTTTTCCTGTCTCCTCCCTCACCAACTTTTCCTGGCCATCTTTGCTAAGGTTTGCTTGACTAATTCAAGCCAGGTGCAAAGTATTCACACCTCATCCTAATTGGATTTTGTAAGAAGCAGCTACATCATGGCAGTTTTTAGGATTACATTCAAATTAAAACCATGGCTTTTAGCATATAAACTGTGTTCCCTGGAATGGAAGCAGAGCTGATTCTTGCAAGCTATCCAGCACGATCTGGCAAGCCCAGGTAGCACATGGAAATGTGTGATTTCCTGCGTGCCTGTTGATTCCTCAGTCAGAACATCTGGACGATCAATCTTCCTCTGAGTTTGATTTCTCACAAGCAGGACAAGCTCTGTACACCCAGCTGAAAACTTTAAAAAGTGGTGTGTCCTACTTGTTCTTTAAATAAAAAGGTTCCAAGGCTGGAACTTAAGTAACTCTTTTAGGTTTTTAATTTATTGAGACATATACAGGAAATAAAATATTCATAGGAAACATCTCCCAATGGCATTTTATTATTAAACCAAAAGGCTAGAGTATATTATAGCAGCACTCATTTAGGTTTCTACATTCAAGCGTCTTCCTCCTGACCTTATTAAAGTAACCCAGTTTACACTAACAGCCATTCTCCTCTCCCTTTTTTATTGTTAATGGCATTTCTGTTCTCCTCATATAGTGGAGACCTCTAAATGATGTTACCCAAGCGGCCACTTTTGGTCACCAGGGTAATTCTGGACGATAATTTCCCGCTATTATGCTTGAATTCCTGCTTAGATTTAGTGCCACATTTAGTAAATACACATGGGAAAAAAATGGGGGGGGACATGACCCCTTCCTTAGGAACTATTGGCTGAGATGGGTAGCATGGGGTTGTCATCTTCATCACTCTGGTGGGTTCCTGCTGAGCAGAGAGCACTGAGAGTGCGGGGGGAGCTGTTGGGTACGAAACACGCCGTGAACGAGAGGCACTTCTGGATGCTGACAGAATAGTGTTGGCACTGCAAGCCATGTATTCATATATGTGCTGTGTTGGGAAAATATGAAAAATCGCTCAGCAATGGCATAATTATGGGCAATTTGCTTAATTGCTTGCTAATTGTTGCTTGCTTTATTATGAAACAAGAGTGCTCTAAATGTAACACTGGATGGTTTGCATCCAAAATGTGTCAAATTCAAAACTGGCTTTTCATTAAGACTTCAGCTACACGGATTTAAAATTCAAGCACTCTATATTCTGTGTTTTAAGGCTTTTTCTTCTTTCTTTTTTTTTTTTTTCCACTGGTTTTGAAATTTTCTTTGCACAGTTTATAAGCCCCTAAACCTGAGTTGGTACAGTGCAGCCTGGTGGGTTTTGAGCTTCTAATGAATCTGAGTACTTTGCTAACGAATACAGTTACAAATGTCTTTCGATCATTACTACACATGTGGATAAAGGTGGAGATGTTTTAAGGCTTCTCCAGGAGCTCATGTTCGTCATTGCCCAGCTCTTAGAGATGCACATCTCCCTTTCAACATGTGCATTTGGATTTTGCTTCTTTTTCAGATATATATAATTCTGAAAGTTGGTCTAAACTTCTTAAAAACTATTCTCTTCTGTTTCAACTAAGGTATCCCGATTTGAGCAGATGGTTAGACCAGACATCTTTAAAAGTCCCTTCCAGCCTAAGTCTGTGAGATGTCGTGATGCAAGTGATGACTTTCATGGCAGACTGAGGAAAGAACCAGCCCTCTTGGTATTGTCTTAGTAGTTCGTCTCTCTTTTGAGGACAGAAGGGAGGCCAGAGAGGTAAAAAAGAAAGCGTATTGTGTACACACCGAGTATGGGCTCCAGTGATCTTTTCCAATCAAAGTGATTCTGTGATTTGAACTTCTCAGCATTCTGAGACTGCTGATAGCACAGTCACACTGACAGCCTGTCTGCCTTTGAGAGTTCTCCAGGAGAAACAGTCTTAAAACTGCATCATAATATTAAGCTGCAAATGCCAAGGTAGACAATACTGTGCCATGTTTTGTAGACTGAGAAGGAGAGTAGCACTGTAGAGTTCTTCAGTTTTCATCCCCCCAAGTCAGAGGATAGTAAACATTTTTATTTACTATCTCTAAAATCCCGCACAGAATTTATAACCATAGGAAGTCTCTCACAAAAAGCAACAACAACAAAAAAAAAGAAAAACAAAAGAAGGTATTTTTTTAAGTGTCTTGACTGAAGGACAGCTATCCAGCAAAGCTGAAATTCCACTTTTTCTTGAGTGAAAGTAAATATTCTTCCTTGAAAACCGCTTTGACCTATAAATGATAAGACTGTGAAACAATGAAGAAAGTCTTTTAACTATTGTGCTTTTAGTTATAGTTGACAGTTCTGATCTAAACATTTCATAAGAGCTGTCAGACACTTTCTTTAAAAATGTTCTTAGTTCTGCAGCAGACAATTTAGAAAAACAGTTTCATTCCTGAAACAACCCAGGGTTCAAATCAAAGTGGTAAACTCATATGTGCACGAGTGTGATCTATTAAATGAATTAAAAATTCTCTTTCGTATTTTATGTCATGTTTGTAGAGTCTCCATGTAGTATGAAAAAAAACATATATAAAATTGAGGATTTATAATGGAGTGAAGTAAGAAATGAAGTAGACAGGTAAGAGTTCAATGGATTGTCTTGTTTATTCATAATACACGGGGAATCTGTACACTTCTATTTCCATTTATAAACCTGTCATACTTTATGTGAGAAGATGGTACTAGACACTGAATTTCAGCAGCAAAAACCATCATTTCTTCTGAAAATATTTGCAGGCACCAGGAACTTTCTTTTCCTTGATTGGTAGAGGCAGATGTCACAGATGTGTCCTACCCCTGCTTACTTATCAGACAGTGCAGAATAATCACCTGCATTATTACATTTGAATGAGAGAGAAAGGCTCAGAAAATGTTATTGTCATGCACACTGAGAGCGACTTGCAAAAGCACAAACTGGAAGGGACTTTAGAGAGTAGCAGCTAGAAAATGCTGTGCTCAGCTTGCACAGCCTTTGGTAGATGACCACTCGAGCACTGAACTTCGCACTGTCCCAGCTGCGTGGCTGGAATCCCTCCTCACCTGCTCCTCTGGGCTGCTCAGCTGAGCCAGACAGAGGATCTGTTTAAAACAGGCACCAAACAGTGGAGGGGAAGGCAGACAGAGTGGTGAGGGCAACGCCTCCGTGCTGGGGACAGCCCTCCCGTGCATGTAAAGTCTGTAAAAGAATATTCGGAAATCAGCTGCATTGTGTTCTAAGTTGGCACCGTCACCGTTGCTGACGTAAAGCTTTCTCTGATTAAATAGGGAATTGTTAAAAGTGTGTTTTTAATAAATGAAACATTGTCTAGTTCGATGTTGGTGCCAAGTAACTATTTAGAGGGATTTCAGGTGCTGAAGAAGCAGGAGAATGATATGTTAGGAAAACAGAGAATGAATTAGACTGACAGAAGGAAGATGTATTTCATGGCCTGGAAGAGCAGGCAAAAAAAGATAAAGCTTATTGAATATTTCCTACTTTTTTTTTTTTCTAGATTGAATTATTCTCCAAGAGTAATTTTTACTTCATTGTGCTAAAAAAAAGTAGTTTTCATATTGCTGCTTTTATATATTTTTACTTTATACCAAATAAAAACTTTATTGCATCTGTTATCCCTTATAATACTATTTATTGCAGCTGATCAGTGTATGAGAATTTTTTTAGGGCTTTTTTGAGTTTCCTTTAAATGCATTTACTGCTGGCCTTGCCCCCCTCCTGTTTCCTACAGCATATCCAGTCTCCTAAGGACTGCCCCAGGGTTGCACTGATGCTGTTATAAAGAGGTGATTTGTATTAAATCCACACAAAAGCTGTATTATTAATAATTTAAAATATGTGTTCCTTTTAAACTTAGTCTAGAAATTAAGGTTATCATTGCTTTGGCGGGGGGTGGTGTCGTTCACTTGTTTGACCTTGATTGTTAATGAATGCAGTGTATTATAAAACAAAACTTGACTGTTAGTAGTGAAAAAAGAATTGAGTCCAACATCATACAGAAAAGTGCTTGTAGTTGCTAGGTACTTTTTATTTCCTGTTCTGCAACTCTGCAGAGGTGCTCAGTAGAAAAGGGTCTTTTCAAATTTAAGGAAAATTGTGTATTTTGCATGTTATTGACCATAAGCTCTGATGAAAAGCATACTCTGACAACCGACAATACCTGCACCAAATACCGAAACTGAAGAAAGATTGTGACAACTACAAAAGGTGTATCTTCTGAGCAATCCTGCATTGGCACACTTTTGTATCGCAAAACTCCAGCTTAAAGCCCAAAGAATTTGCATTCAGAACTTATGGTTATGCCCAGGATTGTTCTAAAGTTTGGGGGGGTTTGGTTCTTGTTGGATTTTTTGTTGTTGTTTTTTTTTTTGTTTTTGATTAGACTAAAACTCAGAGTAAAATATCTCTTTATTAACAGAATAAGCAAGACTAATTCTGACAAAACTCTTAGCACAGGAACGTGTTCCAAGTTTACAGGCAACACATGGCCCAAAATTACTGTCCTACTGATCTGTTGAAATGGTGTAGAGAATGTTTTATACGTGACCTTTTAGTTCTGCAGTTGCCTTGTCTAAAGCGTAAATGTTAAATTTTTATTGTCAAATGTTTTGGCTTTGTTTAGTCTCTCACTGAAGTTTGAGAGAGATGGTAAAATATAAGTATTATAATCGCCTGCTGGGAAGAGCTGGAAATGCATACGTATTATTTCCAAATAAATGATTGGGTGTTTTACAGTTTAATTGAATTTAAAGCATTTTAAGAGTGACTAGAAGGCCTTGAGATTAAAAGAAACACTGAGGTATTTGGTATCAGAATGTTGGATTTTGTTTTAATAAATGCAAAAAAATCAGTTTCATTATAAAATGGGGATAACTCAACACACTGCCAAGGTTGTACCTGATTTCAGTGAATTGCCTTGATCAGAATAGAAGCAAACGTGGATAATTAAAGAGCTTAGAAGAACTTGTATATACTCAATTTTATGTCTCTAATAGCAGATAGTAGGACACAGAAAGATTAGACTAGTGTACCAGTAGGAACTTTACTTTTTTGCAGGGACTGTTGCATCCACTGAATTATTTCCATATTTATGTCTCCTACTGTCCATCATAATGGGATTAGTATTTCAACAGCAAGGTGCCAAAGCTTTGTCAGGATTACACTGACAAAGACTCAGGCAAAATGACTGAAGACATGTTGAAATGCCAGTAATGCGCCAAAATAACATTTATAAACAATCCCTTCTCTGACTGACGCTTACTCATACGGCAAACTCGAGGAGAAATAATCAGCAATAGAGCATTCGTGATAAAACAAGCAGCGAGTTGTCTACTGAAACGTGGCAGATTTCGAAAAGATGTATCCTGTGTTTTGGACAGCAACATTATGTATTTCAATACCTTGAGGAAAAACTTAATTCCTTTGTGTTGAGATGTAACATGGAAATTAGTGTTTGTGCTCTGTAGCTTTGCACAGATTTCAACATGCAAAGTATTTATTAAAACAGCAATGCAGCATCTGGTTAAACATAAAGCTCAGAGGGTGGGAGGCTTCTACTCAGCACTCTTGTTGCTATAAGTAATTTGAGTGGCATACCTTCTCCTGTGCTTATGAGCCGGAATCCAATTTTAAGTGTTAGCTTCATTAAGATAGATGTTAAAAAACATGTATTCATCTTTCATTGGAAACTTTGGTGAAGATGGCACAGTGAAATATCTAATCAGACATTCTTCGGTGCTCCTGATGTATTTAACCAAGTACCCAACAACAGAATATACAATTAACACATGTAGTATGAAAACTATTCCAAGGAATCATGTGTAGGAATTTAATTCTCTTAGTTTTTAATTTACACAACTGATCAGCAACGTTTTTGTGTTGCAAATTAACACCTTTCAGATTTAGTAGTTTACTTTGCCTTTGAACAAATTATAATTTCTATAATCCTTTTTCAAGGGCACAAACCTTGCATCTACTGAAGCAATCTGGTTCGATTACTAGTAAACTACAGAGGTTACATCTTCTTTTGCTATTACCCTTTGATTTTTCAAGGTTTCCAGCATTGAATACACGGAGAAATCAATTCTCTTTAAAATAGCTGTTACACTCTTTCATTCTTAAAGCCCTTGAGTGCATCTTTGAAGCCAATGTACCATCTTTGGCTAGTATCCAAATTAGTTTAGTTTTGCCTTAAGCAAAGCAGAACAATTTAAAAATCTAGTTTTAAGAAAGCATTTTAAAAAATATGTAATTTTACTAATTCTATTTTCTCTGAGTAGTTCTATGCAAATATCTTGAACAATGGCATTTGATTATCATAAAGCTTTTAACTTTTATTACAGAAATTGAAATTTCAAAAGGTGAAAGAATCATTGTAAGTGACGGGACAAGAGGAAATGGCCTCAAGTTGTGCAGGGGGAGGCTTAGGCTGGATAGTAGGAAAAATTTCTTTTCTAAAGGGTCATCAAGCATTGGAACAGGCTGCCCAGGGAAGTGGTGGAGTCACTGTGTCTGGAAGGGTTCAAAAGGCACGTGGAAGTGGCACTTGGAGAAATGGTTTAGTGGTGGCCTTGTCAGTACTGGGGTAACCACCGGACCTGATGGTCTTAGAGGTCTTTTCCAAGCCTTGTAATTCTATGAAACAGGCTGTACAAAGGCTTTAGTTACAGAGCTGTAACAATGGTATCAGCTGTCCATTAAACATTACCTCTGATGATGTCTGGTGACATCCCTGTGGGCCACAAACTTGCAAACACCTGAACCCGGAGATATTTCCTCCCCAAACTGTGGCCATTATTGTAGCACAGGCTTTGCCTGTTCTAACCTTGATTCCCTTTGTGCATCCATCCTCGTACCCCTGATAATGCCTTGTCTCTTTTCCGTCCTTCCAGCTATAGAAGTCAACCTTCAGAAAGCCCTGGCCGAAGCCTCGGAAAACTGCACGCAGGAGTGTCTCATCCTCGGCCATTCCGACACCTGCTGGATGCCGCCCGCGCTGGCGCAGTACCAGCAGCCCAACGCCTCTTTGCCGTCGTTTGGCTTCCAGCAGGGCTGGGGCCGAGGAGCCCGGCCCGAGGGACGCCACACTCTTGGCAGGCCCCTTCCAAAGGACGACCCTGACAAAGGCCAGGGGGGGCCGAGGCCCCAGTTCTACAACACCTGCGAAAGACATTGTGCCGGCGAAGATCCCGTCAAAGTCATTCCTCTGGCAAACTTCGCCGCGTCCCGCCAGGCTCCGGGCTCTGGGAGCGGCACCACGTTTATACACGAGCACCAGCTATAAATGCATATCTGCAAACCCCTAATTCCAGGCTTTAAGCGTGACTGTGTATAGTCACAGCCTAACGCTGCTCCTCGGGCATGTACACGCTCGTTAGGCTTGTGAATATTCGTGTATATAGAACCCTACTTTGAAACTGATGATCCAAATCCTTAGTGCTTCGTTCAGAGGTGTTTACCACAGCTCTCGGTAAAATCCACAAAACGGAGAAGAGAACCCACGACCCAGAAACGGGTGAAAGAGATACAAAATCCTGTTCTTTTTCTTACATGGGCACATAGTGCAAATATCTGCCAGCAGTTCTCCCTCCCTTTGAAAGCAATTTCTCAGCACAGTTTGGGGAATATTGCAGTCTAAAAATAGCTTACTCCAATTTTTCTTTGTTGTTATGATTTATAGTATATTCATAGATTTCATCTTCCATTTGCCTAACATTAGAGATCAAGTGAGCAATTTCTCATTTGATTACTTGACATAATAGAAGTAATAAGATCCTAAAATCTAATTCTTAAGAAGGATGGCATATCTTTCCACCAAAATTTACCTTTTATGTAATTAAGAAGGAAAATGGTCTTAAAGACACGACAGCTGATTTTAATTTTAATTTTTATTGGCTCAATAAACAGGTATTTATTCTTTGAAACAATGCAATAGACAAAATAGAAAGCTCTTAACTCGGCTTTTGTGTGTGAAATAAACGTGACAGTGATAGGGTATGCAGGATCAAAACTGGGAAAAAAGAGAAATAACTTTATTTTTTGAATTTCCCATTATTCTCCAATAATTCAAGAAACAATATTATACATACTATGTTTTCAGGCCATACATTTATTTCTGGTTTTTTTCTTTATTTTTTTCTTTTTTTTTCATCTCACAGAGCTTGCTTTGGCTACTGTTCCTGTTAGTGGAAAATTACATGGGCACTGCTGAAAACAGTAGGAGAGTGGGGTTGTTTTTTTGGCTGATGTGATGTAGTGGCTGCAAGCTACCAGTGTTTAAAAGAATATTATAGTGATATGTACGGCTTTTTTTTTTTTTTACAGCTATATTCACCTATTGTAAGTATTCAGTAAAAGTTTAATTATAATATTAGTTACTTCATCACAAACCTGTTAGATAAAGAAGTACTTGTCATTGTGGATTAGTTCTTAGAGAATGACTGATAATGCTCAGCAAAGAAAGAAGAATCTATGTAATGAAAGCTGGATAAATATAAACACACCCAGTCCTATTATTTGATAAAGTCTCAAGGTAATTCTCTTTAAAGGTGAGTGAGTTTTTTCAGTGTTCTCTGTACTGCAGAATATACTCTCTTGGTAAATTCCACAGCGGATGGAAAGGAGATTCCTTTCTTGGATGAAAAAATGTATTTTCCCTCTAGAATTTCCTTCTAGCGTTTGTTGCTGTTTAGTCATTTCATAATTTACAGTATGTACATACCAAGACATTTTTCCTTTAAGAAAATGCAAAATTTTTTAGTTTTATTGCTACGTTAAGTGAGACAATCGAAGTTGTATGGAGGGGAAACAAAGACAGTGTGTGAATATTTCCTATGGATAGAAATCTATGTAGGCTTCATAATGTAACTTAAATCTGTAATTTATAAACAAAACTGTGTGTAAAAATGCTGTAATATTAGCTGCTTGTAAAATTTACAGAAGTTCAAGTTGTTGAGGGTTTCCAATGAATGCTAAAAGAGCTTCTCTTATGTGCCCAGCAGGTATAAGTAGCTTTATATATCGCTGTCCCCACTGTAAATCTGTTCAAATCACATTTAGATTTTACGTGCAAAATAATAATAATAATTAAAAAAAAGCTTCACTTTTAACCTACTGATAGGGTTTAATTAATGGACATCAGATTATCTAATGATGTATTTCTTTTGCTTTCTTTTTTTGTTTGTTTTAATGTAGTTTTCAATAACTTTTAGAAAAGATGTGGCACGCTGGCTTCCAGTTGCATGTAAGTCCTGGAAAAAAATAATAATCCTTTGGGTACTGACACATCTCATTTCCAATTCCAGGACAATTAAAAATTTGACAAATTCGTTCATACCTAATATATACAAAGCCCTTTGTTGTTTGGTTTGGACACGTCAGAATGAGAAAATTCACCAGTTCTTTTCAGGGATATGCAAAAAAAAAGCTTATCTGTGGTTTCCACAGATTTACCAAGCACACTAATTGTGTAAATTTAGAACAATGCTGACAGCTAATGCTTCCTATTGTAAGCAGGGGTCTTCAGGTTTTATTACAGAGGATTGCCATACCAAATGTTTACAGAATTGGCAGCTCCACTACAAAACTGTCCTTTTTTTTTTGCCTGCAACAGTTCCTTTCTGGATGAAAATTGTGAGTGAAATTTCCTGGCAAAGAATTCAATTCTACAATTTTAGGATTTTCATTGGAAAAGGTGAAGAAACCAGAATTAGTAACTTTTTTCCATTGTTCAAAATAAAAAAAAACCAACAAACTTCACTTAATTTAAATGTTTAGGCATTATTTTGGTTTTTTTTCCAAAAGGTACAGAAGCAATTAACTAATCCCCTTCTCTTAAAAACAACTAACAAAACCCCCCCAAAAAACCCAAACCAAACAACAAAAAACTGCTTAAACAGAAAACATTGTGAAGATGAATCTGACTACAGGAAGTTTTAAATGCTGCATCCATGAAAGTGTGTTCTGATATTCTGAAATTCAGTCAACAAGAGACAGAACAATTAATTGTAAATACACATTGTATCAGGAGACAAATTGTACCCTCATTTTTACATATTGCCTATCTGATATATAAAACTGCGCATCTGAGGCAACATTTTCCTGAGTAGCATGTCAGTATCCAGAGGAATAATGTTACTAGAGACTTGTTACACATCTTGCCATATATATAAATTATCTAGTGCATAGACTGCATATTTTTGTGTATTTTTTTTTTAGTCATTTAACTTATTTTATCTTACTTGTGTGAATTTGTGGAGAAAACAATCCTATATACGATATACAGTAAAATGGTAGTTACATGATTAGATTTGTTTCATACGGTGTAACGATAAAGGGAAACCTTTGCCTTCAAAGTGATGTGTCACACAGTCTAGTCCAGATTATTCCCCCGCTCGTGCCTGCTGCACGTCTAGCTGTTGCATCAAAACTATGGGTAGTGGTGGCAGAAAGGAAGGGTCTTATTTCCGTCTCATAAAAACCCAACCAACCAAACAAAAAACAAACCCAAACCAAACAAACTTAAAAGAAAGAAGCGAGTGGAAGCGTTTGAAGCAAAATATGCCGTCTCTTTGTTTTCCTAAGCCGTGCTCCGTGCTGAAGTGTAACTCAATTCTAAAGAAAGAATAATTAGGCATGTCTGCTTGGCCAGACAGAGACTACTGAGCACCTGCTCTCTCTGGGCTGCGAGCTGGCCGGATGCAGGTCATTTAGCTAATTATCATGGCAATGAGCCCATGCTAATAGGGCCTGAGGGCTTATGAATGTTAGCACAAAGGCTGGCCTGACGTAACATCACTTATGTGTTCTGAGCCCAGCCAGGTCTTTTTTTGCCTGGTTTAGGACAGGAGGAGAGCAGTTCCTGTGCATCTCTGACTGCAGCGCCGGTCGATCTCTTTGGGGTTTTTGTAAGAGAAGGGAAAGTTTGTTCTGCTGTGTTCCGAGCAAGCTGTGGAACCCCACCAGCCCCAGGGTAGCGCTGTCATCCTGCTTCCAGCATGGGCGAGCCAAAGACAGGCCTGAATCATTTCAATCAGTAGTGGTTGATTAGCCCAAGGTTGTTTGAGTCAAGCTTGTAAAGTCTGAGGCTTTAAAGTTGGAAAATTTGCACTTGACTTTATTTGATTTCTCATGTTTTCCTTTTTGCAGGTTTAATACCGATCCTTAGTCAATGATAAGCAATGAAATGAGCACACCACAGTTTACTACCCTTATTTAACTGGATAAATAAAAATGAAGGAATTGGTTTGTGCAGACACAAAGTAAAGTTGAAGGCAAAGATTTTATTTGGTATACATAGGAAAATTGTGTATAACTTATGTTATCCCTAGTGAAGAAAGAGATTGACAGTTTCTTGTAAATATTTGAGTTTGTATTTCTGGGAAATCTCCCTGCTCTATGGCATACTACAGGATCTGAGAGTGAGCAGTGTATGTCTGTGTATTGAAACAGCCCTAACCACACTCTACAAATCATGCAGCTGGCCGTCATATACTACAGTCCAGCAGCATTTGAAGTCCAGTAAATTTGCAGTAGTTCTATTTCAGGTTTCTGTACAGCATGTTGTCTTGTTAATTACAATGCTTATTAATAAACTAGATCCACAAAAGGACTTTTCTCCTTTGCACTCTTTTCTCTGTGTTTAAATATAAGGGGTTTTAAAGTACTCTTCCAGCTACACTTCTCTCCCATTTTCAGCTTTCCAAGTTTCGTTTCATTGTGAAGCCCCAGACTGTCAGAAAGTGTACACAATGTGTCCAACAATGAAGCTTTATATTATCAGAAATATCCTCCATTTCTGTCACTTCTTTTTGTGCCAAGCTCCCTCCTTGTACCATGCCTCTGATACACTCACTTATAGAAAATCATTAGGAGCTGGAGGCAGGAGTGTTTATGGGGTTTGTTTTGTTAGAAAATAAGCTATTTCTAATTGAGAGAACATGGTTAATGACTTGTTGTTGAGCTAAAGGGATTATCCTCTCACCATGAATGTGATATAAAGAAATAACCATCAAACTAGGAACTAATGAAACACTTTATGCATTTTTCTGTCTTATTTTAGTCCATATTTAAAGAGCACCATTTATAGGCCTGATACTAATGCAATAATATCTTATTCTTTGATGCAGTTATGGCTTTGCAAGCATAGCTTTCTTGTCCACAGAACCCTTTCAAGCAGGAAAATAATATTTATTTTGGCATCCGAACTGTGCACAAGTATATTCCTTTACTGGCAAAAACTGCTGACATGCCAGTTGTTATGCTAAATAATGTATTCAACCTACAAATTAAGAAAATGGATGAAAACTTATGGAGATGGAGGTTTTTCTTTGTTTGCATGGCAAACTCTCAAGCAGGAGTTACTAATATTTTGAAGGACAGCTCCAGGAGGGAAGGAAACTATGGAATTTCACACAGCTCTGGCAAACAGAATAACAGAGCAGGGCAGGAATATGAGTGCATAATTTAGGACTGGTGTCAGCATGCAGAGCTGCAGGGGGTTGCAGAAGTTATGTTCCTTGGGAGTCATCAGTTTGCTTCCCTCCCTGCCGACACAAGGAATACCTGGAGCCCTCCCCTGGCCTGTGGAAAATACCTGAATCCCAGGTATTTGCTGTGGGGCTCTTTAAAGTGCAATGGTTTCACCGAAGCACCGCAGCGCTGGGGGAGGGCTAGTGTTCAAAAAGCATCTCTTACCTGTAGGATGGACTCCAACACCTTCTGCCATGTAATTTGGGGTGAGCTAGTGGCTTGTTAGAACATACCCATGGGTTTATTTATACAGGAACATCTCTTTACCAACAGCAGACAATTTTGGAGATATGTTACCCATGTGATCTTTTAGCGTTCTTGTCTTTTCCTCAGGTTTCTTCCAGGGGTGGCCTTAGGACTGAACTGTAGTTTGAGCAGCAGTGAGGCTGCTCCTCCTTAGAAGTGCCACATATGAAGCAGAAGAAGGAAATGAGCAAGAAGGTATTTTCTACAGCAAATAGAAGACATTTCTTCTCCCTTGAGTGCTTGTGAAGTCATGTAAGATGTAATCTTTGTGTCCTGGTCCTTTCATTCACATTCCAGGATGAAAATATATCATGTCTGATAACTGCAGCGAGACTAATGATATATTTCTATTTTAATTTTTATTATTTTAGTGATTTAGGTGTCTTTTGATGGTGCTAATTTTATGCTTAAAACTAAAGCTCTAACAATAGATGCCTGCATATTTCATTCAATCAGGAACTAAAATCTGTAGGTCCATGCTTTCTGGTTAGCTTTTCACCACAGAACTGATGCTATCTCTTCTCACCGTTTTTCTCCACTAGGATTAAATCAGTATTTATAAAAAAGAAAGGATGAACACCCATCAAAGAGACAGATAAATGAGGTGCCTGGAAGCTCTGCACCAGACTTCAACCCAAAGCTCTAATCCACCAGCTGTGATGTGTTCTAGAGCAGATGAGCAGGATGTGCAAAGAAAAAGAGACATTTTATAAGGCACTGAAATGGAGTTATTCGTTGCTACTGCAGCTGTTATGCATGTAGTAAAAGAGTTGATTAACATAATGAGATTAAACCAAGAGAAATTGCTTTTAACCTGTGCTTAGTTTGCGTTGTTGTTTAGTTACCAGGGATGATAAAAGACTGTAGTCAAAAGCTTCTCTAAACTTTCCAAATGTCAGCTGTTCTATAAAAGATATGTGTTTGCTTCTCTGTTGTGTAGATCAAGCTTCAATTTACAGGTGTATGGAACTGCAGTAAGCCAGTGCACAGTTTCAGGAGACTAAGTGAGCAGAGGAAAGTTAAAATCAGGCTGCAAAATGAAGTGATTCTAAGTGGGATAAGTGGGTAGGGGGAAGGATGACCACTTGGAGTGCTTTTGGAAAAAAACCGTAGCAGATGCACTAAGAGGCACTGGGTCATCTGCAGAGCTGCAGTGCAATGCTGATTTTGTTAGCATTTTATAGATATGTAAGATTTTGGGTTTGCATAAAAATATCTGTTAAAACCAATACAGTCATGATCTGTAATGACAAAGAAGACATACCTGGAATGCTTTTCAGCCTGTTTAAAAAGGGTCTTTCACCAGGTGGACTTACAGGCCAATTTCTAGAGAATATAAAGGGACTCTTGCTGTTGCTGTGTGAGAGTTAATGCTTTCAAGTGATTCCAACTAGAGAGACCAGAACAGTTTAAAAACTGAAATTCAATGAGAAAAGAAAGATGTTTAATCAATCTACATATAAATATAAACACTCCACATTTAATTTCCATTGTTTTCAGAGTTCATCTATGTACAAGAGACGTATGTGATTGCTTAGTGTCACACTAATTACGATATATAATCTAAAAATATTCATCATATTATGTAGATGTGCACAAAGTCAAAGCTTCCTGTCTTGGCAGATACAAGCTGATGTTTGTTTGTTTTAATTGCAGCAGAGACATTTAGCACTGTGCCTGCCTGGTAACATAGGAAACGTAATGTAAGACCTTGACACCTAAAAAGATTAGACAGTCTGAGCTGACTGGCTCATAAAAACGATGCTGAGGAAATTGGCAAAGAAAACAAGTCTCTGAAATTCTAAACAAGCATTTTAAATGCAGAAAAAATAATCTGAAGGGTCGTATTTGCAGCTTATGTGCTGGAAATAATGTGCTGCACAGCCATATCTGTATAAAAGTAAAATTTTCACAGTGAAACGTGGTGAGAAGACTTTTTGTTGGCTGAATTCACTCTCTTGCAATGGTTGCACACAATCAATCTACTTGGATTTTTAATTGCTTTTTATCAGATTTCAGCCTATTGAATCATAAATGTAGTTTTTGTCAATGTAATACTACTAAATATTAAAGAAAAGATCAACTTTTCCAACCCAGAAGCTGTCACTTCAGCCTACAAAAGGCAGTTATTGAAGCCTATTACTGTTTTGGCAGTGCTTGTCTGAAATTCCCCCAAAATATGCTACTAAAATTCAAAGAAAAGACTATGAAAACACTAATGTTAAAGATTTATGCTGTAAAAGTTTGAGTGAATTTGCATATGAATGATTCATAGAATGTTTGAGGTGTAATGAAAATTCAGGAATCTTGATGTTTTCTCTCCTTAGAACATCAGGTGTGAGTACCTGAATGTAATTACAATGAAAGGAAATCTACCCAGTGGGCTGAATAGAAAGAAACACATAAATATGTGTTTGCCTATTTCATCTTGCCTATTACGTATTGGGAAAAGGTAAATTCTTTCTAATTAGACACAATAGGCAAGGACAGACACATCACCCATCATTTTAGGGAGTTGTTTTGGAAAAGTTAATTGTCTAAAGCATCTCTAAACTGGTATAGGGGGAAAGGTACCTGCAGGGCTAACTCCTTCACTTTTCAAATTTCAGAATCTGCACATATCCAGCTGGTGGAGGGAAGATAGAAATTAATATTACATGCCTGCTTTTTAGATGGCCAAAATCAGATGAATCCAAAACACAGTATTTGCATAAAAGATAATATTCTGAGCATGAAAAGAAATGTCATGGGTGGATATCAAACACAAGAAGCCCAACCCTTGCTCTCCACCAAGCATAACCACGAACCCTTCAGCACGGTTTGCCTGTCAGGATGCACCTGGTCGTGTTCTGTCTTGGTGCCAGGTTCCTGTCAGAGGGGTGCAAGAGGCTGACATTTGATGTATGCAAAAGAACAAAGAATGGGGTTTTGCACTGAAGCCAAATTGGCAAATATTTTTGTTCCCTGCGACAAGTTTTGCTTAACTAGCACAAGAACCAGCAGAGCGGAGAAGTGGGCTCCTCTAGTGTGAAACAGAATCTATTTAGGAAGGTAAGTGCAGTTGCTGGGTTTCCACTTCCCTTTCTTCCCTCCCTTGCTAAATGCTGTGCTGGCACATCACTTTCTTTTCTGTGACAAGTCTTTCTGAAAGCTAACAGGGAGCCAACTGTGCTTAGGCATGTGCACCTGTACCACAGAGGAACCGAATGAAAACATTAAATAATGTTTCTCTTTGTGCAGGAGAAACATCAAGAGGGAAAAAACCCAAAAAAATCTGCAAGACGTCTTGCCATAATGCAGAGAAATTGGTAAATAGTCTTGTCTCTTCATGATAAAAAAGGAAATTCTTTTGAACTGGAGAGATGGTCTTATTTTTGTGAGGTTACCTGTTTGCTAGCTGCTTAAATCTGAACAATCTGTGGCTGCAATAAAGCGAGAAAACTGTTGTGTCAATGAAATTGCTTTCCCACAACATCAGTTTGCCACCTGAAAAAGGACACGTGCAGGGAAATAGCCTTTCATTGAGGAGGGAATATCGGAGTGGGTGGTATCACCAAGTCTCTCTTACTTGGGAATACCATCTTGCTACCATTTACTCTTGGAATACCATCAGCCACATTGTACAGTCACACAGCTCTGACAGAACCATTTTTTAACAGCGAAAGTACTGAAATTTGGTTTTCCATTAAATTATTTTGATATTTAGCAGCTCTCTCTACACACATCTCAAATTCCTTCTCATTGGAGTTTCCCAAGTTTATTGCATTAAGTCTATACCACTAGTTCTAACAATTTATTACTAATTATTAATTCATTACTTGCTGGACTGTGTTAACAGTGTATGTTGTCCACATGGTGAAGAACGGGCTGCCAAAAATCTGTAACTCAATAGCAGCTGCCTTATTGAACGTATCTGCCTCATGTGCTACAGCCTGTGGCACTAGAATGAGGACTTGGTGCCAGATTTGGCAACTTTCTGCTTTCCAGAAAGGCCCTCAAAAGTCATGAGGTTGCCAGGAACACCTATTACATCAGGTCATAATTGGCTGTAGTTGGCAACAGCTTAATTAAAGTAACACCAGCTGTAATAAGACCAGTGGCAGAGAGTTTGTGGCAGATGCAATGGGGATTTTAGTCGGAATGAAAAGCATCTTTACTGGTGTTCTCCAAGTCAATTCTTTGATGATAAATGAGCTGAGCCATAAGTTTAATGTGAGAAATGTGCACAGGCACTAAAAGTGTGGATGTTGGTCTGAAGGAAATAATGAGGGTTACATTTACCTGGTTCTCAGTTCAGCTGGGCATAAAAATGCACAGTAACGTAAAAGTGTGCTGTGTATTTGTTTTATATCTTTAAATGATTTTCCCTCAGCTTTAGTCTTTGTATCATAAACCTTTTTAAGTACTCAGAAATACTTCTCTTACTGTGAGATATTCACCTTTTTCACATTTTCCCCCAAATCCTTGCAACTTAGTTGCCTAGTCATAGTTGCCTTCACAGATCACCTGTGACATAAAAATATCATAATAACAGATTTAAATTCAAAGAACTTCTGCCTGTGATTTCAGTGCGGAAAGTTCATATCCGGAGCAGGAGAATTACTCTTTTATACAGCTACATGACAATTCTTACTTGAAGTACAGGCACTTAATAAAGCTCCATATTCATATTGTATTTCAAGCAGACATTATAACTTGATTTGCCATTTTCTTAACTGGAGTCTATGGCAGCTGCAGTAACTAAAGGCTTTGCAGACTATTCTGCAGAGCAATGGGCCTATTTTTATTCAGTTTATGAATACTAATTTAAAAAAGCAGAGTTTGTGACTATTGATTCTATAACTATTAGTTACAATGAAGGGTTTACATTTAAGTGATCAATTGAATGCTGACCCTCCAGAGAGGCTTTAGCTGTTCAACAGAAGTTTAAGAAGTTAGACATAGGTAGATTGTAACAATATTTTTTTTGGTAAGAGAGCCGAATTAATCAAGGTTGTTGTAACCTTGTTTATTTAAATTTAAAAAAACCCCAACCAACCAACCAACCAAACAAAACTGTGTATTTGTTACAGTAGACGGTGTGATAGAATTGCATTCTAGTTCTGAAAAGTGTTAATATCATAAATATCATAAATAATATCATAAAGTCTTTGGGTATTATGGCAGTTTGTTCCATCTTGGTCTTTCCATACAACTACCACAATTTCAGCAACAACAAAAGATTTCAGCAAAGATGAAAACAAATGTACCTCTCAATTTTTATTTTCAGAGAGCTTACATTCTAGAGTCCTTTAAATGTGATGCTAGAAATTAAGATAGCAAAAGTAGTTGAGCCTTTCTAATGTTGACATAATTATCAACAAGTGAAATTAAGAGAAAACAGTTATGCTGAGTGTTCAAGGAATTCAGTCAATAAGGAAACAGTCAACAAAGCACATCCTGGCTTCCGAAGCTGTCACAAAGTTCTAAGAGTTGAATTCTGTAATGGAATGAAATTAGCATTAAAATTTATATTAACATGATAACTTTTACAGCCAACTCACACTGCTCCCTGTTGGACTCTGTCTAAAGAACTATGTCCTTAAAGAGAGAAAAATGCTGTTCTATTATTACTGGTTTCAACCTTGGCCTTGTTACGTCCTCAAATTTTAGGCTAGAGTGCAAAACCTTATTTCCAAAAACATTAAGCACGCGTGAAGATTTTACTCACAAGGCATGACAACATTTTAATTAGTTGCAATTAACTTCCCTACATACCTGTCACAGGAGAGTGTACGGGGAGGCAGCATCCGCACGGTCAGTGAGGGGTTGGACAAATTCATGGCAGCAGGTCTGGGAGCAGCCACGGAAAGGGACGGTCAGGGGACAGGTTCTGACATCACTAACACAGAAAGTGTGGCTGCTGGAGGGTTTGGGGGGATGGAGAGCAGAGGACAGACTAAGTTCACTCGCCCCTCCTAAGCAGCACATCCCACTGTCCAGCTCAGAGCCAGAACACAGAGCTGGGCACTCTGCTGCTCTCGCTGGGTGGGGCATTTCTCGTGTGCCTGCCCAGTCTGTCAAGGACATCTGGACAATTAACTGTGCTCACAGCTCACTGAGATTAATTGTGTCTCCCGGGAACCGCTTCTTAAGTATGGCTGCAGAAATGACCCCTCTTCAGAAGAGTTTCTGCATAAGCAAATGTTCTTAAAACTTTTTCCTCTTCTTTGAATGCAAACTTTAAAGTCCTCAGACTTTGCAACGGTGATTTATTTTTCATTTGCCATAACTCATATTACGACTGGTCCTAGTAATTTTATTTGGCCTTTCCCCACTGCAATTTTCAAACAGTATTTGATAATCCTTGTCCTGCTGCATGAAAATACTTCAAGATGTTCTCCAAAGAGATACTCATCACAGTGAAGGCATAGAATGCCATTGCCTCGCTGTCCTTTATTGCACAGAAATCTGCGCTGTAATTCTCTGCCATTGCATCATCCCTTCAACCCGGGTTACTCACTCTTCTGCATTATCAAGATTGTATTTTTCCTCCCTGAGAAATAGCAGTTATAATAGACTATTTCCAAAATGACAGCTTAAGTGACTCCATGGTTCCTTAATATCTATTCACAAGTCTTGTCTCCATGCTTATTTTCATTGCTTTCTTTAGAAAGCAGCTTGTGAGGAAGGTAATATATTATTAATGCTACATGTCATAAAATAAAATAAATACTCACTTTTTGAAGAACCTGATCCACTAATCAAGAGTAAATGAATGCATCTGAATTATTCAAAGACCCTCAAATAGTGCAACTTGTACTCAAATTGAATATTGTGAATAGGCTATTTGCAACGTAACAAAAAGAACCTCTCGTCATATTAACTACTCCATTTTCATAACAGGAAATGGGCTTTTTATGCTTCTTTTTAACCAGCGTATGTATTTTGCCCACCTTGCAAGGGCAAAAAGTGTCCAAGGTTGGTTTCTGCACTTTGTTACTTTTAAGCAGCCTCCTAAAGTAATGTTTATGCTCGTGAGAACAGTTGTTAGGGCAGGTGTTCCACGTTTCAAAGGAAGCAGGTAGAAGCCTATTCCTGTGCAGCAGAATTATGTCTGAGTTTCTGGTGAGCTGCAGGTTGGCAGTTGTTAAACAGCTGTGCAAAGAACAGGTGAAAATGCTACCACTTGTTGGGAGACAGTGAGCACTGCTGAGTTGGCAGCATTCTGAACCAGTGAGTGACAGCATCAAGGGCAAGACAGGAATGAGATCTTAGGCAATTAATTAAAAACAGTTCCTGCAGCCAGAATTTATTTCCTCCCTATTACAATCCATTCATGTCAATGAGTTTTCTGGCACCGCTTCAGGAATTTTTCACCACAGCACCCTGTGTTTCACAGCGTGGTATTTAGACCACATCCCCCAAAGATATTTGCATTCCCCAGTAGTTTGCTTTGGAAAAAAACCAAAAGAAACTGTGCCACATTTCTAAACGCATCTGCAAAATCCTCTTCTCACAAATAGAAGGCTCCAAAGTCCTGTGCAACACTGTCATGCTCACAGTGCCATTTCCTTTAGAGGTTTTTATTGTGTAAATTCTCCTGGATTCAAACAGACCCGCTCAGGAAAAATTACGAATGTCAAATTGGTAAAAGCAATGATAGTCATCAAAAAGAAGTAAAGCAACAAACCAGTCAAGAAGAACAGAATTAGTGATTCTGTTCCTCAGTGGTTCTGTGACCCAGTCCTGAATTCTTGGGACAATCAAGTCTCCCTTCTTGGTTTCAGTTTGCCACCTCAATACACACCCGATTTTACAGTATTTCACTATGAATGAAATTTTCTCAGGGGGAAAACAGATGTGAGGGGAAGAAGACATCCTCAAAAAGACACACATATTACATCTAATCTGAAAAGTAATAGCAAGTTGCCTCAGACACACAGTGACCATCTTCATGTCATGTAAGTTAAGAGCTGCTTGAACAGCTTTATACAGCCTTGATGTTACAGGAATTTCGTTTGTGTAAGCCTGAGAGCCAGTGAGGGAACATATTTTCTATATTCCAGTGTTAATGTAACCTGTGTGCTGCACTGTAAATCATACATCTACATCAACAACCTAGAAGTAGTACACTTCTGAACAGGATTTGGAATTGCAGGTTCCATTTGGGAATTTGAGATTTGGCAGGCATTGCTTGACCCACGATCCTATTTACAGAGATTCCAAATTAATGCTCAAATCAAGCAGCAAGTTTGAGACCTCAGACTTCATCCAATTCCTGTCGAAATCAATGGGTTGTTTCCAAGGAATTCACTGGCCATCTGTTGAAACCAAATGTGCTTTGTATTTTGTGACAAAAAAAGTAAAAAGCAAAAGAAATTTTTTGTCTCAGGTAGTATTTTCCCTAGGGGAAAGCCACAAGCTAGAACTATGGGATTTACAAACCCCTTTTGTTCAGTCCTGAAGGAACAAAATGTCTCCAAATACCTATATTCCCATCAGCTTTGTGTGCTGTGTCTCCAGAATAAAGACATTTTATCTGTGGTTCAAAACCAGTGCAAAATCAGCAGTGGTCTTGAAGAAAAGCAACTTCTGCCTGGAGAATCTGCAAATTTCCTTCAGAACTTTACATTAATCTGAGAAAATAAAAATAATACATACTGAGCTCTTTCTATCAGATTTAATCGAAATATAAGAAAGAGACAAGTACTAATATATTTTTTACTCATCTTTGATCATGTTCACATGGGTACACAGATTTCATTATGAATTGTTTTCAAAGATATACTACATAAGTGATATACTATATATATATATTATATATACAAAGACTTTTTCAATATAGTGTGAGCAGGTCAAAGCAGAGCCAGAGAGAATGTATTTGTCACATTTTCTATTCACTCTCATCTGTTTTTCCATCTATATATATTCATCACAAATCCAGTAAAACATGCTGAAATGCACTGGAAGGGCAACCTTAATAATGTCAGTAGATTTACGTCTTAGCAAGACTAGATTTTAACAGCAGTATCACTTTCCATTTTAAACCTGTGATAAAACCTCTGCTGCTGTTTGAGAGCTGTCTGACAAAATATTTCCTTGTTTCAAATGTGGCAGGAAGATGAATGATTGAGTTGGCAGAACGCTACAGATAAAAGGTTAGGAACATTCTTTATCCAGATTATTTTCTGAATATAACTTGGAGTGAAATATAGATTATCCCATTTAAATCTTGAGTCCTTTTCATATGCTTTGCTGGGAGCTGGAATTTTCAGGAGCTGAGTTATCCGAACCAAAATCCCGTGAAGTTGACCAAAAGACTTTCATCAGCTCTCTGTGGACCTTGAATCATGTACTAAATGAATAAGGTTTCTCTTATAGCAGTGAAAAGATCTCTTTGCTTAATTTATTTTAGGGAGCCCTGATATCTCTCTCACTACCTGTCAAAAAGAAAACATATTCAGTATCAGCTAGTAAAATTAATAATTACTTAGAAGATTAACCCCCTTTCTCCCTGCCTTCAGTAGTTTATGTTCCTTGCCCTGGTGTTAGTTTTTACAGTGATATGCTGTCTTGGTAGGCTTTGATTTGAGATCAGTGTTTGGCAAGGGTTGATCTAATCCCTGGTACAGGCTGAATTTGGCAGCCATACAGAAGGAGCCCTGTCTGGATGAAGCCTGGCAGAGGTTCACTTTCCAGGATGAGTTTGGTGTATCCCAATGGTGTAATTTGGGAGGGATTCCAAACTGAAGAAAATAATTTGCAAAAAAAATGGTTTCTTTCTAAATATATTACATGAAACACAAAGCATTGACAATGTTGGGGAAAAATATCTCAGTTTCCTGTCTTATCAGTCAGTCATAAAATATAATTGGCCCAGCTGCACAACATGGCATGAATCATTAGGATGACATTACACTGTCTTCACTCATTTCTTTTCTGCTACGTCTCCCAGCTCTGAGATGGACAGCTATTTTTAATCCTGAGAGCTCTCATATGCCAGGTCCCACATGAACTGACACTGTCCTGTCTTATTCAACATCTGTCAGAGCAGCTGCAGGGGGGTCCTGGTTTTGTGGGAGGACATGGGTGGCAAGGATGTCCAGGAAGGTGTGGGAGAGCTCTGCTGGAGTGGGCAGGGGCACTGGAGTGGGGCATCCATCCCCCAGAACACTGGAACTGAGCTTCCTTCAGCTCAGGTGTGTGTTCTGGCCAAACGCATCTTCTGGGAACAAAGTTTACTCATAGTAACAGAGTAGATATGAAACTTTGGGGCAGTTTTTGTGATTTTGGCTTTGTTTTGTTGCTTACAAGCTGGGCTGAGCTGTGCTCCTGTCGCAAAGCCTTATTAAGCATTCAAGTCTGTATGAACAGAGGAATCATCCTGAAGAAGTGGCACTTAATAGTGCCCCTGGACTGTTCTTTGGCCATTTTGGCCTTTATTCTGTCTTTGGGAGAGTCAGAGAAATCAGTTTGTTCAGTATTTGGAAGAGAAAACAAATGGGTTTTTTAATTGCTGTCAACAGCTCCCTGGTGAGGAGATATAGAAGAGACAGAGCCAGATCCTTTTTGGAAATGCATGGGGAATAAACTGAGACACAATGGAAAAAAGCAAAAGATACTC
This sequence comes from Sclerurus mexicanus, assembly GCA_013396755.1. Lineage (NCBI taxonomy): Eukaryota > Metazoa > Chordata > Aves > Passeriformes > Furnariidae > Sclerurus > Sclerurus mexicanus. Next base: position 1,497,727 of record VWZF01000574.1, on the reverse strand, counting down.
CAGTTAGAGACAAGAATTTTTTTCCCATGTCGGTGTCAGCCCCTGGAACAAGGGATCACAGGGGTGTGGAATCTCTGTCCTTTGAGGCACTCAGGGCTCAGCTGGGCAACTCTGAGCAACCTGGTCTGCTTAGCCATGCTGTGAGCTGCATGACTGAGCTGGATGAGCTCAAGTTCCCTTCCAACCTGAATTATTCTATGATTTTATGAATCCTATTGGTAAGCCTATAATACATCTCTTCATTACTACACATGCAGTACATTTGAATAAAAGTATTAACAGAAGTAGTCTGTGTGAAATTTGAATATCCTACTTAGCATTTCCCTGTTTCTCTCCCCATATTTTTCTTGGTCATGATTCCTCTTACTGAAGAGGAAATACTTACTTGTAAGAATTTCTGAATACTCCTGGCAGAAAAAATCCCCTGACCAAAACCCCAAACTTATTTTGAAATTATAAGTTTAGGAATGTTAATTTTTTTAATTTCCTTTTTCTTATCTTAATGTTGAACCCTGAACACTGATCATAACTTTGTGAATATAGAAAATTAGTGAGAGTGATTGTTTTGGTCTTAACCTGTTTTGCTAGGTCTCCTTTAGGTTCTGGAAAAGAAAGAGAGAAAAAATGGCAATACCCTTTCTTAGGTATGTTCTGGGAAAGGAAGAGTAAAGAGCAGCTTGGGATGGTGTATTGTTGCAATTCTGCATTGTTTCTGATGCAGCAGCTGACATGGTAAATAAGCAATATATAATCTAGGAGGAGATTTATTATAAAAAGCACATCTTCCTACCATGAGCTTCCTCAACTCTTCTGTTGAGCTGTGTTATATAAAATCTCAAAATCACATTAGGAAGATCTTTGCCAAAAAAATGAATGGAATAGCTTTGGAAAGACAAATAGAACCTTAAATCAGTATGAGTCTTCTGGGATGTCGTATTTTCCCTAAATGACTTTAATACAATAGGTGTCTGAGGAAAGATCCTGAAAGAGTGTAAATAGTAGTCTCACAGAAGCAGCTCCCCTCTCTCTGTGTAGGTGTTTCTAAAAATGTATAGGGCATTTTTACTTATTTAGTAAATTCCTTTTCCATCTTTTCTGCAGAGGGATCGTTACCAAAGGAAAACAGAAGTAGCTGTTATAATGTGACTTTTTCATTAGTCTTTGCTCTCAGGCCCTGTAATATGCAGAAATTCTCTTTTCACTTTAAGCCAGTCCCCACGATATCTCTGTATGTTAGAGAAAAACAGACTAGAGATATCAATTGTCAAAAAGTAATGAATTTCATGACATGGTTAGTAGACAAAGAGGAGATGACAGCATTGCTGATGTGCGGGGTGTCTGTTTGACTTGCTCCCGCAGTTTCTTGTCTCTCTTTGATCATATTTGTGGCCTTCATTTGAACCTTGTCAGGTCTAGTACAGTCTTCAAGGTGAGAGGATCAGAACTGCGTGCAATAAGCAAGATATCAGTGAGTCATGGTTTGCTTGTGGTGCTTTATCTTGTTACCTTATGCAGTGATTCACATCTGCTATGTCTTTCAGGCTGCCAGTGTGCTGGTATGTTCATGGAACTGTTTGTAACAGCCCCCAATGGCTTCGTTCTGAATTAAAGCAGTTTTCTCAGAGCCTGTTTTTTAATATAGGAAATTAGGATTGCTCTGCTCATCCAGCCTGCACCACTGGTTTTGTCCTGTTTTTTGTCGTTGAGTTCTGTCTGGTGTTAGCGAGCAGCTGCTCTGACTCAAAATCCTTCGGCAGTTCCTCACAGCTGCTCTTTGTCCTTACTTCTGCAGATGATTTTCCACTGTTGAGCTGTCACCCACTGATCTACCTGCTCAATCCCTTTTCCGTCCTGTGAATGTTCAGCAGCCACAGTGCATATTCCTGCAGAATGCCATTAGTGACCTCCCTTCTCCATGAGGGCAAATCATTCATTCCTACCGGTTGTTGCCTATCAGTTAAGCCATCATTTATCCATGCCGTCCCCTCTTATGCCATAGTTTCTTAGATTCTTGCAAAGCCTTGATGGAGACATTTTTTGAAAGCCTTTTAGAAATACAGGTAGTCTTTATTAACTGGAACACTCTAACTGTGCAGAGGTGAGCTTTTTGGGGAATTTTTATGTTTGTAAGGTGCAATTTCCTTTAACAAAAGGCAGGTTGACTCTCTTGAAGTACATTATTCTTGCCAAGATGCCCCTCAATTTGTTTTTACTTACAGTTTCTGTAGATGTCAGACTTCCAGACAAGTTCTTTCTCTACAACTATCCTGGTATCCTTTTGAAATTTGGTACCATATCTGTCCCCTCTCAGTGCTCAGTTGCTAAGGTGACTAAGTCAATGGTTATTCACTGCTGTGAGTGATTTGGTTATTTGACTTTCATTAAAAGTCTTGGGTGAATATAGTTTAGTTCTTGAGATTTAATATTGTTCATAACTCAATAATGTCCCAGGATCTCTTCTATGGTCACTTCAGCTTCAGACAGGGTTTTTTAGTCCTCTACAGAGAGGGATTCTGGAGTAAGGATCACCTCTTTTTCTAGCACAGGGACCATAGGCAATGAATTTGGCTCCTCTAGATGCTTAATGTATTGGCATTATATATTTTTAAAATATACTTTAAAAAAAATTCTGCATTGTGCTTGTTGTTTTTTAAATTCTTTGGTTGACTTACTGAGTGTGTTTGAACTACCAAAGCTTTACCATCACTTCATTTTTAAAGGGATACCTTATTCTGTCCAATAGGAAATGGAAACATGTTTGAATATAGTAATATATGTTTATTTCCTCCTTTCTGTTTAATTTGATTTCCCTAAAAGGTAATTTTTTAAAAAATTCTCTTTTATTCTTTTTTTTCTTTACAAAAGTCCAGATAATGTCAGGCACTTTGCTGAACAAGGAAAGATTTAATTAGCAGCTTAAATATTCTGCTGAATCGAGGCTTCATAACTATAACTTCCTACAGTCTAAGTGATATTTAATTTGTCGGCTATAAAGAATAAAATTTAGCCCCAAACACCTTGACAATTGTAGTTAAAGCTAGTCAAAGAGATCAAAGCTCAATTTAGCAACCCTTATTGCCTTTCTCCCCAGCTTTTTCCTTTAACTAATGCTTAAGTATTTAGGCAAACTTTCTTTTTCTTTACAATGTAGCATACGTTATGACATAAAATTACCCTGAAATCTGTTTTCCTTCCCTTTCTGGGGAGTTATGAATCGAGGGATTTGAAGTGGTTATCGTGTTCTTCTCTCCCTTATTGTTCATTAATTATAACACTACTGTTCAGGAGAGATTTATCAGGTAAAGTGAAACTCTCGTTTCCATTTTGAATGGCTAGTTTTAGATTTGCAGAAGCTTATCTAGACCTCAAGTCTTCCTTTTAAATTAGTTTCCCTAGGGCTCTGAAGTTTTATCAGATACTGGAATAGTAAACAGTCGTTCAGACTTCAAGCCCTAATGTTTCTGATTAAAGCCACACAAGATTTGCTTTCCTATTACAAATTGCAATTGAAGCAAAAATGCCAACTCAGGATTTTCTTCATAAAGAAGTTATTCTTTGGAGAAAGCAAAAATAAAAGCCTGTATTTATTCACCTTGTTTTCTTTAGAGATTAATTGAACTTGGAATATGCACAGCTATTTACTTGCCATAATGTAGCAAATCTTTCTAACACAGTCCACATCTCTAGTCAGACTAGCTCCAAAATTGCTCTTCAGGCACACAACATTATGTTATTTTGGTTAACAGTAAGCTCTGCATCTCAAACCCACCTACCTAGACAGAAATAATAGTTTCACGTTGGTCTTGCCATAAGACAAGGTAGCTTCACTGTTTAGTTTGGAAGAATGAAATTAGAAATTCCTCCTTGATAGCAGGAGGTATTCCTAAGGTGTGAATGATGGAGATATAGGTAAGGGCTTTGGGTTTACAGCATTGAAGCAAAAACCATGTAATATGCTGGTATGAGCACTTAAAAAAAAATAGAATTTAGCATTATTCTGAAGAGTTCAAAATATGTTCTGCTTTATATAAATTTCTGCTAATGTTAACTTCTTATTCCTCTTCAGGTCAAATAGATACGAAAAGGGAAATAAAGGCCCGATCTTGCATCTGTCGTCTAGGCTGGGACTGTGACTTGTCTTATGAGATATCTGGCTACTGTAGTTGGAGAGAAGTTTTGAAGCCCAGTAGCTGGTAACTAAAGTAAATAGAGTGAGCATAGGCAGGAGGGGACCTTAAAGATGGCCTGGTTCCAACCCCCGTTCCATGGACAGGGACACCTTTCACTAGACCAGATTGCTGAAGTGCTGATGTTTAGAGTGAGGGCTGGAGATGGCAAAATCTCTCTTGAGGGGCGTACACTTTACACAATAAGGTGATTTGTTAACAAGTGTGAAAAGTAGAACTGATGGGTGGGCAATATTGGTGGAGTCAGTGTGGCCTGACACAGCTGATCAGTGTTGTGGTTTTTTGTCACTAAGGTGATCTAAAGGCTGGATTAGGTTTGATTGCTGGGATTAATGGTTAACAGTTTATCATTTGAATGTAATTAAACCCAAGGTCTGGGTAAGTCACGAGTAATTGTTGAGAAAAATATTATTTATTAGTAAGGTCATTTCTTGATCTCTTCATAGCTTATTTGTGCAAAATTCTGATATAATGTTTCTTCTTTTAGTCAAAGCCCTAATGTCTCATTCATTGAAAGGCAGACAGCTTCATCTTTTGGGCCCCAGAGGACCAACAGTGGCTTCAAACTGGTAGGAATCATTCAACATTGTTGAACTTCTCTAAATGTCACTTTGTCTCTGTACTTTGTGCGAGTACAAACGTGGATGTGCCAGTCACTTTCTTCCAAATAAATAATTGCAGTCAGGCTCTTATCAAATGCAATATCCTTGAGCCTGTCAAAATGTTCAGCATCATCCCACTGCCAGTTCATTTCTCCCATCCCAGACTGTGTTCGTTTCCCATACAGCACTGATCAAAACAGTTGGAGGGTTTGGACAGCGCACAAGGCTTTGGCACCCTCATTTTAGTGTTAAATCTGGTTTTCTTTTCCAAATTAGAGGTTATGTGTTCTCATCGTCTCCCGACTCCTCCTGAGCTTCCTTCAGGAGAACCAAGATGCTGCTGAATTCTTCTTTAATGCAGATGTAGTAGTGCCAATAAGACTCCTCTGATGGATTTGGAATAAGGTGGAAGCCAAAAACTAGGAGGAGTTGCCTCTTCCAAATTTGTTCAGTGTGCTGTGGCTCTTGGCTCCCTGTTCTGTGGCAGACTTACCATGGGAGGCTGTAGAACAGACCGGCTCCCACACCATAAATTGGTCAGTTTAAAAAAACTCCTTTGTTTTAAAAGCATTTCTTGTATGTACTCAATTCCTTTTCATCTTAATTCAGACTATGCACTAGCTCTAACTGTTGTTTGGTTTGGGGTTTGGTTTTGTTTTTTTAATTGCTTTCTGATGGCAGAGTCAGAATCATTTCAGATGCAGGCAAAGATATATAAATAAATCTTTATTCACCCTTTAAGTATTTTCTGTCAAATAGGAGCCACTGCTTGACATTTCTAAGCTCTAATAGTTCTAATAGGAGGTTAGTAACTCTCATTTGTAGATATATTCTTTATATAATAAATAACAAAATATAAGGCAATAAAATTAATGAGAGGAAAAATTGGTAAGAAATCAGTAACAAGCACATGACAGCTGAATGCAATTCACATAAATGTGTCTGGTACTAAGAGCCTCAACTAGAAAATTAATCTGAACTTCCTGAACTCTTCACTTTGATTTCTGCTCTTCCTTCATATGTATTTTCTGCCTGTCAGGAAAGCTTTTGCTCTTTCAACAGTTTTTCAGAAGATGTTAAAAACTGCAGTAAACTAGCAGACGTGTACAGTAACTTCCCTATAGTCTTAAAAAAAAAAAATATATATATATAAAATTGATGGTGCCATCTGGAGCCCTGGGAAGATTAAGCAATTTGTTTTATAAAAATGCATTTGCATGTTTGAAGGTGTTTTCTTTTACAGCTTGTATTATCATCATAATATTAAATCTACCATTATCAAACAACAAATAGACTAGGACGATGAAGTTTTATTTTTTTTGATTAGTCGAAGAATACGGAGGTGGAGTTCTCTAAATGTGCTTTGGAATGAACGAGCCAATCGTGCATTTCAGTGCGTTCCGTTTACTGACTGGAGTCTGGTATTTCACCATGACAGCAACTGCAGGGATCTCCTTTAATGCCGTTCTGCAGCTCTGCTCTGCTGTACAGCACTCAGGAACAAAACAATGGGCTATAGGGTATTAAATAAGCTTAAGCATAGCGTGAGGAGGGTTGAAACGGAGAAATTTAGTGATGCAGCTGTAGCAACACAAGTCTTGGTATAAACATGTTGTTTCAGGGTTTACAGCATCATTTAGAGTGTTATCTGTGTCTCCTTGGAAGTGGTTAAATCTTGGCAAAGCCACCAAAAATATAAAAAAGGAAAAAAAAAGAAGAAAAAACAACAACTAAATTGCAAAGATGGAGCCTTATACTAACTCAGAGAGGGGTATAATGGTATGGATTTGAGTATAACAATACATTTTCCTGGGTAGACATTCTTTAATCATATTTTGGAATTTCTATTGATTTTTCTTATTATCAGTGGCCAAAACATGATTGAATGTAACATCTAGCTTATGCAACATTGCCCTGCAATAGCGCTGAGACATATCAGCTCAGCCCTCAGTGACACACAAAATCTGAGTACAAATTTCCAGCAGCATCCAAATGTCTAAGAAACTTTTCCCCTCTTAGGAAGGTCACAGAAGAGCCTCATTCAATCCTTCAGGACCCTGCCTCATGTTAAACCTTTCCTTCACAGAGGTGTCTTGGAGTAGCATGAATTTAAAATGCTTTCTCTTTGCAGCAGAAGGAATGACATCTACTTCTCTTTTTTAAGCATAAACCTGTATAACGACAGCCCTGTAGTTAAATATATACACATGAACCTGTGTAAGTACTTGAAGAAATCCTAATGGGTACAAAATCCATCTGCAAGTTAGCATTTTCGTGTATATATATATATAAATATTATGGGGGGTGGGGGGAGTGAAAAATTTTATTCTCAATAAACATTCTGTATTTTCATAATATTTTTATACTAAAGAACTTGATTTCTGCCCACAACTCTCCCACTCAAGAAAGCCACTGATTTTATTAAAGTCACTGTCTTTTAATAAAGTCTACAGGACTAATATGTCATTAACGTAGTTAAGGAAGGTAAATACTCTGTGTTCTAAGAGAAGTAAAGCAAGAAATGGTTTGAATTTGAAACTAAAAAAAAAGACGGTTGTGAGAAATTTTAGGAAAGGTCTGAAAAATGTCTTGTATTTCCATTTTCTACCTTTTTAATGTCTTGCATTAAACCAGAGATTGTCAGCTCTTACTCTGCAAAGGAAAGAGTGAGATCAGCTGAAGAGAAGTTTTTGCCTGTTAGTTCACGATGTTTTCTCAGTCCTCTCCTTGCATATTCGCCCTGGGACAGCAGCCCTGTGCTTGTTTTGGCTGTCCAAGGATAAATGCCAGAGCAGCACTGAAGACAATGAGCAATCTGACCACCTCACTGGTGCCATGTGTTATCTAAGAAAGCCATGAAAGCCCAAGAACAAGTGGGAGGCTACAATTTGTGTTTATTTTTCATATTTTATGGATAGCAAGTTTGATTTTCAGTTGTGAAAGCAACAGCAAGTGATAGCTGGGAAGCTGTCAGAATCACTGAAGTGTTTAGCAGTGTTATTCCAGTGACTATGCTGAAGACTATCTGTGGAATTCAAAGCCATAAAAAATAACAAAAGTCAGGTCCCTTGGTTATTTATTTAAAATGGTTGAATTCTTTGTCTGGAGACAAGTTTGAAGGAAGAAGTCAAAAAGCAAATAAAAGTCCAGAATACCGGAAATAAGTATATTTTCCAATATTTTGCTAATTTGGCACTTAATGGCAAAATAGAGCGAAACAGCGAAATGATGATAGAGAGGTTTGCCTGGAAGATCTCTGAAAGTCACTAGGCTCATCCCTGTTAGCTGTCTGTCTTGGCAACGTGCTCCAAAATGTACCTGTCTCGGTTGTTACAGAGCTTTTTGCAATGTCAGACATGAGTCTGCCTTGCTGCAATACCCACTGATCCGCTCCCGCCGGTGTTGAAAGCACCACCTTCCTCTTCACAGTCGTCGTTCGTGCCACCTGCACCACTGTGACTTGTGCCCAACTCAGTCCCTCAGTCTGTCTTCTCAGATGGGGAACAAGCCTCAGACTCACAGGGGCAGAGACCTGGTATCTCCTTCCCACCAAGGAAGATTTGTATCCTTAACACTTCAGGCGCTTCTTGCTGAACTGCGCGGCGCGCACGGACTGGCTGTTCTAACAGAATGCCTGACAAGTTGAGAATGGTAATGCTGATGTTCCCCAATCAAAGGAAATGGCTTCATGCTGCGTGAAATTTCCCTCAGGGAGTAATGATGGATGCTGAGTATCCCTGTGAATTTATCATGTGAATTGATCTATTCCCAAATCGGACTGTGGGTAATCCAGGCATTTCATAATATTTCTTAACAGAGGACACAGAAGGTGTCATACCTTGAATATTCCCCAGAGCTGCAGGAAGTCTTCTAAGTTCAGTATTATAAGGTTCTGGATAAAACATTTCTTGGCGGGGAAAGAAGGATTGGTGGAAAATGAGGGTTTAGGGATGTTTCTGGAACCAATTAACTATGTAGTGAACATAAATGAAGATATGGTTAGGACACGTAAATTGTTGAGGAGCCGTTTGGTAAATAGTATGGAAAAGAACAACAAGTATTTAAGCATTGCAGGAAACAAAGTTTATTTCACAGCAGAGGGGTGGTGCCTATAAGCTCATCTTAGTTTAAATGCTTCATTGTACTCTGAAGTCTGAGAAGCACCAAAACACTTTAGGAGCCAGCTTTAGAGTCTGGATGGCATGGCAAGCTGCATGCTGGAAAAGATTTAACTGTCCTAAGAATTCCAAAAGTAACGTAGCCAGGCTTTGAGAAGCACGAAGAGTGATAATGCTGCATTATCTTCCTCTCAAAGGATTTGATGTCCACCCTGCTATAATAACGTACTTTGCCATTCCTTTCTTTGACTATATTATCGCATATTAACAAACTTTAACCTGTGAATTTTGCAGCTGGTGACAAATGCACTGTGCTGGGAGAAGAATTTTATTTCTCCAGGAAAGTTTTGTTTAGTGCAAGGAAAATGTATAGAAAGATGATCAAGACTTAAGAGTAAGAAAATATAATAGTTGCATTGAATGAATATATTTCACCCCGCTCTGCCACTTCCCTGATTCCGATTTAACTATGAGCCTACACATGGAAGTTTTTAGAGTAGCTTGGGAAAATGAATAGGGACAAAAGCCCATTTAACACCCAGAAGCTGGAAAGAAACAGGATGAGGAAATGCATTCTGGACCACGTCTGCAAGAAATTTGTTCACTTAGGAGGAAGCAGAGGCTCGTTGATTAGTTACAAAGGCCACTGCCCCTTTGGCTGGGATACTCTCAAATTCCACACTGTGACTTCTGTGACTTAAGGAATGTATGGTATGATTATCTACAGAGTTTCTATTGTGGTGACATTGACAAGACCTTAGTTTTATTGTATCTGCGCATGTAACAAAAATTCTCTGCATTGCTGAGATCTGTACTTACAGACGAAAACCCTTTTTCAAAAAGCTTAAGAGATTTCATAATTCAGGGCTTTATATACAGATTCTGATATTGTGTTTTTCTCACTGTTTCTTCCAGGTAAGAGGTGTGCTTTGCCATAAAATTAAGTTGCTTTCCCTCCCTGCCCTCTTTACAACTGTATATATGATGTATTTTAAATACTGAACCACACAGAGTTCCATCACTTCAGTGTTGTCAGAAATTGCCACGTGATAGAGCTTTTTCCTTTTCTGGTACAGGCATACTGCTCTTCCCCTCAGCTGGATTCAAACTGCTGGAAGTGAAGAAATTCTCCATTATTTAAACCAGGTGCAGTAAAAAATCCCAAAGAAGCAACTGTTAAGGTCAAGGCCAGGATGTGCTTCACTTCCAATAAATTCAGATTTGTTGGCCATTGCCATTGAGGCTCTAGGTTAGTAAATGCTACAAATCCAACAGAAAAATAGACCACGATATTCTAGCTGTTTTCCATCAGCTTTGATACTTTTACAGGCATCCTAAATCCGTGAGGTAGCGTGTCTACATTTTTTAACAGCCATATAGTGACTATACACTTTTCAGTCTTCTTTTATTTCAGTAAGCCTAAATCATTTTGGTTTGGAGACCGAAATAAATGAAGACATGGCTTCTTAATAATTCCCTTATAGAATTTTCAGAGATTGAACATTTATAAACCCCTCCTTTTCTCCACAGTAGAGGATCTTCCCTTCTCCTCCCCTTAAAAAAAAACCCACCAAAACCAGAAGAGGGGCTGCATGAATTCAAGCTGTTATACTTCCTGCAGTGGTCAGAATAATAAGCAGGAAAGTTCTAATGCATTAAAATCAGGTGGAATATAGAATGAGTGTGAACATCAGCCACGGTTTTATGTTTAGAAAGCCTAAACAGAGACCTAAATCTCATTATTTAAGCAAGAGATATAAAAAGGAAGCAGAAATCGCTCAAATAGTATAAATTATTCAACTTGATAATGAGAGAGAAGAAACCAAATGACCTTCAGAAAGCACACAGTGTTCTTGATTCTGAGCATTTGTTATTCCCATCTCTCCTCCACATGGGCTTTGCTGCAGACAGCACTAGACTGCTCACACCTGCCCCCTGCCAGGGCAGGCAGGTGGCACCTCGGGGTAGCCTGTCTTACATCCTCACCAGTAACCACATGATGGTGCTGCAAGGCCAAGTGGAACAAATGCTGAGCACTGACCCGTCCGAATGCATCCTCTGTGATGGCTCCACTCCTGGGAAAAGGGAGGCTGGCAGGAGAAGTTTTGTACAAGCAAGTGAAAACCTGTGTCTGAGACTTTCGATCTAAATGCAGCTCTCTGGTTCATTTGTAGCCTACTTTCCTAACTTTCAAGTGACTTGGTTCCTCCGTAGCTTTGTGGGTGCACTAACAGTGCTCTGACACAGCGTCACCCTCAGCAGGACAGTTCAATAAGTAAATAATCTAAACAGTGGTGGCGTTCACTCTCATTCCAACCTCATTCTGCTTTCAGAGCAGTTTGCTCCCAGCTGAGCCACACGTAACCCAACAGAGAGAAGAAAGAGGGCAATTATATCCATGCAACACAATAACTACGAAAGTTATATTCTTTACCAAATGGATGAAACTCATTTCATATTATTATCTCATAGTTTGTAAACAAAACATTAAATCCTTATGCAGCCTTGCTAGTAGTGTCTCTCCTTATCTTCAGTCTTTTCCTCATCTGACTCTGTGCTAAGTGCACTGCAGTAAAAGTAAAGTCATGCTGCAGGTGCAAGAGAAAGGTAAATTCAGATGAAATTTGAGCTGCTGGCAATTTCCATCATACCAACGACTTGTATGACCAATATACATCTTCCTATTATTTGTATTGTTTATACTAACAGATTAAACTGCAGCAGGAACCATATATTCAGACCTGCAGGCTCATGGTTTCTTGTTAATATGCTTAAATATGCTAGTAAAAAATGAAGTAAAAATACTTTGAGATCATGTATTAAACATGATGTAAAATGGCTCTTTTAGCATTTTTTAGACTTTTTTTTACTGGATCAAAATTATTAGGAAATTTTAGAAGAACATCCTGCTTTTAACAGACTGCTGCCCTTTTAGGAATGGCGTCTTGTAGGCTAATGCAAAACTACACTTCTTCTGAACATCTGAGTTTCAACACCTGATGAATCTTTTTAGATTCTCATAGCAATATGATTTTGCTTCTTAAAAAGGAGAGTCCTTCCACATATTTAGAGAAGAGTGGAGAAAACCAGAAACAACCAAAAAGGGAGGATCCTCATCCCTTAACTCATTAACTGGAGCTCATCAAGCTCAACACAGGGAATGTTCCCAGGTAGCGTAGCAGGTTGAGGAAATAAGATTTTCATCTAGATATGTTTGCTGCAATTTTAAAGTGATGACTATTTGTTTTTCCAAGCCCCCTTTGCAAAGTCTGTGGAAAGTGTCCATCACCCAATTGTTTTTTTTCAGAGACAGACTAGAAACAGGTCTGTCCTAAAGTCTGAGACTCTGGGAAATACTGTGCCGATGCCAGTGAGGAACCTGGAAAAGGTCAGCTGGATTCACTCAGCTCAGGGCCGTGCAATGGTGATAGTCCATTTCTGTGAGAGGGAAGGACAGGCTGTGCTCAAGAAATGCGTAAAAAATTTAAAAATGCCAGTGCAGTTCCAGCACATCAGGTCCACACACAGAGTCCTGGGCTGTTTCAGGGAGTTTTCATCTCAAGCTGTCTGGAGAAAGGAATACAAACCAATGTTTTGGTGGGAAAATATCAACGGGGGTTATAGACAGAAAATGTTTGAAGTTTTTTACGAAGGTAAAAGCTGGCTCTTTCATTCCCTTTCCTGATACATGACAAATCTCTTACTGCAAGATTTCCTTACCAGGCTCCCCTCAGTGAGAAAAAGAAGTCGTTATCCTGCTAAAACCCTTCAGATTTCACTCAGGAATGTTTCAAATCTTTCTCATCCTCTTAAGTTTTTCTTTGTAGCAGTATGAACTGTTGCTATCAAAGCAATCACCTAGTCTGTATGTGAACAAAGAAAAACATTTCACAGGTTTCACATCAGGCTGCAAACAGTTCAGACTGCTGGATACTTTCTCTCTCTAAATAATTTCCTGATGCCTGGAAAGGACCTGAAGAACAGGATAAGGCGTGAGGTCATTCTGGAAGGTGTGTAAGAGGCAATATCGTCTTACTGCACCTGAAATTGAGGTAGAAGTGATTAGTCAGGGCAGAGATTAAACATATTGTGTTTGCTTTTTTAGTAAATTAATAATTTTAATGGAAAAGTTTCTAATTTTTAATAGCATCGTATCCCAATGTGAGACAGCTTTGTCAGAGTGACAAGTGGTTCCCAGTTTCCAGGCTCGTACTGCTGTGTGTTAAACTAAGAGATCAATTTTCCTTTGAAAGGGACACAAATCTCCCTTTAAGATGACATGGGTTTAGTTTTGTCATCTACTTTGCAATTCTTACTGTCCTAATGGGCTCCTTTAGACTCCGTGATATGTTTAGAGAACAGCAGGTCCCCAAGTGGGCAGTGGCAGGAGTCTCCCTACCAAAGTACAAAGGCAGAGCAGGTTTAGTGTGGAGCTGGGCTCCTCTAAATTGTTTCATATCAAATCAGCCCACAGTTGGTGTGGACTGACAGCATATTTCCATAATTATAATGCTTTGGCAGGCATACAGAAAGTGCTGATGCCTACCCTGAAAATACTCTATTGGAAACTAGGAACTAGATTAGGACTCAAGATTCTTTGACTTTACGGATCAGTAGATAGCAGTCCATGGGCAGTGCCTACTAAATAGTATGGAGAAATCCAACTGGCTGTTTTGAGTTACTCTGTCAGGAACAACTGCATGATTACACCTTTGGGAGGATCACTGAAGGCCAGCTCTGCCTGGATTCTTGGTTATTCTGAAACTGTATTACGGGCCTGCGCATTGTACAGAGATTTTCCTTCCTTATTTGAAAAAGAATCACACTCATTTCTCTGTGGCTTATTTATAATGTTCATTTTTAAGAGCAGGAAAACTAATATTTCAGATCTTTTCTAGAGGTTGACATCAGGTGAACCTGTGTAAATTAAGACAGAGTTGGATTTAAGGGTGAACTATTTAAAGTCAGAGTCTGTCAGGAAGTGTGATTCTTTGCCTGCTCCCTGGATCAAGATATAACCATCAGTTCAGCACTTGACAGGACTACTATTACAGACAGCTGTCAGATGTGCAGTTTGCCATTTTGATCTGGTGTTGTCATACCAAGTATTTTATCTTTGAATTTGACACGCCAGCTTTGCAAGTTTCCTGTAACTTCAGTCGTTTCACAGCCGTGTGAGGGTTTCTTTTTCAGTAGCAGAAAAGTCACAAACATGGAAAGGTAAAAAGTGGTGGCACAAACAAGGTGTTTCATGGGGTTGTCCTTCCCATGGGGAAGAACTTCTTAACCATAACTGATGGCATTAAATTTCAGGTTTTAGTAGCAGGATGGCTTCTCTGAGAAGCTTCCAGAAGTTTCCCCTATGTCCTAATGAGCCAATGCCTGTGGGTTCTGAGGCTGATCTGTTGCTGAGATTGAGCCTGTAAGCGATGGTGGGAACACCTCTGGAATAGTGTATTTAAGAAGTGGGGAAAAGTTACTGCCCAGCAGCAGCTGCAGGTGAAGAAAGGAGTGAGAACCTGTGAGAGAAAGAGCCCTGCAGACACCACGGAAGAAGGAGGGGAAGGAGGTGCTCCAGGTGTCCAAGCAGAGATTCCCCTGTGGCCCCCATGTGTTCTGCAAATGGAAAATCTAGGGCAAGAAGTTGTCATGGAATTGTCCACAAGGCTTCAGAACTGGATATGTCATTGCATACCATAATATGAAACCCAAAGTCAATGGTTTGCTGCCAACTTTCATCAGCTCGTCTATCGTTATCCATTCCGTAGCTCCTGGTGCTCTCCTCACAAATCAACACATACCTGATAAAACATGTTGCAAAGATCACTTTGAAAAATGCTTAAATGGAAAAATCACCGAAACTAGTGGATTGCTTGGTCCACATATGATCTGATTCATTCCTGTCAGCACTCAAATTGTCCATGGACGATAGTAGGAATTTTTAGCAAAATCTACTTAACTTGTTACCCTTCTTCACTGAGAGATCAGGAGTTCATACCTGTTTGATTAAGGGATAGGAAAGATAAATGCTAACCCTGCCCTACTGTGCTGCAATAGACCATTTGCCATATTGCTCTGCTAGGCAAATTTTCTGATCTTTAAAATGCTGAGCACAAGACTCAGCCAGTAAGCCACTAGTAGAGTTTCCTGCTGGCTAAGACAAGTGATGATTCAAAAATATTCCAGATTTTTCCTTGGCTCCAGACCTGAAAGAAAAACTCTCAGCTCATCAAGAAGCGACTCATTATAGAAAAAAGACCTGCCATCCTCTGCTACTGAAAATATTTCTACATTTTAGCATGCTTCTGCTTGAGAATGGTCTGCTGAATTTAGCAGTTTTCTGTGAAGCTAATCTGGAAGCTGCATAGTGTGTACAACAAAAGGAAACCCTTTAAAATTGGTTCCTTAGGCTGCTATGGGACTTTAGGGGGTCTATTTAATTGGCAGGGCTTCTCTCTACCCTCCCCTGCCCTGAGTTACATGCAGCTGCTTTGGCTTCATATATGTGTGTGTGTGTGCATCGAGGTCCTGACTCCTTATATGTTCAGCCAAGATATGGGAGAGCCTGGTCCAGACGAGAAACTTAATTAGGTACTTCTGCCCACCAGTGTTTTTTTCAGCTTTGCTTGAAAGGCCATGAGTTAATTCTAAAGTCTTCCTCAATAATCCAGGAAGGAAGATGGGGAGAAAGAGGAAGTATGGGCTGGGAGAATGAGCATGTAAGCGAAATACAGGAACACTGGAGTGATGGCAGTACCATTTTAGGCAGGTTTTCCTATCTCCTCACATTTCCAGCTATTCTATGTAAGAATAAATGAGTTCACGTCAGTGCTGTAAAGGTATAAGTCAAGATGTGTGTAACTAGGAATTATGAACAATGCAGGTGAATTCAACTGCATCCATTAAAGTGAAATGTGCTGTTAAAAATCTTGCACGCAAAGGATAGACTGTGTCAAGACTAAAAACAAACAAGGAAGCGATTTTTAACCTTATTAAGGTCTTATGCCTTTCTGTCTAGAGGGCTTAATCTTTTAATACAGAGCTATAAAGAACAATTACTTTTTTATAGGCTACGATTACAATCTAAGATGAATTACTGTTTGGCTTATATTGCTGATGAGAGCCGGGTTGTTAATTTTACTGCATTTTTTTGTTTTGGTGGCCTATCTTTTCCCGTCTCTTATTGTATTTTCTGTTACCTAAAACTCCTTCATGCTTCCGTGTCAGCAAGTAACTCAGCTATGTACTACAATTTGTTGAGGATGTAGCAGGAGAAAAAGCATTACCCCCTTCAGAAGTGACATTTGGTGTATTACCTGCACGTGCAGTATTGTCAGGGGTGTACTTTCTGACCTGCAATGCATTATCTGCTCTACTGACTTTGGGGCTGTTTATCACCAGTGACATATTCCTCTGCAGGAACCTGCCATCCTTCTTGTGCCTGCTTCAAAGCCCTAAATGCAGACATACGGTCTGCATTTTTGAGAGTGGAATGAAACCAGATTTTTCATTTTTTTTAACAATTCCCTTCAATGTTGTCAGTTAAACACGGTGCCTCGTAAGCTGCTTTTGCTACAGTAACAAATATCATGTTAAAGAGCAGAGGCACTGCAAGAGTGAAATTAATTATGTATGCTTTATGCTTGTCCAACTAACCACACTGTATTCCCAGTGAAATACTTAACACATCTGTGCATTCCTGAAGTCAAATAACATCACTATAATTTGAGACTTATTTTGAGCAGTGAAGAAAAGATTTTGTTACACCTGCAGGAAAGCTATTCTTTCGGAGGGGGCCTTTTTTCATTTGTATGCTTTGATTGTGAGCTACTTAATTTAGTCAAAGATTCTAATTGAGCTCATTGGCAGACTGCCTGATATTTGGCACAGTAGGAATCGCTAAGTTTGAACCTTTGGGGATGTTTTCAGAGGAACGTATGTCTTCTATTTCATGCTTTATTGTGGCAGACTGATGAGAACTTCTAAAGCAAATGACAGTTGACATAAAATAACTCACTCTGGAGTTTGTTCTCCCACTGTTGCTATTTAAATGATAAATTTCAGATATTCTATTTCATTTAAAATATCTGAATGTTTGAAATGATGATAATAATAGATAGCAATGGCAGCAACATAATTCAGTCATGGAACAAGAAGTTAAGTGTGAAAAGAACTCTTAACAGGAATTATTTCTGACTAAGCAATCTGTGGTAGGAACCAGAGCAGCCTTCAGTAGCTGAAAGAGTTAACCAAGATAGATGTTATTTGACAGAGCAGATGTCATGGTCTAAGCAGACATAACAGGATGAAATTAAGAAATATGAATATTTAGGCTAGAGAGTAGACTGTTTCCTGATACTAAGACCTGTTCTACTTTAAATGGCCTCTCAAGTTAAAAAAATAAATAAATTTTTAAAAAAAGCAGCTCCTAGCAGGCAATCTTTAACACCATGCTGAACAATATGCTAATCCTCAGAGGATCATTACGGAATTGTCAGCAGGATGAACTGGCTGATCCCTTCCATCTCTGCTCTGTTTAATTTCAATATCTCAAAGTTTCTGCTTAGGAAAATATGCACTTCACTGCTTCATTTTCCTGTTTCCTTGAGACCTGTCCTGTCTGCAGCCTAGGGAACGACCTACTGCTGGAGGATCCCTGTTTGCCTCTCATTGCCCTTGATTTTCACAAGTTGACTTGTCAATGAATGGCTCCAGCTGAAGCGTTTGAGCTCAGTTTGCCTGGTTACATAGTAAGCATCTCTGTGGCATCAACCAGATGTTTCCTTCTGACCCGGAATCATCAGCTCTCCAAAGATCCAGGACTCTGCAAATGGATATACAGAAACTAAAAGTGTCCTTTGAAGACTTGTCATCTCCCCTCTCCTCTCCCAGGGAGAGACTGAAGGATTTACATGAATATCTACCCACTTTTCTTTGCCTCTGGAAACACAGAGATAATTCCACTTAAATATGACTTGTGTAGGAAATGAGACAAAATTATGCTGAGAATAGCTTTTAAAATGTTCTTAACTCTTCAAAGCATTTTAGGTGAGATGAAAGTCTACTTTTCTGGCGGATCTAGAGGGTTACATGTGTCTGTATTTCAGCACTGCTAGACGCTACTCTGTGCATAAACCTATTTTGAAGTATGTTCATGAACCCCGAAAGAAAAAAAAAAAAGTATTACATTTAAAATTTTCAGTTTGGTGGCCTAAAGTGATTATTTTAATTTATTAATGAAAACGTATTTAATATTGTTGAAGAAACCCCAAACTATTTATGAAGAACAGAGGAACGTGTTTACTGTGAGATTCCCAATGTAGTTCCTGAACCATGAAGTCTTCCTATAATGGTCCTTGATCTTTTTAACATCTTAAGATACTGGACATTCAGGTTTAGTATTTCATGACCCTCCTCTAAAAACCTCTGGAGAGTATGCCAGATTCAGTGAGGTTTGTTTTTTCATCAATAAATCTTTCACACTTTTTGCCTAGTTTTATAGACAGTAAACTAGTAGCAAAGCAGTGCTGTATAACAAAGATTACTGGAAATATCTTTCTAAGATATGATCCCAAATTTATTGATGAGTAAATTGGAACGTTTCCATCAGCTTTAAAGTAGATGAAAACTGTAGTGATACAGGGGCACTGTTTGGGAAATGAAGCGGCAGTTAGAAGTTCGTGATCATTGCTATTTTATTGTAAAATATTATTACTCAAAGTCACAAATATATCAAAATAATATAAATCACTTGACATAATGAAAAACTGTTGACCCTTTTAACAGGTATGTTTTAAAGTGTGTGAGCATTCCAGTCATAATAATTAATGTTATATAAATAAACCCCAAATGTGATTGCTTAATGATTCATACTAGGACTTGAGAAGGTATTGGATTAAATGGATCTGACTAAAAAAAGAATTCATGTAGACACATAAAATTGGGGTAGAGCTTAGTTTATACCTTAGATTTTGAGAAAGCCATTTTTTTGGATATCAAGATATGAATTCTTTCTGAAGGTTTAGCAAGTTTCTGAGAATAGTGATGACAAATCATAGAACCAGAGAACAAGAAGAGAAAAGGTTTGCTGATCCAAAGAGAAGGAATGAAATTGTTTACAAGATTTTGTCATTGAACAGCAGATCTTGAGAATAAGACCAAAGGGGAAACAGGGAAGTCCATAAAGAGCAGGGAAAGCTGTAAAACACAGACTCGTGAGCAGCACTGATGAGCAGGCAGTTCCTCATTAAGATCTTGTTACAGTACATATATATAGTCTCAATCAATTTGTTTTATTTTAACGGGGCACCAAGTGTTTCCCATAAAATGTGAGGGCACTGAGTACTTAATTGAATCATCCACACATAACCTCTGTACTCAAATAAATATCTATTTTTTCAGAAGTAATCAAATGAACCTTATCTACACCAGCATATACAGAATGGCACAAAATAAAAGCTCATTTTATTCAATAATCATGAGCCTGTATCTACTGTTTAATGATTAATATACTTTTAATAATTGACCTGTCAATACTGAGAACCACTTTATTCAGAAGAGTTTTTATCGGTTTTGAGAGTGGAAATGGTCCAAAGCTCACTGTACTGGTTCTAAACACACAGAAAAAAATTAAAAACATCTTTCCTTTGTTCTTAGAGAATCTCAGATTTGTTTTTTCTCATGTTTTACTGTAAAACAGCTTATGTTGTTACAGCCTTGATAAAAATATGACACAATATATATTCCCCACTGTATTGCATACTGAATAGTTGCTGGCACCCTCACAACTCTTCCAGGTGACTATCAAGCACCAGATTGTCTTGGATATACTAATATAAGTAAATATACATGTCAAAGGCAAAATGTGCTCATGTTAAATTCATATAGTCTAATGAGAATCTTCCTGTCATTAACAGCTAGTAGGATGTAGTTCCTTCATTTGGACACACGGTGAGAACAGACTAAATAGAATCATAAATAAACATTTCTAATAACTTGACTACTTCTTGAAGTATATAGGGTATGTTGCTGGAGGATATAAAAAGAATGTTTATTTAATAGAGTTCTGCAACTTCATATATATATATATTTGAGCATGTAAACTGCTACAATGCATTATAATGTACACAAAACCCAATATGCTCTACATACAGTCCCATCTGTTTAAATGCGATGATTACTGATCACGGCAGACGGCTCACGTCGTGTGAACACTTTGCTACACACAAACCAATATATTCTAATTACAAGTCAATAAATTCCATATACAATCCAATTAGTTGTCATAGAGACTCTTGTGTTTAGCAAATGTAACTGATCTGTTTCAGCTTGCTAATTTAACTGGACCAGTATGTAATTGCAGGCCAATATATTTAGGATAGAGACCAGTATCATACAATAAAAAACAATAAATGTTTCAAAGTACAATCTATTTAGGTAAGTTTGTTTGATGAATTAAATGACTTCCCATGGGAGGGGGTACCAGGAATACGATTGAAGTCCTTTCTTACTATTCCTGCTGTCATACTTCATTTTGTAGGAAATCATTTCTAAATCTGCACAAAACACAGTTGTTAGAAATAACACTTTAGGATACAAAGACTTTGCTCTTGAGTGGCCTTTCACACTTGGTCAAACTCGCACTAGAATGGCTGTAGAAAGTCTTTCTCAGAGATGTGAAGGGGAAAAGAATTGAGATCATCCACTAT
Organism: Sclerurus mexicanus; assembly: GCA_013396755.1. Classification (NCBI taxonomy): domain Eukaryota; kingdom Metazoa; phylum Chordata; class Aves; order Passeriformes; family Furnariidae; genus Sclerurus; species Sclerurus mexicanus. The sequence goes on along the minus strand of VWZF01000574.1, from coordinate 1,477,112 downwards.
ATTGCCAGTGGTTTAAAAAAAAAAAAATAGAATCTGTGTATCTCTGGCATTTCCAGAAACACTAAGTAACTTCAAGAAAAAAACAATTATAATAAAACAAGGCTCTTCACACTGGGTAAGACAACACAAGTGACTGCACGAATCTCTCAGTACTGCTGTTCTGGGGAGCCATTAGAATCCAAAATCACCATATAAAGGCTAAAGTCTGAATGTAAAATCACACCGGGCTGCCCATGGAGTGCACGCCCTGTAGAACTGGGTGTTGGCTGATTAAAAACCAGCTAAGATTACTCAGACAACCTGGGCTTCATAAGGTTGCACTGATTTTAGGCAGATGAAATCATAAGCAGTAGGGCAGGTCATGTCCAAAGTTCTGTGATATTCCCTGAATGATTTATCTCAGAAATTTTTATAGAAGGCCCTGAACACTCTATCAGAGTCACCTATGCAGATATATGCATTATCAATAGGTGTAGTGTTTTAGATTCCTTACAGTCAGCTCTAGGGCTGTATGTTGATGTATCAAAAATCTAACGTGTCAGCTTGGAACTCAGAATAGTAGGATGAGACTTGCTGTTGGGGGAGTTAGAAAAGAAGAAATTTCCAGTGCTGTTTCAGACTGTTGTAACTGCTCTGATTATTCCAAGTGATTGCACCCAGCTCATAAACAGCAGTTTATCTACTCGAGCTGAATTGAAAGTTGTAGCCTTGTTTCTGGCAATACTTGGGAGATAAGCTTTTTTTTTTCATTTTAGAGGTGTTAGTCTTGGCATTACTAAATTCACAGACAACTTTTTCCTCCTACTGAATATTCAGAATGTGACTTAGAACTGCCTTCCAGGCTCCCCAAAGAAGGAAGATGGCAGTACAGGGGAATTTATTTCAAAGCAAAATTGTATTGCCAGCAAGAGAAAATGAATAAAGTTGGGAATTCCTAGCAGAGAAGCCTTAAGACTCCTTAACTTAAAATTATTCCTCTTTCCCATTCTAGATCAATCTCTGAAGAACAGCAAAATTATCCAAAAAAGCCCCCTCTGCATAAATAATTGATTTCCTTTACTCTAGACGGGGATTGTTTCTGCATAAAAATGTTCTTGTGGAGTACAGTTTATAAGGCTGGAAGAGTGAAGGATTTGGTCTTTTGTCTTAATACACGGTTTCCTTTGGCTTTCCTGGCTGTGCTACAGAGTTCTGGCAAAGAGAAGCTCATGCACAGCAATAAATGATGGGTTTGATGCTGGGTTAATGATTTGAATTTGTATCGCAATTTGTTTCTTCTAAATTTTATTTTTAGCTCGTGCCAGGCAGTTCTGCAAAATTAGAGACTCTGGCCATAAATATAAACCCCCAAATGAAGTGAGAACCATGTTAGCAGTGCCTTTGAACGTTCCTGAAGAATAGGCAGGGATTAAAAAAGAGCAAATACAGATACTGCTTCTCTGAAGTGTAAGTGATATATCAGCCAGCCTCTGAAAATGTGCATTCGTGTCCTTGATATCCCAAAACAAGAGTGGTTCTTTCCACAGGTGTCCACAGCAGAAAAGGAATATCCTAAAGAAAACTTTTAACACATATCCTAGTTTTATTTTAATGGAATCGGGTCACAGTTGTAGCTCACAGGGCACAGTGAGGAACAGCTGAATTTTACAGGCATGGGAGCAGAGCACAGAGAATTAGCATTTTGAATAGTTTTGTATTCTTCTGCTGCCTTTCTGCAGCACGGATGGGTGACTGGTATTACCTCTGGTCCACCTGGAACTCGGGCCTGTCAAAAAAATACAAATCACAATATAAAATAATCAGCTCATGAAAAAGTTCAGGCTGAGATTTGTTTCTCATTTGTCACATCAAAAACAAGAAACCTTTTATTCAGGAAGCTGGAGTGTATTTGACATTAATCCTGCCGATACGCACGGAGAATAAATGAGCAATTTTTGTTGTTCATGTGTTCATGTAGCATATTAATGATTTCGATAACAGCATGAGGGTATTTGGCTACTGTCTAAAATTAAATTGTTATGGCCTTAAGACTGCTTTTCTCTACCATTGTTCTAGTAAGTTTATATGATCAATTGTTGTGTGATTCTTGAAAGTGTGAAGGACAAGATCAAATGTAATTCAGACTATGGTAAAAAAATTATTCTCTTTAAGTTTCATTAAATCTATTTAGTTTATGGATTGACAGATGCACATACATTTTCCCTTTCTTTTTTTTTCATCAGCAATCCATCTTCTGTGATATTTGGGTGACATATGTGTGCAATAGTTGTTTAATGGCACGAATTTTAAAAGGAACTAATTCAGCACGCTAAGAAGAAGCTATATGGAGAAAAAGCAAGAAGCCAGTTTCCTTGTAACAAAAAGACATGTTTTTTGTTTAGACTTACAGTCCTCCTACAGAGGTTGAAAAATGTAACATGGACTAAATTTAACTTTGCTACTGTCACCAAAGATAATAATGTGTCTACCTTCTGACAAAATAAACTAAATGTCACTGGCTTGACTAATATTTACCATCATTCAGGTCTCATGGGAAGGACTATTCAAGAGTGATGGTAGTTTGGAAAACAAATGTGTACCCCTCATCTTGCAAAGACAGGTTATTGGAAGAGACTTATGAACTGCAGCATTAATGCAAACCACAGGGCCATCTCCTGAGCTATTAGGGGTGGCTGGGAGATGGTAAGTTTGTTTTGGCAGGTATTCAGAACAATTTCCTGCTGCTGAGTGATTGACTACAATTGTTACAATGCAACACCCCTGCGTGGAAGCTTCACCAATGGAATCTGAGAGCAGACGATCTGCTTTCTCATCTATTAAAAGTCAATCTTTTGCTTTGAAAGACTTGCATGCACAAGGGAAATGGATTGCTAATTTTTTACTGTAACATTTCTTCATCCCTTGACTTGCAAAATAAATGAATTCAGAATAACCCATTCTTTCTCCAGTTGGTTAGTTCAAGGACCTCATCTTCATTTTTGCAGTTAGGAAACACAAGATATAATCAGATGTTCTACTCGAGAAAGGCAGAGCTGGAGCTGGGCAAGAGAACAAAGAAATATCTGATGTTTGTTAGAGACCACGTTTAAGAAATTTGGATGCTACTGCATCAAAATAAAGAAAAAAAGAAATCTCAGGGCTGTTCATTTAAAGCTTGGACAGAGCCTGACCTGCCTCAGCCCTGACACCCTGCAAACATGGGACAAAGCCTGTGGCCTCTTATTAGCTACAGCAATTTTGTCCTCCTGCAAAAACGTGATTTCTTTCCAGTCATGACATGGAGGTCACAGCTTTTAAACTTGAAGTGTTGTAACTATAAGGAAGAGAATGAAATGTTCACTTTGTGGCTGCTTGTTCTGGAACAACACTTTTAGCAGCCGTGAGTAGAAAATTAGGAGTTTATTTAAGATAATGAGCCCTATAGCACTTTCATCATGTAAATGCAACAACTAGGGACGTGCTGAAATCAAGATAATTAAATTTTATTGCATTAAATTGTTAAATTCTTTTAATGGCATTAAAGGCAGTAGATGCATTTTTCAAGACTCTGAAAGCCAGAACAAAAATCAGTGACTTACACAGGTCTTCAGTTTCTGTTCAGCTCCTGAGCATTTTCCTGCAGGAATAAGCAATTAAAAAAGCATATCTAGTATAAAAAGCAAAGCAGTGCTACAGTTTGGGGACCATTTCCTCTCCTAGGCACCACATCTCCATAGCATCTCTCAGCCTGGTTCCCCATCTCTCGGGATGAAGGCTGATCCACTGTGGTTGCCTTTCTGTACGTGTCTGTATGGTTTGTGTGTAAGACAGCAACTTCACTTGCATTTTTCAGTGCCGAATAATAAATACAGTATCCTAATCAGAAGGAAATAAGAGATGTAGTGAAGATCTTATTCGGAAATATTCTGAAATAAGTTAAATTTATGTAGTTATACATAATGATGGTTGACTAATATATATATACCATACCTGCAGTGTGAACTTTGAAGTCTCTGACTTCTTTTGCAGTTTAGCTTTATCCTCAGGTCTCTTGGATGGGCAGCTAAAGCAGAGTCACTTCAGTCTGTGCTCTGTGGTTTGTATCTTATACAAAAAGCTCTCACAGAAAACACGCGGAGCAGTGGGTGCTTGGACACAGATCCTCCCATTTTTTGGTACTCTTTAGACTGCAATGTCATGCTTAAACTAGCCTGTATTTAGCTCAATTAACTTTTATGCCTTAAATGGAAGTAAAGTTGCTTCATCAGGAAGATGGAGTTTCTTATTATGCACAGATAGTGGACTGAGGTGCTTGAAGTTTAGTTCTGGAGGCCTCTCTTCCACTAAGGCAGTTTGTCCCACTGTCTCAGATGTAAAACATGGGAAGAGATGACTCAGAAGGGGATCCACATTAAATGGTGCTCAGCTGGGCAGAGAACACTGAGGACAAGAGGATGCTACCAAAGTCTCTGAATTATGGAAAAAATGCAGGTTACTAGCTCAGACACAATTTCATCTGACACTTAGAAATCCAAGTCCTATTCAAGGTTAACTTCACACGGCACAGATAAAGCTCTCCCCGTGCATTGAAAGTACTTGAGTGCCACCAAGTAGCGAAAAAGATTAATAAGGTCTGCTCGGTTCCCACCTGTTCTTCCATAGATCAATCTGTCATTGCTTCCTTTGATTTTACTGCAACAAAACATAACTTTAGACTTGAATATAAATCTGACTTGCAGAGTTTACCCATTGAAACATAAGATATGAGACTACAGAAGAAAAGCCATATAACAGAGTGCCTTCTTTACTGAAGCAAATCCTTTCTCTCTCCTTAGAGAGCAAGACAGTGTAATGTGGACAGATTGCACTTCTCACATTCCGGAAGAATGGTTTATTCGAGGTTCTGACAGCATCTATTTGGATCTTGAAGAAATAGCTTATAGAAAGTATGGGGAAAATGTTACATTACCCTTGAATTACCCTCCTTGGAAATCTGTAATAAGGAATAATATCAGTGTTTTTTGAAGAATGTTTCTGGCATCAAATTTTTATTTTGAAAATAGATGCTAAGGGTAGGTTCACCAGAAAATTCATCACCTCAGCCCCCTAGAAGAACAAACAAACAAACAAACAACAAACCAAATCAAACAAACAACACAGGGAAGACCTGTAACTGGTAAGAAAAATCTGGCTGGGAATACAAGCAAATAAATTACCTGTAGATGTAGCATTCTAGGACCACAGAAACACTGATTATTTTAGGCTGGAAAGGACCTTTATACATCCTTAAAATAATGTTCTACCTCCTTAAAATAATGCTTAGTTTGCTGAGGTTGCTCAGCGCTTTCTGCTTTCAAGTTTTGAATATCCAGCAATGGAGATCTCACAGCCTCTCTGGGCCCTTGCTCCAATATTTGACCACCTTCAGCATGAAGAAATTTTTGCTTAGCTTTGATAAAAACTTCCTTTTGCTGCAACTCATGTCCAGTGCCACTAGTTGTGTGCGTCTCTGAGAAAAGTCTGGCTCCATCTTCCTTAGGAAACGCTCATTACTTAAGGTATACAAGGTGTTAGATCTCTCATTAAAAAAAGTTTGGCAAGATACTGAGAGCCCAAAATTGGTCAAAGAGTGGTCCAAAAAATGCCAGGTAGGAGTGAATAATCACTTCTCTGGACCTGCTGGCCGTGTTTCTGCAAATGCAGCACAGTCTGAAGTTGGTGCTCGCTGCCACAGGGACACAGTGCTGTGCCATTTTCAGCTTCTCCCCACTGATCTTTGCTGCAGAGCTTGTTCCTGGCCCAGTGATGCCCTCCCAGGACTGTTGCATGGCGTTGGGATGTGCTAAGGATGCGGCTTCACATTTGCCCTTGTGGAACCCTGCTGACAGGTTTCTGTAGGTTCATTTCTTTCAGTCTTTTGGGAGGGCAGCCAGGGAACCAGTGCAGCTGAAGGCATTCACTGTCACCTGTGAGCTGGCACAGACACCTTCCATCAATACGCAGGGAGCCAGAGATGTGAAACATGAGGCGCTGCGGTGACTGCCCGAGCAATGCCACTTTTAGGCAGCTGCCAGGCAGACTTCAAACAGCTGGTTCACTTTCAGGTCTGAAAGTTTGCTCTTACTTTATTTTTAGAGTAATTTCTTTGTCTATTTAAGGAATTCCAGAAATTAAGTATCATTTTGTTGCTTTTTATATATAATAAAATTAGTACTTCACAGGGCTCATTGAGAGTACAGCTAAAAAAAGTGTCTCATACACAGTAGGACTTGATTATCTACCTGTGAATATTCCATTGAGGCTGCATAGAGATATATAGGTAAAATTTGTCATGTTCATTTATATCACAAAGAACATAATGACATTATAGAGATCAGGGCAGAATAAAAGATGTGTCATACCTTTACATCTGAAATTTCTAAGTGTAGCAGTCCTTATGGTAGTGCCCTCAAACTTGCTTGGGGAGTCTGAGTCAAAAGCAATCCATACCTTTTTCTGTCTGTCTGTGTTGTTTGGCTGACAGCTCCCAGAAGCTCAGGTGACCCAGGCTACCACACATTTTTATCTCAGTTCTGGGCTTTAACCATTGCCATCTTCATGTGAGAATCTTAAAATCAGAAACTTCTAAACTTTTTGATACAGAGGCATCAATTTCTGGTGTTAAAACTAATGAAAACAGAGTATTTTAAAAGTATTGGGAATGGTGTCCTTTTACTCTGCTTTCTGCTATCTATCTACTCTTCTATGACCTTAAATCTCAGTGTTCCCTACACAAGAGTGTAAATAAGAGACCTGTCCATGCAGGGGTTGAAACATATCATAAGGAGATGGCAACACATTCAAGACAGCAAACGTTTGTAATAAACAACCCCTGGCTCTATTTATCACTACTCTGGGATATCTAAACGCAGACACTAGTCTTGAAATGGGACCACAAAAGTGAAGCCAAACACATTGAGAAACCCTTTTTCTGATAAGCCCAATCTCGGTGAGGTTTTTGCATGAGTGAAATGAATGTACTTCATTGAATAGTGCCAAACAGGAGATAGGAAAGCTTGACAACTGATTATCAGCACTTTGGGGGAAAGAAATCTAGTTATGTTAGAAAAGGAGTCACTGAGGTATGTTTGGCAGTAAAGCAGCTATGCAGGGGAAAATAATTGATGTTTTCAAACCAGTATTCCTGACCATATCTGGATGAACACGGTCCTATGGCTCTGAAAACCCACACGGTTATGTCAGTCTCATTGATGCCATAGACCTTCTTAATCATAAAGTTCCAGTAAGGAAACTACACACAATCAGGCTTCCTGAAAGATGCAGGCAATCCAGGCAAGGATGTCGCAGCATTATTCCATAATCACAAGTTGATTTCATCAAGTGATTTAATATACTGCGTATTAGATTCAATTCTTAATGTACCTAATTCAATCGGGGGATGTTTCTGGCTTGAAGGGTGATGCATCTTGATTGGAGTGAGGTGCTGCATTCTGTGGAAACCACATTTGATACAGCAGAAGTGACTGTTTCCTTGAATTTTATGTAAGATTCAGGAAATGGCATCATGAATTTAATGTCGTTTAAAGTATAGCCCACTGCACAGACTTTTTTTTTGCTGCAATTCTGTATGAAATCACACATATTTACAGTATGCTAGTTTATTTTCTCTCTTAGTTTTATCTTTAACGTGTTCTGAAATCAAAGAGATATTATTCTAATGGAATAGAATAATCATATTGTCAAAGAGCTGCTGTGTTTGGGTTTACAAAAACACAATCTGCTTTAATACCAAACAAAGTTACTACTTTTAGTGAGAGATGTTTGGGATAAATGTGGAGATCTCTCACAGCTGACAACCACACTACACTTTTAAAAATTTGCCGAATTTGTTGTGCTAAATTAGCAAGCAAAATTGAGAAAATATCCTTGTAGATAATCAACAAAATGTAATGAATTTAAAAATCTGAATGACAGGTCAAGCTCAGTCTGGCATCATCCTCAATCTACCTGTGACTCTCATATACAAGTTTTGTGTCTCAGAAGGATGAGAGAGGCTGGGGGTCAGAGACAGAAACAAACTGGCACATGGGGAAAAAAGAGGCAAAGCCATAAATATTACAGTAATACGAGCCAGAGATAGGTCGCTGTATTTCAGGTTCACACTGTCCCACTGTAGTGCAATTGCAAGAAAGTGCTGGGTTTCCTAAGTCAGAACATGGAAAAGAATGTTTCTCCTGTTATTACTGGGATGTTTTCAGAAAATGTCTCCCTGAAAAAAAAACAACCCCATTTTCTGTTTTATTTGACATACTGATCATTCTCAGAAAAGGCAGGGGCAATAAGGCTTGAAGAAGCTGTGCTTCTTATGCCGTTCATCCAAGGTCTGTGTGCTCCCTGTTCCCCTCCAGTCCTATTGACACTGAGTATCTTCACGCAGACTAATGGGAGCAATGAGAAATATATTCCTGCCCTGATTCTGTCTTTTGCCATAAGTGGAGCCACAATATAGCTGAGTGTTTTTTCCCAAGGGATCATAAAAGGCAACAACCTGAAAAAGTGAATGCAACCCCAAGGATTCCCCTCCTGTACTTCACGGGAACTCTTCATGCCATAAAACATAACAATACTGGAATAACACCAAAAGAATGGAACTCTGTCTGCTACACAAATAAAGAAGTTCAATTTCTATGTTATCACATGTGTTCAGTCTCATGTATTCACAGGCTTTTTCAGTTCTCCAAGTCTAAGAAGATGAAAGTTTTAACCTCTGCTGCAACTAATACATTAACCACGGAAGGGTCCACCATAAATTACTTTTTCTTTACCTTTTCCTGTCATCATGCAGATAATAAATTGTCTTCCTAATGTAACCAGTTTTATTACATTCTTGAACTTGGAAGAAGACAGATAATCACCTTTGCACCATTAGACTTGATTAAGTTAAACTCAGAAATTCGAACTGGAAAGCACTGAACTGTACATTTCGTAGGCCAAGTTTAAATGAACATGAATATTTTATAATACTTATGACTTGAAGGAGTTTTGTTTTTACAGTTATGCAAATAATTTTCCTGGTTGTTTTCTACAGAAAATTAATGTCAAGGACATATTTTACAGCATGTAAGATGACACAATAGAGAGAAATAAAAGCAATCAACCATGCAGGTGAAGTTCTGTTCTTAAAATGAAAACCAAAAATGGTCCACCTTTAAACCTGTCTGTGTTAAGTGCTCCTCAGACATAGTAGAGTACAATAGCATTAATTCAATTATTCAGTTTAATCATTCTACTATGAAATAATTTTTGAATGAATGGAGATTAATTTTTAGATGAATGAACCTCTGATTTTCAGTTTTTACTGTACAAGAAACTCTTGTTCTGAGCTTGTATGTAAGCAAACATGAAGTGGAATATTTTGATATTTTTGGATCCAAACTGAGTACACTATAATGCACATAGAAGAATAATGTTAGAGAAACTTTTCTTACTGACTGTATGTCTAAAAATGAAAATTTCCAGTGGTTTTACACTCCCAATATTTTCCCTCTTTTATTCTTTTTCATGTTTTAAGTTTCTATTTAATGCACAGATATAATTTTTTAGGCTTTACAATAATGCATGTTATTATGAAAATCTGCATTTTCTTCTTGCCTTATACCTTAATGAGTCTCCAGATTGTTACCTCTGTGTGTACAGGTACATCCACTCACAGTGAGGAAGAAAATGAGTTGTTAGATGAGAAATACCTAATAAGTCCTTCCTTGCCTCTGCGTGAATTCTCTGTACAGTCTAGAGCCATGCTTTGGGGGCAGTTAAGGTTGTTAGCCAAGCTAAAAGGACCTCATAGCCCGTTAGAAAGAAAATCCTTGAATTCCTTTTCTTTACATGGAGCAATACAGAAGTCAGAAGGTTCTTGAAAGGTAACTTGAAAGAGAAGCTCTGAATAATTCTGCTTTGGAACGAAGTGGCCCACAAAAGCCAAAAAACGTGGGACTTGGACTGAAATCAGAGCCACCACCAAGGCTGCGTTGTGAGTATTGCGATTTTGCAAGTGCTTCCCTGAAATGGAGCAACTTAATTTGGTTGCTCTGCAGGATTATTTGATTCTGAGGGTGCTTAGACATTGATTCATCAGACCCGAATGACTTGCAACTAAAGGGCACAGGTGCCTACTAATTCATAAGATAACTATTAGCCCTGATTTAGGATTGATATTGTTATAGATTTCTCACATTTTCAACAACCTGTGCCTTTGCAGGAACTTAGCAAAAAATAATGAAACAACAACTCAGAAAAATCACGCTCGTTAACATCTCTGCTTGTCCAGGATATATGTCTTGACCACAAACACTTGTAGTTACAAAACATTTCTTATTTTCTCTAACACCGCTAAGAGAGTTATCTATTATTTGTCAATCATATTTTTGAGGGCAAAAAAGCCATTTTCCTTGCCTACCGGTATAAACCTTTGAAAACAGATGAACAAGACAGGATGAACTCCCACACATCTGAATTCCTGAAGGTGCTCCTCTTATTGGATGTGTGTGTACCCTGGTGTTTAGTACAAAATAAACCTCATATGTGCAAACAAGTTCATTAAAATTGCAAGAGCCTCTAGCACATTTGTAACAGCTTGCCCAAAGGTTAACATTTATAGTTTTGCACTGCCAACATCCTGCTTTTATGGGGCACATTTGTATGCTAAATTGCCTATTATGTTAAGTTGTAAGTTCCCATTTAGCAGCATCAGGAATAAGATTTGACTATAAGTGTTTAGATTTTATTAGTGCTCTGCTAGTCTTCTTAACAGCTGAAACTTTTCTACAGGTTCTTGTGTATGAGGTGTTTAGGAACAGCTGAGAATAAGGAGCAGGGGAAGAAATGTAAGGCACTGCTCACTGATTGGAAAAAAGGTGCCTTACTGTGTCTCACCTTTACACAAGTCCTAAATGTCATGTTTAAGCAATGATTGCATCGAAAGGAATCTCAGTAACAGCCCCTTCTTGAGAAAACAAGACCAAAAAGGTCAGCTGAAAATGTTCCAAGGAGGAGGGTGTTCTAATTGGTAAGTAAATATGTCTAGTTGCTTTGTTTTTGCTGTAGATAACTTCCCAAAGCATGACATAACAGAATGGACGTGATAAACCAGCCGTGTAAACTGAAGTGGCAAATTTCAGCTGGATATGCAGTTCTCAGAGGTAAGGGAAATGTATCTGCTAATGAAACCGTGTATCACTCAGGCTTCCCTTGCCACCTGGTATTTCTCCGGAGATCTTGGGACTGAGGGAGTTACCAATTCCACAAAAGCCTTTCAGTTCCAGGTCGCCACTTTGCCAGAGCAGGGCTGATTTTAGATATTACTTTAAAAGCCTCCATAAATATTTGCTCTCCTCAGCAGTGACTGAAGTCTGTCAGCTGAGACTGACAGTGGAAAGTAACTCGACAGAAATAACAGAAGCTCAAGTGCTTCACCAAGGCTTGCTCTGCAATTAAAGAAAATGAAATAAAATGAAAAAGAGTGTGAGAAATAGCTTTTTGAATTCTTCTGTCAAAAATGAGAATGTGAGAAGGTAAAGTTGCTACTCTGCTCCTGAGCTTTGGGTAGCATTCGAAGCAGATGCACTGATGTACTTCACAGGCTGACCAGGCCAGGTTTGCAGATTTATTTAAGTTCACATAGTGGGTGTAAGAATGTGTTTGGAAATTATCAAAGAGCTGGGGAAACATAAGCTGTTGAGAACCATTATCACTGTAATTATTAGAACTAGCTATTCACCCCAGCCACAAGGGGGGAAACACAAAAATGGAGTTTCAATTTGCTCATACAGAAAAATAAATATTTTTCAAGATGCACAAATACTTTTTTGATATAACAGGATGTTCTTAGAGGCAAGCAAGAATGATAAAAGTAATATGAGGTCTCTCAGCATAATCCATAGCTGAGCAGGGCTGTCTCAGCCGCTGATTAAATAGGATTGCAGAGTTGTGTGCTCTGCAGAACTCAACATTTTTTCAGTGATTGTAAGAGCTGGAGTGAGGAAGGTGCTTTTTTGTGTAAAATACAATATCATTTCCAGGAGACAGAGGTCCCACATGAAAGCTCCAGGGTCTCTGTAGGAATCTGTCTAGCTGAACACACTGACTTTGTTGCCAGTAAAGGCTACAACCTCCAGCAAATGCAGACAGCGCTTTACCTATTAAGACAATCCATATGGGAGAGACTTGAGGAAAGTAGCTCAGAAAGTTGGATTTTTTTAAATATGACCTATTTAAAGTCACATTTTTCAAATCATTTAAGGAGAAGACTTAGTTAATGCTACTTAATCAAAGTTCCCGGCAAATAACTTAAAGGTGACAGGTCAGCAAAGACATGCTTACTTAAAGACTGTATTTTAAGATTTAAAATGCTAAGAGTCTTACCAAGGCTAATCTGCTAAAAATTAGAATAAAGCATAAGAGAAGTTCAAACCTTATTTATTTCAAGATCAAATTTATTATTTTTTCAAGACCTTGCAGGCAAAGAAACAGACAAGAATTAACACAGCAACTATTTCCCTAAAAGCACACAGTCTATCTACCCTGGTGGAAGGACGATGACCGATCGCTTCTCTTATCCAAAATGTTTCGGATTTCTGGTTGGTTATTCTCTGTGGTCTAAATGGGGTTTTGTCTTTCAGGTAGTGGACATTATTTACTTTGGGATTTTGTTTCCTTTATGCAGACATGATATGACAACATCTGTAAATGTGCTGCAGCACTGTGCTATTTTCAAATTCTTCTTGGTTGTAAATCTATTTTTTAAATAGCTGTTGCTGTAACCTGAAATAAAAATGGTGACCTTAACAAGCACTATCACTATTATGCCTTCAAGGGACTCACCCACCCTCTCTTTCACTCTGATATGCTATATCTGAATAACTTGGTGTTCTGGGCCTATTATTTTGCCAAAGTCACTGAAAAAAAGGGACTCAGCATTGCCCTGTCTCGCTTTCCTTGGATACATTTCATAACAGAAGACTGCAGAGTAGGAGTCTGATTTCCAGTTTGTAATTGCAATAGTATTCTAATTAGAAACATGTACCTAGAACTTCACTTTCCCTATGTCAGTGTTACATGGTGAATATGTAATTGCAGAACAAAGCCCAAGTGATTTTCTACTTTGTATTAGGCTAAGGAAGAAGTGGGGGCTCTCCAGTGAGGAAAGAGAGAGAGTTCACTGCTGTAACATGGTGCTCACAGCTGGGAAAGGCAAAAAATCATCAGCTAATGAAATGGAGTGAACCACAACTTCAAAATTCGAAAGAAGACTAGACATAACCACTGATATACTACTAGCCTAAAACCAAGATATAACTCAGCCTTGCAGCCAGGTCGGTGAGAGTGACAGGGTCTGAATACCCTTTTTATATCTGAACACGCTGTGAATTTCAACCAGCTCGATAGGGAGGAGTGGGGGTCTGAGAGAGGGAGGAAGGTTGAACCATTGTGCCTTCTCTAAACCAGTGCTATCCCAGCAAAAATGAATCCAGGACACCTCTTAGATCCATTTGAAGATTTGTGAGGCACATGTGTGTCAAGCATATTAAGAACCAAGCAGCAAATCCAGACAGATTTTAAATACCAAATGATGTGCTTTAGTCTAGAATGAAGCAATCAGTGTTTGGAGAATGTTTTTAATAATACTGTCTCTCCTTCTGGAAATTACCTATTCAGGGCAGGAAATTTCTGTTTGATTATTTCTACAGGTAAACATTGTATTTATTACACTCAGAAAACAACAGAAATTTAGATAGCTAAGCCTACACATACTCTTGCAGCATTTTCCTTCTCCTTTACATTTATAATAAACATGAATTATATATGGAGACAGCCATGCTTTGTTTAAACTGCTGCACTAAGTACTCCTTGACAGCAATAAATCAATGGTTTGCTTTCTCATACATTTGAATGAATGTAATAACTGGAATAAACAATTAAACAGGAACTCTCTATAGCTAAGTAGAAGAATAATACTGCTCCATTGTTCATACAATTGTCATTTGCTGATGGTCACACTTTATTGACTTTACATATTATTTGTCTAATTATTTGATTCTCAAATTTATTTTGAATAATTTATTCAGCATTCACTTAAACTGATGTCTGAAATTTATTTTTTTTCCTTGATCTCTAACTAATAAGCCAATTAAGATGAGCTTTGGAAGCTATTAACCAGATTCCAGTTTCTATTTTTGCTACCTAATTAAATCTAATGCTCCTGGTACTGCAGTGACACTGGGGCACTCAATGTGTTAATATTTTTTTTATATGGTAGTATTTGTGTAAAATATATACACGTACATGTATATGAGATACTGACTATATATACACACACAAAAATGTACCAAGAACTACTTGCTTATTAACTTTAAAGAGCTGCACGAGCTGCAGTTGGCCTATGAGGCTGTTTGGATGTGTCAGGAGACAAGAAGTGAGTGAAATTGTTCACAGGAGCTTTCATCAGGCTTCTGCTACCTGGTGCCGTGGAGGTGTCGTGGACGTTATTAAATTAATGGAGGAAACAAGGATGGATGTACAGTGACATTCTGTGGACAAGCACGAATCATTAGATAGTAAATTTGCAGGGCTTGTTCTATTTTGTATCTCCTCATTTTAAAAAATGAATTTGAAGCACTCACATGAGAGAAAGAAATGCAAGATGGAATGTTCCTGTTCTGGTTTCTTTGCCTTTGCTAAGCAAAATCAAGGGACAAGGAAAATGATCTCTTTAGAACTCTTACCCATGATTTTTGTTGAAGTTCTTGGATTTTTTCATTAAATACAGAACACTGCACTTAAAGAAGTTCCTTGAAAAATGCTGATTGGGATTGACTTTATGCATACACGGGCCTGATTGTTAATTATCCAGATATTAAACAGATCCAGTTAATAACTTTGTCCCAGACAAACTAGTAGTTTACCATGTTTAAGGGCTGGACCAAGCAAGCAAGACTAGTGGACCTTACAACTAGGGAGAAAAAAATTAGGTATTTCTCTGCCATGAAGCTTCATAATCTGTGTTTTTACATTGAGAATAGCAGCCATAACATAGAGAACCACATAACTGAGATCAGTGCGTGGCAGACATCCTTGGTTTCTTTTTGAGGCTGCCAGTGACCAAATCTGCTTGGGACACCCCAAAAACATGAACTTGCCTTTGGGAGGCAAGAAGCTTAATGGATAGAAATACTGTGGAAAATATTTTTCTTGGCTTGCTTTGAACCCTGGCAAAGGGTTCTGAATAGTTTCTGTGTAGCTAGTGGTATTGATGTTTAAATGATCAAAAACTCAGCTTTGAACATTTTTGTCTTGAGGCCTGGGTAATTCCTTCTTCAAAACTGAAACCAAGCCATTGTAGAGCTGCTGAGAAAAGGCAAAACAAGACCCCATGGATGGAAGCATAAGTTAAAAAAAAATAAATAAAACAAATCCATCCCAGAGCCATTGTAATGTTTAGAATTGTGTAAGACTTCTCCAAAAGGAGGCTTCAGTTGCACTGCCACTGAAAATTAATACAAATAAATGTCTGATTCTGCTTTTTAAGTTTCTGTGACAAAATGGAAGATGTAGGGCAGCCTTCTGAGAGATTCTGGGTCTCCATATTGGGTTTCTGTGGTCATTCAGCATCACAGGAACAAATACACCATATCTGTGACTATGCACCTAAAAAGTGATTAAATTATTTTGCTAAAGTCCAAGACTGAATTAAATAAAGGGAGGAGGAGATGTCACAGCAAACATCAACCAGGTGAATCTCCATATGCTAAAAGGGCAATATTTTGGCTTAGGCTCCAGATTTCCCTGATGCACCACTCTCTGCTGGACACTGAGAGAAAAGGTTTTTACAAAACTTAAAAATTATGGAAAGCATCTTCTTTTTTAATGTTATTCAAAAGATTATCTAGTAAGAAGTATTTCAATGAAAAATGCTATAAACTTATAATCTATTCTTTGCATACTCTTTGCACTGCATTTCTTCTGTCCTTTTGCATAGAGGTCGATCTCTCCTTGTACCTTCAATAACGGCATTGCAATAGCTGCACTAAATTTAAGCGGCACAGTGGTGTTGCAGTTCAGGAATCTTTTGACACATATCTTTCCTCCTAGGCCATGCTAACCTCCCCAGGAATGTATGGCTGCATCCCAAAGTGAGTTTTCTTTATAGGAAACCAAGGACAGAAAGCAGCTCTCCCCAAGAGCCTCCTGTCATCAGACTGGAGCCATCCTCCTGCTCCTCTTCAGTAGCACCATAGGCATGGCTGAACTTTCAGCAACACACATAGCTGAGGCCTCTGCCATCCAGCTTGCCAGCACTGGTGAGAAATGCAAGGCTGCTTTTCACGTGCCAGCAGAGGACTCTGCTGCACAAACCCCACAGCCTCACGAAACCGTGTGTGACCCAAGTGTTCAGCCTTCTCACAGTCACTGACAATTATTGCTCTGTCCTGCTGTGTGCTGAGCCCGGCCCTACATCAGCCTTCTTAAAATGGGCTTGTCTGCAAATCTAGAGCTCCAGACTCAGGATTTCTCCTGGTGTCTGGAAAGCACATCAGTCAAGGCTGGTAAATATAGGCATAGAAATTGAAGAGCCTGAGCCAACAGCTGACAGACGAGTCATCTGCTGTTTTCTGTCCTGGACTTCATCACGCTGGATGGGAAGGCTCTTCCTTCTTCCAGCAAAAGAATGTTTCTCAGCCAGAAGTGTTGTCTTCTGTAAAACCTTGGCAAGCAATTCTAAAGCCCCAAAAGGTATCTGAAACAGTGTAACACATCCGGAATTGGAAGGTTTGGCTCATGTTCCAGGAAGTGAAACCTTCGGCATCTAAACCATTTGGGGTTTTGTCTGTAAATAGCAATAAAGGATATGTTTGTATAAAAATAATAGAAACAGAAAACCTAATTGTTTGTCTTTTTGAATGTAAGCAAATACCTAGCAAAAATATACTATTTTTTCCTACGTGTTTTGACTTTTTGTTTGAGAAACAAGCAGACCCTGTGGACTCTGCTATCTATGGCTACAGGAGAGGCAGTGCAGCTTCTCAAACACTTTTTTTTTTTGTGGCAGATCTTTTTAACACCTGAAGAAAAGGTAAATGAGAGAAAGCTGTGCATCAGTGTAGAGGACAAGATAGTAAAACACTGTTTATTATTATTATTACCTGAACTGTTTGATTCAAAGAAATTATCTATTCTACAGAGGAAATGTTGCAATATTGTACTTAAATAGGAGTACAGGCTTTGGATAAAAATTTACTTTATGTCCCAAAGTCAAATTCACTTTCCTATGGCAGATTATAAAATATTACTAAAGACTAGTCCTTTTTTTTTTTTTAATTTTCTTATGGATTTTGATCTAGAATAGAGTTTTACTCTTTATGTCCAGAAACAATTTTATGCTTGGGGAGGATGGGACAAAACATGTCAAAAATTCCTTCTGCTGAAAAGAAATAACATACTGAATCTGCTGTTTCCTTGCTAATATTTATGAATAACCACACAAATTCTTCTATTGATGATTGAAACATCAAAAATTATTTGATTTCAGTCTCTTTTTCCTCTTTTGAATTCTCTCACATTGCTTTTCCCCCTACTGGCTATGAACATGTTCGTAGTGCTCAGATCATCCTCTCTGCTTTCCCTTCTCCCCACCTTGTCCCCCTCAACTGCACTAAACCAACAAACTTTTTGCTTACCATGAGCTTGTATTTCAAGTCTATCACCTATTAATATGTCCCCCAAAGAGAGTTTGGAGCGCTGAAATTTATGATACACCAAAACAACAGCCAGATGCTTGCAGGTCAGAAAGCCTCGCAGCCCAGATTTTCTTCATGACTGTATTAAAGAGGGAACGGAAGACTCCCACAAGCAACAAACCCTCTTCATTTTGTCCTTGAAACCTCAGTGGCAGAGCTCCTTCATGAAAGGAACAGAGGTATTTTTCCTCTAACTGGCAGCAGGGCTGTGTCATTTGCTATAAGGATCTAATGTACTTTAATCCTTAAGGTTATTCACTGTATTTCCACTTACCGAGGCACCTCTGCTCTCTCTGCCTGCCTCTCGTGCTGTCACGTGCATTAGTGTGCTTACGGATGCAAGTGGGCATTTCTAGCTGAACTGCTCCTGTCAAAAGACAATCTTCCTTTTTAATTTTAAGTAATGTTCAAAGTTTCTCTGAAATTTTCATAGATTCTGACCATGCTGAAGCGGTCACAGTCACCAAATTCTAATGGGGTGTCTCTTCTTTCATACTAATTTTAACATTTAGCCCTTCATCTGATAACATAAAAGGTATGGTAACTTTGTATTTTCTCTTTCCTTTTTATGTGTTTCTCCAAATTACTCAAAGTCAAAAGGACAAGGAAGAAGTCCACTTGAAAGAAATTGAGAAGCTCACTAGTTAAAAAAGCAGACTTCTCCATGTTTGCAAAACACATAACTATCAAGTGAGAGAAACGATCCAAGCACGATGGTTGGATAAGGATGATGATTACCAAAACCAAATGACAATGAAAATAAAATAAGGCTTTGAATTAAGATGACCTAATTTTATTTCTCTTCTCCCACTGACCGACTCTAATAACTTCTAAGGACAAAGATGTTCTGCATGACCACACTGGTATTGCATCCTCTTCTGAGATGTGAGTCCTCCTCTGCATTTTTTGTGAAATATAGTGAAATTAAAATGACTGATAATTGAGTTTCTAAAACAGTTTGGCAATCATGAAGGTGAACCTGGCTTTCATATAGCGGAGAGACTTTCCAGCATTAATTTTTGTTATATTAGGGGGGGAAAAGCCAATTCCAAGATAACATTTCCTGTCTGATCTAAAGCCGGGGTGTCCTTACATTTTGTTTAACCTCTCTACAGATGTTTGATGGAATGTGGACAGATAATTGAGTGCAGAATCAAGTCTTGTTCCTGGAACTGCTTTTAGGGCTACTAAAGTAATTTTTCTCAGTCCGATAATATCAAGAAAGCTTTAAGTAAATGAAACATCTTGTATTGTGGTCAAAGAGAGATGAAATGTAGTACTGTAATAACCCAAGCAGTCATAGTATCAAGAAATATGCCAACAGAAGCCAATAACATCCTCATTTGAAAACAAATAAATAAAAAAATTATTGTAATCACAATTCAGGCAGGGAAAGTTGATCCTACTTTTGAAATCCATAAAACTGCATGCAGCAATAAAATGTGTTAAATCCTGTAGGACCCAGTCACTATTTCCTTTCCACCGTGTAGTCGCTGTCTGCCTCAGTTCTGCTGAAGGTGATAATTGCCTGCTGCCAAAACAAAAAGAAGAGCAAACCATTATTATTCTCATGGTAGCAACATGGGGGGTTGGGGGGGTGTTGCATGTTCTCCATTTATTTGACTTCCTGTCACAAAATTAGATGTTACTGTGTTTGGTTTGTGCTCCCCACTCACTGTGCTCACAGCACTGCATTTTCTAATCGCTCTGGTGCATGAGCTGACATTGCAGCACCACAGAATAGTCTGTTACCTTCTGTCACATCTGCTTAGAACCAAAGTGACATGTATATACTGAGACACAACCTGATGAAACACAGAACACTGGCAACATAAAGTCATGCTCCTTCTTGGCCTTGGGGACAAGTGTGGAAACTGAAATTCTAATACAAAAGACCCTGCAGGCAATAGTGCACTTCTTTACTGGAGTCATTGATTAAATAAGAATATTCCATTTCAACAATGAAAGTAGTTGGTAATATTTAGTGAAAACATTTGCTGAAAAGTGTGATTCCAACATATGTTTTTTCTCATTGCCTGTTTTGCAAATGTTAATGGGAAAGTCATAAATGAACAGAGGGCCAGTCTAAGTCATTCCTGCTGCTTGTTAGAAACCCATTGAATACATGATTAAACAATGTGCAAGCCTTGTTCTAATCCTATTCATGAAGCAAATTTCCTCTTGTAGAAATATTTTTTTAATAGAAAGATCATATATAGAAAGCTTGTCATGACAGATTTATCAACAAATTCAATTAAACTAAGAGCTAGAATGCCTGGACTAGCAAAACTGTACAAGAGAAATTGCTTCATGAAGTTAATGATAATGCATTATGTTTAGTGATGATCCAGCCTTCCTTCTGATTCAAGTTAAGATTTAAAGGAGAAAAAACAAAACAAAACCCAAATCAGAACCCTTTGCACTGCAAAAACACAAAAGAAACACTTTTAAACTTAACATGAAGTGAAAGCTCATAAAACTCTGCTGGTAAAGGCTAATGGAAGGGTCTGATCAGGAAATTAAGTCACCACAGTGAAAAGGGTCTCCTCTGTAAACACACAGCAGTTCATCCCTTGTCTTTTCCAAGTAGAAATTGAAATATCATAAATTCCCTTTACCCTGGTAGAGAGACAAGATGGGGAAGACACAGATCACAACTAATATTTATGAAATATTATTTATTAGGCTGGTAATATGAACAGAATCCAGTCTCTACTATTAATTACAGCATCTTCGGACAGACCCCTGAATTCAAGTCACTCATGTTTGCTGGAAAACCCAAAGACCCTCCTTTTGACTTTTTTTCTTAATTTTGAGGTTCAAAATGGGAATCCCCTCCACACAGACCTATTGAAGATATCATTGATACGCAAGAAATGAAGGCCTCTCCTTTTCTATTTGGGTACAGCTAGATCCTGGCTTGCTCACAGTAGTCATTAGAAGAATAAGAATGTTGATTTGCTATTTGAACACTGCCTGCTTGTTATTTTTTTCCATGTTGGGTACAGGTTGCTGTCTGTTTGTTAAAAGACAAAAGAAAATCAATACAAGTGTTGAAAAAGAACCCTGGGTATCCAACTTTGCAAACAAAGTTCTTAAATAAGCACCAAGAAAAGTAGTAATAGAAAAAAATATGAATGTTCACATGCGCAGTATTGCTTTTTAAAGTATAAAGAACCAAGTGGAAAAAGTATTTCCAAGGAAACTAAAAATGGACTGATAACATACATTTACATTTCAGCTCTGGTTATGTCCTTTCATGTAATACTGATGTATGTGAAATGATTTGTTGAGACAGAGGAAAATTAAGAGAGAAAAAATAATTCCTCACACTTGAAAAGAAAGGCATGATTTTTATTTTAGTTCTTGCCAAGAACTATTGAATCACCTGTATAATCTTTTAGCTTCTAGCCTTTGAATATCTCAGAGCATTCATCTGGGCATTCTGAAGATGAAGAAACTTTAAATAATTTATGATCCTCTCAGGAAAAAAAATGGTGAGTCTGCAATGTTTTGGTGATTTTTTTCTTCCTTTAAGCTAATTCTACAAAAGATGTAAAACATATGGATGCCTACTCCTGAATTAAGATATGGATATAAAAATAAACAGAGGTAACAAGCTCGATATTGAGTCACTGGATTGGGCATAAATGGTTTGGTACTCCATATATTAATGTCTCTAAATTTCACATGGATTTTTGCAGGATTTCTAATTAATTGTAAGAATATTTTTTATATACCTTAATTGATATCATAATGCAGAAGGCTTAAAAAAATACAGAGTCTTTTCAGCTAAGGAGCAGAGCACATCATTCACCTGAGAAAAACTTACCTACAAAAGCAGAATTAATGATATCTACTGTCAGGCTCTTCCAAGATTCCTGTCCTATTTCAGGTATAATTTCAAAGTCGCTTGCCAAGACAGAGCTGCCCAGCACAATTAGACTTTCATGTACTAACGAGAGCAGGAAGAGCTGCCAACAAAAAAAGACAGGCAAACCCATTCTGAAATACATAAGAGTTTTCTGGGAGGATGAGAAAAGGCACATCCGAGGATGAGTTGGGGAAATAAGAAGCCAGTGATGTGGTCTTTTGTTCACTGACACTATTTCATGGCCATACGTATTAGGGGACAAAAGGGAGAAGGACACGAGTTATTAGATATTGATATTTGCCAGTTCTGTGGCTTTCAATTACAGCCTCTGGTGGCTGCCTTGTAAACACTCAGATTTTTAAGGTCAGCAAGAATGCAAATACAAAAATCTTAGGAGCTACTCTGATGTACTACAAGAAGTTTTAAGTGCCTTTCCCATTTCTTTGTCTATACTTTGGTCCTTCTCCCACTTTGCCAACCTACTTTCATATAGTATTAAGTCATTTAATTGTTGATATTAAGTTCTCAGGTAAGAAGGGAGCTGGAGAAAAATATGTTCATACTTCCTGTGGATATTTAAATAGGGAACACCAGAATTTAGAAACCAGCCAGAGAATAGTCCTCTCTGGATTGAAGTGGAATCATATAGAGAAAAGTGTTTGGAGCACAAGTATTTGTTTCATGCAAAGTTTCGTTAATCTCTGTCTTTAGAAAGCTGGCACAAAAGGGCCACACTCCAGGCTTAGAGTCTGTTTCTTTTTTTGGTGCAGATTAACAAAATCTGCCTGTTAGAGTCACTGGACACAAAATGGTATCTCAAGACAAAGTTATTTCTTTGCTTCACTGTAAGAAGAAGGGATTTTTACCTACAGCTGATAAAATAGCCATTACTTTGCTACAGTAAAACAATGGGATTTTTAGTGGTTTTGAACACTCTTTGCAATGGACACAAAAGTAATTTTCCCACATACCTTTCGACCCCAGCCAGCTTTAGTGGTTTCAGAGGTACCTTGGTAAAGTGCCACCAATATGTACCGAAAAATGAGAGAAACTGCTGATCCAGAAATCCTTTTAATTCAAGCAATTAAAAAGGCAGAGTTGTGAGCAAAGCAGTTTGTGTTTATACTCTACATGTTATGCAATTAAAAAAAAAATAAACCAAAAGCTCTTCGGGCCTGTGCTTATTTTTTTTTGTGAAATCAATTTCAGCATCCAGTTACTAATAAGAAACTCTCAATAACAGATCCTTGCAAGAAAGAAAGTTGTTTCAGCTCCAGGCTGATAAAAGGATTATTAGAAAACAGGTCTCTGTGTGAGCGTGCATGGCTGAATGCTTAAAATATCTGGAAAAATAAAAAATAATACGTCGATATAATTCACCTCACCGTATAAACAAGATTGTCTCATCCCACTAAAAGCAAATGAGGATATATATATCTAAATGTGATGGATTCGGGAGTGAACATTGGACTGATGATAATGGCTGTAGTAAGGACACTCACACACACAAAAATCATCCTTTTGAAACTGTGGTCCTGCTAAGATTTTGTGAGAAGTTTTCCTAGCACTTCTTTTATACCTACCCACCCTCGAGTTACACTTGCTAGGATTTCCTGCAGCAGCACGCTGCACTCTGTGCAGGCTCACTCTGTAAAATACCAGTAAGAAAGGTTGGCATAATGACTCATTACAATTTAAATCTTATTACACAAAGCTTCGTTCAAGTCAATATACATAGTAGAGAACCGCAGGGGTACATTTTAGCCTGGTGTGAGAGGAATGAGTCATACAATTCTCATTATGGTTAATAGGAGGAACACATCTCGTGCCTCCCGCAATCTCCTGCAAGCTCACCTCGCCTGCTCAAATCACCCTGGGCTGGGGCTACTCTGGTAAACAGGCACAGTAAAATTGCTGCATTGCAAACGTTAAAGTTCATCTGATTCGGGATTTTTTGGAAATGACATTGCATTGTCTTGATGACTTAGTGCAGAAATGTATCATTGGCAGTGCTGATGACTCCTAATTGCCACAGGAATAAGCAGAGACCTTCAGAAACTGAAAAAGGGAGTGACATAAACCACATTAGCATGTATCATGTATTTCCTCTCCCCTCATTATCTTTCCTAGCAGACTGCTAACTTTTTTCTTCCTAGTCTCTTATAAACATTGTTGTCCACACAGAAATAGCTATTACTGAACCTGGCCACTCCCTCTTTGATTTTTAGGATATATTTTTAATTATGTCTTTTTAATAAACTATGCTAGCTTATATGCTTATGGTTTTAGTTGTTTATTTTACTAATGGCTTGTTCCAGCTAATTAAAGGAAATCTCCAGGAAATCTCTTTCTTCTGATAAGTAGGTTGCACAAACAGCTTCAAGGAGAATGCATCCTTCCAGACATAAATCTGTACTTGGAACTGCCACGTCTGTTTGTATAGGCTGGAGTGGTATGATTGTAACTTCACTTTTAGTTATTATTGTAGATTCATGAGCTGTTGAAAAGAGTTATTATTATTAATGGGCATTTTTAGAGAATATCCTGTGAAACATTTTTAATTATGGACAGTGCTACTGTAGATTATAATCAGGCACAGTTTTTACTGGGAATATCTACATCAAAAAGGATTGAATTCTGAGAAAAGTGCATCCTAGCTTACAAGTTAACAAAAGTGATTCTTTTTTATAGTGCTTCAGTGCAATTAATGGATTTCATTTATGAATGTAAACTGCAATATCCACTTGATCTTTCCAGCTTTTTAATTTTACCCAGTTTTTGCAGGCAATGAAACCCTAACTCTATTTTGATACACACTGCTTACAGAAGTTTACACTCTAAAAAAAAAAAAAAATCTCCAATTATCTGAGTGATACTTTGAAAAACAAGGTTGCTTCTGTTGTGAAAGCAGAATCTAACGAAAAGAAAGCCCAGACTTTATTAAAGATGAAAGCTATCGAGATCGTGTGTTTGAATTCATTTCCAAATGAATTCAAACAGCTCTTGCTAAATCCTCCAAGAGCAGAGAGGTGCAGGTTACGGTGCAGTGCTGCCTCTGCAGAATAGCAGCATCATCAGGAATTCAGCCTCACTGCTGAGAGTTAGAGGAGAAGCAGTAAAGCACCCCTTATCCACAGGGCTTGCAAAGGCACTTTCTAAAAGAGCAGGATTCCATTGTGTCTGTGTTATGAGCTTGGCAGAGGTATTCATCAGCCATTATTGATTTGGAAGAAGGCATGGCTGGAGTGAGGAGGATTGATCTGAAATCTCCCTTGGCTGAGTTAACTATTGAGGGATCTATTCATATCAAGATGAAGCACTGAAGAGTGACCTACAATGACAGGAAATGTGTATCTCAGCGCATGTGAAAAACTCTGGGTTGCTCTTTGGACTGGGATTTTTTTCCTCCCTCCATTAGCTTTCAGAAACATTATCTTTGCTAAGTTTAGCATTTTTTGATTTTCCTGAGCAATTCTTCAGGGAATTGCAGAGCAGCAGTTTCCTCTGAGATGATCTGGTGACGGGGGAAAGAACTATTGACTTTCTATTCAAGCTGCAGTCTTTCTTGTGAGAAACTGAAGGTGGTAAAAGGTATCCATCAGCAGTCTAGCTTAGCTGTGAGCTCTGTCCCCAAATGTCTCAGCATCTCCCCAAGGCATTTCAGTGGTCACTGTTGCCATTCTCTCCTATCCTGTTTATGTATTGCTTCTTCTCCAGAGGAATCTGCAGCTTGTCATTCTCTGAGACAGGACCATGAGCTAAGTGGACCCAGGAGGGTTGTTCTTGCTGAGGTCTCTTACCTGGAAAGCAGCAGGCTTGGACCTCTCAGCTCTATAATCATGTGGCCACACCTCATGCACACGGTTCTGTCCAGCTTTCATCTAACATCTGCAACATCTTTCTGCAGATTTTACAGGTGCAGATTTGGCTTACTGACAGCCATCTGAAATGCTTCGGCAAGGAGCACTTCTCTGCTCCTCTCCTTGTATCCTTGCCATTTTTCTTTTTTCTTATTTTTTCACCCGTTTCTGTCACTTCACAGATGACCTGTCATGTGCCTTTATGGCCTTTCCTCCAACTCGTCATTTCACATGAGCTACTGATACGTCAAGTGCCACCACTGATTAGCTTCTGATCTCAGCTTCTTCAGCTCTTTGCTGCACTTAGGGACAAACACATTTGTTCTTTGTCTTGTGCTGCTCTTCACATTATAAGGGTCCTTCCTACAAAAACCACAGACAAGGCCATTTCAGGTTTTCCCTGCAGTCTTTTTCACAGAGACTTCTGCCTATATGCTGCCCACTCCTTCTTTATGGCATCCACAGGGCCGAACAAGCACACTTAAGGAGATTTTTCTCTTCTCCAGTTTAAACCCCAACCCCTCAAAATATGTATCTTTTGTTATTTTCCTCTTAGTCTCACTTTAAAAGGGCTTGTTACTATACCCACAATAAACTTAACAAAGGTAAGACTGTGGGTGTACAGAAAACACTTATAAGAACTGAGGAATTTCTCATCTTCAAATTCTGCACATATGAAGAACTTTCTTGTATTTGCTGTGCAACTTGTGACATCCTTTTATTTCTGGTTATTGCAGTGACTAGCACAACAGACTCCCTGATCTATAAATAGGGCCCTTGTATGTTCCAGTGCAAACAAATAATCATATTATTCCCATTAATAAAGGCATTAATAAAGGCAAGACCAAGGAGTTACCATTTATGTATGCTTTTTAATAATTTAAATATAAAATTGATGTTATAATATAGAATATTGCTTTTAAAACCAGATTATTCAGATCTGACAGCTTTATAAAGATAACCTTTTGAAATAAAGAATAAGCATGAAATTCAATGAATCTGAGTAGCTTAAGATCTCAAGATTTCATCACTTGGATTACCTTATCTCAAGATCTTGATTGTTTTAAGTAGCTCAATCTTAAGAAACCTATATAGATGAACTTCCTTTCCCCCCTTAGACCCAGGGACCAGATTAAAGCCAATCTGAATTAAAACTCCCTCAACATGCATAAAGTGGCTGCATTTCAGAGTAAAAAAATTAAATAATTAGTTA
Organism: Sclerurus mexicanus; assembly: GCA_013396755.1. Taxonomy (NCBI): domain Eukaryota; kingdom Metazoa; phylum Chordata; class Aves; order Passeriformes; family Furnariidae; genus Sclerurus; species Sclerurus mexicanus. The sequence goes on along the minus strand of VWZF01000574.1, from coordinate 1,450,394 downwards.
GAATGTGCCTTTGAAATTGTTAATCATGAGAAGGAAGGTAACATACTTACATTTGCATGAATTCCTGTGAAGGGGAAAATAGAAATCACAATCACTCTCTTAATGATTAATTAAATCAGGATAGTCCAGTTCTTCCTGAAAGACACAAGAGAAGACTACAAAAATCCAGAACAGTGAAGGATTTGATACATGGCTGACAATTTTTCTTTCAAAAAAAAAGATTGTGTTGTGACCCAAAAAAATCTCTGGCTTTTGAGAGTTTTATTACGTTTTAGAAACTTCTCATCTTTGCTACTGAAACCACCAGACTACTTACTGTGTTAAAAATAAAGAGATCATTGTAGTGAGTTCACCTTCAAATCATCTCATATTTCTTCTATACTGCCTTTACATTTATGAGTTATAGCATATTGATTTTCCCCTTCCATTGCACTGAGTTTGACTCTCCCTTAATAGACAAAATGACTATTTGCTTTCTATAAATCCTACTATTTGTATTTCTCTTCTCTGAGCTCTAATCTGTGACTTACAATAGGTCACTACTCAGTAAAATGGTGAGGTGCTAGTTCAGCCTAATATTGTTCAAATAACAAAAAAAGTCTATCTGCCAGTCTGTTGTTACTACTGCTTTTCTCACAGGTGTTCTTTAAATTATCTGACTTCCCAAGAAGTGGAACTGTTCATTATATTCACCTGAAAACTGCTCAGGTAATTATCTCATCCAATATTTGATCCCCTCACAATGCTCAGTGTTGGCTGCTGTTCCTCACTCCCTACTCTGCAGTTCCAATTTGTCATTCTCCTTCTGTAATGTTGACTGCTACCCTGAATTACACATCACACTGCACCCATTCCTTCGCTGCCTTGGATGTAACACACAGGACTAGACTGTCATTACAACATCCTTCATCAAATTCTCTTTTCCTTCTAAGGCCTTTTCTTGGTTCTCTGAGGTGGTTACAGGTTTCTGAGCTGTGACCTGAAAATACAGTGCAAGCTCTATTTCTTACAACTAACAAGAGAACATGCTCCAAAACATTTCTTACAAGTGCATGTATCACCAGAGCCCCACCAACTCATACCTCTCCCCTGGGTCTACCTGCTCCTTAACTTTCCCGTTCCCTGTCAAAAGCTTTTGTCGGATTTTTAACAGGAGAGGTGTAACTTTGACCATATCCATTTTTCATTAAGAGATCAGGTGAGGTATTAGACCCCAGTCACTTTTGCCTCTTCTACTCCTGTGCAGAAACAAAAAAGAATTTTAGGCAGGCTAGACGGTACTTCACACATTGAGAAACACAGTTTTAAAATAGCAATTTGAGACAGAACATGTAATTAGCTCATTATTCTTTAAAACTGTGGACTGTCTCCATGCTCAGCTTAGTGTTTAGCCCACAGTCCCAGTGAACCAAACTTAGGGCTTTTTTAAACTGAAATGAAGTACAGAAAGATTAGCCCAAACTGAATTAGAAGGAGGTCCCTTAAAGAGGTTACAAAGAGGAAAGAAAAATCTGTTAATAGAAAATATTTTGGTTTCCTTCCTTCTCTCTATGCTATTCATGAAAATCTTCATTCAGGAAAAGGAAAAAAAAATTAAAAAAGGCTTTATTAAAGTTGTTCTTCAGTGCCAAATTATCGAGTCAAGTGTCTTGGTTTGTCTTTGCTTCTCTTTTCTTCTTCAGAAATGTCATTTTTCACCACTTACTGTCCTGGACCTTTGGTTAGCTTTGGTCTCTTTACAACTTTTACAGATTTCTTTTGGAGGAATTTCTTTACCAAGAGTGAAAACAAGACTAGGACCTATTTTGGAGCAGAGCTTTTCTAACCCACTGAATAATGAATGCAAAGGGAAAGAGTGTTGAATTTATGAAAAACTTGTAGATCTCATTGGCTTTGATTTTCTTTCTGTCATTACAATGCAACTGAATTAGTATCTATGACATTCCTTTTTTTAACTTGTTTTTAAAATCAGATGTTTTGATGAAATGATAAATGCATCTGCAATTTGTATAAATGTAATGAAGAAAATATGATTATCAGCTCTCACATCACCAAGATGTATTGGTACTTTTACTAAAGTGGAGAGACCTGACCTAACTCCTTAATAATTAGTGCTGTTTCTGGAAGTTAGTAAAATTTGAATTAACAATAGTAAAATTTTCATTTCCTTTGATTAAAATAGATTTTAGCAATATGGTCTCCTGCCTCATATATCAAACGCCAGAGAAGCAATCATCACAATAGCTGCTGGTATAAAAAGCTATTTTATAACAGACAATTTATTATATAAAACAGTATTGGAAAGTCATCTTCTAGCAATTTTAAGCAGGGTCTAGCATTTTAGCAGGCCAGTAAGGCAGTAAGCCAACCAAAGAGCAGAGGAGCTGAATGGACGTTGCAGTTCATGCATGTGGAACAGCTGCTCACTTGTCCTGTTGTTACACAGATTAAAGGTGTGACTGCCGTGGATCCCCTCCACTAAATGTTATTCCTTCCAGTGCTGGCTTCCAATGCATTTTTCAGATGGTTTCCAAACAGGGAATTGCTCATTGCTCCACAAGACTTGAGCTGCCGTTTGACTGCAGAGAAATCTGAGCAGTAAAACTGCAAGCGTTTTGCTCCACTGAGAATCCTCCCTGTTCCCTGGTCTCCTGACTCCCCTCCCAGCGCATGTGTGGAGCAAAGCTTCACCCTGTCAAGCAAGCAGCCCTTATACCTGATGGAAGTTCTGCACCTATTATTTGACACCTCTTTCATTTAACCTCAAGCCGCTAGCAGATAAATTCAATTAGCTCTTGCACACAGAGTTGTGAAAACATGTGAGTGGTGGGGTATCATCACAAGGGAAGAGAGCTGGGCTAAGTTAAGGTACCCCTGCACCTCTGGCAGCAGGGCAGGAGCGAAGCGTGGCAGCATTGTTATACAGCACACGGAGGAAGGATGGCTGAACAGAGCTTTCGGGACTTTTAATCTGGGTTTTTTTGATCATTCCTGAAATAGATCAAGGCAAAACCGTTCCTTTCCTCTCTGACTAAAAGTACTTACTGACTTCTCTGTGTTAAACATCACCTCCTGCTCTAGAAATTGGGCTCAGGAATATCACCTGCTTACTCGGTTTCTCTGTGCTCAGTACAAAGGCCTGACCCCGGAGGGCTGTGGACCCGGTGCTGTGGTACCTCATTGAACAGCCAGAGGAACTGGGGCACGTCCTTCCCGAACTGAGGCAGGTGTGATCCATCAAAGAGGCCATAAAGAAAGCTGAAAGGAACTACTGAATTGTTTGTGTATCAACGTGGACGGCCTTTAAAACTAAACAGAGGAATTCTAACAAATGATGCAAGTCGTGAAAGTTGATATTATGAGAATCAATAGGTACCTGGTATGAGAAAGCAGTGATGACTGGAGTACATTCATCAAAGTCCTTGCACTCTCAAGAACAGATAGTGCCATAGTGTATATTAAAGATGGGCTAGGGCATAAAAATAGAGTAGCACAAGAGGAGAATCGATTTGGATCAAAATCACTCTTGAAAAGAATGATAAATAGTCATTGAGAGACTACAGGAATTCTTTCAATGTAGTCCAAAAGGTTACCTTAACTCATGATTGATATCTTGATAGTAGTTATTACAGAGAGGCACAAAATCCACCTGCAACTCTTTAATTTTTCTCTCTTTGGAGAGAAATGCTACTGGCAACAGACAAGCCCATATGTGCTTTGCTGTGAAAATTCACAAGGTTCTTCAACAAAAAGTCACCAAACCCACATGGTAGGATGTTAGTGTAGTCAGGGGCTTGGTAACCAACAAATACATTAAATGAGTGATAGAAAAATACCCTTGTTGATTATGGCATCCCATTAGCTCATTTTAAATGTACTGAAGAACAGACAAAAGAGGGTCCAAGACAGACACCTCCAATATCAAAAGGGCAACAAAAAAGGTATGGAAATATTCTTTTAGTTTATTGTGGGTCTCTCTCTTCCTACATTTACAGGTTTATTTCCTAAACTACTTGAGACAAAGCATTTGGAGAATGCAAGGCACAGTATGACCTATAATGAGAGAGAAGACCTGCTGTCCCAAAGCTTTCCCTGGTTCTTCCATTTGTTCTGTGATAACTGGCAGTTTTGGACACCCCTGCCATCTATATGCACAGGCATTCAGTTCTGCATCTGAAAACAATTCCTATTGCACCTCTGACTCATGGATGCTAAACCCAAAACCTGAAATAGCTTAAAATTCTTCAGGTTAACAGTAGTAGCCTTGGCACAGAGCATAAATCCATATTTAGACATCCTGAAGACAGTGTTAAGCTTTCTGTTATCTTATTAAACTGCATCAGACTTGCCTTGCATAGAGTACAACCAGGCTTGATAAATGCTTGGCTTCAGCTACACTTTCCCATTTATTTTCACACTGTCAGACTTAATCCATAACTGCTATTCAAAGGCAACAGGCAGGAGATGAAGGTGGATCTTGACTCAGCTGGTAGCTGGCTACTGGCAGCCAAAAGCTACAATAATTTATTATTATTCAGACTGCATCTTGACATAATTTATTCTCATTTTTTAATGTATTCTCTAAGGATAAACAATTATAATCATGATATTTATTTTGGTTTTATTTTGTGTCAATTTGCTTAATCTCATTGACCAGAAAACATGGATTTTTATGGAAAGGAAAAATAAAAAAAAACAACCCTCAAAGCAAACCCCAACCACAGTATCTGAAAAGCACATAGAAGATAAAAATGCAAAACCTGGATTGCTGGAGTTAATATAAAACCTAAAAACACATCCTTTACACAAGCTGAATCTAGTACAGATGTTACTGCCCCATTGAAACAGATAGGCTTGATTTATACTGAATATTTTGAAGTGGTGAAGGTGGTCTAACACTGGATTTCACCTCAGATCAGTCTTTGTCTGGAACTTTCTTCATTTCATATCTGATATTTAATATCAGGGACAGGCAGAAGAAAACTCATTTTCTCATGACAGAGGCTGCATATGTTCATCATCCAACAAAAGTGCTTTTTCCTTTGTCTAAGGGCTTGTTTTGGATCCTAAAATGCCTGAAAAATTATATCCAAATACATTTCCTCCCATGAGCTGCCAGACAGATGTAAATAAAACAACCAAATATGGATTTTGAGCATCAATCCTTCCCAGACAGCAGCAATATAAAATCCCTCTCACTGGAGAGTTTTTAGATTAGATTAGACCTGTCTCTTGATAAGCAACTCAAAATCACGGTCAATCACAGAGAAACCCCTCTGTAAGCACATCCGTAGAGGAGAGAGGAGGAGACTCTGAGCCAAGAGTTTCCACTTTTTCATGAAATCCAACTGAATGGTACCAAGTCATCTGAGCAGGAGGCAGAAAGAGGAGCTGGTAAAAAAGTCCTGTCTAAGAGAAAATAAGGTACCTCCAGTGAACATTCAGTCAGTTCCTGAATGATTCATGGGTAGGAAAACAAAAGAAAACAAAACAAACAAAATTTGTCAGTTTACCTCCAAAATATTTACGTCAGTGGATTGCTCTTCTAACTGTGTCAACACTGAATGTGTCACAAGTATTGTATGCAGGCTGCAGACTAAATATTTTAAAACTTTATTCAAAAGGGAAAGATCACTGATTCAAAGGGCCTTACCACATGATCTGGTGATGAGGGATGCTTTGAATTAACTTGCTGTACCTCTGCAGTAAAACATATGTGGCAGAAAGGTCTTCACACCTACAAAGGATTGGAAGAGGAAGGAAACCAAAGGGGAAAGGGGAAAAGGAATAATCAGCACAAACATGAGAAGGAAAGAATCAATTATTATTATTACTGCCTTTGAGTAGCACAGAAACAAAATTGCACTGCAAATCATGCTCAGTAGTGAGGCAGCAACATTATGGTTTCTGCTCATCCCTGCCAGTCTGTTCCAAGACAGTCTTTCTAGTCCTACTGGTTGTAAAGGACACCTGTTTTCCTTCCCCCCTGAACCTGGGAAAAGATCTGATAAGACTCTTTTCCACTGTTTTGTTCAGAGCTTTGCATAGGCTGGGATAGCTTAGCACTTTGTCAGCTCTGACACCTATATTCACTCCTTTTAGGTAACAGAAGATCAATGGCCCTATAATAACATTTTATCTTATTCTTACTTTTAACTTGTCTTGCTGCAAAAGTGCTCCATGGAGGCGGGAACTGTGTCGCTGTGGTTGTATCATAATTTTCCAGCTGCTGTACTGCAAGGGGAGGAACATTCTCAGTGGCACACAGTCTATTTCACTGTTTCATCAGGTACATTTATTCATAGAGCTTGTTTATTGCCAAAACGTGTTAAAAGTGAAAATAAAACAAAATAAGTGTTTCTGGATGTTCTTATTCATCATTAGAATCCATCTGAATTGAAAAGATGCCACTGTATCAAGCAACCATTTCTTTTATCCCTTGAGCTTTTGAGAAAATCTTGTTACAGAATCTCAACTGGTCCCTTGATTTGGGATGTAAAAAAAAAAAAAAAAAAAAAGAAAAAGTTCCATATGCTGATTCCTTAGCAATTTAAATTAATCAAATACAGTGTATTATGCACATGTACAGTAAGTTCCTTCTCACCAGCAAACTGCTAAGAGGGTGTCTCATAGTCGATTTTGCAAGTGCTGCTCAGTCTGCTCAGTTGTCAGTTACTCCAGTTCCACAGGTGACTGAAGTTTGCAAAATAATATGAGCTGTGTGATGCCCCACCTTGTTACCTTCTTACCACGTGTGTGCTGGTGGCTGTCACTGGCTCCCCACAAAGCCAGCTCAAACAAACACCCTCCCACAGGAACAAGGTCTAGCAGGTGAAGAGGTTGCATCTTTGTACTTTTCCGTGGCCTTTGTTTAAATTACCTGCTTGTTGAGCACCAGCCAGGAGGGTTCTAGCACTAACAGGACTAACAAAGCCCATGCCTGGTTCAGACTTCAGCAAAAATCCTCTGCTTTCCTCATCTTCACTTAAATAAGTCATTCAGTCATGTTGATTTACAAGCAGTTTCGACCTGCTTAAATTACCCTGTCTCTAACCAGTTGATAGTCAAGCTCCTAATTACCCTGTGGGCAGAAGAGCAGTCATAGGCCCAAGAATTTGTTGTGCAAAAAGCTGAATGACCCATTTATGCAGACAGAAAAAAACCTGATACAAAATTGAAGGGATTCTGCTGTATATCAAGAATATTGACTCCCATAAAGCACAAGTTCTTTTTTCTCCTCACTCCTACTTTTTCATCAGCGTAGTTACAGAAGAATTATTCTGAGAACTGAGCCAATTGACAACCACTGCTGCAAACCCACTCAAAAAGTTGGTGACGCACCAGAGAAATGGAGCAGAGGATAAAGGAGCGGCAGCTCTAAGCTGGGAGCACTGTAGCAATGTGAAGATCTATTCCCTGCCTGTGCTCATTTATTGAGACAGAATGGTGAAAGCAGTCCAAAACTAAGTATTCACATTCATTACCAGGAAAAAGAAGGGAAAAAAGAGAATTTTCTCTTTACTTCTTTTGATTTCAGGAGTGATTAGGTTCACTTGCGTCTCTTAAATTGCTTGGTAAGTGTTCTATCTCTCTCCTTTCAATGAAAGGGATAATATATTTCATTGTAGCATTTTCACTCAAAAGAGATTGGAATCATAAAGAATGAGAAAGAGGGGGGGGGCAGGTAGTATTCTGAGGTCATTAAGATGTTTTAGGAGTTGTTTTTCTTTCTGTCTGAAAAGCACTCTATCACCCCTCTTCATATCCTGTAAATAGGAGAGCTGCTTCTCCTGAAAAACAGCAGTAGTGGTCATTTTAGGGTGTTTTTTCAGGATCTATTACCCTCTGCTGAACTACTGAACACAATTCATCAGGACATTCTTCAGTGGCATCAGCCTGAGTTAAATCTCACTACAAACCCCAGAGTTCTGTCTCCAGTGACAGAAGACAGTGCTTTATTAACAGCACCGTGCTAAGAGCTGCGGAGCGAAGAGCTGCGGGAAAGTTTTCGGAAAGTAGAAATCACTTGCAGTCGGCAGGGCATAATCAGAAACGCCCAAGTCTGCAGGAAGAGGTTTTCTTCAAAGCTTCCTGCTCAAGTCTGAAAGGATCTGCATCCCAGGTGTGAGGGCATCAGCCAGGGCTGAAACACACAGAACCAGGTCACAGCTCACACCTGCAGCCTTTGCCTGGCACTGCACTGTGCGAACACGGAGAAGGAAGGGAGTGTAGAGCTCACCCCAGTGGGATGGTACTAAAAAACTTGGCACAATAAACTATAGGAAGAAAAGGTGGAAATTCATTGAGGAAATAGTCAATATTCAGAATATATAAAGGTCCAGATTCTGGCTTGTTTATAAGACAGATCTACAGGATCCTAGCTGGCATCAGCTGAGACTGCTTCCATTCCAGAGTTTGAATTTGAATTAAAGAACAAATTGGGGTACCAAACTTTATGGCCTGATTAGATATTCTTCTCTTAAGTCGGACTTCCAGACATAGAGGAGATGTCTTTGTACTTAATAATCTTTAACTGATTTCCCTCTCACATACTTGTTTGCTCTTACCAAACCTGCAGACACTCTTAGTCCCCTCAAACACAGGTGGAGCCTGTTTCATGCAACTGGTGCTCATGGATGCACAACATATATTACTTTATATTACTGCATTTTACTGCATTTGTAGAATCTGTGAACACTGAAGAAAGTATGTATCAGATGTTAGAAAGGATTGCTTTAAGATTTCAAGGACACAATCTGTCTTATTAATATATCCTTCACGTGTGTTCTAGTTACATAAATAAACATTCTGTAGTACTCACTAACCTCAGATATAGGGTCTAAGTTCTTGAATACATTAGAAATTTGGATTTTGATCTCACCTTCAGGCTCTGTGCTGGGAACATTGGATCTATGTCATTCTTTTGACTTCTTCAATATATTACCAGTTTGGATTTCTTTATTTTTCTGAAACCAGGAAGACAGAACAATCATATTGTGACTGGCATCTACATTAAATGTGTTTAGATGTGTTTTAGGACAATAAACATGGCCACTGTACTTGTTAAGGAAATATTATAAACATATCTGACCCTATTTTAGAGAAAAATAAAATGAATAATCATGGCAACCATGATTTGGAGGATTCAAAGAACAAATTTTACTTATAAAGAGCATTTAGTCCTGCCATCAATTCCTCACCCATTTCCCTGACTCAGGGGCCAAGCCTGGGAAAGCACATGGAGTGTGTAATTTGAAATAGATCAATAACCATTGTCCTTGTGATTCATTTCAGAAATTAGTATTATTGTGGGCATAAGGGCAGTCTTTGGGCCATAAGGCATGCCTGCACTTAGCTGTCAGCATTGCCAACCAAGAGTTGCAGCCAGAGTTCAAAACTACTTCAGATGTAAGTGAAATCAGACTCTGGCCCACACATCCCTGCCTGCACTGCTGTTTTTAAAGTTATACAATAGCACCAATACTAAAATTTTATGGTGTATGGTAAAGGTCAACAGATAAAATATCTGGAACTTTTACTCATGAATATATTTAATTTGCTACTGCAAATGATTTCGATTACATTTTACAAAACACATAGCTGCTTCTCATTTTGCAATTAAAGATTTCTAATAATACAGTCCAACCTTCTTAATCATTGTTCATTCTAGCATAAAGTAAAGCTTGCTGTGTTTGAAGAGAACCGAGTCATCTTAACAGCATCCCTTTTTTGTTCTATTTTATTTTATGAGATTAGAATACTTAATAACTTTTACCATATCTGGCTGCAATGGAAGTGTGAAGAAGAGTAAAACTTGCACAGTGGATTATATGGCTGGGACAAAACTCAGTTCTGTAATTAAGTTTGGTTCTGTTGCTTAGGTTTGCAGAAAAAGTCAAAATTAATGGTTCTTTGCCTAAGATTCCCCTGCAGAGTTATATATAATAATTAAGCATGGTTAGAGACAGGCATATCACCTGAATATTTGCCAAAACCACTGATTTTTTTTTTTTCCTTGCTAACACACTTCAGTTTGGAGGAAAATAAATAGAAATACTCAATGCCTAGACAGTCATCATTTTAATTGCAAATAATTAAGACACTAAAATAGTCTTGGAACTCTCACAGACACTTCCACTTATCCTTATAAAAAACCTCAGAGAAACTCCACCAGCAGTCTTAGATACTTAAAGTCCAGAGTTGGTGCTGCTGCACCTTCAGAGCTCTGGCCTTGGGACGGATCAGTGAGACTTTACAGACATTCCCCTAAACCCCTGACACTGAGCATGGAGCTCTTTTTAACAGAAGCTTGATTTTCATTAAAAGCAAAAAATGTGTTCAGGCAAGTTGATGGAGAAATGAACCAATTTGAATGTATTGAAGTTCTTCGCCTTGCTACAGTGCTTTTTAAATGGTGTCTAAACAGTTGGTCACAGATTTATTTATGTTTCCGTGTAAAGAAAGAAAATATTGTTATTTTCTATATGGGAAACAGTTTCCCTAATTATTTGGCTCCTTTTTCTACTACATAAACAGCAATTTGTACCCCTCTCCTTCAACTGGCTGCAATTAACAGCTACATTGCAATAAGCAGATTATGTTAATTAAAAACTCAAAACTATGTAAACAATGGGAAAGCTGACTAGCCATTTTCTATTTTTGCCAACTGGGAGGAACACAAGAGAAATTAGCACCAAGCTTAATTTTGCTGTTTATAATTCAACTTATTTGTAACAAATTACAGCATTTTAAAAGTTTTTTCAAACAATTAACTGTATTTCTCTACACTATTTGAACGACATCCCACTTGACAAGTTTACATCTGTATGAACTGGGGGGAAAAAAGTTAAAAAAAAAAAAATTGAAAGGTGTTGAGCGAACAGATTTCAAAACATCATCACCAAACTAGAATATTAAACACAATTTCCCTTCCATGTCTGAGTCACACTCTCAGAAAGTCATAGCTAAGGACAAAAGTATAACTTAGTTCTGCTTCTTCAGCAAAAATTAGAACAAATGCTACTATAAACATGACCCAGCTGATGTGAATAAATTATGAAGTTTTCAGATATTGCTACAGTTTCATAGAGTTTTGGTTCTGTTCTTCTCTTTCCAGACCAGGATTGTTTAAGCAGTGTGGGAGGCAAAAATGTTCAATGTTGTGTTTTCAGTGGAAACGCAATATCTGACACTTTTGGCCATGCAGTTGGACTTCAGTGAACAACTCCTGGACTTGGAGTTTGATGATCCATGTGGATCCCTTCCAACTCAGGATGTTCCATGATGCTTCTCTATCGCATACTAAGGGGATGACATCACCAAGGGAACTGCAAGCACAGAGAGGCTGTGCACATATAGCAGATTTATTGACTCCATCTGGGAACTCGCCATTGACCAGCCTTTGGGGAAGAAAAAACAGAACAAAGCACTGTTTATCCCTTCTTCAACTTTATCCAGGAAATGCCCCAGGTATGGAAGGAAACAGCCTAGTTCCATCCCCAAGCTTGTAAAATTAGATCTTTCTAAAGAGGAAGATAGTGGAGTGGCTTCAGCTGAGGTGTTGGATGGTTTCTGTGGGGCTTTTCAATGACTGTGAGGGAAATAAAATGGTACAGCAATACGTAAGGGCTCAGTCAGTCTGGGACCAGACTTTCAGTACAAAAATACTCATTCAGTGTTTGGTTTCAATTACACCCTTGAACCAAACTGTTTTAGAAAATGGGAAGAGTCTCAGAAGATGTGAAAGTTGCTGATGGATGCATTATTCACAGAGCCTCGGGAGGCCACATAATGCTAAGTGCACAGCAAAAGACAACAAGAGCACGGGAAGCTTGAGGAGGGCAGAGATTTAGCAGGGCTGGCCACATCGTTAGAATTTGCACCTACTGTCTCTGAGTCGTTTACAGAGAGTGGGAATCCTGGAGTGCTTCATGTATATTATGTTAGAAAAAACATTTCCTCTGTTTTAAGGGCAACACTGATTTCCCATCTCCTGCTCCCCGCAGAGCTCGTGGACAGTGGGAGGGCTACTCGAAATAAAAGTGCAGTTGATCATTTCGTTTTTTGTATTTCCACTATTTTCCTTTTGGAGACATGAACTTTAAACGAGCTGCTGTAAAAGCTTCTCGGGGTCAAAACAGAGGAAATCACATCCACCACAGAGACAGGCACAGCAAAAAAACCTAATATGACCATTATGTTCAACTCAGCAGTCTTTTTCCTGTTGGTGGGGTTTTGATACAAGCTTAGCATCAAGCCAGGCTGTCAAAACCAATGAAATCTATTTCTCTGACATTGAAAGAGCACTTGATGAAAGTCAATCAGTTTAGGGAATGTTTTCTTGTTTTGGGTTTGTTGGGTTTTTTTCAGAGCACCTGAAAACAAGACAGGGGAAGAGTCAGGTTTTAACAGAATTGCTGCTTTTTCTTCCTGGTTTCTAAGAGGTTAGAAATATTTCCTAAGTAAACCCATTTCTTCTACAAACAGCACAAATAGTGTTTGATGGTAACAGCTACATTTTAGTCTGACCATTTTCTGAGAGTCTTAACAGAGTTAACCCTTTTGGCAGGTCTTTTAGTTTGATATTATTGGAGGGGCTTAGCTCCTGATGGGACTCTGTTTGTGGGTGTTACACAGAGCAGCCCTCAGGCTCCTGGGTTAAACAATAAAAAAGAGGATAGGAATGATAAATGGGAGGAATTTCAGTTCAGAAAATGCCAACGATACTGGCAACATTTTCTATATTTAAGCTTCCACAGAATTTCCTGTACAAATATATATTCATTGCTGCTACTATTAAGAAGGGCTAGACTTTCTGCAGAAGGCTTTTTTCCTACACATAAGCATTTTTTGATGCTTTCTAGTCAGTCTGGACTTAATGAATACACAGTTTGTAAGACCATTCAACAACTTTATCTAGTCCACAAGCCTTTTTAACCACAATTTAACAGCTTATTTGCTTACATAGACTTTTATGGACTCTTTGATTCCCATTAAAAAAAAGGGCAGAGAGTAAACACCCCAGCAAAAAGTATGTGTTTTGTGGGTTTATGAATCACTAATTGTTCCTTTGTGTGGATTTTCCCAGCCTGGAAGCAAACTAGGCCTGTTTAGAGAGGATCACTTTATAAAAGCTTAACTTTACATCTCCATCCATTCTCTGCTCAAGGTGAAATGAAAGAAATTGCCATCTTCTCCCCAGCCAGTTATTATAATGGTATGAAAAAATGACTTAAATATTAACCTTGTCAATACAACCAAGTTCAGATGAGCTAAAAGTAAATCAAACAGTCTTTTAATCCCAGGAAAATATTTTAAGGCTTTTCTTTTTATTGTCTCAAGCTCACTTTTAAGACCTTAGTTTATGACACAGTAGTGATTCATGCAATCACCAAAAAAAACCTGAGAAAAGAATAAAGCAACGGTTATCCATTTTTGTAGCACTGAATCAGTTTTATGGTTTGCTAACTTAAAAGCAATCTGTACTTTTTAAAAACTCTACTGATTCTTACTTAATTTTTCTATAAAATAAACCTACCACGAATTTTCCCATCCAATAGAAATCAGACCAACACATCACTTAACACAGGCTCCCTTTTGCCCAATTTTGCCCACTGTAAATACACATCACATTTTCTATCCAATCCAAAAGGTACTTGCTATTGCTCCTCCTGCTTCTGATCTGTGAACTGAAGTCAGGACTCAGTTCAGAGCCACCAATTTTACATGGGGAAAAAAGGCACTTCAAAACAGAACCTGAACTACCAACAACCCCAGCTATTAAATCAGCACCTTCTCTGGGTAGAGCACAAGCAGAGGTCGAGTTATGCAACTTATTTAGAAGTTTTTAATAGTGATACCACTGGAACTACAACATTCCTAGGAATTACTAAATTAATCAACACTCAGAAACAAGAAACCTACTGTTAGTAATATTTTTTTCTCTTTCTAAATTTAAATCTGAAGTTAGTGCTGAACAGATTTTACACTTTCATTAATTTTATTTTCCTAGAAGTTTTTAGTTTATTTATTGAAAAATTTGGATAATGAAATGTGTTCCAGCTTTGAGATGGTGAGATTAGATTGTTCAAAAAAATGTAACTGATAAGGATACAATTGTGTTGCAAATTTAACAAAGATATGCCATTGATTCTGGACAACATTAATTTCTTTGGTGGCATTTTGAACGATAATTTTATATTTTCATACTGTGAGAAAACACAAGGCAGAATATACTTAATAAATCATAAAGAGAGGATGCTATGGTACCTTCTCCCTTCCATGGAGTAGATTTGGTCACTGAACTTTATCCCTTGCATGACTGTAGCTTATTTCTCCATTACCCTTCCCAATACACATACTATCTTTCATTATTCTATACTCTATCATGGATGAATTCCAATGCCTCTAAAAATATAAATGTCTTTGCTGTTAAATATGCCACCGGATTTTAGATTAAACTATCCCAAAGGTTCCATAGAATCTTTTGAAAAGGTTATGGCATATTTATGTTGTAATTTACTCCATGAGTAGCCATGCTACAGCCTTGGCTCAGGCTGCAGTCAGAGCAATGTAAACCAGACCCTGAATCCAGGGATTGAGGTCCCAGCTTTTCCCATGCTCAGTAAGAATTTACATCCAGAAGTCTCTTCACCTCAGATTAGGATTATCATTATCACTGTTATGAATTGATACTCTCAAGAATCTGTGTATAAAGCCAAATGTTGGACCATGGGAATGTTGCAGTTTCAGACAAGGACGGTTGTGGGGTTTTGTATTGTTTACTTGGAAAACCCCAATATGGGGAATTACATTATAAGGTGATTTCACAGTGAGGCACATAAAAGTTAGTGATAAAATAACACTAATATTTCATTGTCTCCTTACGCACGTGAGTTATTGCTACATTAAACCATCATATATTGTTTTTCCTTTTGGTCTCCTGCCTCAGTGCCCGGAGCCAGAAGCCTGTTCAGTACAACTGACACCCAGTCAGCTGTTCCTCCTGCCCGACCCACCAAGACATCCTCTGGGGAATGCCATTCCAGAAACTCCGCAGGGAGAGCAACATTTTCCCATTTGTGAGAAAGACTCTGGGGTTTTTTTCAGATTTAGGATGAGGAAGGGTTGGCAGAGAATCACACAACCATTGCTGTTTTCCTCCCACTCCCATTCCCTGCCCCACCAGGGGCGACGGAAGAAATCCAGGGAGATGTGCAAAGCTCACCTTCAGAGTGACAGCCCTGAGTGACCAGAATTTTGATCTGACAAGGACATAAGCTCTTGCAAGTGAAGTGTGTTATTGATTTGTATGCAGCTACAGTGCAGGGATCAGGGGAAGTTCAAGGCTATACACTGTTGTTAAATTCCTCTCAGATTACCAAAAAAAAGGAAAAAAAAATCTAATTACTTGCATTGAGGTACACAAAATGAAAAATCTATTTTAGTATTTTGAATTTAAAATTGATCAATTCCTTTGCGCCACTTACCTCTTGAACTGCTGAAGTCTTTGATACATTATGTAAAGAACAATTATACTTTAGAATAAATTAAAAGCAAACATATTGTTTGTAAAACTGAACCACAGATATTCTCTTCTTGTGGGCATTTAAAAAAAAAATAAAATCAAGATTATGACTGAAGAAGATGCATGAAAAAAATACGATTATTTAAAATGCTCTTATTACTGTTAATACAGATGACCCAGGAGTGATTCACCCTCAGAGCAACCATTCCTCATTTTATTTTTAGTAATTTTCAGGCTGAGTCCAAGGTTCTTTGCAGCCCCAGGAAGGTCTGAATGGTCTGATGGTTCATTTTCACTATGCTCATTGGTATTAGTATTTTAGTATTTCCACCACTTTCATTATAATCAATGCTATAAAAAAATATGCATTCTAAGCAGTATCTAGAAATGAATAAATTCCACTTGATTTTCAGAGTCTTAGGCCTATTTAAAATAATCTCATCTGCTTGATACAAATAGGTCCTCTTTAGCCCTTCCCTTCCCCCAATTCGACTCAGCTTTTCCCCATTGTTGTGGCTGAGCTTTCAAATTGTGTTCGATCAGACGTTCTTTCTGCTTGATGTTCTGTGCCAGTGACTGACAACAGTCTTTTGTGAGCGAGCATTTAAGTAATGATGTACGGACTTGTTAGGGAGCTGCTGTGTCAAGAAGAGAAATGAACAATAAATTAGAATAAAATGGAATTGCATTTGAAACTTGGCTGGAGGATTTTGCATTTGTGAGGACAAAGGACATTTGACAATCTGAGTCATCTTGCAGCTTTGCCTGTAGCAACTGTCAAATTAGTTCTTAATGCTACAGGGAAAGGGATTGAGTCACAGCATTGCTTAAAGTTAAGAGGCTCATCAGTAAATCACTGGCAATATTAACAATTATGAGCTGCACATTAATATGGGAAAAACACTCTGAATATTATGCTTACAACAGAAAGCCAAGAGGTGAACATAATTTTTCTTTCAGATCCCTGTGCCTGCTCCCAGGAACTGCAACTTTAAATTGGGGTAGGCAGAGGAAAAACAGTAAATTGATTCAAGATTTTCTAGACTACGTGTCCTCACTAATATATAACAAGAACAAAATCAGGCACTAAATCTGGATTCAGCCAAGTGAGGTGAGGAAGAAAAGTGCTTACCTGCATATAAATTCAGGATTCACATGCTTGCCTATCCTCCCTAAACTTTCACCTAGCAGGATGCCATAGTGCTCCTTCCTCCTCTCAGACACCTTTGACTCCATCCCTTCTCTGCAACAGCTGGAAGATGTGACCAGATGTCACAGTCACTCAACACATGGTTCAGATAACTAGTGTAGACTGTGGGTCCACGCTGGGGGTAAGGGCTGTGCCACACACACACCACTCTAAGAGAAAAATATCAGCTTTCTGTTAATTACAAGCCATATTAGAGAACAATATTGTTTTCCCAGTTTCCCAGTTTCTTAGTGTGTTGCACTACTTTGATGCCAGAGACATTGAAATTGCTTCAGAGACCAGTCCTTGTGGAGGATTTGGAGCAGACAGTGCCCTGGTGTTTGAAAGGCTCACACAGAAACCTTGGAACAGAGCTATTTAAAAAAATATGGTGTATTTTCAGGTAAGAGTTTTCATGATGATTTCATGCATCATTTTATAGAGTGGCGTTCAATGAAGAAAATAAAAAAAGCACACCCATGTTTTATTTTTAAGTCTGAAGATAAGACTTAACTGCCCCATCTGATGATCAGTGTAATTTCATGTCTTTCAAAATCTCTGTAGGTCTAGCTCAATATACTGTATGATATTATAAGGAATCTATTGTGCCAGGCTCTACACCACTTTTCAAAGACACAACTGCACAATTCTACCATTTTCTGCCATGAAAAGGGTCAGAGGGGAACAGAATTAGATATGTTGTGGGAATGGCCTGAGGTACAATTGCATTGACAACTCATAATGACACTATAGGGTACCTTCTCTCATAAGCTGCACAGGTCTGGCACACAGCAGGCACTGCCCTTTTAAGTGCTTGCACACTGTAATGAAGTCCCGTAACACTGACAAAAGAAGGATGATGAGTACATTCGCCACCTGAAGAGTCTCTTAAAAGTGGCACAGGAGAAAGAAATTTCCTGAGCTCTGCAAACACTGCACTAATGAAACGCCGAGTGGGATTGGTGATCAAAAGTCATTAAAAAGTCCAACCCCCAAAAAATCCTCACAAACAAGCAATTACACTAACTAAAATATGGAATTGTAGCGATGCATATTCTTAAAGAAGGACTATCTCATGTACCCCAGCTCCTAGATTTAGCAAAGCTGTCTTTCTACTCAGCAAATTCTTTGCCTGGCACACAAAGATGCGATCACAGGATCTCAGATATCTCCCAGAGATAATGAAGATTACACAAACTTTACAGCTATTCACATTCGAAATTGGTCACTCTGGGTTTGTTGAAAACTCATTTCAGATTTATGAGAATTTGTGAATAGACTTATTTATAACCAGGCTGGGCAGACACTCAGTTCTTTAACAAGCTTTACCATCAGTTACATTGTTAACTGAACCTGAACATGCAATTCAACTCAGCTGGACAAGTTAGAGTGAAGGAAAAAAAAAAAAAAGATTTTCTTTTTTTGGTAGATCTAATTGAAAGCAGAAAATGACATCCAATTCCAGGGATTTTGTAATAGAGCTATTTCTATTTTGTGCTATAATTTGTTTTTTACTGAATGTGCTCAAGTTTTGGGTAACTACAGACAGTGCTGTCAGTGCAGCATCCCCCAATCTATTTGTAAAAGTTACATAAGATTTAAATAATAGTTTACAAGCCAGTTTGTGCAATAAATCCACGTATTCCTTGTCAGTTGTAGCAATGTTGGGTGTGTGAGCCTTCCTCCTCTGACATGGTGTGGATTTTCTCACACTGGCAAGAACTTCTGAGAACTCTGAAAAGAGAGCAACACAATGAATTTAGAAATAATTTCCTTCTTTTCTTCAGAAGAAGTCAAATAGTGAGCTAAGTCACTTATTTCTGAACGTACCAGCACCCATTCTCCAAAACACCCACCACCCCTGTTTGCAAAGGCTTCAAATTCAATCCACAGCCAGGAATTCTCTCCTTTTGGTTGTCTTTTCTAAAAAAATCCTGAAGAACTCAGGTGGTGCTGGTCAACCTGCGAGAGCTAACAGGAATATAAGTCCTGAATTCTAGACATGTGTAAACAAAGGAATATCAGCAACAGTGTTGAGACAAATCCCTAGAGAAGGGAAACCATGAATCTAATTTTCTCAACATCTTCCATTCTCTTTTTCTTAGACTTTATTATGTGGATTAATAAGCAAGAGCTCTTCTGCATCTAGAAACAGGTTAAGCACCCAAGAGGAACTCAGAAGAAAAACCAACTGAACAAACAAATAATAAAAAAATCAAAACAGAAAAAGAGTAATTAAAATAATTTGTTTCTCTTGTACTAAGAGCCCTGAGGAAAGGAATCAAGCTTTATACACTGGTTTGATGTAGGGCCCTTTCTCTTTCCAGAGAAAATATCAATGAAAAACATCCTGAGGGACATAAGAATGGATGATCTGAGCTTAATGAAGGTTGACAATGACTATTATTGATGTCCTTATCACAGATGACAAGAGGTTTAGGAGACTGTTCGAGCATATTGACACTGTACTGGTTCAAATGCTCTTTTTCTTTCTTTCTTTGTTGTTTTTTTTCCTCTTCTTTTTTAAGCTAATGTATCCTCTGCTTCAGGGGCAGTGTTGGGAAAACTTGATGTGCAGAATGACATTTGTCACCCTTTGTTCCCCAGCTAAGAGCATTTTCTTCCTGTTAGATATCTTTCAAACTGAATAACAGCTGCATTAACGCGAATTATTCTCTGTCCATCAATTTTAATTTCAAGATGAGAAGCAAAGGCAAATCTCAAGTGGAAGAAGAATGTTTCAAGAATAATTTCTCCTCCACCCTCCTCCTACCCACTTTCTTTTACAAGAATGTGAACTCAGGTGCTAGAATACAGGACAAATGGGAAGCAGAGTTTATAAATATTTCCACACTAGCATGATCCAGATTGTAAAATGGTACAAAATATTCTTTAAAATCAATTTAGACTGCACAAATTCACTAGACATTTATAAGTAAGGTAAGAAATTGGGGGAAAACAAACATTTTCATCTGCAGGCATAGAGAGTGGTCATGGTATCCTCAAGGTACACAAGAGGACATCTAACAGAAAGTTGACTCACATGAAATCCACCCACACTGCCCCTGCAATCCCATCCTAACAGGTACAGGGACACGCCTGTTCATTATGAAAAATATTCACCATCTGCAAAAATAGATGCCAGCTCCAGTCACTCAGAAATTTGCAGTCAGTTTCCCCACACAAGATTCATTAAATGCCAGTTTGAAACACTTCTGACTTCTCTACATGTCAGGCCTTTCAAAAGAAACAATTTCAAGCCTTTTATCTACAACTAAGCACACTGAAAACATTTTCTTTAAAACAGCATAATCACACAATTCCTGAATCTTAAATACAAGCAAGTCAAACTTATAGTACAATTGTGCAACTAGGTAACACTGTCCTTGTGTATAGTGTAACACACTCCTAAGCCATTAGTAGTATCTGAAAGAATAAGTTCTCCAGCTCATTAGTATTAAAGCCCAGAAAATGAGGTTTTATTAAGCAAATTTATCTTTATGTAGAACAAATTCTGACTCTGCACAGCCTATGACAGGCAGCTTCAATCATCTTTAAGACACAAACTTCTCCCTCACTCTATTTTCCATTTTAATAACAAAAGTGTTGCTACAAAAGAAACAAACTCTAATTATGAAAAGAAATAAAAGAGTAAAATGGGTACAACAAAAATTTTTGGGTGTAATATACATGCCAATACTTACACCCTCATGTACAGAAGACCAGAATATTATTGTTTATTTTAAAGGGAAGGTTTGTTAAGATTAAAATGTTCAGACCAAAAGCTGACTGTCTCATAAAACATTGCCCAGGTTAAACGTACGTAAACCTCAGGTGGGATATCGTTAAAAATAGTTCTTTAGATCTTTTCTTTGAAATAGGACAGGACTCAAAATTTCTCAGAATCCCATAGCAGAAATATGACTTGAGAAACAGCTGTAAAAAACTCCACTCAATTTATCCAAGTTGTAAACCACTTTAAAAACAACCCCCCAGTCATTTATTCCTATTGAAGAGTCCCTTGTGCTAAGTTCCCAGAATCTGTTTGCCCTAAGACAGTTTTGCTAGCAGTGCCCTCTCATGTTCCTGCTGGCTGGGCTGGCTACAGAGATTCAGCTGGAGAACTGAAGGGCTAGACAAACAGGCAAAAATGATTGCAAAGAGCTTTGCAGACCCTTTAGATAATCCAAATAAATTCCACAAATTCAAACAAAGCCATCTCCAGTAAAACAGGAGGGGTTTTTTTCACTCTCACAGGCCACCATGACTAAATCTTTGTGTTGTGCCCTCAGATGAGGGAGAGGGGAGAGGTAGAGCGAGGAAAAAACATTGGCCAGGCAACAGTTGGTGTATTAGTTTAGTACTTAATATATCCCATCCTGTTTTTATGTTGTTAAAAGGTTTCCATTTGTCTTTGTCTATTACTCTTCAGATATGTTTTGAAAAATGATGCTATACCTATATCAAATTCATGCCATGTTAAAGCGACTGTCTAGCTCAGCATCTTCATGCCGAGTTTACAGCACGCTTAGGCAAGTAATCCAAAAACACAATTGTCTGATGCAGTTGGTTATTTCCTCTAAAGCTTTGCAGAAATTACAGTCAATGTGGAAGTAGCCAAGAGTTATGAACTGTCAACATGCTGATAGGAAAGTAAACAATGTAAAAGTGAAGGCAGCATTTGAGTCTCACAGCATGGTACAGTGCTGTAATGGTTTAAATCATAAGCCAAATGATTGTTATTATAGAGATACTGAATGTCATGCTTACAGAAAAATTGTGCATGTTAAAAATGACTGCCATTAAAAAGATAAGTCTCACAGGGGGAAGGGACCTCAAGCCAGTAAACAGACAAAATGCATTACAGCAAAAGCCAAAAAAAAAAAAAAAAGAAAGCAAACAGGACAGAAAATCTTGTCTAATTACCAGATTCAGCTATCATTTATAGTACTCTTTATTACCGAGAAAAGGCTGGAAGAGACAGATACAAGGGCAGTAGGCTTCATTATTTATTTATTTTAAAGCAACAGGATCTCAGAATTAAGATCATGGCATGTAATACATGCATATCAGAAAAGAGGTACTGGGTCTTCATAGCCAAGCCTTTGGCATTGCTGAGAAGAATTCTGCACATAAACAACATTATTATATAAATGCCAAATTAAATAAAAAATAAAGATAAGGCTGACCCATAGAGACATGGAGAATCATTCTCCCTTACTTTTCTCCCACAGAAGTGTGTTCCTTATCACAAAAGAGGAGGAAATCTCCACAAACATCCTGCCTGTTATTACCAGATTAAAGCACCAGGAAACGAAGTCTCAATAGAACAGTTTTTAGGGAATCACTTTAGTTTATTGTGTAGAAACAGAAGACTCCCTTCATGTAACAAAACACACTTTTCAGTGCTCTTCCAGCACACAACTCTGATCAGAAGACAATTTATTCCCCTTCAAACTGAAATCCTACTGACTGCTCTATGGTAAGGGATGTAGACAGACAACATCTTCAAGAATGCTTAAGAGATCAACCAAAACCTAATGATTGTCTTAATTCCTGATTGATTAGAACATTTCAAAGAAACTAAAATTTTTATTTATTTTTTAAGTTATTGCTGAAGAAGAACCTACCAAATGTTTTAGAAGATTGTTCCAGTGGTGGCTTATTCAGCATGTAGCAATAGACAAAGGTATTAAGAAGAACCTGGTGTGTACAATACATGAAAAGTTTCATAGAACTTCTACCATCTCCTTAGAGCCACAAATATGAATTTAGACACACCCAATCCCATAAATTCTGATCTGGTTTTTGAACACACACTTATCTCTGTACTGTGCTATCAAATATTCTTGCAGACACTGCCCAGTGTTGTAAGCTCTCTCAGAAATCTCAGTTTTCACACGCTGAATGAGGGCCAGCTTTGTTTCCAGTAGGGCTGATGCTCAGACTGAATTTGCTGGCCTTACAAACCACACAGTGGCTTTTCTGAGTTTCAAGGGCATCACTAGAGCAATAAATTGCACTGAAAAAGTCCAGACCTCTGGAGCAGAAACCAAAACCTAATGATTGTCCAGACAAAGGTATTAATCCCTTCTGCCATTTCACAGCTGCTGTTCACCCAGTTTGCATAGCCACCAATGCTCATGTTCTCAGGATCCTCTCAGGAAACATTCCTAGCTGCTTCTCTTGAGCTCTGACATTACCCCAAGCTCCTGTGCCCTCCCAGACCATAAGAGGATTGAGGAGTGCAGCAGAAAACACACCTGAGTAAGCTGCACAAATTTGTGTCACTGTGTACCTTATCAAGTACATAGCAGAACCAGACACTTCACTCCTGTTATTACCACGGCCATGTTAAATGAAAAGCTTCTGGAATTTTTGTATTTGATACTCTCTTCTTCATATAACTGAGGAGCACATCATTCCCCTTGGGCATTCAGACAGACTTATGACTGATTGCCCATTCAAATTCGAGTGGGTTATCCACTGGAGCTGCAGATTGCTTTCAGAATAAGTCTGGGGGATGGAGAGGATCATGTAAAGAAGTGTTCTTTATTCCTAGGATGAGAACTTTCTTGACTTCTAGCCATTTCAAAGATTCATTATTTACTGGCACCAAAGTCCACTTGGAAACTAATATGTGAGAGAAATTCTCAGTACAGAGCATAAGTTGAAGGGCAAAAATGATCTTTATCAGTTATTCTCAAGGCAATCGCTTCATATCTCATTTCATTATGCAGCATATTTTTCAGGTACTCATTTTGCGTGTATTTTTCAAAAGAAAACATTGAGCTTGCTGTATTTTAAGACTTCTAAAAGACTGCTATGCATTTGAAGGATTTTATGCTCAAGGCCAGTAGTTCCTCATCTCTGTTTCTCTGTTACATGTGAAACTAGATGAGAAAATCAGATTATCACTCTCAAAGCCCTTTAGGAGAAAACTGAATTAACGTGACAATTCAAGTTCATGGAAGAAGATACTTGTGCAAAGTGTGCATGACTTATAAATTCATTTAACATTGACTTTACAATTAAGTTAGCTTACTTCCTTACACATAATGCAGCAAGCTTGAGAATGTCATAGGTAAATGAAGTAGCAATGCAGGAGGCTGAACTCATGCACTACCTTTTAACTACCACTTGGACAACTGTGTTTTCCAGAAGTCTCCACATCTTTCAGAAGTCTTCATCACAAAGTTAGGATAGACATATAAGCAAAAAACATAGCTGGGACTTTAATGTTTTAAGGGGAAATGGCAACTGTGGAAGGAAAGGAAAAGCATAACTGCAAGAGGCCACAGTCTGGGTAAGAAGAGGCACACATTTAGCTCAGTTCATTGTTACTGTATTCTGGAGGGCAGTTTCTATAAAACTGCTTGTATCTCAGGGCAGGTATATAATTCATTTAACAATGTTAATATGTTAATGCAATTTAATTTGCTCAGTTCTGCACATTGTTTAAATGTCCTTCGAAAGACTCGTAATAGAAGTACGAAGATGGGTACGAATGAAGCGTGAATAGAAATGTGTGTCTGGAAGCACCAGATGAGCCCCAGAACAGCCACAAAAAGAACGTCCTATACTGATAAGAGAAGAAACTTTATCCAGCAATAAAATGAGGAATGTACTGCTTTAGTCAAAGCCAGAAATCCTGTATTGTGATACAACCATGGCCACAGACCTCAGAGACATGATGGGATGGGAGACAGGATTAAATAGTTGATGTCTTTTGTCCTGATCAAAATCAGTTTCCTTAGAGATTTTGTAAATAAATACCAACTTCAGCTGGTGCAAGTCATCACACAAGTAGAGAAAGCAAAGCCTAGAACTTCAGTGGGAAAAAAAAATGGTTGCAGGAGAGTTACGTGTCCTTACTTCTCCAGCAGAGCTGTAGCTTGTGCTGAGAAGAATTGGCCTTCTCAAAAGATGTCATGAAATTACTTATGCAAGATAAATAGATAAAATGAAGACAAACTGGTAGTTTTCATGCAATATCAAGTTCAATTTCTCCTTCATGTGGTGGCCTTATGTTTATAAACCTAGATTATAAATCATATTTATGTGAGAAGAGACAGACACCTTTGTGCAAGCCCCTGCCGCTTTTAGCTGCGGGGAAATCTCTACACTTTTAATGAGTTTCCAGAAATAAATGGCAATAGAAAAGTAATAGCAGGAAATATAGTCTTTAAATCCAGCTGAAAAAGTAATGCCTTATGTTTGGAAATCCTTGAGAGAGAAAAAGGTACTTAGATGACTGCAGAATCCAAAAACCACAGAGCCAAGAGGTCTGAGGCAGACCATGGCTTAGTACAGCTTGCAGATTTATGGCCAAGAGCTGCTCCCACTCACAGCCACCAGCCCAAGAGTCCAGTGCTGGGATTCACACACAGCAGAGACGTGAGCAGTGCAAGCAGAGCATGGCTAGGGCTTGACACACTCTATTTCATGGCTCAGTGAGTCACTGACGTTGCATTGAAAATCTGCTGTATTCTAATAATCTCCTGATTATAACAAAAGGCAACACAGTTCAACTTTACCTATGTGATTAGCTCAGTAACTGAGGTTAGTGGTTTAATCTGTGTTCTGGGGTTTTTTTTAGGATGGGGTAAACAGTAAACAAGAAATAATTTTGTTCATGGCTTTGTTTACCAAACTCACTTATAAATCTTTTTCCATAACTTTTTCCTATCATGGATAAAGGTATGATGGCAGTGAGATGATCAATTCTTTATGTAAAGATCCTCCAGTTTAATGAAAAAAGGGTAATGACTAATTAGAAAGAGGCAGACACAGGAAAGCACATTTCTGATGAGCATGGGATGCAGTTTTTTGCTCATGTCACAGTGAGAAGGCTGCAGTAAAACTAGGCCAATTTGAGGTGTTGCAAGCATTAGGATACATGGAAGAAAAGCTTGACAGAGATGTCACAGAACCTACACGTGGCATTTGGAAAGCTACTGCCGTAACCAAGTCTCAGGTGGTTAGAGCACAGTGCTAATAATGCCAAGGTTGGGGGTTTAATCACTTACAAGTTTGGCTTGAGGGTCCTTGTGGGTCCTTTCCAACTCAGAATATTCTGTGGAAGTCTTGAGATGATGCAGCTGCTTGCTGTGAGAGGTGTTTGCTTAAACAACCCACACAGAATGACCTGTAACAGAGGCAAGAGCCTGGAGAAGCGGCCAAGGCAAAGAGCAGCCCTCTGAAACAGGTGGATTGTGTGATCTTGATCTTATGAGCTGGCACTACAAATATCTGACAGGAAAGATGTGTTGCAATAGTGTCATTGTCACCCTTTGGAGCTACAACATTTAAACTCATTTTGCCTTCAAGTTTGGAAGCTTCCTACTCTTCCACTCCAGATGAATGCAGAAGAGCCTGTCTTCATAATGCAACTGTAGCTCAATTTCATGCAGCATGACAGTTAAAGAGTGTGTAAAATGTTTTGCAGAGCCGTCTGGTCTCTACAGCACAGCTGCAGACACAGAATATCACCATAAGGCACCAAAGGTTTTGCCAGAATTCAGATGAATAGACCTTAATAACTTTCCTTTGTAATTGTCACTTGATATCAAAATATTAAATTTCTATTTTGCACTTATAATGTGCCTTTGAGGTACAGGAATACAAAAAAAAGCAATTATTTACAGAGATAATTTCTTTAATTACTGAAATGAATCCTTCTTTGGGATAAGGAGTGATTGAAGAGCTTACACCAAATCAAGAACATTATTATGTTCAAATATAAATCTCTGTAAGTCTAGCAAGATGCATGGACTTTGATTTCCAGGGAGACTCAAGCCGCCTTATTTAGTAGGAAAGAGCATATTTGGTGTTTTGAGTATCTAGTCATGAACAGCACAATTAGAAGGGCTGTACAGCAGGTTCTCCTCAAACCCACGGTGGGGAACCTGCAGCCAGAGCACGTCACAAGGCGCATGGACCAGCCGCTGCCATGGAGGCTCCAATGCCTTGCAGAGGCTCTGAGGGTGCAGCAACCCTGAAGTGCTGCCTGTTGAACTCAGCACCATCCCTGAGCACTGGGGTTAACTTGGATTTAACAGAGCAGAGATTAGCTTAAGTGCTCTGGACTAATAGGATCACAATGCTAGAAACTCTGACCTTGCCCTCCCTAACCCTTGAAGCATTCTCAGACTGAACAGAGTCTTTGAAAGCCTTCAGCGAACATTACTAATTATAACTCCTTTTTCTTGGGTTTAAGAGCTGTGAAACAGTGGTTTTAGCCTGACTGAGGTAATGATGGAAGTCTCAAGAAAAAAGCTTTCTCTTCTCAAGCCCCCAAAACTTTTGATAAATGGAGGAATCTTGCTATCTTGGAATGAGCAAGGGAATTTATTACTAGATTATATATTCAGTCTCACACAGAAAAGTAAGTATTAACTTCAGGTACAACTTTGTCTTATTAAAGCATTACAAAAAGCCCAGAAATAACAATTACTGAAAATGTTCATCTCTGCTTCAATGTGCACTTTCTGAAAACCACATATACTTGGGCTATCACCTGCAGAGACCAGAGATACAATCAAAAATCTGTCACCAAAGACGTGATTTCCCAGGCACGACTTTCTAGTATGTTTTATATGTAGATGCACACACAAAAATATGTTACTGCCCAGCATTAAAGTCAGAAAAAAATCTCCCTCACAGCAGAAGCCCTCCCCTGTCCCCTAAACAGTACAATTGTATGGGTTTAAGTAGTTGTAGCAGTAGAAATAGAATCAAAAACATGACTGACATCAAATAGAAAAGCACTTTTCCATCTGTTATCATGTCCTCAAAGAATAAAACAACATAGGGATCTCATAGCAAAGACTGAGGAGCACTCATTCAAACTTGTCTTACAGCTTCCTAATCAAATTAAACGCTTCAGCCATACATCTGCCTTATCACATGCTAAACTTTGCATTCAGAAGCACCAAGGTCACATACATAAATCTCTCCCTCCTACATACCTTACACTCCTCATCAACCTTGTTGAAAGGATTTATCTCCAAGTCCAGCTATTCAGGGACATGAAGGTATTTCTGTGCAGTGAAGGGGTCTGACCCTCCCTGCAGAAAAGAAGTGCTATGAACATGTGCAACAACAGACACTCAGTCTTCCAGAAATCCCTTACCATTTAATTAAGAGAAAATTTGATTTGTGTAGTAGAAAGGAAGCACCTTTGGACGAGAAGGTATGTGTTCCCTCCTTCAATGACTATATAGTGTGAAATGTTGGTTTATTTATAGGAACGAGAATACAAGTCTTTCTCACAAATTATGTTTAAAAGTCCTGTTGTTGCTCTCTCTTATCCCTCTCCACTCCCATCCCCCTGCCTTTCCCTTGCATCCTTTCTCCAGCAAAGATTTAATTATTTAATGCCAAGTGCAATAACATCAGGAGCAACCAAGAGCATTCTTCCATAGAATACTTCATAGCACACTAATTAGGACTCTTCTGAGAGATTTAACAATCCCTGTAGGCAGAGGAGGGAGCTGGATCTGATCTCTTCTAATCCCAGTGACTGCCCTCATTTTTGTGCTGTTGCAAAGAGGAGCAGAGGTTTTACAGCGGCCTCCTTCGTGAGAACAGCACTGCCTGTGCCTCACTCCAGCCGTGGGTGGGTGACTTCTTCAGTTCACCATTCAGACTGGTGACTTCCACCAGGGACACGCTGTATGTGAGGCTCTCTATGCTGGCTTTGGCTCCCTCCAGATGGATGGAGATCGTACAATATACAATACAAAAGGAGCAAGAAAATGTGGGGAGCACAGAATCAGAGAATGGCCTGAGTTGGAAGTGACCTTAAAGATCATCTCATTCCACCCTCCCTACCATGAGCAAGCACACCTTCCACCAGAGCAGGTATCATCCAGTCTGTCCTTGAACACTCTCAGGGATGGGGCATCCACAACCTCTCTGGGCAAGCTGTGCCAGGGCCCCACCACCCTCACAGTAAAGGGTCATATCTAATCTAACCCTGTCCTCTGTGAGTTTGAAACCATTCTTCCTTGTCCTGTCACTCCATACCTTCACCCAAAGTCCCTCTCCATCTCTCTTGGAGCCCCTTTAGGCCCTGGAAGGTGCTCTAAGGTCTCTTTGGAGCCTTCTCTTCTCCAGGCTGAACAGTTGTTGAGTAGTGAGGATCAAGTGCTGAAAGGGGAACCCCAACAAGCCTTACTCACAGTTTTGAGCTTCTGACTGCACCATGACCCCCTTATCACACTTAACCCCATTATCACACTTAATCTGAACGGGATTGTGCGATGACTGAGAGAAGTAAAAGCAAACTAGAAGACCAGCACTGGTTTGCACATTGCATCTGCTTGCAATGAAATACGTTATTTGAGCCTTTAGCTTTGGGTGACATAAACCAAAGGCATAAAACATTGCTGGCCTGCTAATAATATTCCATTACCTCTCACCTTGTTTCAGATCACTGATATTTCTAACATTTCTGCTCTTTCTTAAATTCTTCAGTTTTACCATTGAAAATTCAACAGCAATTAGCTACAATGAAAACTAAGAACAGTAAATAAGGACTGATCATTATTAAAGCATGGCAAATATTTTAAGAGTTATTGCAATGCTTATTGAAATCAACCTAAATCTTCCCCCCTAATTAAATGTATTAGCTACGTCACTCCATACAGTTGATCTTTTTTAGATCAGACCAAATGTGAAATTTTAAACATATTTTAAAGTTGTTGCTCTTTATTTTTACCAATTAATGACTCTTTTGAACCTCACCTCATGATACTTATTAGCCTTCTTAAATATACTGGAGGTTATATGTTCTTCCTTTCTGTCATTCATTAATCACTGTTCAATAACTGCTGTCAGGGAGCTGCTGTCTTTGATGTCTCATTGTTCACCACATTCTTTCTTGTTGGTAGTTAATCAAACGCTTCCCTGCTGTGGTCAAAGCACAGTTTGATAGCAGTTGCAGAGGTGATCCAGCATTAAAACATGGAGCTTATTGTAAAGGTTCATTTTTTTTCTTATACCATGCCAAAGTGAAAGCTTTCATTTTGCAGTCCCTGGCAAATGACACATTGTTGTCATGCCCTTATGACTGGGTAGCTCAGAAATAGTACTGACTTCTGCCATCTAACTGAAGCACACTGTAATGACTGACTAATTAGCTGCAGCTCTGAAACGAACTGCAAAGTTTCCCCTGTCAATCACAGTGAAATAATGTTAAATAATGTTGGGTTTTGTTTGGGGTTTTTTTGAGGTTTGAAACAGAACAATTGTCAAAATGTGTTAAAACTTTAGGGGGTGGTAAGTCAAATGAAAGCATCCAACAGAGAAAAATATCCTGGGATAAAATGAACATTTTCAGTTCTAGTGTGTGTTCAAGCCAGATTTATATGGAAAATATTCAGAGAGAAATTCTGCAAAAGCAACAGTAGGCAGACTGAAAACAAGTCAGGTACCAGCTCAGAGGAGAATGAAAGGCAAGAATGAAATGAGACCAGGAACCATCACTGAAAATAAAAATAGTTTTAAAAACTGACTACTAGAAAACATTGTGAGTTTTTATAGTAGTTTGGCACTGCCATGGTTATTTACTTTAATAGAAATCATCAGTGTTTAGAGTCTTTAGCCAGTTAAGAGTTTTCTCCACTGTATTGCTGTTTCCCGAGTTCCTCTCCGCATAAAATCTAGTGACTGTCACTTATCATTAAAACACTTAAATTAGTAAGACAAGAACTCAGGCAGTGTATAGAAAAGGGGGTTAAAATTAGATGGTCTTTAAGGTCCCTTCTAAACCATTGTAATAAAATATTAAATAAATATTAAATAATTAATCTTTAAATAAAATATTGTTAAAGCATCTTTGCAGTAGGCATCTTATGATCCAGCCATGGCACAGATAATGACAAAATCCATCTGCATAACTTTTGGGTCTCTGCGCTATGCCATTTTCCTATAGCTATAGAAGAATATACACCTGTAATTAAAACAAGAGCTTGGTGCACTCTTTATAGTCTCACTTTGTTACCTGCCATTTCCCATTTTCTCTTGTTTGAGACTGAATAGAAGAAAAGATGTTTTAGCCTGCAGGCACTTTCTTTAGATTTTTTTCAAGTGACTGAGGGAACAAAATATTTCCCTTTGTCTAGACACTGGCATTCCACCTGACTCAAATCCCCGTGACCTCAAGTAACATTTTCTTCTCGTTCAAGACCAGAAATAAAAGCACTAAGTTAATACATAGTCAGTCTGTTCATTCTGGTTACAATGCACCTCTTGGTGTGCCTTGCGATCTTCAGAAGAGCAGTATAAAAACTTTGCAAAAATCTGAAGGCTGTAAATCCCTGATGTACTAAAAGCAGGCACTGACCTATTCAAAATCCAGAGGCCAATTTGCTGAGGTTACAAGGCAGTGAAACACCCCCATTGATACCTGCAATGCTCCAAACACTTCTCTTCCCAGCAGTGCCTGAAGTTCACTGACCTGTTTAGCCCAGCTCTTGGCTTGCATTGCTCATTTTCTGTGATATCACTGCTGCCAAACTATTCTCACACAGTCAAAACTGGAGCAAATGTTTCCAGAAGAAAGAAGTGACATCACGATCCTGATTCATGATGAGCTGGATGATGAACATCTGGGGAGTATTTCAGTGGGCATTTGGAAACAGGAGGGATCCAATAATGTGTTTTCTAGTGAGATTTAAGTTCAAGCAGCTTATTTGCTTTTTCTCTCCCAGGCACCACATTTTTGTGTGTTGTATCCTTGCCTTCAGTGACATTCCAAAATGTTTTGAAGGAGTATCATAAAATGACTCAGACTAAATCTGTCCTGTTGTCTGGTGCATCAAGGCTCAGCCAAGTGCAAGCCAACAAAATTGCAAAATAGGATGAATTTGGACTCCTATACTCAAGGGAGCATGAAGGATTTTGCTCCAGATGCAAAATGACAGTTTGCTGATGGTTTTTACCTATATTTTACAAACTGAGTTGTTCATAAATAATTATGCCAAATAAAGTTAATTCCCCATAGCCTCTGAGGAGGAAACTGAGAACATTAAAAAAAAATACCCAAAAACAATGAGGTAGAGCAAAGAACTAATTGGCAGCTCTCACTGCAACTTTCCAGTAGGTTTCCACAAAGGTGTTTAAAGTGGCTCAGTATCTTACCACAGTCTGTAAGATGGTTTCGGTATCTTCATTGTATCTCTCGTCTTAAGGGTTTTGTCTTTCTGTAATTTTTTTCACCACTTTCCCTTATTCTTGCTTTCATTGCTCCATAGCAGCACCCATTTTCCCTTCTGCAGGAAGCACTTGCCACTCATTCCCACAGCTCAAACACGACCTGAAGTACACGCACATGCATCCTACCCTGGGTCCTCATCAATTCTGTTCTGCCCCACTCCCAGGCATGTAGAGCATCTCTCATCCCTTAGTCATTATTGAAAAAATTATACTTAACATATTCAAAATCACTATTTCTACTACTTTGAGCTAATTTGCTCATCTTACTCCTTCTCCTCATCATTATCTTGTTCCTTTTTACATTTTCACCTGCTCATCAGTACTTAACATCAGCTCCCTCTTTCTGACTAGTAAGAGAGGAAGGGAGGAAAACTTTCCTCCAAACTGGACATTCATACTGGCTTCATAGGTGCAAAGTTTTCCATCCACCAAGGCACTTGGCCTCAAAGTTCCCCTGTGCAGTAAATATTCATTGCTTGTTACAAACAGAAAACTACAGAAATGATCACATCATCAAGAAGCCATCATATTAAATGGAAAAGGCACTCTTAGCCTTGATGGTATCTGGAAAATATCTACCATAAAAAAAAGGCTCCTGAAATGCTCAGTGAAGGGTGAATGCTCCTAAATAGACAAGTTGGGAAATGGTTATTTTGGGATTTTTATATAGTTATGAAGGTGTTTGTTGTGTGTGTGTTTGAGGGTTTTTTTATATAAACATCTTCCCAGTGACTGTTCAGGAAGTTTTGGAAGTTAGCCTAGGTCTACAAAGTTTAAATATGGTCCAACTATGGTTGGACTCAATGATCTTAGAGGTCTTTTTCAACCTTAATTCTAGGATTCTATACTGGGATCCCAAATTAATTGAATTGTGCTGTTTCTTGAGGGAAGGCTGTGGCACAGTACTGATGATTACTTATTTCTCATGAGTTCAGATACACTTACACATTAAAGCACTATATTTTCTTTACTATGTAAGTAGGAAGAAAGTGCTTAGACTGACCACAAAACCCAGATTAGATATGGTCACGTAACAATATGTTGCTTCATCTAGGTACACACTAAATATTAGACTCATCCTACAAATTGGTGTACAAACATAACCTGCATGCGTAATAATAGAGTATATAAAAATAAACATTGTGTATTTGTGCATCTCTTCATGTAATTCCAAAGTAAGCACATGTGTTTACATTGAATAAAACTTATTGACAAATACAAAACTCAGCACTAGCAAGAAAAGCAGTTGCTGCAAAAGGTGTATTTCAGCAGCAAGAGAGATTTTTACCCATTCTTTATTATCAGCCACATTTCTAACTTGAACAAAAAGTGTTATCCATCATCTTGACTCAGAACTCAAAAGTACTGCCTGCACTGCATTTCCAGCTGCAGGAGATATAACCAGTTTTATCCTGCAGCTGACACACAGTTACTTACCCAAACCTATACTGGGAGCTGAACTGAAAATTGAAGTCAAATAATCCAGCTATTAATGCTGTGCTTTTTCCATTAGGTGACTGCTCTCACCGTGGCAGGCAGCATGAGTAACGTGAGCAAGATTAGTGTTTCTTTCATCCAAGGCTGATATCCATGTTATCTTAATTCTTGGGAAGCCATTTATAATTTTGGCATTAATTTGTCCTTTTAGGTGAAAGCTTAGTATTTTCTGTGCTGCAGAAATTACTATGGTCTATAGCTTGACATGCTGGATCACAGTCCAGAAAGGACAGTGGAAGGAATATGTCAACTTAAAAATGGAATTTAGAATGAAAAATTCTGATAGAACCTTCCGTTAGAAGTGTGTTCTCGTGTCACTGTGAAAAAGCATAGAGCCCAGACTGCCACAAATCTCAGAGCAATAATCCAAGTATTTAGAAAAAATAAGACCTTTTTTAAATTAGTAATAAGGAAAGTCATTAGCAAATAATGAGTTAATTGAATTAAAGAAAATCCTTACAAGCTAGAAAGTGAAATACCATTAAATGTCTCCTTTCCTGCCTTTGTCTGTAACCATATATCACTATTAGCACTGCAACTGGGATTTTCAGGTGAAATGTTCACCTGCTTCAGGGAAAGCTTCTTCAGCACTCTTGGGTTTTTTTTGTTTGTTTGGGATTTTTTGGTGGTTGCCAGTTGGCTGATATTATTTTCACATGCCCCACAGTGCCACCCTACTGACAGGCTGAATCCTCAATTCTCTTAGGATCTACTTTACAGATCCGAGTGATTTGTAGCCTCACTGTGATCATCCAGACTCAGCTTCACCTCACTCAGGTGGCAACGCTGAACTCCTGAATTTCTTCATCTATTCTGGGTCTTTAAATATGTTCTGGGTATATAAACCCTTTTATTTTCTATACAAAATAACATCATTGATCTTTTGAAAATGCCTTACTCTTTAAACACTGTCAGACTTAGAGCAGGCTTGAAGTTCCTTGCAAGAAGAAAAATGTTTATTGAACAAATGAGACCATTTTTGAAGCATTCTGTGTAATTGGATTGTTAGACTTCTGGCTTTAATTAATGGCAAAACTCATCTAGAGGAAAAAAAAAAAGAAGATCAAGATAAGTTAGAAAAGATTCCTTTATCACTATATTTTTTTACCTATTCAGCTCAACTAACTATCACATTAGTGTGGAGACTATAATGTTTAAGTTAAGACAACACTACAGTTCAGAGCTCAGCAACTATTAAACGAGTTATTTTATGTGAGGAAAAAAGATCGTTTTAATGCAACAAAGAGACAGCTCTCATTCCTTCCATGTTCATCTAAAGCTAAAGAGACTTCGACTTGGAGTGGTTTTCAGTTAAAAAGCAGATCCTTTTAGTTATAATTTCAAAGGAAAACAAAAAAGCCAGGTAGGTCATTAAACTGGCATATTAGTTGTTAAACTGGCATATTCCAATGGTTTTAGATTTCAGGCCAGTCCGGTGTTTTGTTTTGTTTCTAAGGGGAAACTTACACAGAGGTAAAAAAGCCTCAAAAGAGTAAAGCCATTGCACACGGTGAATGTTTTAGGCATTCACCACTGCATTGTTATCACAAGCCATGCCCCGCACGGCACTCAGGCTGTTTGTCAGACACCGTGCGCTGTTTCAAGGCTTTGCGCACACAGCTCCAAGGCTGCTCTGCCCATGCACTGTTCTGCCTGAGGGTCTGCAGCGTGGCCAGAGGGCTCCTCGTGGTTCATCCTCGGCAATTCTTCCGAGAACTCAGGGCATCCGTCCCTGTTTGGATCCCCCGCGCAGCAAAGCGATGCTCGGGGCTCTGAGCTCCGCCCGACGGTGCTGGGGCAGCGCTGAGAGCAGCGAGGCTGCTACACGGGAAACACCAGCCTTTCCCTTTATCCTCTCTGCTGTGCAAGGCTCGCCCCTAAGGGATGTGGTAGGATAGCTGATGCCCTGGAAGGGTACAAATAGAGGTTGCTGAACTGCATTCAGAGTTATTCTGTTTTTTAAATGCAGACTGGTAGTGAGAGTTGTCCAAGACTCTCACACAATCAAGGGCTCTTAGCTCCTCTGTTCATATAACACAGTGAGATGCAAGCAAGGACTAGCCAGCCCTAATCAAGAAGAATGTTTCTGTAATTAGATGGGATTGTTTGTTAGTCCAAGAAATTAGAGAAAGCTCTTATACCACAAACAATAACAGAGTTTATTGCCACTGTAGTAATTCTTACTCTTCACAGTCTCATGATTTGCAATAACATTCTGATTTTCTTTTTCAGTTGTTTGGATTTTCTGTTTCCACTGCCTCACTTTTGGGCTGCAATGAAAGAATATATTATTCTAATAATTTACCATCATAATAAAGCTGGGGTAGTTTTGGAGGTGTTCTATTCTTTTATTTGGTTTGGTTTTGTTTTGTAAGAAGAAAGTCAAGAAAAGCTGCTCTTTTTAAATGTCACCTTCCCCCTCTTATATCGGTTCCCTGTTCATCAAGTACAGGCATTTCACCATATGAACACAGTGAGTTGAAGCAGGAGCTTCAGTAAAAAAACCACATTGGTGTTTCCAGATACTTGAGTATTTCATCTTCCTAAAAAACTTGAAAAAGAAAGTGGGACAGCAGAGAATGGCAGGTGCAATGCCATTAGCTACTGCAAGTTGCACTGGTCTCTCACAATCAGGATGAATGAGGGTCAATATACAGATTTCATTGCTAATAAGCATGGGAAGAAGTAAATCAGGATCGCACTCATTTTTGCAGTCACAGATCACTTCCAACACTTCCCTTGATGGATGATGTGCGGTGCTAGATGAGGCAGAGCTTATTTGTGTCATTACAAATGCATAAAGCAAGTTCCCTTGGGCTATCGGTGGGCCCTTTTATCCTCCCTCGGTGGGAGATCTGAACAGGTTTGCATCTCAGTCTCTGAAACTATTATTCACGACAGCTTCAGTGTTACTTCATGAACACCTTCCAAGGATCAGACTAGCCACACATGCAGTCACCAGTCTTAAATATTGGGATGGCTGCATCCAGCCTGACTCGGACACTTCCAGGGAAGGAGCAGCCACATCTTCACTGGGCAACCTGTGCCAGTGTCTTACCACCTTCAGAGTCAAGAATTTCTCCCCAACATCTAACTCAAATCTCCCCTCTGACAGTTTAAAGCCATCTCCCCCTGTCCTCACTTCATGCCCTTGTTCAAAGTCCCTCTCCAGTTCTCTTGGAGCCCCTTTAGGCATGAGAAGGGGCTCTAAGGTCTCCCCAGAGTCTCCCCTTCTCTGGGCTGAACAACCCCAAATCTCAGCCTGCCTCCATAACAAAGGTGCTTCAGCCCTCTGACCATCTTCATGACCTTCCCTGGACTCTCTCCCAGAGGTCCACATTCTTCTTTTGCTGAAAGTACCAGAACTGGGTGCTGTACTTCAGCCTGTATTTGTTCTTGTTGCCCCAGCCCAGGTGCAGGACCTTGCACTTGGCTTTGTTACACCCCAGGAGGCTGATACAGCCAGCTGGAAAAAGTTCGAGTCACAAAACTATAAATGTTTTTTTCATACCAGAGTTCCTGCAGTCCCTGCACAGAGGTGACTATCTGCTCTTACTCTGCTCCTGTAACCTGTGCAGTGCTCTTACCCACCCAGATGGATTCCCCGTGTTTCTGCACTGAGCAGCAGTTGGGAATGCTCACACACAATCAACAGGACTCGATCCTCGGAGCTCAGGAGTGCTCTGCACCTTTTCCCAAGCTAAGTCCCCAACCTTTATACTCGGCGCATTGCTTTTGAACACTTACTTCAAAGAGCTACAAAGGGGTGTTCAATAAACTTAAAACACAGAGGAGAGGTGGGAACTATATGAGTGTGATCACATCACATTGGGATGTTGCCTTGTAGGGATGTACGTGGGGCAGGATGCAGCACAAAGTCAGGTTCTCTGGGAAGTTAATCATATGCAAACTAAAATAGTTCTGTCTCAGACATGTTGTTTAAAAAAAAAAACCAGCTAATTTGCATTTTTCAGTCTCCCTTTTACATCTGAAATTTAAAAAATGCAACAATTCCCCCCTTAAAAAACCCCAACCGAACAAACAAAACAAACAATTGCTCACTGTGCTAATTTTACTTTTAGTTTCACTACATATTTAACTAAGGAACCTTCTTTGTGAATGATGGTTTTATTCCTAGATGTAAAGGAAGGTAAATAGTAGAAAATCTGCATTTTCCCCGAATGCACTGAATATAGCAATGGCCAGGCAGAACAGCCACAGCTGTACTTTCTGGATAATATCCACATAAGTCCTATTTTCCAAAAGTTTCCATCACTTATAAAGGTGCACATCTTAATAGAAAAAAGAAAGAACATCATTGTGTAACAGTGACTGTGACAATCCCAAGCCTCTCTGAAGGTCATTGTACCATCTAGTCACCAACTGCTTCAAAGCACCAGAGCTGCTGGACCACAAAGAACTGCTAAAAGCAACACAATTTTCTTAGTGCTGATGACAATTTAGGACTAATGACGACAAAAAAACATTCATCACCTCTACCCTCTTTTGCCTCCCTGCAGGAGGCAAATCAGACTCTTGTGCTGAAATGTACCTACGTGCTCTAGGAAATGTTTTCTTTCATCATAAAAATTCAATGAGATTCTGATTATTTGTACTACAATGCTGATGTAATAAAGTATGTATATATGAGAAAGGAAGATGTAGGCAAGAGGTTGCATCATCAATTTTTTCTGTGGAAATCTAAGAGTATCGAAGTCCGGAACACTATACTACGCAATTATTAAGTTTTCATGATAAATGAGTTTGTTGGAAATCATGAAAGGAAAGGGAATTGTTTTAGAAGACACAAGCAGTGTTTATTGGACTCTCTCATTTCAAGTAGGTGGCTCTAGACTAGAGCTGAGGGAGGCAGGAGACATTATACCTGACCGAAGAAACGTTTTCCTTCACATGACCCTGAACAAGCATTCTGCCTATCTGCTTCTTGCACCTTTGTCACACTGGCACATTCCAGTCTGTGGCCAAGAATGTAGAGTGCTGAGCTTTCTAAACAGGTTTTAAAACTATTTTCTTTCATCCAACTCAGTAAATACTAAAAGTATGAAGAAATGTTAACAGGCACCAAGAAAAAAGGATAAAAGTGCCTGGAAACTCACAAAAAAGTAACATAAACCATTTCAGACACTGTAACTAATCATATACGTAAGTCTAGTCATTCTGAGTTTCATTTGGAAAGCACTGTTTTCTTGTGAAGGGTTCAGACTAAAGCTTGAGAGCATTTGGAAGCCTTGTTTTATACCAGAAAAAACGTCTAATTAAAGACAATGAAGAAATTAACAACTGAAAGATATGGAATAAAGAGAGCACATAAAAGAAAAGAAGAACAAAAGTCATGATGGTCACTGTTGTTGAGATTTTTTTGAATTCTCTTTGTATTTTCTGTGTGATGAGTCACCTAAACCTACAGTTTTAGCACCCTACAAATGTGGGCATCTCCATATGTATCATTCATACATCAGACAATTCTGGGTTCTTTTCCCTGTCAGAAGCTGAAAGGAGATGTAATACAGAAAACAATTTGGCTGAATTCCTGCAGGAAAGCCCTCAGTGCCAATTTGAAATCCTGTAGAATCTTTTAGAGGATTCCTGCGTGGGCCACTTTGACCCTTTCTGCATCATCCTGTTCTGTGGAAGTTTTCACACCTGTTCTTGTCGCATTAACGTCAGATAAAACAGGCACCAAGGACACCAAAGCATTCCCTTTTGGGGAAGCAGAAAGGATTTGTGGACTGTCTGAACTTACATTCTGCACTGGGAGGCAGCCTATGCTTTGTGCATGCATAGATCATCCTGGAAATTGGGAGATCTGCAGAGAAAACCTGTCAGGGACAGGCAACATAACTTTATAGTTCATGTTCCTCTCATAGTTAGTAGATAATAATGTAGTCAAGGAGGGGTCAGCTCCAAAAGATTAACTGGCCTTGGTACAGGAGTGGGTGTGAAAGCTGGACCACTGTGGAAAAAAGCAGTGTTGGTGACAACTTGGAAATGAATCACCTGGATGGGGAGGAATGGCTGCGTGACATGAAGTCACACAGGTCACCAGGACATCGTAAGTTATTTCCTCTCCTCCTTGGCTGGTGGAAGTTTGATGGTGCTGGATGCGAGACTCCATAAATATGTCTAGAGGGCCTTTAGAAAAAAAATTACTCCTTGTGGCTGTTTCTTTTCTAGTTGGAATTTGTTTCCAGTTTTCAGAACCCTATGTTTTGATTTTTTTTTCTCCTCATGCTTTAATGGGATTTGCCCTTTAAATATCACTAAAATTTTTCACATAAGACAAATTACAACCACTTCATCCTATTTCTGTGCTCACATACGTTGTAAAAGACTAAGTATGAAATTAGCACCTTTCCAGCTATAGGCATTGACAGCCTACAAAATGACACATTTGAATCATACGCTCTGATAAAAAGGAACAATTTATTTTCAATCACCAGTGCATAAATAGAATAAAATAGCCAGAAGGAGCAAAAGCCACAGTTGTGTCTAAAAATCAAGAGGTGTGTGCAAAACTGAGAGCCCCATTCTGACACCTGTGATGGCTCAGTGCTGAAAGTGTCATGGGCCCATCTACTTCTGTTGTCCTGCACCTGCCTTTGAACAAGCTGTTAGTGATCTCCATATCTGAGAGCTGTGCATTTGAAACTGGAATTCTGGAAACAGCACAAGGCTGGCACTGACGAAAAAAATGAAAATAACAGTCATGGTGAAAAGGTGAGCTTCATGGCAAAAATAACCACTCTAAAGTGCCACTCTAGAACTTGTTCTTAGTGGCCTTAGTGACAGGTTTAGCTGTTGGATTTCTGATGTGGGAACAACTTGCAGGAGAATTATGAAATATCTTATTGAATAATAAGTGTTCCTGTGTGTTGCTTGGGTTTTGTGAGCATGTTCCAGCAGCTGCATAGCAATCAGCTATGTAATAAAATTGAAAATACAATCAGTACATAAGTGGACAGCTAAGGATAAAGCAGTGCCACACCTGTTCTAAACTAAAAAACACAAGTTAATCATCAGGTTAGCACTACCTGCAGAAGAGTCTGAAAGCACGGAATCCCAGGAGTCACCCAGAGAAAGGCTGGGCATCAAACTGATCAATAAAATAACTCTTTGGGCATTATTTCTCCATAAGTCATACATGACATCTTAAAGAAAGAATCTGCCTTGACAGATGGTCACTAGTTTTGTTTCTAACAAAGCTGATGGGGCCATATCTCAACCTTTGCGTGTAAGAAGCACTACTTTGTTCTTTTCCACCACTTGAAATAAAATAAATAATTTAAAATCTCCTTCTCTCACATCTCCATATATAGGAAGTATAGATAAAAAAATCCAAGAGTCCATAAAATCCTATGGGTTTTTTGAACACAGGAAGTGACATTCTTGTTCTAGATTCTGAATCATACACAAGTTCTTTCAAGGAAATCATGACATAAAATATGGCAGCTTTTTTTTCAACAAGATTACCAAAAACCTAACAGATTCATTACAGGTTCCTGTGGAGTTGCAGCTTTCAAACCAAAATTTTCCAATAGCACAGATAACATAGAGTTTTCTGCAAATAAGACTAACTAAAATTGCTCTTCAAATCTTTTAAATATCCAATACTTTATCACCAATTTTTCTGTTTCCAAAATTGATGGAAAGTTACACTATTGTCTCTCCACAAGCTGATAGAAAATATTCAAGGCCTTGCAAGAACTTTAGCAAGTGGAGAAGAAATCAAACAACTAGAATCTGAATATGCATTAAGCATAACTTGATTTAAATTCAGACATAAGCTCTATCTCAAGCATGAGAGGACTACAGGTGATAGCATTTGAAACAACCTTCTAGAGCACAACATTTTTCAAGCACTGACTCTGTTTCAGGTATTCAAGCATTCTGTTAGGAACAACTTTCCTTGCACCACTCAGAACATTACATAAGAAGCAGTGACAGCAGCACTTTGCATATCTTCTAGAAACACACCATTTATTTACAGACTTAAAGAGAGCCTGGAACATTCATCTAGGCAGCTTGTTCGGCAACTTGTATGGTACAATTTGCTTCTAAAAGTACAGTACAGACTGACTTTTATGTCTTTATATAATATATCATGTAGGAACTACACTATAGGCATTGCAGAGATTTAGTGCTGGATTCTATACTGATTTCCAGTATAGTTTAGTCATTAAATTCCAAGCCTGTATGTTCTTTCTTAATTTTCTTTCATTTAGAAACACCCTCAAAAGAAAACAGATTGCACAGCTTTATTTTAAATATTCTTTTTGCTAAATTTTATCTTCCTACAGTTTAATATTACAGGCACAAACAATACATGAAGGGGAGTAATAAACTCTAAAAGGCAGAGTCAGTGCAGATGCAAATTTCCACTGTTCCCAGACAGAGTG
The DNA here is from genome assembly GCA_013396755.1 of Sclerurus mexicanus. Taxonomy (NCBI): domain Eukaryota; kingdom Metazoa; phylum Chordata; class Aves; order Passeriformes; family Furnariidae; genus Sclerurus; species Sclerurus mexicanus. The sequence goes on along the minus strand of VWZF01000574.1, from coordinate 1,408,543 downwards.
AATGTGATTGTTCCTCTCCATGAATTACAAGAGGAACACAGATTAGGTTTGCCATAAATCTCAGAGAACTCATTTGTATGGTTATATTATTGCATATCAGAGTGATAATTCATGTGACAATTGTAGAAATCACATGAACATTCAGCATCAACTGATTTTTGCCAAACTTTCTTTCTTTAGTTCTAACACCAATTTGCATATTTCGATTTAGTCAGCATAATTTTTAAACTGTTAAGCTAATGATAAATGAGGCTGTTTATTGCCAAATGAGGGAATTATTGCACAACTGTTGATCTGATGGCCATCCTTATAATAACGAAGACAATTATTTATGGGTTAGGATTCTCTGTGCTTGCTTTGCAGTGTTTCACTGCTTGATAACAAAGGCAATACAAAGTGCCTTGCAAAGCAGGCAGACTTTCCCACTGTGCACTTCTGATGTAAAGCTTTGGTTTTACAAACCGATTTGAACATTATCACCCACTTTTAAATTTGAAATGCTCAAATAAACAAAAAAACTATCAACAGCACATGCATCTTTTCACACAAAATAGAAAGACACCAAAGTTAATCCTTTTCTAGTGCTTCAGACACTGTGATAGATATTTAGCTATTTAATTCTGAGCCATTTCTGGAGGTGATTCCACGTTTTACCCAATATATCCCTTGTTGCTCCATGCAATTTGTTCAGTATATTTACTGACTAAAGAAGAGCACTAGGCTATTAGGCACTGTCATTAAAATACAAAGCTGCTGGAATCATGGACATCACACAGAAGGGAAGAAAAGCAACCTATCACCCCAGCCATCACACTGACTGCAATAAGAGCCAGCCTTTGGCATTTATTCGTCTTAGTGAGACATTGTTATTGAGTAGGTGCACACATTATAACTCATGCAAAATACCCTGTGCAGCAACTCCATTCAGCCTGACTGAATTTTGGCTAGTGATAAAGCCAGGAAACATCACCTAGATGCTGGAATTGGAACAGATTCGGAATACTATCTAAGAAGTTGCTGTGCTACTACAGCTGTTATGAATAGACCAAAAATGTGCAGTCACAGCCCAGAAAGCCAAACATATCCTGGGCTGCATCAGAAGAAGCACAGCCAGCAGGTCAAGAGGGTTAGTCTCTAAGATAAATAAAAGGATATTATTAACTGAAAGCTATTTCTGAATTATATTTTTCCCCCTTCTGGAATACTGATTTAAAAAAACCAATTAGCTTTATTATTTGTGGATCTCATTAGGGAAAGGAAAAGCAAGCCTTGGATCTGTAAGTGACATGAATATTGGAACAGGACCCTGGAACTTCTATGAATTCAGAGCAGAAAGGGGGTCAGAAAGCAAATTCCTTACAGCCAGTGACCACTTTTTTCACTGCTGAGTCTTTGTGAGGATTAATCCAAGTTCCTAGAAGGCCAATATACCATAGAGTGTATGAAATTCTGGTTATGATGATTCAGAGGCATTCTGATGATTTTGGAAGACTGTTATATGATGTACAAGCTATGGTCTATTTGTCACCTGCAAAGATTAAGGGTGAAAAATGTAATGCTATTGTAGTCCATGGAAAAGTTTTACTGGCCTCAGTAGAAATAGGATTTAATGGGAAAATACTTTTTCAGACACAAGATGAAATTCAGAGTCTTGCTCGCATTTTGGGTTTATATTAAGAAGCACTGTCATTAGCAGCTCTTCAAAGGAGACCACAACTGAAGTAGCAGCAGCTTTAAAGTAAGTCAATGCACAAACCAAAAGAGAAATTTCAGAAAGCTTTAACACATATAGCATCTACTTGAATAAACATTATTCCAGGTAACCCACTTGCCTGCTGAACCCTCATGTCATATGATCCTATTGGCATTTCCTGAATAGTGACAAGATCCGATACTGTAAATAATAACTGCTATTCTTTGATTTAGAGGCCAACAAGAACTCAGGCAGAGCTACTAGAGGGCAGAATCACCCCTATTATCCCCACTCTCATTTCTGTATTTTCAAGGATTCAGGATCCAGCAACCAAAACCACATTCACCTTTTTTAAATCTCTTTCTGTTCTCCATTTCCCTCACTCCTTTTCTTTGACAAATAAATGGTATTTATGTTCAACACACAATGGTATTTCTTGAACAGTGCCCAAGGTGTTGCCTTGGCACAAGTCACTTTCCCAGCCCTGCAGTGACACCACTGGCAATTTTCAAGTACAAAAATATTGTATGACACAGCAGTAGAGAAATTAAATTCATTGTTGGCAATCATGAAAAATAGTCACCTGTCATAGATGAATCATCCTGGACAAGAAAAACATTATGAGCTCAAGGAATTAAAGAAGAAAAAAAACAATTTGTGAACTACTTTACACTCTGAGGAGATGTTTTTAGTATAAAGACTCCTTACCTAACTCATAGCCCATAATCTGAACTAGAAAAAATTCCAAACAAGATGACTTTGTAAAGAGTCTGCCTGGAAGCAAAGTTCAATTCATGAAAATTCAAATAAACCAACAAAATTATGCCAACAGCCTTCTTATCAAAAGCAATCCAATCAAAGAGAGAAAGAGAGAGAGAGAGAGAAACTCATACATATTAACCAGCAAATACTGAGCATTCAGGATCCTGATTTGGGCATCGAGTTCTGGACATGTCCCCCAGTCAGCCCACCTGTCAGAGCACTTCATCTGTCTCACCTGGAACGGAACAGCTTCTAGTAGCATTAGGACTGACTGAAGTGCTGCAACAAACTACCTCAGACCCAGAAGAATTTAGAGAAGAGGCACCAGGATGCAATGATATCTTTTAGGGCACACATTTATGTCAGCAAAGCAAAGGCTTGCACGTTCTATCCTGTTTCAACATATGAAAAACTGGCTGGAAACATAACAACAAACATTCTGCCGTTGATGTACTTTCTGCTTCTCTCTGAGTCAGAGCTGCATGGAGTCCACAACAGTCTTGTTATAACATTTCAGAACATCCTTCACGCAGAAACACTTGGATTCATGACATTGCAGCTCTGCTTACCTGGAGAGGTTTCCTTGGAGCCCTGAGCCAGAGGGAACAATACAAACAATCTCATCCACAGCCATGCTCCCTTTCCTTAAACACCTGAAATACCTAGAATCAGCTGCAGCTGTGGCTGGGTTGAATGGCAGCAATTTCCTGGGAGTCATTAACTTTTTCACACATTGAATTTTTCTTAAAACAAACCTTTTCTTAAATCAAAACCTTCTGTTTCTCAAAAAAATAAAACAGCCCCACAGTTATGGTAAAAAGCTATCAATTTTCTCCTAAAAAAAACCAACAAAAACAAAACCAAACCAAACAAACAAAAAAAAACACACACAAGCCCACCAAACCCAAAGGAAAAGCAAATCCATGTTCAAACACAGAAAGAAGAGAGGTATAATCCATCCTGTTCTATTCTGCATGTGTGCACACATTCCATAAACTATAAGTTTCTTTTCCTCAAAACCATCTATCTCACCTTTTTTATCTGTCCTTTCCATTCTTACTATTTTTCAGTTGAAGAACTCTTATACTACTGTAAGTTTTCTTCTCCAAAGTGCTAACTAGCGAAGTCCATGTCTTTCCTTGGGCAGCTTTGGGAGCTTGACCTCCTTACACCTTCACTTTTGTGAGAAGGTTCTACAGTGTAGATAAAGGAGGAAGCAGTTGTGCCATGGCCTCCCAATTCATTTTTAGCTCTCTATCCATCAGAATAACTTTAATGTGAAGAAAGTTTAGTGAGTTCATACCTACCCTTACAGCAATAAAATTTGTTCCAAGAAAAAAAGAAGACAAAAAAAAATCCCAAGGTTTATCTATGTGTCTATTAGTATTGATCTGTAAAGATGCTAAAAATGGGCTCGTAACAGTATCTTTACCTCATTTAAAATCTCTTCTTCCTAGTTTAGATGGTAACAACCACATAAAATCTCACATATGCTAGATCTTCCCAGCTCTTACCAGTTGTATCTTTTAGTCTAGGTATAAGTAAGGCTACATGTAAACAGAGTTTAAAACTCTAGCCATCCTCTACATCAGGTTTTCTATAGTCTTAACCATAAGAGTAGAAATCTTTGACTGCATTTTTCACATCAGTCAAAACCAGACTGAGATGACCTACTTGTAGCACAAAGCAGATTGGATGGACTGATGCTAAACTCAGGACCTGAGTTTAGTTCAGGTACTACCAGAACACAATCTGAGAAACCAGTCTAAATAGATAATAATAATATCTAAATAATCTAAATAAATAATAAGGCAGAAAAGTCTCAGAAAAATAAAAACTTCAAGAAACATTATTTTCATATTCATTTTAGTTTCAAAGCTAATAAATTTTTAGTTTCCAGCTCAACAGGACTGTTAGATATGGTTGTAAACCCACTTAAAAATAACTGTATAGTCTTGTCACTACTTTAACTAATATGCTTTAACAGAATCAACAGGTATGACAGGAAATACTGCATGATCTACTTTTCATTTTACTAGTTTATTTCTTTAGTATAAACAATAATAGAGCTGTGTTTGTAAAATATAACTTAAGAGTGGGTTTTTTAAGTCTGAGCAGTCTCATTTGTTTTTCTCAACCTATTGAAGTGACTTGGAACAAATATATACTTCTACCTTCATGAAAAAGAGACAAATGATTATTTAATGTAATTGTAGAGGGAACACACTGAGAACCATACAACTGTCTTAGGCAATGATTTTTTAAAAAATTTCATCATTTGCAAATAATTTTCCATGATTCATCAGATAACTTGTTATTCAAACTTTTTCCAGAGGAACTATCAGAATTATAAATAATTTAAGGGTAACTCTGTAGTGAACATGTTTCACCCCACTTCATATTACTGGTATAATCACATTTTTTGTCTAGAAACAATAATTCAACCCCTCCATGACAAACCCAGTGAATCACACTGAGTTTTTCAATCATCTTAAAGATGGGTAAAGCTAGAAGGAGAACTAAAGCTACATTCAGAACCTATAAAAATAGAGAATCACAGTAGTGTTTCTGTTCCTTGTGTTTCCCTTTGAGCAGCACACATCAGTCATGTACTCAAAACAAAAAGGAGGAGAATTTTAAATAACAAGGTTAATATGCAAATCCAAGTAACTGCATCATTCTTTTAACTATTTACCAGATTTTGACTGAATCGGGCTATATTTAAAGCTTAAATGTGAAGGAAAAAATACTATTCCTAGGGGGAACAGGGAACCCAATAACTTTCTTCTTCATGCTTAATAATCTTGTATGTGAGGGACCAATCTAATTTGTGGAAACGAATTGTACCTTAGGGATATGTTATTTCAACCCAAACTGAATATATTATTCATTCTAAAAAGTAGCAATAAAGATTATATAAGATGTAATTCATTATTTTTCTAAATGTTCCATGATTCCACTGGGAGGTGAGACTTAAATAGCTTACAGGAAGCCTACCTTAATTAGGTTGCTTCTCAAATCAAATATAATATAATTTTAACATAAAAATGTCACTCAAGGGAAGCATTCCATTTACAAGGATGATTAATGAAATTTAAAGGGAAAAAAACTACCCAGATCCATGTGAAGGAATGTGAGAGAGGGAATGACGCACAAGTAAGGGGACGTGTACAAATATGTAACTAGCTATGAGCTATGTACAGATATCTGTCTCATATTCATGCATCCCTACACACACTCACAGAGAAAGGCAATTTGTTACCAGAGCAACCACGGTCAGTTGGCTTTTTTGTCCTCCATCAGAGTTGGTTTGCATTTTTTTTTTACTTATTTTAGCTACTAGAAGCTCAGAAGAATTTACAGTGTGAACAGGTTTATTTAAGCTTAGTGCTTATATTTACATTTGGAAGAATGGCTTTTCCAGCGTTTTGATATAAAAGAAAAAAAAAAGAAGAAAATTAAAATATTTTTAGAGATTTACAAACAGTTCATTGTTAAGACAGTGAAGTTATAATTGAGGTACTTTGCCTCAGTGGTGCTATTAAAATATTGATGTGTATGCCATAGCAATAGTCATTGCTTTTTCTGTGTTTCAGTTTCTCACATCCCAGAATGCAGTAATTTCCATAAATATTGACTTTTAATGAGGGTTGTGGTCAATGATTTCATTTGTGGACTGCCATCCCACTGCCATTTAAAAAGCAGCAATAAAAGCTGAAATTCGTGTTCTTCAATTCTCGATGTATCCCTTCCTAAAGACACTTAGTACTAAGTTTTATAAACCTTCAAATAGCCTTTAAATGAAGTGCTTGAATTCCCCTATTACCATGCACTCGCAGCACTCCAGGTGCTCAGACACAGCTGGATTTTCTGCAATCAGGCAGCAAAATTTGGAACTTCTGGCCTTCCTCTTTTTTTACATCCCAGTTAACACTGTAGAAAACACACTCTAGGAAAACTTGGGCATCCAGGGATTTATATACCCTAGGAAACCATGGTCCTTGCCTGGAAGATGATGGATGCAATCCACTTACAATTCTTTTTTCCCATCAGGCAAGAAATTCATTGAAATGAAGAGAATTTTGACCAAATGGTGAGGGATTAAATAGCTATGCTATTTTTTTTACAGTAGTCTGGGCTAGGACCACTCACATATTCTATATCAGAAACAGGTCCATCCTTCATCCCGTAAGTCTATACTTTAAACAAAACAGACTAATGTATTTAATTAATTACAGTCTGTTCATCAGAGACTCTTTTCCAGTAAATAAAAATCATATTATCTCCAGAGAAATTACATATATGAAGTGGTTAGGGGCTGAAAAACATAATTTTCCTCATAAATGTCAATAGGGATTTTGTAATATGATTTCAAATACAGCTCAGATATTTTATTATATAATGTTAAGATGTACTTCACTAGATTGTGAGAAAATGGTTTTAAGTTTTTGGCTTGTTGAGAGACTACAATTTTTAATCAATTCTGGGTCAATCAATTTCTAGTTTGGTTAGAACAAACAACAGATGTTGTTTTGAGTCAAATGAAGCTTTGTTTTTAGCTATATATTTTAACCTTAAACCCTGCTATTTAATTTTAGCCAGCTTTCTTGATGAAATGTTATTTCAAAATAAATAAATTTTACAAAAAAGCCTTTATGTTTCTTTTCAAATTTTGAAATGTACTGCTGGAATTTTAGTTGCCTTTTCTGTATGGATAATCCAACACACTCGCCAAATAAAAAGATTGCTCATGACTTTGTGTCAGTCTACACAAATCTGCAGACCCAAATCACCCTGGACATTCTACCCCTCTGCAAGCACCTGTTTTATCACCCACTGAAGGCGAGTCTCACTCACTGTCAATGAAGAAGCTCGTCAATCTTTCTATATTCTCAAAAAAAATGAGATTCCAGTAATAAGCGATTGTGAAACCTTGAGAGACTTAGGAATAACTCCCTTGTTAATGAATAAATAACAACTACTCAGTTCCACTTAACAATTTGTAAGGCAAACAGGTAGAGTGACAGGCTGTCATGCGCAAGCATCACGGACCCAAATACTGATTACATGCTTTATAGTATAATGCTGTGTATTACTATGCAGATTTAAATAAATTGCATCCTCTGTTATGATTAACATTAGATGTACTTAGTGATGTTTGACAGATGTCAATCTTCTTTCTTTCTTTTTTTTTTTTTCCGATTTCTTTTCTTACATCACATTTTCCCTGAGTCTATTTAGCCTTCTCTAAACTATTTCCTGGTCGGTCCTTTTCCTTATGGAAAACAATCAAAATGTTAAGAACTGTGGCAATTTGGACACATCCCAGTCATCCCACAATAACAGGCCCTGATCTCCTCCCACAGCAGGTCTTTCATCACATATGAATGATCCTTGAGATGCAAAGAGTTCTTGGAGACCACCATGAGCACTTCACCATTTGGAACAACTGATAGGCATATTCATCAATCAGCTCTTCCTCTTGGGCACTGATTGACTTTATGACCTGAGAAAGAAAACCAGCTTTTGACACCAGCACAGAGAGTTCTACAGAAACCACCTGACCTCTTGTGCTTATGTTCACATTTGGCACAGCTATGGTCACTACAGTTTAGGTAAGTGGGTCTCACTGAGGACTAAGGAGAGGAAAATAAAAAAGAATTTCTGGAAGAAATATTTTTCAAAGGAAAGGAGAGATTTCAGTTGTCAGTTTTCGTTTCCGAAGACTTTACAGCCTGCTCTTTGATTTTCTGTGCAAGAAACAGTCTGCCTGTCTTATCTGTAAAGGAAGATAAGGGCACATCACATCATCATGTTTTGAACCAACTCTTAGCCTTAGACTCTGCTCTAAGGTCTCATTATTCCCAGAGGACATAGATAGAAATGTCTGTCTTGGGTACAATTTTTTTTTCCTTCAAATTATATGACAAGTCTTTAAGACAAGTTATTTGTCCATTATGCTACAATATGTCTAGAAATGGTATCCATCATGACTGAGGAAAAATCATTCATTTTCAAACCTGTCAGTCTGAGCAGACAAAATAGGTAGGCATCTCAGCATGGAAAAATAGAGGCAGCTCCATTAAAGTTTAGGACCATCGAGGGACCTCTGACATCCAGTAAGTTAATTCTTCCTTTCTGGCAGTTACTTTCACTTTTTTAACAGGAAGTTCCAGCTTAGAGTTGAGAGTAGCTATTTTAGCTTTGATAGCAGGAGAGTGCTGAAAAGAAATGGAAAAGCTCAAGTGCATACTCAACATGTCCTGCTATGCATGAAAACTAGTGGACAGTTACACACACTCAGTTTATCCAGCATTTGTGATATCCCAGGGGAAAGGAGGCAGTGAATGGATAGTACAAAAAATCAGAATAGAGGTTAAGGAATAAGTACTAGGGAGGTGCAGCAAAATCATCATGTTTTGGAAAGCATAGGGATTTGCCATATAATGGGATGATAGTGCTACTTTTTGCACAGAAGTTTGACATCATATTCCAACTGTTCACAGAAATGACAGCAGTGTCAGGAAGCAAAGTGTGATACTAAAAGCAACTTTAATCCCTTCTGTAATACAGATTGTTATCCTTATATCAGACTACATAATTATTTTTTTTACATATTCTAAAATAAAATGGTAGAAAATTTTCCAGTTTTTAATGAGGAATCTGGCGGCACAGGTTAGTCAGAAAATAGAAATTGTGTTAACATCAGTTAATGGGTAACCCTTTCTCCTCTCCATCCCCAAACATGCAAAACTTTGTGCATAAAAAGATAAACTTAATCTTGAGAATAATAGACATCTTGCCCTTCTAAGATGTTTGTTTGCTTCTATAGATTACTCAGATCATGCTTAGCATGGGATCTGAACATTAAACTTCTGCAGCCCTCTCTCTAATTCCACTTGGAAATCTGTGCCAAAGACCTCCAAACCAAAACATGCCAAGGAGTGAATGCTGCAGGTGCTATAGAATTATATCTCATAATGAAGTCCTTCTTGGAATGGTAGTCTTAAGCATCCATTTGCAGATCATTCCAGGAAACAAATATCTAAGTCCTTAATCCCAACCCTTCATGGTTTAGACTCTTTGCTACAATTACTCACCCAGTACCTCAAGACGACAGTTCTGGCAGGGGAATTTCCTATTAATGATGGATTGTTTCCACGGTATGAATATCTTATAATAAAACCCCAAAGAATGAAAAGTATTAGGCAAACCTGAGGGTTAGATCTTCTACATTATAGCAGCAGACACATCACTCTTCATGCTTCACTTATTGTGGGGATGAAATATTTCCCACTGAAAGGTGGACTGCAACTCATAAATGCCATTTTGTTAATTTAGTTTATCCTTACTGTAGTGGACATTATAAAAACCCCAACAAAACAAAAACCACAAAAAAAGAAGGCTTGAATTAAAGTATTTTTATCACACAATACCATGTACATGAAAACAAACTGCATGCATAATTGTATTTTGACCATGTTCTTATTATCTATTATAAATCTTGTGTCTGAGTGTAGATATTGTACAATTACTTTCAACATTTGGCATAATTGTTTTGATCTTAACTGTTATTCATTCTATGAGAAAAATACAGTGGATAATACAAAGGAAGCATTTATGACTAATGATGCTGCTCAAAGAAGCCATTTTCATTTTCCCATTTAATAACTACAGAGCCCCTGTAATGGTTATGTTCTCTGTGTGGCCCAAATTATGTGGCAATTCCTAATATAATGATACATCTATGGTAACTCTGCAATGCCTGAAAAGCAAATCAGATAGTCTAAATAAATAAAATTAAGCTGTGTATCACCTGTCTGTAGCCAAATGTCAAGTTAGCATTATTTCAAATAGAAAAAAAATACATTATTAGGTTTTTATATCACAGTAGGTGGCATGCAATTCACCTGGTTTTAGTCACCAGAAGGTAAGGAGTGGGGTATAATTCTAAAATATTAATTTATTGCACCATCAATTATCAGAAGATAATTAACTCCTCCTTAAAATATGTAGGCTGGTATCCACCCTGATATCCAATACTTCCCTGATGGCAGGAAATTTGTTGATCCAGGTGTGGTGAACTCTACCACACTGAAGAAGTAAAGAATAATACAAAAATTGGAAAACCAAGAGCTTAAGGAACTTTAGACATTTATCACACCAAAGAAAAGGCTGAAGAAAGTATTTTTCTACCCTGAGCAGGATGGAAAAATGTATTAATCAAGATGAGCGGTAATTCTAATATCTCCCTACAGCACCCACAGTTTACCTTCCTTTCTTCATTTGGGAAAAAACCTGAGGTTTCAGAAAGGAGAAAAGAATCTGTGAAATCATGGTAAATTAATATTCCTATAGAAGGTGAAATAAGTATAAATTTATGATTGGTGAGATGACTAAATGAGATTAATGAATGTTATATTTTTGTGAAACAATGTGCAATGAGAGTATTTAATGCAAAAAATAAAAAAAACTGTCATGAAATGCCCCAGGAAGATGCAAAGATTCAGGATGATTCCTCAGTACACACAGGTTGAAAATTCCTTCTGAAAAGCTGAATTAAATCATGCACATCTCAGAAAGCTGTTCCAACTCACATCAAACATTTGGAAGGATAAGAAGTTGCATCTTTGCATCGTCTGTCAGACTGTTGGGAAATGCTGTCCTAATTAGGCAAGGAATGTCTCCAGCCTCAGTTAACAGTCTTTGGATAGAAGGAGCATCATGCCTTGCACGATTCAAGTGCATCCATAAGCACTTCCAAAGAGAGAGAAAGTCTTCTCAGAAATTCCTCTTGGATAAGGCTACTCTTTGCAACCTAAGACTTGATATTCCAAATTCTGGATATATTTGGGTAGTTTCCTTTATTCCCACTTGGTTATTTTGATATTCCTTTTGAACTGTGGTGCTTTTAGCACAGCCAGGAAAAACAGTGAAATATTACATACATTTTCAATTTATTTCTTTTTAGATTGTTCATTTTTGGGGTGTACTTCTCCAGTTAATGCCGAAGTGAATTTCAAATGTATATTCATCATCAGCATTAAACCCCTTTTTAACTTACTGTATATCTGCACAAGAACTCCAACTTTGCAAGCACACTGTGTGGTCTCCGTTTTGAAATGCATATCATTATGCATATCAGTATTCAATTGTGACCATTTAATTAAGTGCTCCAGGTCATTCTTAAAACCACATGTACTGGAAGAGAGGAGGAAGATTAATGGAGTTGTAACTTCTGCCCTAAGGACGGATGGGTTGACACAGTGAATATGCTGCACTTGCATGGTTGCTATTGAGCAGCCTCTTCAATCAGGTCATCAAGTGAACCCAGCTCTTGCTCTGTGTTAGTGTCCTATCATTCTCATCATTTCTTCCCACAAAAATATTGTGTCATTTGCAAACTTCACAGATTCTCTATATGTCTCCAGTAAATATTAATTACTCAATAACAGGCCAGTACTTTCTTTTCTACGCATTAGCAACTTAAAACTGTTTTCTATTAGAGAGGCACTTTTAATTTAATCCTGCAAAATACCCTGTTATTCCATTTAATGAGAGATTGCAATCACAAAGAAGCTGGAAAAATCCAGACATCATAATACTGACTGACCTGACCAGGTCTGCAGGTCTGTCAGAATGGAGCAACGAAGGTTTGGAAAGCCAAATTCCACAAAACCAGACAAGTAGTATAAGAATCTGAATTGTACTAATTAGCTGTCTTTAAAGTCCCAACTCAATTGCTCCTTTATTTTACTCAGAATCAGTATCAATCCAGTTGATGTATAACTCCCAAATCATGACTTCTAACTTCTTAACTTATTACAGGGGCAATTTTATAACCTCAATCTTTTGTGGAGCCCTTGCTTTCTTGTTAATGTTGATGCCAGTTATGGTTCAGGACAACACAGTTAGTTCTCCTATGCCTCCAGAACTTATGTCACCTAGGCTAGAGGATTACATGTTATATTTTTAGTAAATGTTTCTTCTTATCATCCCCAGCTAGAGCTGACAACCTTTCCATTTCACCAGGGCTGGAAAGAGCTTGATTTCAAATCCTGACATAACAATTATTTCTTACCTTGGTTTTACAAAGCTATTTTTAACCCAAACACTATTTATTTTGAAAAACCCTTCTTTTTCACTTTATTCACTATTGATATTCCTGTTCTATTTTCACTTCCTCTCAGTAATTGCATGAGCCTTTTAAATAGTAACTCGTATTTACTACCTGTTTCCTGTTTTTATATCCCCTATCCTGTTTTATTGCTGCTCTCCTGCCTCCTTTTCACCTAGACGACTGCTTTGCACACTACAGCTTTATTCAGAGAACAATATGGGAAATAAAACATCTGTGTTAAATTTCATTATTTCCAATCTATGTCGTTTATAATATAGTTAGTATTATACATCTTCATACCTATTGGAGAAAACATTCCAACTGCTTTCAGAAATCAGGATTACTGCTAGTTTTGTTGATTAAGTTAATGCATCCCTCAGTGGCTTGGCAGGCACTAAATCAATACAAGTTTGCTCACCATGCCCAGTTTGGGGCAGACTCAGGCTCTTCCACACGGCTGAAATGATATGATACCACATATGGTTTCCTAGCTGCAGGACTTGCTTTGTAGTATCCATGGATTTGCTTAATCCTGCTGTAGCTACTTGCTTAAGTATGGGTCTGCAAATAATTCTTGACTTTGGTTTTTAATGTAATTCTTTAAAAATAGCTTACTTAATAAAGTAACAGAGATTAAACATACTGGAAAGAGTGATTTTATGGAAAAAATGAATGCTTCTCATATAAGCGACAAGCCAGTATGCTGCAAAAATAAATAAGACTAAAGATAAGAATACTAGGAAAGAAAAAAAGGATATTTTGCCTGTGGTGAACCAGCCTCTTAAAAAGAAAAATCACTAGGAGAGGATCTGTACATTAATCTGCTTTCTATTCCCATCTGTGTGAGATGTAGCTATGTATGAGTAGAAGGGAAGGCTGCAAGAGCATTCCAGCACTCTGTGTTCCTGAATTCCCTTTCCTCCCTTCTTTTTCAGCTACAATTTCTAGCAAAGGTTCATGTTCTCAGCACATGTTCCTTCCTGGTCCTTGTTCACCTGTTTTTAAGAGGTGCTGGAGAGAATAAATGGACAGCAGAACAGCACTGAGGGCAGGACTGGAGTGAGCAGCCAAGATCCTTGAGGGAAGAGAAGCTTCACGATTGTTAAATTGTTTTTCTCTGTACAAGAGAAGCGATAAGACTTGGTTTTATCTGAATGCTCCCTGGACCAATTGTTTTTCCTCTCACTGTCCTTACAATACCTCTACACAACTCTGAAGTCAGATACTTAGCAACTTTCTGCCATTTAAGACATGAATGGCTTTGGGGAGGCTACAAAAGGAAATTAAGGGCAGAATTTAACCTTCACTGTTTTGCTGTGTGGTTACCACAAGCTTTGTGGTGCATTAACCTTTCCATAAATTCAAGGTTTAATTACATACAATTACAAGAAACTCGCTAACCAGGTCTACATGTTCTGCATGGTACTGACAAACTCCTCCACAGAACTGAAAAAATCCCCAAACAGTATTTACATACAAATAGAGTGGAATTTCTTTAATGTAGGCATCATGGTTTGGTTGATACTTAACTGCAAAACTTTGTACCAGATGTTAAAACATCTTCATCCATAATGATTAACCAAAATAAAGGAAGATAAGTTGTGCATGACAATACCAAGTTTGCACACATCTCTCTTCTCCTTCACTCAGTTTAAAAGAGATTCTTTTCACAAGCCCTGGAATTTATTTTCCTTGGGAAGAGAGTAGAAAAGATGCAGTAAGGAAGTCAATATAAGGAATATCTGGTGTGGGATTCCCATACTGCATAAATACTCTGCAATTCAGATTTTATAAATCAGAGTACTAGTCATTTCTAATTCTTGTTTGGGTTTGATCTGAATACATTTTATGTTCTTCCAATACTTAATGTTTTATAAGCTTTACTAAAGTCACTTTTGGAATCATTTGAACACAAAGTCTCTTAATAATTATTATCTGATACAACATATGCATATTAAATATGAATATGATGCTACTCGATATTTTAGTTGCCTTGTTACTTTAGAAGCCATTTAAGTATAATATAAGTCTTGAAATAAATTAATCATACAGTCTACAGTCATACTTAGGTAACAACTTCTTATATATAAGAAGGCAAGAAGAATCTGCTCTTCAAAGATTAGCTGGCTGAGAGCTAATTGTGCTCCAGTGACTGCTGTGCTAACACAGCAATATCCAAACTCATTTTAACCCTTTCTCTTACTGGTAAAACTATGTAGAGCAGCTTAAACTTGGGAAAGGCTCTTCCACTCTGAGCAATGAAAAATGTTATAACCTGGATCTAATATTTCTCTTGGGGTTTCATGGTTTTTGGGGGCGTTTCTACAATCTGTGTGTGTACAGATTTAGAAATCAGAGAAATATTCTGAATATTCTGAATAATAATATTTTTAACCTTTAACTTAGAGGCTGCAGGCTTTGAGGCACTTTCTTTTCTAGGTCACAATGACTTTTGAAACAAATCAAGAAATGGAAGCAAAAAATGGGTTTGAGCCATCTTTTTGCTGTCAGCTGAAGGACAGACTGGATTAGAATGGCTGTTGAGTATTTGTCATTTTCTACTGAATATTAACTCATTGTACTTCCATAAGTCTGTTTCATAGAGTCAGACAATGGTTCAAGTTGGAAGGGACCTTAGAGATCACGTAGTTCCAAACCTCCTGCTATGACAGGGACATCATTTTCCTTTTTGTTTTGTGGTTGGGGTTTTTTTTTTCATTTTCTGCTTCATCTTTCTCCACTCTTTGCTTGGCCAGTCAATATATGAAAGGCCTGAAAGCTGTCTTGTTTCTCCAGACTTTTCGACAGAGCTGCTCTCTTTAAAGCTTTTCAGAAAGAGGCTGTGATGGATGGAGAGTTGAGTAAGAGCCAAAAGGCATTTAGAAGGAAATGGTCTATGGAAAGTGAGTGCCCAGGCCTGGGGTAATTGAAAGAATAAGGTGGCTTTGACAACCACAAGGGAAGCAAAAGGGAGAAAACTCAAAAAGCACTAAAGTGAATCCTTAAGCAGCATTTTTTTGTTGTTGTTTTCCATTTTTCCTGAAAAACTGGACTGGCAGAAAGCAGCCAGGGGGTCCTGCCAGGCTAAAAGTTAAGAAATGAACCTCTGATCTTTACTCAAAGTTTCTATCCTTCACAATAAACTGATTCCAGCTGCTCAAAACCTGGATCAGACTTATTTGAACCTTTCATTGCATGCTCTGTATATGCCAACTCCCCTATTTCAGTGTCTGTCTCAAAATATCTAATAGTTTGCATTAAAAGCATATTGGTCAAACCAAAAAGCTTGCAGGATTTGATTAAACTACCTATTGACATGAAGTCTTACAAAAATTAAATAACACATCATACAAAATTCAGCAGCCGTGTATCTGAACAGATCTATAACACTCAAGGCATCTCGCAAAACTATTTCAAATACTTGCTAAAACAAGGTGACAGACACATTTAATGAAACATAAAAATACATCTCTATTTACCATTGTTGCATTTCTTTCTTGCAAATATTTAATCTTTGCATATTCCTTGCCTATTCAATTCATATTTTCTAAAAGTATAGTGAACATGAAATAACATTAAAATATTCTGATTATAAAATCGTAACCACCACTCGCTAGGAAATTGTACTTCCCCACACCCGACCTAGCAGCAGAATTACCTTTTTTTTTTTTTTTAATATTACCCATATCCCTGAACTATTTCAAGACAGGAAAACTTCTGTTTTACAAAGAAATCACTATTTAGCAAGAAAATGTTTGTTCCATACCAAGTCTCCATGGAGCTATAGGAGACACTCACATGCTCTTTCCTTCCCCTGACTAAAGTGCCTAACTTAGAAGGCCGGTCACACACTGTATACTTCCAAGTAGAAGGTGGATGTTCTCTGGAGGAGTCCAATCCAAAGCACCTCAGTGAAATTCTCACTCTGAATTGCCCTCTGGAGAAATCTTGTCATGAATTTCACTGGAGCCTTAAGGAGATTAGTTTCTGTTTAGGCACCCCAAGCTCTTGAATTTAGATGGTGCAACTATCTCTTTATGTATGTACCAAATAGGCTGAACTAAACACATTGAGCCACACTTTCTTTTCATGTACGAATATGGACTTAATGAACTGTAATAAATTCCCAGTATTCAAATTAAATTAAGTCACTATTAATTTGTTCATGAAATGACATTCCATGTTTGGATTAAAAAGGAAATAAAAGTGAAAGTGGCATTTCCCATTTTTTAAACTGTTATCTTCATTGCTGAGGCTGGCAAGAGTGTGGAAAGCATTTTGACTACTGAAATCCATTGCTATTTTTCCATATGGATTGCCAGAAGCAGTTATAGCACTCCTGATTACATTTAACCAAACTTACTTGTTAAAAGGAATAAGGGCATTTACCCTCTGGAAAGAATATACAAATGAGTAAGCAGTAAATAAGGAAGACATACAAGAAGCACACCACACTGCACCTCACCTTGGCCAGGTGACAGAGAAAATATTGAGCTGCACCGGGGTTGAGCGACTTTTGTTCACAACAGTATCAACAACACGCAGCTCTGTTTCCCTCGCTCACTGCCTGTCAACCCCCTCTGAAATTTACTGTATTTCAGGTGCTGTCTCTGGTTTCCTTGACATAAGTCAATGATTTGTGTCCCATTCAATTTAGCTCATGTGAAAATACTCATAGCTCCTCACCATATGTCAGGGGATGATAATTGCATTGATCCACCTTGCAGCAGGCTCAGTGAGGGCACCGTTCGGATAACTGAGCAACCAGAGCAAGTTGCTTGTTAGAATTAGTAAATTTGACTATTTGACTGGTTTTGATTCCAATCAGCCTTGACAGAGAGAGGCATAAAATAGGGAGTGCTAAATGTGCCAATAAGGAAATTACTTCTCAGATTATGTTGCTAGTAGACATATTGATGGCTTTGTGAGTTGAATATAGCACCTTGCTACATGCTATTTCCTACTGAATAGGTGAACGTATTCTGATAAAATAAAAAACAAATTTATTTTTCATCTCTAAACTATTTAAAAAGCAAGTATCATTTTAAAGAGCAGCATAAAAATTTCTAACAAAAATTTTCACTCTTCTCCTTTGAATGTTTACATCAGGAAAGAACTCTGAGTGAGAAAACCTGTCCTCATGACAATGGACATTCAAAAACCAAATTTATAAAACAGGCTAAACACAAAGCTGCTGGAAAGATAACCAGGGTAACATCATTTTGGGGTATAAGAGTCCTGCTAGGTGATCCTACCTCAGAGCCCAGTGACATTTTTTCAAAGAATTAATTTTTGAGATATTTAGCTATCAACTTCTCTAATTGTCTGAAAAGCCTTATTAAAAAGCCCTGAATATCCAAACATAAAGATTCCAGCAAGAGATTAAATTGTCAGTGTTCAGTCCCTCATTTCTCATATAAGGGTACTTCCACTTAAGACTCCTAATTTGAACAGCGACAATTTTTTATGATTCTCATGTCTCTCCTGTTGCTTTTCTAACACTCTCTCAAGCAGGGTACCTCTGAGTCTGGGAAAAACTAAGTGCAAAATGAGAGATTAACAGCTTCATTTTAAAGCTGTCTCTGAGCACCCACAGCTCTGAAGAAGTTTGTAAAAGGTGCAGATGTTCAGCACCTGTTAAAGAACATTGCCAGGAGGATCGTGTTTACACTGCGACTTAGAGCATGCCAAGCATTTGTAGGATTTCGGTAGGTGTTTCAGTCCCTCATGCTTACTTCCCCAAGTTTGGAGCAAAACCCAGTGTTTTGCATACTAAATGTTGCAAAAATCAAGTACCGGCATTAATCTCATTGCTGTTTAGCCAAACTTTGCTTTGCTGAGCACGAATACAGGGAAATTGCATCAATAGATTTAATGGAGTGATTTTGAAAGAAAAATCCTATTTAAAGTCAGAGGAGGTACAGGTTTGAAAGGGAGGCTCATAATCACCTAAATTTGTAAATTAGAATTGAAAGCCAGACACTTGAGACTCTTCCACACCCACTTGTAAAAACATTTAAAATGAACTAATGCTTAAAATCCAATTTTTTGCTCCAACAAAAAACCACATATTACTCTGTAGGCAGAAAAGGAAATAAAAAAACCCCATGTTTAAAATCACTTAAGGACATTTTAACTGCTCTAGTAAAGTTTTTGTTTGATATACTTATTTCACTTTTTAAAGTTCATATAATGTGACTGGAGGAAAAAATGAGTGTTTTTATATAGTTCAGTGGTGAATGTGCCATACACTGTCATGTTGCCTTCACTCAAATGAGTGAGATTTCAAGACTGCAAGAATACCAGAAGTATTAATTTGTTGCATTTGTCAATGGACAGGTATTTTCACTAAAAACTGTATATATGAAAGCAACAAAGAACTAGATGCAAATCCTGACTGATGGAAAACACAGTCATGAATTAATACACTAAGAGCAGTTGGCTGCTATCCCCATCCTTGGGGAAAAAAACAAAGCAGTGGGTGTATCAGCATGTATTCATTGGCAGGAAATTAAATTTCTAGGGGAAGAAAATTAGGATAACCGTAATTCCTATGGTTTGTCCAGCACAGCAGGATGAGCTTAAATAGCAACTAGTGGGCACATGTTGAATCAATGAAGCCTGTGTAAAGGGTTTCAGTATTTGCTGGCCTCCAGGTGATATGTGGAAGTTTTTCCTAAAAAAACAGGCAAATTTTCAGTTGGAGTCTGATCTAACATTAACTGAAATGAGGAGAAATGAATTAAGCTTTAAGGTCCTTCAATATACAATCAAAATTTACAAATCTTAAATAATTATCGGTGAATCAGACCCCTACTTTTGGCTACTATTATAATTAGCTATATGCAAAATTAATATTAGAAAATTATTGTGGTCAAGTGAAAATGTGTGTCTATCAGGAAAGCTTAGTTTACCTATAGATTTCAGTTTATATGTGGAAACCTTTAGAAGAGCTGGGAACTCTGTTTCAAAAATCTGATGCTCCTAGTGAAATTTCATCTCCTATTTGTGCAGAACAGTAAAAATATTCCTACCACCCTCCTTCCAACTATATTTTTAGTTCTGTTTTCCTAATTTATTTTAAAAAAAAGTTCTTTAAACAGCGTGCTACAGAAAGGATACCAGATGGAAATATCTTCTTTAAAAGCTTAATTTTTATCTCATAAAAAAGAGAATTTGGGATCTAAAATAATAGCAACAGAAGAAATAACAAAAAAAATATGGGAAGAAGAAAGAAAATTAAAGAGTGTGGCTGGTTGTGAACACATGGTAGTTAGTTTACCTAAATTTAACATGCAATTAGATATTCTGCTGATGCTTCTCAGGTATTTTTCAAAAAGCTCCTCTCATAAAGTCACAGTCATTGCTGGGTAATGACCAAGCCTCAGAAGATTCTAACAGGGCTGTACTCGCAGTAACATTTGACTATTTGCTGTGTTAGGTGATTTTAGCCATGTCACACATTCATAGTATTCAATGCTTAGGATGGAAATTTGGGTTCCAAATCGACCCTTAAGACTTAGTTTATTTGAGTGCTTGAATAATCGTGCACATGCATGCAGTGAGTGCTTACTTTGCTTGTTGAGTGACTAGTTGGCATAAAACACTGTCCTGTCCGAATGGTTTCTAGATAACTGCCTGCACTACAGAGTAGTTAACAGCTTTGAACACAGCTCCTGAAATAGCCAGCATAATCACATGCACCACACAAAAGGAAGCCTTCTCTTTCACCAAATAGATGAGACAAAGACATCCTTAATCTATCAGACTAAGAGGAGAAATAAGAACAAGAAATCCTTGTGTTTCATCTATCCTGGTTTTTCCTTGCATCTTTATCCACATCATTTGACCTTGATGCATTAATTTTCCCTCTCTAATATATTCCCTCTATTACTAGTCTATTCATCAGGCACAATTTATGGCTTCAGCTGCTCCCATAAAAAAGTTTTAACTACTTAATCTTCTTTTATGAGAGAAAAGGGAAAAAATACAATGTGGGATGACTGACCAGCTGACAAAAATGTATGTGGCATGCAGTGCCTAGCAGCTCCTGTCCTACAATAACCATTTCTGCTTCCAAATAGCAAATCCTTCCCAGGAGACAAGCACACATGAACCGAAGCTTGACTCCATTAAGCTGTCTTTCTAAATAAAAATAGTTTCTGTCTTTAGATGCCTGAAAAGAAATTTGGTAGTTTCTGCAAGCAGAAAATCTGTGATCTTTACGCAGAAATGATGGCAGCTAATATTGTGTAACATTATTTTTATATGGAACTTGGAATATTTGAGTGTTAGAGTCTAAAATATTTGTATATATGTATCATCTCTCAAGGAAGAAGAGAGTTGTCCATGGGTACACTCAAGCACTCCTGTACCAATATCATGGCTGGTTTAAAAGTTTTGATCGACCACTAAGAATATACATCAATGTCAGTCTTGAATCTTAAAGACCTCTTATTTATTGCCTATAACAAATGTCTCCACTATTCCTTCATAAGAAAGATCTGCACATCAATACACAGAACAGCTTCAAGGCACTGATGGAATGTGTTCATGTGCAGATATTTATAAAGGAAAACACTGTCTATAGTGATAAAAGTTCATACCAAAAACAGTCCCAGAAGCTCAACAAAGAGTACTTGGCCAAAATAACAAGAATCTGTAAAAGACCCTAAATTTAGAAAAATGTGACACCAGCAGTCAAATATGTTACCCAGCAAACCACAATGAAACACCACAGACTACACTAGCTTGAAGGCCATGCACTTCTGTTAGGCCTGCAGCATCTTCTCCAATGCCCTGGAATAGAAATATAGAAAATATTTCCATCATTAGTCTCAGTGTCCTCTCCAAATAACCTTTAGAGTGTTAGCTTTCAGTGAAGTAAGTCTTTCTCAGTGCTGCACTTGAGGTAGCATAAAAATCATGAAATCACGGTACCCTGTGCAAATGCACCATATACAATAAATACAATGGGTATCACCAGGACCTTCTCTCGTCATCCTGTTCTCAGCTCTCACTGCTTTGCTGAAAAGGAAGCCTGGTTGGTAAGAACAGTGGGAAAGAATTGCTCATATAGTCATCACTGGACAAAAGATACCAAGAATGTTTTGTTTTTCTGAGAACACTCTAGAGTTTTGGCTAGTGTTCTTGCGATTGTTTTTACTTTTTTTTTTAGATGAAAAAAATGGTGTTTTTAAAAGCCTTCATTCCAAGTGAGACACTGGTATGGTAAGAATTTGAGCTGTGCTTTCTGTAGTCTTTGTTTATGCTTTACTTAGAGAGTCATTTGGGTTCCAAGTTACAGGGAAGTATGAGTTGCCATGACACTTTGGTTCATATTATGCTTTGAGGATCGAGCTGTGATAATCTGGGGAGCTTGTATGTAATTTATGAGCTCCAGCTTTAATATGAACTCCACATTTAATAACCATCTACAGCTTTATGTCTTTCCTGCAATGTTACTGTATTGCTGCTCATACAAGTGACTGTGGGATGGACTGGAGTCTTTCCACTTATTAAAAGCAGTCAGCCAGAACCAGAGCGCAATTGTTCTTGCCTGGAAACAGAAATAATTTTAAAGTATAGGATCCTTATTGAGACTTCGCTTGTGGGTTTTGTTTTGTTTGGTTTTTTCCCCCTGTTTGATAATGTCTGAATCTTCCATCCCTTTCTAGAGGGGAAAGAATGGGAATGATCCTAGTCAGCACACTTTGTTGACAGGAAGAGCTTCAGAATGGGGAATACATTGAATCCACTGTGCTTAAGTTCCCAAGAGCAAGACTGAAGAGTACATCCTTGGGATAAGGCAGCTCCCTATTCCTGTGCTGCTCTGAGTTTTGTGATGTTTCCATGCATTGACAGAAACTGAACTGGGTTTGGAGTCCACTCTGGAAACCAAGCAACAAAAACAAGGAGCTACAAGTCCGGCAGTGATCCAGGACTCTTGTTGATCTCAATAAACTCCAAGAATAAAAACTGGACATATGATAAGCCTTTCTGTCCAGAGTCAAGAGATAACAAGGAAGAAGCAGATAGAGTGTTGGTCTCTTTGATTGCTTTAGATCACTTCACTTCTTATGTAGTCTAAAATAGTTACTTCAGATTTTTAGTATATACACTCACTTCTAGCCATCAGCTGTTGCTGAAGCAGTGAATTACAAATAGCACAGAAAATGGGAGTGTTTAGCATTTGGATGGGCTGTAGTGCTGACATTGGTCCCTGAATATCAGCAATTCATTGGTAAGGAGGGTGGCTCTAGAATCATCACCCAAAATATGCTTAACGCAGACATTCAAAGAAGTCAGATGAAGTTCAGTGAGGGAAACATAACAGCAGTCTGAGAAAGTAATTGGACAACAGTAGGTAAATATGTTTTTATCTTTGTGTTGATGTCTTTTTGAGCTTTCTTTCACTCATCTAAGTATTCAGTGACTCTTGAGTCACAACTAAGCTATTGCCAAATCATATTTCTTTAAGATATTTTCTAAAGCTCTAGCAGAAGCTCTTCAATTGCAGTTCGCTCTCATTGAATCCAGATTATTTGGGGCACTTTCACATGGTAAAAAGCCTCTATATTTTAAACTGGTTCATTGATGATTTAATTCATATTAGAACATAAGAAATTCAGGAGTGAAAAAAAAGAAAAAGCTAATCAGAAAAATTGTAAAAAGAAGGATAAACCAGATTGCCCTTTATCTTACTCCAATTTACTCTGTTAAAGTCAAAGAAATGCAGCAGTGTAATGAAATGATGAATCAGACCTACTGCCTTTCTCCGTTGCAAATTTAATGTTACGGAAAATGATATTAAAGTATAATATCCATACTTTAGGGCTTACCAGAAAATGACTCATGATAAACAGAGTGCGTTTTTAGAAATGGTATTAAAAAATAAATTTAACTTCTCTCTCAGGCTCATTCAATATTTCAGGGTATAATTTAAGTACACATCCTTCATTGTGCTCAATAATTCTTCCTTGGGAGTGGGAATTCAGAACTTTAATAGTAACTTCCACATTCACACATAAAGTTATGAACAAAACTTGAAGTTGAAGTGAACATTTCTGAATGCAGAAGGAAGGTAACATAAGGAAAGGCATGTTTCTCATTCCCCAATTGCCTTTGAGTTAGGCAATTTAAGTGACATGAAGGATAGTTTAGCCTTTAAAAACTGCATTTAAATGTCCATTTACCTCCATATTGAAAACATTTTTATTGACCTGAACCTGAGCAAGTTTTTTCAGATAATTTACCAAATAAAATAAAAAGTAAACATGAGACTTGCAAAGAATGTAACAGGAGGACTGACTGACTGTCAAACAGCAGCTTGCCTTGACCAAGCCCAGCAGCAATGAGGAGAAATCCATTTTTCTCAAAAAACCCTCTGAACTCTCCCAAAAACAAGACAAGAAAAGCCCTAAAAACCCTGAAAGCTGCACAGTTAAGTGTGCTTGAGGATGATGTGTTCTCTTTTATGGTGAGATACACTCTTTTATGAAAGTCAGTTAAATTAAGTGAGAAAAACTGCTTTCCCTACCCACCATATCAAGGATCTTGCTTTGTACTTGCAGCCCTGAGAATATGTATCTCCAAGACTTAGAGAGTTTCATGCTATTGTTAAGCCTCTATCATGATTTAAAAGGAAAAGACTTCAGTAAAAGTTTTAGGGATACCTGAGCAGAAAAAAAAAAAATGCACTGAAATCAATACGCCTTAAATTAATGCCAGACAAAAAGTAGTAACAATTTTCTTTCTACCATCACTAATAATAAAGTTTCAGAAATATTTAAGCTTTTTTTCCCTCTTCTTTTCTCTTAAAGGCTAAGTTTATTATTTGAAATGAAAAGCTCTTCAACACTGTATAATTACAGATCAATTGGTACATTCAGGTAAAGTGCTGGAGCAGTGGGAATGAAAATCAGTGTAAAAAGTTGCAGAGGTCACTTCATCACCCCACTTTCAAAAGCCACTGTCCCATGTAACGTGCTGAAGAAGCATCTGCAGCTAAAGAGAATGTCTCTTAAGGTCACATCCCACCCCAGGGCAGGAATGTGGGGAAACTCAACCCTGCCAGCACAGACCACTCTCAGGTATGAGCTGATAGAAGCATCACTGCAGGTTGGCTCTTCTGCTTGTCCTTCCCTCCTCACCACAACCCCAGGCCATCTAAGGAACAGTCTGAATGCTGCACTGGTATTGGAACTATTTCCCCACATGAACCACACAGATTTTATAAAATAAGCTCATAGCAAGGAATTTCCATGACAACATACTGCAGCAAGTAAAGTCATACTTGGAACCATTTCTCATGTTCGTTCTTAAAATATAAAAGTGCCTCTAGACTATACTGTTCTAACTACAATCATTAGTGGCCCAAGATGCATTGTTAGAAACGTGTGAATTGAACAGAGAGAGCTATCTCCAAGTGCAACAGCTTCAGTACTTTGCAGTTATTCTTAACTTTGATGTTTAAAGCATTATCCCTTTCACTGGAGATGCAGTGCTGGCTGCTCCAGCAAGCAATGCCACCTGCAGCTTAGCTCTCTGTTCTGTAGCACTGGCAGGTATCTGGCTGAACCAAGAGACCTCCTGCCTCTGCTTCGCTCAATCTCTGCACAATTCCTCTTTTCATTTCTCTAAGCATTCCACATGTCTCCTATAAAGAGAGAACACATCGCTCCTGGACTCAGGGGTGAGGTAATAAAGCATAACTCACCCCTGTACAGTAAAACTTGGTTTCCTTTAGCGTTTCTCTCTCCTGCCAATCCTGTGCTGGCTCAATGCCACAAAAGGAAAGGCGCAAGGAGCAAGCGTTGTCACAGATTGCATCCATTCTGTGGGGCAGGAACGTAACAGCAGCATTGCTACCACACACTCCCAGATGAAGACCTGTTTGGCTGGTATTAAACTGATGCCTAACTGGAAAAAGTCTGAAATAACATTTTTTCTATATTAAAAACTGAATTTCAGATTTTATGGAAAACCTCTGGCGTTGCTTAGTGCAAACTTCCCTTCCTCAGGGGTCATCATCTAACTTGAATTGCAGAGTGAATTTTGCATTACTATTAACTTGTACAATGCAGCTTTGGCAGCCCATGTTCCATGTCAGCACTGTAAGAGAATCACAGCGTACCCTGAGCTGGAAGGAATGCACAAGGACTACGAAGTCCGACTGCACAGGAGTCACCCCAAGAGCCACGCCACGTGCCTGAGAGCATTTCCCAAACACTTCTTGAGCTCTCTCAGGCTCCAGGCTGTGACCACTGCCCTGGGGAGTCTGTTCCAGCGACCACCCACCCTCTGGGCCTGTGACAGTGCAATCCATTCCTTCAGTAACATAAGAAATGCAACCAAAACAATTTGCTTTCACTTTGCTCCCTATTATAGGTTTACTACATCAGCAAATCTATCCATTCATACTTAAAAAGAAGCTGCTGTTTCTTAGTTTCTGCTATTGAAATAATCTGAAACCAGTCCTTAATGCAAAACCTGCCACAAACACTTGAAAGAATTTATGGTTTGGGTTTTTCTAAAGGCTTTTAATTGGTCGGAAAAAACTTTTCTAAGTGGTAAGAACTCCCCAGGTAATATAAAATGTCACACAGTACTCAGGTACTGAAATAACACAGCTAAGAGACTTACTTGGTTGCAGATATTAACCAGAACACATATAATTGTGAATTCTGACTAAATTGTTGGATTAGTATATGAAAAGTAGACTGTGAGTTTAAGTGCCTTTTACATTTCCTGTAAGAAATAGGCCTTTTTAGTTACTTAATTCATACACTGATCAAACAATTATTTTTCGGTAAAAAAATCACAGCAGCATTAACCAAAAGTATTTAGTTAATAATAAAAGAGAAGACAAAAGCCACTGGAATAACATAGTTGAAGAGTTCTGTGGAGATTCTAATACAATTTTAAAAGAAGTCAAATGTTAGATTTTTTTTTTTAAAAAAACACCTTTCTTGATTTCAGTCAATATTAATCTCTAACTGATGAAATAAAAGCTACTGCTGTTTCCCTCTGACATGAATGGACACAAAAATGTTCAGAAGGAATCCTTTATAGACATCACATGTGGCCACATCAGAAACCTTAAGAAGTTAAACTACATCAGAGTAAGAACATGAATAGTGGCCTCAAATAGAGGCATTGATCTGTTGAAACTGACTGTATCAAAAGCAAATCATGCCAAAATTATTTCCTTTTTGAAACGTATGATCAATTAATAAAATGAGAATATTCTCTGAAAAATTAGTTGGAAATCCTTTTTAGTTACATTATTTTAAATTTTTCAATTATCTAAACATTAGAATTTTGCTATAGGAATATCCTGAGGTCTGTTAGAACACAGCAAGTCTTTATTCTCGATAGTAACAACAGCATATATTAACAGAAATTAAGATATAGGCAAGATTTGTGTTGTCTGCAGTGAGTGTTGATTGGAAGATCCTCAGTGAGAGACATGGTATATAACCTCAGCTTTTCAAAGTTCTGGAAACTGAAAGATTTCTTTAGTCGAGCTTATTCCCTATTCAGCCTCTGAAAATGCATCCTAAGAGTTTTACTAACATTCACTAACAGACTTGGTCAAGGAGTTGTGAAATCCCATTTCACAGCACAGTCAGGTCTTTCTGAACTGCTGCACCAAAAAGCCACACTTCAAAATGTTACGGGCTCCTCTGAGATCCGTCCACAGAGACTGCAGCAGAAAGCAAAGTACAAGAGCACTGCCAGGCTGTGCAAAGATGGATGTCTCCATTTCAAGGGACCTTCAGAGGAATGAAATTATACAAATGCACTTTGCTGTTATAACTGTGCATAAACGAGGTATTAAGTTGATATATATATAATATTATATATAATATAATATTTTGGAGGTATGAAACAGAGCAGGACTGAATTTCATCCATTTTTACTCAGCATTACTCTGATTCAGGCTATAGAGGTTAGGTAACACTTCATCAGCAGGAATGAATACTGGAGTATTTTTTCCTGTTACTTAAAAAACATCCAAAAGTTATCCTTAATGTCTTAGCTCCTAATTTTTGATTTTATCTCATTCCACATAAAACTCTGAACCTCACTTTCCATTTATGCCAGGACCTCCTTCTAATTAAAGAAGGGCCTGATGCTCCTAGCACAGTACTCAGGATTCATCCTGCAATGTCCTCCCACTTGTTCTATGCCTGTCATTCTTACAACATCATAAACTATTCAGTATTTTAATTGCTTTTCCTCCATGCTACCTCTTGATAAAATCAAGAAGAACCACTAAAAGTTGAACTTGACAATCCTTGTGGGTCCCTTCCAACTCAAACTATTCTGTGATGTCCATGCAACTTCCTTTTAATTTTAGAAAGATATCAGAGAAAGTCAGGCAAAGCTGGATGACTCCAAAGATTCTGAAGGAATTTGAGCATGATTTTTTTCTGCCCTTATTCTGAGGTTGCCAATTTTATCTGTCCATTTGTTGGGCAGCCTCTCCAGCAGCTCATGCTGTTGGTGCACAGACTGTTCTCTCCAGCAATCAAGTCCTTCTGGAACTTTTAGGTTCTTCAGAGACAGCTCCTCTCCCATTCTCTTAACACCAACACACCTCACACTTTTAGAAAGTCATCATTACACTCTGTAGGTTCTTCCTTACACAGGCACAAAAAGGAGGACAATAATATTAGACAGTTTTTAACAAGGCATTTCAGCTTTTCAGAGTGGAAAGTAATTTATGGAAAACAGTTTTCACCTCTTTTGCTGCTCCATGTGCAGAAGAGGAATATATACTGAGGCTCTGCAGAAATGTGTGAATCCTTTTGCTGAATCATAACCCTCGACAACACCCACACAAACAACAACAACAAGAAGATTAATATTATCAAATTATGAGTTACTCAGGATTAGAGCTTTCACCCAGCAGCTTCCACCAGACACACCTACAAAGAGACAGAGGAAATATCCTCAATGCTGTGATTTGGAATTCCATAGTCCCACTATTTATTAGTATCTTTAGACCCACAATAAAATGGTCCAGCCCAGATGGGCCAGAGGACACCTGATTAGATATCTAGAGCAAACACATGGGGGACTGTGAGGCTGAATAGTTTTTAACAACAAACACCTTTACAGTAACCTTAGACTTTGTGTTTTCTTGAGGATAATGATTCAGTCCAAACCAGTTTTCTTTTCTGGTACACAAGTCTATTGAATGGAATACAGAATATTCTTCAGTGAAGCAACTGGTTTCCGTGGATACAGCTAAGATTACACTTGAGCATATTTTTTTTCTTTCAATTCAAAGCCTAGAGGAGCTCAATTTGCCTTATTAAGAAGAAAAAAATCTTTAGTAGTCTGTTCAAAATGCAGACAAAAGAACGCAAATGTAGCATTCTAAAGCTAGAAGTCTTATGAAGACTGCTTGCCCTTTCAGCTAGAGATCATTAAAAAAAGGTTGCAGACTTACAATAATAACTGTAATAGAAACATATCATTTGAACATTGGGGGGATATGTGCAATCCTGATAATTATTTTGAAAGAGTAATATGCATTTAAATGTTTTCCTTTGGATATTTAATATATTTTTATTAATATCTTGCCAAAATTCAGAATAATATGCTATATTGTGGTTGTACTTTTCTTGAAACAAATAGACTGTAACATACCAGAGTAGAAAATCTGTAATTGTGAGATTTTAATGTAATGCAGGATTTAAAAACAAAAAAGTAGCTTTCTTTAAACAATTTGGTGACCCAATCAGAAGTTTTGTCATCACTGTTCAGTTCATAGACTGACACATATTTCTACATTTCATTATCACTGTAGATTAGAAAGATTTCTTCAGCTACAAATATAATTATGATGTTTAAATGACTCATTTACTACAGCTCCAACTACTAAGATGCCTCCTTCATTAAGTGGCTTACAACAACCTCTGTTATAAGAAAAATTGTTCAGTTGTAGGACATGGCCCTAGAAAGCTACTCATGTATTCTGGTGATATCTTAGATAATTTCCTGTAGATTCTGGAATCCAAAAGCCACAATCCAGAATTTGACATAGGTCACAACAACAATCTTTTGGTTTTAGCTCCCAAGGAGTCAATGGAAGACTAGAGTTAACCACAATGTTAAGAAATTCATATTCAAAAGATATAATTCAAGCATTGAAGATAAAAACTTAAGGTTTCTCATAAGTTTACATGCTCTTAATACAGCTTTTATTGTGTTCAATGGTATTGATTTGCATTAAAGGGTCACTATATTGCTATTACCTCCCTTGCCTGTGTAAAGAACAAACATTGTATTTCTGCCCAACTTATATTTGTTCAACAAGTCTGCAGTGTTGAAATATTTTCATGATTTTATCAGTTTCCTGAGTTTGCTGCTTTCTCCGTGGCTGAATCACTACTAAGACACTCCCAAACTTCTATCCAATTTATCATATCTGGTCCAGCTCCTATGACACAATTCCTTCTTGCCTCTTTCCACTGTATTGTTTGCTGATTAATAAAGGAGAGAGTTCTGTAAGACTACCCAGCTGCCGAAAGGCTGTCACATTTCTTGCTCCACGTTTCTTGTTCCAGACAATGTCATGATAAAATTCAGTAGTGATCAAACTTCTGTTCTTTCATTAAGGCTCCCTTATCTATATAAACATTTCATGTTCTATCTTTCACAGTGCCTAAAGGTTTAGAATAGTTTTATGCATTTTTTGCCACTTTTATCTCTAATCTTGATCCCAGTTAGTTCTTTATAGTTGCCAGAGGCTTTCTTTTTTGTTGTTTTGTTTTGCTTTTCTTTGTTTTTAACTTCAAGCACAACTTTCTGTAACACTTCCTGCACTGAATACTGACAAGCTGAAAGGGAGGAATACAGGAAACACAAGGCAAGACTGCATTAATCTGCAGAACCTATTGCACATAAATAAGATGTTGCTTAATTCACATTCTGCCAGGGTGAGGCCAAACTATGAATTCCAATCTATAAATAAAATTCAAAAAAAAGTAAGGAACATCTGCTTGCAGCGCTTAATAGATATTTTGTTCATACATGTTCAAACTACATTTAAACAAAAATTATCTTCCATATACACATTTTGGTGACTATTTTGCAGAAACAACTTATATTTTAAGGAAAATTTTGTTTGTTTCAATGGACTGTGTAACTGTAGTTTTACTTGCCTACCCTAGGAATATATACGCATATATATCATTACTATACCTCTCTTTCTGGGAGAAAACACAGTCAAGAAACATATGCTCTCTAAAATTGAGGATCAAAATTGTAACATTGTGTAGAACTCTGTATTTTTTTTTTTACCTGAGAGTAATTAAAAAAACCTTTTGCTTTCAAATTAGACTTACTACAATTCAAATAGTGCTTCACTTATCATTCCCTTACTTGTAATTGCTCATTCTATACTCATAGAGCTGAGAAATATTTATTTCATTGCTGCGGGTAAATGTGAAATATATACCTAGATTATTAACTTACTAGTTTTGATTCAATCTACATAAATTTTTACATTTGTAACTTATTAATCCTAATGCAAATGAAATTCATCAAAGCTTATAAATTATGCTGAATTAAGTTTAATACAGCAGTAGAACTGCACAAATCTTAGTATTATCATTTCATTGATAATTACAGTACATAGCATATATGATAGATCCTGTATATGTCACATTGTGATATGTGATATAAAGCAATTTATATATTTCAAAATTGCAAAACATTTAACACGATTTTTTTTAATCAATATATTTGAAATTACTTCAAAATTTACTTCATGGTATTAATTATAAAATTGCACCTATCTAATTGTCTCTTCAAAGTAAAAGAAGAATATTTTTATTTGACAGGATTTAAACGCTTCTTGCTAGAAAGAGAGTTCATCCAAATGCCCGTGTTCCACCAAAAGTTGTGACCTCTCCCAAACTGGCTTTTGTCACCAATAGCACTGCCATTAAAAATGTTGCAACTACTTCAGAATATGAAGGTTTTGGTGAAAATTATTGTGATTCAGAAAAGGAAGGGAATCTACTTTAATCTAAATGTTATGCTACAGAATGTTAAAAAGAATTATTTTCTTTTTCTCAATGGAACATAATAATGATATACCCTGTTGAAATACCCTATTAAACTCACACAAATATTTGAGGACTTTGTGGTGTTTTTTATCTCAGATCTAAAGCTTTCTTCATCACTGTGATATTACATTCAGCCTGCAATGAAGTCCTGTCTTCTGAAAATAACAAGTTTTCTATTTTCTTTCACCCAACAACTCCAATTTTCTGGAAATTGTTAACAAATCTGAAGCCACTGGAAGAATTAAAGCAGCCCATTTCGTACTTTTGCCCTGACCTCACCCAACTGAAATGACTCTCTGTGCCCATTGCAAAACAGGTATTGCCCATCTTTAAATTATGAACATTTTCTGTGTTGGTTCAGCTCTGTTTAAACCCCAGAGAGCCTCAGTTTATTTGCAGCCCCTCACGCAGTCAGAGACACCGGAGTGTCCGCCCCAGGCACCGAGCGGATAATCCAGGAATTGTCTGGTGGGGTTTCTCAGCAGAGCATTAATCTGAATGGTTCCCCATCCTCCCTACACCACTTGTCATGAAATTTGGAGGAACTTAATTATCTTTGAGACTTCTGTCCCTTTGTCAAATGTGGTTGAAATTGGCCAAGAGATTCAACATTTACCGAAGGGAGAGAGGGAGAGCAGGCAGAGAATTCTATCACACAAATACCTTTTCCTTAGGACACAAGGCTGCAATAAATGTGCAACAAATGCTTTGAAGGAAACTGGCTCATGAATGTACCAATTAAAACACAGACAAGTGATTTCTTTTGCATGTATTATCATAAATACTCTGTTTTACCCTTTGCAGAATCTCATTTAAAAGCATTCATTTTAAAAGAACAATTTCAGTCTGAGTTTTGTTTTTGTGGAGCACTGAGGGGGAAATGTTGTCTTATCTTCAAATGTTATTAACTGGAAATAAGTGTAACCCATGCTTTGAGGTCCTTCTTGCAATTTAGATAGACAATTAGATATATGTCACCAGAAAGAAAGAGGAAACTTTGTAGTAGAGATTTTTCTCCTGGTGCCCCAGGTGACTACAGCAGCCTCCCTTCTGTGTTCAAATGATTAAAAACTACAATATCCTTCAAGCCATTTTTAAAAAGCCATTTGTAATTGCACTATCAAGCAATATAACTTTTTCAAAATTAGCTTATGAGATTTACATAGGATTGGCCTTTGAACAGGAAGGTAAATTGTATCCTTATTTGCAATAGTTCTGCTATTTTTACAAGGCTGGAAACTTGCAGTAGAGGCAACCAAATTCTTCCTGCACATAACTGGATACACAAAGAAGAATTCCAACCTTGGAACTGCAGTAACTTCCATTACAGGCACACATCACTTTCACTGATAAAAATACACGTGCCTGCTCTGTCACAAATCTATCCTTCAGGACAGCACTGAAAATGAATTGCTTTGTGGTGTGAAGTTATGTTTTAAAAAAGCCCTTCTGGTTAGATATTTGAAAGGAACAAAAGAATATTATCTCTCTACTCGTATCCAGATGTTGTAAGCAACTACTCTCAAAGTTTTTACAGATGGAAGGAGCTTTAATGATTCAGTCACAAGGGACCCATGAGAAAGCCACTGATCTTTTTGTGGTAGTCTGCCTGTTGTAAACAGGAACACACTTTGAATAAATACTTCCCCTACCTTCCCTTTCCTGGACNTCCATTTAGTGTAATTTCGTACTCTACATCTGACTAAAGTTATTTGACTACAAAGAAGTATAACTTCTTGGTTTGACGTAAAAGCTTATAAACTATGTTTGACCAAAGATTTTTAAACTATATAATCTAGCTTGTTTACACAAACACTGCACTTAAATATCTGAAAAGTCATTTTTTAACCCTTCTTAAAAAAAAGAACAAAAACAAGATATGACTGACTGCTGGAAGACAAAAAGAGTCACTAATGACAGTGTTCAAAATGTGTTCAGAATACAAACATATGGAAAGTTATAAAATAAACCAGAGCTTACTCGCTTAACATAACTGAAAAGCCTGTCTAAATGTCAGAGGAACTGTGGCAGATGTCAAACCAACCCTCTGATTAACTTCAAAAAGCTTCACAGGAGGATCCTTGATTTTCTTTTTTTTTTTGTTTGACCTTTGAAATCATTTGTCCTCCTTATTTTCCCTATTCCTCAATTTCTCTTCATCTTTCTTTTTTGAAGGAAACAATGAAAGAGAAAATACCTTCCCTGTGGACAGCAGGCGAAGCCCTGAAGTTCCCTGCATTTCACTTGACTCAAACTCTGGCAGAGCATTATAGACTTGGTCAAGAGGGAAATGTTGCAGAAGACTATCAAGCTTGCCCATGTAGCACATTAAAAGACTCTCTCCTCTTGACTCTGCTAATCCTTCCAGCCGTTGTTGTGTTTGGGCGTAATTTTCACACCATGACAGACTTTAAGCTGCAATGTTAATATGAATTTGAGAAATCAATACAACTTTTAATATCAAAATAATTTTTTCCACAAAACATCAAAGAATTTCTGTCAGAAATTGAGGCAACTGCCATTTTCCTACCAGATTGCAAGCAAATGTGACTGGCAGTGCTTTGATTTTAAATTGTGTCATCCTACCCTTCAGATAACTGGGAGAACTATTCTCTCACCTAACAGCAGTGCACCAGTATGTGAAGTTAACTGGAATTGGATTATCCAGTTTAGTTATTATTTTTTTCCAAGTGCTTTACTCTGTTTGCAGAAAAATAAGAAAAAAAATTACCATGGAACTAATATTTTTCATTAATTTACTTCAATATTCTTATACCATGATATATGTAAATTGCAGCTTCTTTTTTTTTTCTTTACGACTTAAAAAATAATAATAAACTCAAAGGGTAAATAGTTCATAATGGTATATTTTATGTATTTTGAAAGCAAGAAAATAAATACTCAGAACACTGGTCAGCTGATAAAATAGGGAAAAAATTCCCAGTATCAGTAGTAAATCTTCAAAACTAAAACCATGAATTTTCAAAAT
This sequence comes from Sclerurus mexicanus, assembly GCA_013396755.1. Classification (NCBI taxonomy): domain Eukaryota; kingdom Metazoa; phylum Chordata; class Aves; order Passeriformes; family Furnariidae; genus Sclerurus; species Sclerurus mexicanus. The sequence continues at coordinate 1,373,891 of VWZF01000574.1, read as the reverse complement.
GGATCCGCATACCCATAAGGCCAGTAAATACGGACAGTTTTTATCAGATATTTTCTATCTGCAATCCTTCTTTTGTGCCGTTCTTCAGAGCCTCAGCAGACTCACCCATTAAAACCAAAAATCAGAAAACATGATGTTTCATAATCCTGGCACATTAACTTATGCTTCCGCTTTACTGATATAATTCCTTTTGTTTTCAGCAAAAGTAAATGCTGGCAAAATTAAATGTCTCAGGGGAAGACAGACAGGTTGAAACATATATCCTCAATTTAATGGAGGTGTAAATGCTTTCATGCTAGGTGGTGGAAGGTCAACTCCTTTAGCATTTCCCTACACATAATAGAAATAAATAGCAGTCTAGTTAAATCTAGCTAGTCTGAGTTCCTAAAAACTCTTGTATCTAATTTAGAATCTTTTATTGCCCAATACTGAAATTTTATGAACTACAAAAGCATTACCTTTAATCATTGTGCCAGATACACTTTAGAGGTGTTCCTTGTGAGATCATAAATCTGGAAATCTTTGTTCTTACTCAACATTTTTTCTAGTGTGACTTCTTACAGCTAAGAACATGTAATTTAATTTTAAAGAGAGACATCAGTGATTACAGAACCATCAAACTGCATATATAATTATATTAGAAAGCAAACTTTGATGGAATTTATTATGAAGGTATTTATAAATCTTATACTTCTAACACAGTTACCAGTAATTTTGCACTAATGGGCTAAAACTATCTTAAAAACCCCTCAACTAACCAAACTTACAAAGATAAATATGGTGAATATTAACCAGCATAATTTTAATTTAGTTCTTTCTAAATGGCAGTCATAATGTATTTAAAATAGAATATTTTAGACTCCTTCTCTACTGCTCCCACTGGCTACAGTTCCAGAGTAATTCGGAACAGCCCCGTTCAGCCTTCAAGTCCCACAAAACTTCGGAGTACAAGAAAATCCCACTGCACAGGAACAGGTGTGTCTTCAAAAAGACCAGAAATGGATGAATATCTTCAACTATTCATAATAGTAGAAAAACAAAAACAGTTGGACAAAATACAAATACTTTCTAATTCTTAGAATTCAACTTTCACACAGAGCTTAAAAATACCATGGGAAAAACTTGTAAGCTACTCCAGTCATCACTTAGCAAATTGTTGTTACAATTATTAATAATTAATATAATTATTAACTGTGGGAGGTATATATTCTATAAACTGGGTAACTTTAAAAGTAAAAAAAAAAAGAAAAAAGCTAAAAATCCTACTGAAGGAATGCATAGCAATTTACAGTTAGTTTACCAGGGGATATATATATATATATATTTTTTTTTAATTGAAGAGAATTGTTAAAATGAAAAACAAGGCTAATTTTGTCAGAAACTCTTACCTAACCACTAGGTATTGTATTGTCTGTGTCTGTGACAATTTTAGAAGAGTATATGGTTTCAAAGATAAAAAGAAAATATAAATAGAAGGTATGGGTATCTTGTACTAATTCAAGCATTCTTCAAACTCTGTTTATCTGTCACAGGCAATATTAAGACTATTTTTCTAAACCATCTCTGCTTAAAAGCTCCAGATTTATTTCTTCTATTTTTTTTACCTGCACCAATTTCAAGATAAAATATCTCTTATGAAGTAGTTCTTTGTAGTTGCTGATGACAGAGACGTGGTGTGAGACACCGCTAGTAAAGCAAATTCCTGTATTTTCCATTCCCACACTCAACATGAAGTGTAAAGACCATGTTTTTTTTTCCTTTTGTCTGACTGTCAAAATCATACCCACCTCTGTAAAATACAGATAGAGAGAAGCTGTTCAAGAAAGAGCAGGGATAGTGTGGAGAAGTTGTGTTGTCCTGTGCAGAAGAGCAGCTGGAACACAGACAGCCCATCCTGGGGGGAGCTGATGGGCCAGGGGAGAGCTTGTGGGAGAAGATAAGGGATCAGCACAGGTGATGCTCTGCTGGACATCAAAAGGATGGTGTAGATGAAAGCTGAGGAGCTCTACCTTTGTGCCTAGAAGGGGTATGGAGCAAATCCTTCTGGAAGCCTTTCCAAAGCCAGGTTCTGCCTGACAACTTGATTACTTGCCATGAGAAGATGACAGGCTCTGCAGGCAAGGGGACATCACCTGGTGTCAATCTAATTTAGAGTTTTAGCAAGGCTTTTGACACTGATACTCACTGTATTTTTAGAGCCATATTGGTAAGATCCAAAGTGGGTAAGTGAATCATAAGTTGGATGGAAAATTGGATCAACTCCTGGGTTGAGACTGGGAGTTCAATTCCAGCTGGTGGGCAGTGATGAGTGTCACTCCTCAGGGTCAGCAGAGGTAAATGTGGTAATGACCTGAAACAGGAGACAGAGCACACTAAGAAAGTCTGCAGAGCACCAAAAGAGGCAGAGCAGCTGATGTTCTGGAAGTCTGAGCTGCTGTCAGAGCAATCCTGATAGCAATATGAACCAGAAAATAGCCTGAGAGTAACAGAGCTAACGGCAAAACTACCAAATAAGACCAAAAAAATTGCCAAAATTTAAAAATTACGTGTCCTTTTGCTAACCAGTCTAATGCATAAATTGCTTCAACAAGTTGAACTACTTGTGCGTGATAGTTGCGTTTTCCTGTTTGCTCATATGTAGTAGACCTTCCATGAAAAACTATGTATGTTTTTTGAAATATACTAATTATTCAATGGTGTTGAACACAAAACAGTATTATGGGAAAAATAGGGCATGAACCATAAAAATAACCTTTGAAATGTCAAATTGCATATTTAGACAGTAAGGAGCATATCAGACAGAATAGAATTGCAAACTGGTATAGATATTATAACTGCAGAAACATGTTTACAACTAGTAATCAAAACATGGCAGAGTTGAGGTTATGAGTAAGGTGGAAATTAAAAATACATTGCAGGTTAGCTGTTTGTGTGATTGGCTATACGTGGATATAAATATTCATTGTGGAACAGAGTTCTCATCAAAAACTTGTGCTCCAGCGATATATAGCCAAATATTTAACATGTGAACTTCAGAAACCCATGCCTTCTTAAATTGTGAGTCAAAAAAAAAGAGACAAAATACTGTTTAGACAATAAATCAAGGAATGGCACTTTAGCCTTACTATGGAGGATGTCAGAATTGCAAAAAAAGAAACAAAGAAGAAAGGACAGAATTTTCCTTAGAAGACTTGCACTATTTTATAAAAGAAAGTGGAAATGATCACTGTGCATAGCATTAAGAGGTCCATCTGGGAAAAGCAATCCCATTTAGCAAAAGCAGAGAGGCTGAAGAAAAAAGGAAGAAGAGATTGGGTGTGAAATCCAACCCTCTTTGAAGTCAATGGGAATTTTGCCATTGATTTCACTGGGTCAGGATTTCACGCAAGGTGGATGCAGACTGTGCTCTGTGATACCCATATTGAATTGAGGTTTCTGATTTCAAAAGCTTTATTAAAGTCACCCCTGCATAAAACTAATGTAGCAGAGTACAGAATAAACTCCATTATTTTTTAACGAGGGAAAATGAAGAGATTACAGCTAAAACCTTGCTTTAATATAATTAAAGATGGACTGAAGGAAGGTGTGCACATTTCAGCATTTGCCTCCTGCATCTATTTTGTACTTTCTCTTTTTGTTTTCCTCACTGAACACTCTTATGCTTCCCTGCTCCACTCTCTATGCTCCTTCACTGCTTAAATGCAAATTTCAGGGGGAGAATAAGCACTGCAATAAAAACACACTCCCATTTTTGTACAGTCTACCCCCTTAAGCTGCACTGGGTTAAGCTCTGGGTAAAGTTTGTTGCACACAGTGTTAAATATATTTTTTATATACATTTTTCAGTAAGAAAAAACCAGTCTGAGATACTTATTTTGTTATTAGTAAAACAAAATCAGATTTAAAAGTAGCATATGAAAATGTTGACTTTGAGGAAATGACAGTTGATGCAAACAAATATTAGACTGCTATTTTCTACTATTGTGAAAAAGCAATAATAAATATAAGTTATTAACAATATCATATATAATACTCTTTACAAAGGGGAGAAACAGATCCCAAGTAGGATCTTTTTTCATGATGTGCATTCAAAAATTACAATAAGCCTTGTGCTTTTAGATAGGTTATCTTTACTCATGGGAAGATACATTTTCCCTTTCCAAAACTGCACGCATCATAACAGCCAACAACTTTCACAAAAACCATGTCCAATTAAAACTGAGAAAAAAAGAAAGAAAAATAAAAGTTTCTGTGCTATATAAAAGTTTGCCTTCTTCTAATTAAAATTACTTCTGGAGCCTAATGTTAAAAGTGTATGCTCATTCCACACACGTATTTAATGGAGTGAGTGGTGCTATTTAATCAGATGCTGGAGATTTAAGTTGGAAATATGAATATCAGGCTGGGAAAGTACTCAAATATTCTTTACCTGCTTCTTTCCTACGGTTTGTTAAATGTATTTTTAATGCAAATATATCAGTGTGCTTTCATCTCTCTGCTGCCCTTCATGAAGGCAATCCCACAAGGGTGCAATGCTGGCCTCTCCTGTTTCTTCCCTGCTGTGCCAAGAGAACAATTAAGTTGCAGCTATCATAATATGAATGATGCTTACCTAAAGCTGGCAGATATGTGTCTAAGATGGTTTTAATTTAAAAATATTTTTGTTTTCCACATGAAACAGTTCAAAAAACTACTGTACATATAGGTGAAAAAAATAAAAATTGAATATTTATGGGGCTCTATAGAAATATTGCTGCTAAACCATGCCTTATGTGTAGAGGAAGACTGGATTCCTGAATTTAAAAAAGACATCCTTTTGCTTTTAGTGTTAACAGTGTCAAACATCTATTAAGTGTTAACTTATAACTCTAAGGATCAGATCCAGCACCACTTTCTGTCACATAAATATTGTCTTCTAAAAATTGAAATGGTAAAAGGGAAAGTAGCTATTGAACTTTGACTGGAAGGTGATCAAAATGGACCTTAATTTTTACTCTCTGAGTGTATCTAACTAAAAGGTACTGTTATTCACTACTGAAATATAAAGATGAATAGCAGTTAGAAAATAAAACACAGAAAAAATTCCTCGACTAGGTTTCCAAGCTATTGCAATCCCTCTCTGTCAAACCAGGCCTTCTCTGTTTTCCCTAAGCTGAGACTTAAAGCAAGCTCTTCGCAAAGGAAAATAACTTACCAGTAGCAAACCAACCAGGTCACACTTACTGCTGTCTGCTTCACATTGTACAAAAATCCATCCAGAAAAGAATTAAAAATAATTCTTCCAGGAACAGGTGTTTCAAAATGAATTTAAACTCCAAATTCTTACCTGGTTACATAACTGTGTAGCTACAATTATCTTTGTATCTCTCTATATACCTGAGATCCCTGAAGACTCATTCGACGTTACCATTTAAAATCCAGATCCTGAGAGATGCTAATTTGCCGGGACTTTGGAAGATTACATCTCATTGAAAATAAGGGGAAATCTGGCTAGTTTTGAATTTAGGGAATTGGAAAATTTGACCTTTTTTTATTTTTTTTTTCTATATATAAAATTTCCCTTGTTTTAGTTGAATCTCTAAGATCTTGCCTTCCTGAATAAGAAATACATCTCTTTGAACACTTCACATTTTTTCTACTAGATGAGAATTTCTCTGTATAAAATTTAGTCCATTTATTTCCCTGATAAAAACTGAATGTCCCAAAGTTTATCTTTTTTCCTTTTTAAAGCTGTTTTCTTTAAGTGTCCTTGTGAAATAGATGGTACTCTTTAAACATTCCCAGAGGCATTTGTCACTCATTCAGCCTTTGACCATGTTCAGTTTAATGCTGCACATCATAATATTCAACCCTTTCCCAAAAATTGTAAAACAAGCTCCTAAGGCAAGTCACTTTCTGCTAAAGGTTACACTGAACTGTATAGATTCATAGAGTTTTCAGAGAGCTTTTAAGACCAGAAACATGTATAATAGGTCACTGTCTTCAAGTCACTAAAGACATTTAGAAACTAAAAGTTATTTTGCCCAGATCTATCAATTTAGGGTTCAGAATGTTATTAAAAAATAAATGAGAAAATGATTTTGAAATGTTTGCTTGCATGAATTCAATGGAAAAATAACGTCCTGTCCTGTGCTTTGAGTTTTCTCTCAAAACCAACTTTTCAGCTTTTGTCCAGTGAGAGAACACTGTTTTTTTGAAGAATAATTGAACACATGTAATAGAAAAACTGGGAATTCTTTATCAGTACTGAGATCTACAGTCAACCCTGATGGTCACTCTTGCTGTGTTCTAATCACAGGAGTCACAGTTCACAGGCAGCTTCTTGTGATTCTTCTTTTATGTTTTAGTTCTCTGTCTCCACTCTGGGGTCTAGGGCTTTTTCTGAAGGCTGAAAATAGTCCTGGGGTGGAGAAGAAGGGATGGGAAGAGCAAGGAATGGTGGTGCTGTGTTCAGGACCTCTGATGAGCAGTTTATCTCCTACTGTCTCAAGGGAATGGGCCTCCACAAAAGTCTCCAAGCACACTCTTACTTTCACCAGAGCTTCAGGAATCAAGCTAAGTTGTTGCTGAGAAATCAAGCCAAAATTTGTGGGCATTTTGTGTTTCAGAATTACTTTAAGCATCAGCTTAAATACACAATAAAGTTTATTTATTGACCGAACAACTGTAATTTACAAATGCATTAATGAGGGCAACCACTGGGGGGAAAAAAATAAAAGCTGTTCAAGCTTCTGATAGTGTTGTCACATCAGCATTAAAGCAAAGAAGAAATTTAGGCTACAAACAAGAAACTGGTTTATAACTCCCAGAGGGCTGAGATGCTGAAGCAGCTTTCTTGTGGGGTAGGAGGAGAGGGAGAGGAGAGAAACATAACAAAAGGAAAGAATACATTCATTCTAAGACGTAGCTTGATAAATTTAAGAAAATAGCCTCATCAGAGGGAAGCTTTTCTAAGCCTGCATTGCCAATATGCTTAAAGGGATTATTGAAATAACTTCAGGCCTGCTGAGGTGTTGCTCAGTGAGGGTTTAAGAGGGCGAGCACTCTTCAGGAAAGGGAAGACTCTGCAAATGAGGTCAGGCTTGTCTATGTAGGAGTTAGCAAGAAAACTTTAGAGTTTGGTTGAAAATCAAACAACCCCCAGGTTGTACAACAAATTCAATGAAAAACACAGGAACGCTCTGTCTCCGCAGCAAAGGCTGTAAAGGTGCAGACTGAAAAGAAAAATGAGCATCATGAAGGTAATCCCTGTACCAATTCATCAGGTGCTTTGGTTGCTTGCTTTATTTTATATTTGGTACTACTCTAGCTGTAAGCATTAAGGCTTTCTACAAGCACTGCTCCTCTTAAACAGCAAGGTGTGAATGATGTAGCATTTGTGCTTTAACAACATTGCTGTGGTTTTAACCATTCCAAAGCCTGTTGTGCAGCATTCAGCTGCTGCTGCTGCAGTCTGCTCACGCCACCTCAAATATGTCAAATATTAAATTACTAGTGAAATTAATAAAAGTGATGTCTGCCATTGCAGTGAAAGACTAAGGCAAATTTAAAAAAAAAAACAAAAAAACCCAAAGACTGGTAGGTTAGTTAACACAAAAGAAATAAAAAATAAAGAAGACTGGTAGGTTGGTTAACACAAAAAATATGCAAGGGCAATAATGGAGAAAATAATGTAATCACAAAATATTCTTTACTAGGCAAAAAACCCATTAAGAGTTATCTCATTACAAAACACTGAAAGTCACAGTTAACTGTCACAAATCATTATTTGCCTTAATTTCCATGTAAAAGAGAAAACCCCTTAAAAATAAATACGTGCTTTCCTGTGCAGAGGAAGAGCAGGTTGTGGGTTCCATCTTACAAAGGATGTGAGTTCCATCTCACACAGTGGTTGCACCCAAACCAGGGTGTCTGTGCAGTGTTGTCCTCATCACCACCATCTCACACTGGGGATCAAAGCAGAGCCCCAACACCACGGGGTCCGACACCAGGCGGGCCTGGTGGGCTTGCAGGGATGGCTGTTTTAGGCAGCAGGTTGCCATAGCAACTCCCCAATTTGCATAGTGAATAGCTGCATGAGTTAATGGCACTCAATACAAGCATTCACTGCCAGCCCAAGATTTCGGCTTGTTAGCAAAGACAGAGAGAGCTCCCGTGCAGGAGTCGGGGCTGAAATGCTCTGGCACGGCCTCTCCAATGACTCAGCCCATCTTCCTTCCATGAGGGTCCTCTCTTTGCAGCTCTACCTGGTGCCTATTCCCTGACACAACACTCAGGTGCTGACTTGAAACCAGGATTGCACACATGGAATAGGACTTTTTTTTTCTTTTTTTTTTTTTTTAATGTGAACTTAACCTGAACAAAACTAGAATTAAAGAACAGTTGGGTTGGAAGGGTCCTTAAAGATCATCTGGTTCCAATCCCTCACTAGATCGCATTGGTTACAGCTCCATCCAACATGACCTTGGACACTCCCAGGGATGAGGCAGCCACAGCTTCTCTGGGCACCCTGTGCCAGGGCCTGCCCACCCTCACAGCCAAGAATTCCTTCCTAATATCTAATTAAACCTGTCCTCTGTCAGTTTGTCCCTGTCATTAGTCCCTCTCCAGCTCTCTTGGAGCCCCTTTACGCCCTAAAGTGAGTCTAAAGTCTCCCCAGAGCCTTCTCCAGGATGAACAACCCCAACTGAGTCTTCCTCTGATGCAAAACAAAACCCAACAATTTCTTGCAGGGCGTTTGAAGCTAAAATTAAGTTTCTTGTACAGGAGCCTTGTGTCTGCTTCTGTCCTAATTACTTAATTCAGCCTGACAGTGCAACTTCAGAGTCTTACTTCTAAAAGCATCTCAGACATTTAACTGAACTAAGGACAAGACACCAAAACTCAAGAGCTCCCCAAAAAATTTTACTAGCATTGTGACTAGTCTTAATCAAGCAATTACTAGTATTCATTAATTCCTCTTATGTCCTTTTGTAAACTTACATGCACCTACACACACTTCTAAAAGCAAATTTCAGCCTATGAAGAAACTACTGACACAGGGATAATCAGTTTTGCAAATACACAATAAAGAGTCAAAGATTAGATGGAAGTTCTTTAGAAAAAAAGTTTGGGCAATGTTTGAGCCTGGGCAAAGTGTGAGTCAATGCCACGACACTGGTGAAAGCAAATATCATACTGGGATCGACAAACAGGAGTTCATAGTTGCAAGATATATGACGTGATCCCTTATTTACACAGCAAGGGCAGAATTTCTGTTAAAATAGGAGTTTCAGACATTGTATTCCAAGGCATACATGGAAGAAAGCAATGAGAGGCATGAGAGGCCAAGAGAAATATGTACTAGAAAAAGCAGAGTTAGGTGCTATTTAGCTGGAAGGAAATACTGAGTTCTTTATGAGTTCTAGAGGTCCTTGCAAACAGTGTTTGTGGGTTTAAAATTTCATTCTAAAATGGTCCTGGATTATCCTCTCATTGTCTTGATTAAGAAAAGTATCTTTTTTTAGGATGGCATACTTAGTAGGAATAAATTTGAGAAATTCCATACTGCCAGTTTGAGTAAAAAAAAAGAATATGTATATATATATATATATATATATATATATATATGAAACAATACACATGATCCAGTTACACAAATGGGAAATGCTGCTGGTCACTCCCATCTTAGTCAGTGATTTTCATAACATATAATTATTTTAAGTTTTGTATTCAACTGATGCCTATTTGTCATAGGGGTTTTTTTGGTTTTGTTTGTTTGTTTTTTCCTGAGAGTGATTTCCTTGGGCTTTGGGGGTTTGGTTTGGTTTTGGTTTTGTGGTTTTGGTTGTTTGTTTTTTCATTAGAGCATTCTGAAAAGAAAAATATCTAAACAAAAATATTGAAGTTAATTTAAGAGTAATTTCTACCTGAAGAGTTTTAATCTCAGGGAAGACCAAAGCAGAATATTGCTGTTATCTCTACTTTCCAATTAAAAAAAACCCCAGCATGATTTGTTGAAATGACTTCTTGAAGTATAAGAAATAGAAACTAGGTCTCTGAGGAGTTAGCCAGGGGCTGTATTATAAATAGGACATAGGGGTTTTTCTAACTCCAGCTAAGCAACTTCTAAAACTGAATTAACTAATTTCCAAGTCTAAACATTTTAAAAACTTTTGAAAAAAAATAACAACTCTATATACAATGAAATTTAGACTTTCTTAAACCTATTGATTCCAATTCTTAAAAAGATTCTTTAGTGGGATTGCACATGAACATATAAAAGTTATTATTCAAAGAAAAAGGCATCTTTTCAAAGGAATATTGTTATGCACAAACTGTATTGTTATGCACAGATAACACATTAAGTTCTATCTTAGACCTCTAGAAAAAGAACCTGGTCTTCTCTTCTCAGCCTTCTTCTATAAATACTTTATGTATAGCTTGAAGGTGCGTGGGCAGGAGACTGTGCACTGTCTGCTCTCTTTAAAGTCTGATTCAATAATAACTGACTCAACCAAAGACCCTGCAGGATACTGAAAATATATGCAATATATAGTGGAAAGTGTGATACTTAATAAAATTGTGCTCTCTTTTCTGAAACAAATGTGCCAAAGCTTAGTGGGGAATAGATATGACAAAGCATTCTGTCTTTGAGAAGCTTTGGTATAAGAAGAAAAGGCTGAAATAGCTGTGGCTCATTACAAACTTAATAAGATTCAGATTGTTACATGTCTTCAAAAGAAAAAAAAAAGATTTCCAAATTGCACATTTTTTTTCCAGAATACAGGTACAATTCCTGGTATATCAATAGCCCAAAGGCACAACACATTGAATGACTTATTAAAGATTCATGGTACAAATTTATTTCCTAACAACACTGTAGGAATGTGTAGTTTTCCATTAGTGGAAGCAATGCTTCTCAAAAGTGTTTACAAGTCTCAAATTGCAAAATTTAATTTTCAAATCAAATGAAGCATAATGAGCTTCGTGAGCTCCTCATTCTTCACACCAGGCTTAGCTACAAACACAACACAGCAAAACAAATTAGAACAAGCAAACCAGGTGTAACAAAGAATTCTGATGTCGCGAATAAACACCTTTGTCTTGGCCAATGACAATTCAGGAGAGTCATCTAAAGAACAAAGCATGGTCTGACTAACATTCCATGTATTTTCACCTCTAAGAAGAGGAAAACAATGAAATTAAATGCTCTTTGTTGAATGTGGGTGAGCAAACAGACATCAGATTAAAATTTTTTATATGTATTTTATCTCATATAAAAGCAGCTCACTGTGAGATTTGTTCCCACATCTAAACTGTGTCTAAAATCTTTGCCAAGGGCTGTGATTCTATGACAAATACGCTGCTCTTGTATGACAGTGCTAGGGTGGCAAAAGGGAAATTGTAGGAAGAATTTAGCGTAACAAGAACAAGAAACACCCACCAAATTACAGGCAGATAAACTGAAAAATTACTAAATCTGACCTTCTGAGCCCAACTTTATAGGAAGTGAGAGTGATAATGTAGATCAATTAAACTTTGGGTCTGCTTCTGTGTGAGCATCACTGACTGGAAATTTTGAAACTTGATTATTTCCATTGATCCTGTCAAGGAGAATCAAAACAAAACACCACTACACTTTTCAATGAACTGCTGTGAAGGCCACTACTGTTAAACAAACAAACCTGACAAAGCAACCAAACTCCTGAATGGGGTGTAAAAAATGGGCGTAACTGAACATTTTCAGCTTTTCACATTTTCATATATTATTAACTTAGAAAAATGCTATATCACAAATTCTTAAATAAATTCTGAGTTAGTTTTCATTACTTTTTTCTCAATCGTGTCAACAGATATTTATTCAGGAGGAAAAAACTCACATCAACTTAACTCTAAATTACTCAGTCCTCTAGAGTAGTTATGTCTTGATGTCATTCTTGAAAAGACTGAAAGACATCTGACTCAAAAGTTGGCTTCTATCAGAAAATAAATTAGAATGTTTGTTTTTGGTAGAGAATATTCTAAATAACCAGGTAAGCCCAGCTAGAAATACAAAAGCAACTTTAAAAAAAGTGCCCAGAGAAATCCCCACTTCCAGATGAGTTTCAGTCTCTTGTTCGCCTTTCTGAACAGTGACAAAATCTTAATAATCCCCGCTGATCAAGGAAGGTTATTCAGAAGGTTGTCACGGCCTGGAAATCTGTTCCCTGCTCCGCTCAGCCTACAGATCCTCTGTGAGTGTCCAGCTTGCTGTTACGACCCTGTCTCTGTCCCTGTCCTGCCTGGCATGACCTCCCCAGACAACACTCGCTGTTTCCCCAGGAAAGACACCGTCTCCCCTCGCTGCAGGCACTGTCACCTTGCCTAATCACTGCTGTATAGAAGAAATAAGATACGAATTTAGAACAAAGAACTCAGCCGAATGTTGTCTGTCAGACAACTACTTGGCAGATTCACACATAAAAGAAAAGAATAGACGAGGTGTACGATTTACAGTGGAGCTGGGAATCCAATTGCACAAATAAACTCTAACTTTGTCAAAGTGTTATTAAAAAAACAAACAAACAAAAAAAACCCCAAGAGATAAATTTGCATAAAACTTCATAAATGTCAATAAGTGTCTTGCCTGTGACATACCAATGTATAATTGAAGAAAAAGCCCAGGAGAGGCAAGAGTTTAGTTTTCCCATGATACTCATTTCCTTCTGGTTATGCCGTGACAGCTGGAGAGTGAGTCTTAATATTTTTCAGAAGTGAATTTAATTGCTTTAGAGAGTCAGTTTAACATATCACTCCAGAAATGCCCCAAAGCTACCAGCAAACCCATGGATAGCCAAAGAGCTCCTTATTTGCAAGATTCTTAGTTTACAGCTGTAGTTACCAAATTATGTTTTCAACACCTTACTGAGTATTCCACTGGTGGCCTCCAAATCTTATCCCTGCTGGAACATTTTCAATTAAAAGTTTTATGATAAGGATCCATGATAGTCTGAGAACTGTTGATGATAGATAATGGGCTAGAATCCAATGAATTTGGGAATCAGTGGCTTAAAGGTTATCCCGGCAATTAGAATAATCCACCGAGCCTAAGCAGTTCTAAGGAATCAATTGTTTAAAATATGATAATAATGTGTGAAGAAGCGGTAAAGTTCCTTTTCTGAAAAAAGATAATGATTCTCAGCTTGAAAGTAGCTTATCTCAAATGAAATAAATATAGTTTATAACTAACAGTGATTTACCTCTGCTGAGAATAAAAAAAAAAAAAATTTAAAATTGCTGGTTTAATTGTAGAAAGTTCTCTAATCATTCAAATATCTCAGCTATATGTTTTCAACTATATGCAGTTCTGGGATAAATATGTGATAGATACTTCTATATTATAGAGATCAGGTCTCTCTACAGACAACTTTGTCTTCTGGAGGCACTGATTTCCAAAAACACACATAAAAAAATCTTTACTGTATATTCAAGGGGTATAAAGTAATTAGTAGCATAGTATTATTCAGTACTTTCCCTCTAAAGCAGACAATTTCCTGGATATGTAAAAATTAGTAAATTTAATCATCATCTCTTATTCATCAGTGAAGTCATATTAATGTACTTGACAGTGACAAGAAGTTTCTTATTATCAAGCTCAATATTTCTCCTCCTTTCTGTCTTTTAAATTTTAGAAAAAAATTACCATATATCAGAAATAGAAACCAAAAATACAAGTATGCTCTCACAGTATTATGCTAAACCTATAGGCTGTGATAACTGAAATTTCCACACTCAGTCTTTTCAGCTCCAAATAAAGTGTGCTTAAAGGACATATGAACAATTCTGCTGACATGTGCAGTGTGATATTTAGGCCCATTTATTAATTTGTATTTTGCATGAGGGAATTTAGTAACTAGCTGTGAAATATAACTGCATTGAAATGTTACATTTGCTAGATACAGGCAGTCTCTTTACAGCTATTTATAGGGAACATCATTCTAATAATCTCACTTGCCTTTAACTCAGCATGGAATATACTTAGGTCTTACATACAGGAGAAGGTTATTCAGACTCAAATCTTTTGGATTGGAACGTTTGTGTTTCTGTGTTCTGGGTCAGCTGGCCACAACCTTGCAGGTTGGTAGGACCCAATGTGCAAATGCCCTTTGCTGTGAGCATCAGAATTCAGTAAAAAGACCTTCCAAAATCTTAAATCTAGCAAATCAAGGTCACCTTATTACACTTAAATGCATAAATGCATATTAAAATGCAGCCTGCAATGAAAATGCATAGCATGATACTTTCATTTTCTTACACACATGAAGGGCTTTCTGCACTACATTTAACTGTCCTTCTATGAAATTTCAAGCACTGAAAGCAGATTAGTGATCACAATTGCTTCAATACTTTTCTATCTACTGTACAGCATTATGGCACTCGTGTTTCTAAGGAACACATGAAGAAAAATCACTATTTCACCTCACAGACACAGTCTAAATTTACTATCTGCACATTACAGAAAAGGTACAAAACCATCTTACAGGATACCTGATGAACAGTATCTCTAGTAGTAGTTTTGTTTCTTTGCATATTTGAGCACATGCTTGGTCCCTAAAGCTTTGCTCTTCTAAGAGAATTTAGGATACTTTCAACCACATAAGTAGGAATTAAAGAATAAAAGACTACTAATTCATAAACATACGCTCAGTGTAAAATCCAGGCAAGATCAGCTCATCTTTTCTGTTGCTTCTCCTTGCTAAGCCTACTCTTATAGTTGCTATGTCCTGTTCCTTTTGGTCTCTCCTCAAACCAGAGATCCTCCCATAGTCATAACTGTTTCTGTCTCCATGACTGGACTCTGTCTGACAAACAGATTGGACTTGCTCTTGTTTCATCTATCTCTTTGATGATATATATTAATAGCTCAGTAGTAAAACTATTTCTAGCCATAAACGTGTATAGCCACCATCATTTGTCATGCCCTATTGGCACTTCAATAGTTGACATTAAAAAAAATCACAGAGCCCAGACTATCTAAATTGAATTAATAATCTGCTTTGGCAGGATTCGCAGTAGAACATTCCTGAAATCCCACAATCTTAAGAAGAACATAGCAAGAGTTACCATACTGGCCAACAAGCCTCAGAAAAAAAATGAAATAAAACCACTGAATGTAAATGGGTGAACTAGTAAGAAGTGAAATAAAAGAGCCACCAGAAATTGTTCAAAGGTGATTTACACATTTGTCATTTTTGCTGAGATACATCTTTTTCAATGCCCATTTCTCACTTAATGCTTTAAATTGCAAGCACAACTCTGCAGTCACTGATTCTTTACTATTTTTTAAAATTATATAATTACATCAAGAATGTGATTTCATGATCCAGGCCAGATATCCACAGTATTCTATTCACATGGAACAGAACAGACTATGTCATTTGGAAGGACCTAAAATGCCATCTAGGATTTAGAAACTTCTTTGACAAAATCACTGAATTCATGCTATTCTTTTCAAGAATTCGCTAAGAGAAAGCATGTTCCTTGTAATCTGTAGTTACAGTCTGTTTTGATGGTGGCACACCCTGACCTGCCCAGATGACCCCACCCCGTTTACAGCCCCCTTCTCCAGATGTGGCAGACAGTTGTGTTCTAATGGGAGCAGCACATAATTGACATTGCAATTACAGACCTCAGAGAACATCAGCAGTAATTTGGTCTTAGTCTGGGTGGCAAGAGATGAATTAGAATTACAGATAAAACCTCCTGTACCAGAACAAACTTGTTGGTTTCTCCTGAAAATATTGTGTGAATTTGCATGACAAAGACTGAAGAACAGTTTTCCTGTGAAAGGACATGGTCTAGAGTATCACTTTTAAAGTTTTTTTTGACCAAATTCTGCCCCCAATGCCTTTGATTTAATTTTAACCCTGTTCCCATTGATCTGTGCAACTGCTATTTCAGAACAATGTTAAAAAGCAGTGGCACATGGGCTGAACAACAGGAGCTCTCCTCAAGCTTTTCTATTTAAAAACTCACACAAGCATTAAAAATAATTGCCGAGTTCAGCAGAGAGGGGTCATACCTTTGTCTTCACATTCCCACACAACCACTTGGGACATATAGAAGGTGAGAGAGGAAATTTATAAATAAACACTTCCAGATTATCACCATTCCTTTTAGCTTTATACAGAAAACATGGCAATGGCTTGGAAGAAGTTTCCAGATGCTGAATGACAAAGTAGACTGTAATGAAGTATTATATCACCATAATTTAGATCTCTTATGGCTACCTTCAATGAAGAAAAAGTAATTTAATATCTAGACCTTAAATGCAAAGTTGTTGATGATACTTTCAAATTCTTATGAATGTTTGTATAAATTTAAACTTACTAATTTTATGAGTATTGGAATGGCACTTTCAAGCTGCACTTTGCAATCCTGTTAAACCACAATGCAAAGCTATGCTTATATTTAATGACCAGTTATCTATACAGCAATTATCTGTACTATTTCCCCACTTCTGCATTTCTAAATAAGCTGCTTTGTAAATGCTGGACATCTATAAAGGAAAGTAAAATCTACTGCATAGTTTTGGAATAAGCAATAACCATGTTCTGGCATTTCACATCTAAGAATAATTTTTTACACTCAGAGTAATCCTAACAAATCTCATGTTTTTGCCACTGCTATCTGTAATTCAGTCACATTAAGGGATATTATTTAGGGAATACTCTATTTGGATAAGATCTTAGAATAGTTTGGGTTAGAAGACCCAACACCCCTGCAATGAGCAGGACCATCTTCAACTACATCAGGTTGCTCAGCTCTGTCAGATCAACGGCCAAATTATATTAGCATGTCACTAAAATATAATCTTTATATTTTACTGCACATCTCAAGCAGATTTCTGAAAACTAAATTAGGTCTGGGATCATGGACTGGTCAAGGACTGGTATGCTGAAGCCTATTCACAGAACTAGCTCTGGGATTTCACCATCCCAAAACTCATAATTTTAAAGGAAAATTTTCAAAAATGATTTTTTTTTAAGCCTTACCATATAAAGAAAGAGCAGAGGACTCTCAGAAAGAATGTATTCTTCAGTGAAGAGTTCTTTTCATGTCAGAGAAAAGGACTCCAGGGAGACTTTTTTGGGAGGCCTCACAGCTGAAAGATGCATGTGATGGTGAGATGCACAGATTGCAAAACACAGCTGCAGTAAAGCTGGGAGCACATGAACACATCATCACAAATTTAGCTAAGGCAGACACACTTCCTCGTGATAAATGTAAAGGAGTGACTCTTCACAATCGGTTTCTGTGCCAGAGTTGGGTTTTCCAAGTGCAGAAGATCAGCAGCAAATAAAAACTCACAGCCCCATCCAGTGTACCACTGTTCCTGAAACCACAGGGAAAGGTGCTTTTCATGGACTTCAAAGGCTTTGGGATGACACAGAAGTGAATGCAGTTGCATTCGCTCCAGCTCTAAGCATCTAAGATGTTTTTATTCCATGTAAACTCTGCCATTCTCAATTACCTTTTTTTCTTTTTTTTCTTTTTTTTAAAGAAAAAAATAAAATCTCCCCATAAACTGGCTATGATTAAATTCATGAGTCTCCCTGGGCAAAGACATCTCTTTAGAGTTAGAGAGGTACTTATCAAAATTGTCAGCATTAAGGTTCTGTCCATGGTGCGTAACCATTTTCTTGTGGAAAACAGTCTACCTGAATATTCAGCTGATTTTATTAAATCAGTTCTTCTAGGCCATGCTCAGATCCTTTGGGGTGTTTGATTTTCATGAGCATTTGAGTGACTAACTTATTGCCATGCACATTTGTGCAAAGTTAATTTCAAAGCACTGTGCACCAGTATTTGCAAAAGGAAAGTAAAATCCACACACAAAAGTGTTTGTGCTGGAAGGGCTTACTGCTGTGGGACTTATCTGATTTACCACAAAATCCCAACCTCCAGCAGTCAATACCTACTGAACTACTCATGATCTCTGGAATTCAAAATCATTTCAAAAACTTACTTCTTTGAACCATTAACATCTGTTAAAAAAAAATAAATCTGCTCATAAACACCAATGAGAAAAGAAGACTCAAGATTTTATAGTCAATGCATTAACTTACTTAGCTCCATCAAAATTCCATTATACATTTAGCAGATACAGTTTTCAGAGAGAATCATATTTTTAGAAGTCTATTGGGCAGGTTTTTTTCCAGTTTACTTTTTGCATGGAAACAATATAAATGCAATGTTAGCTCCAATGCCAGCTTTGCACGCACTTTATCCTTCCCTTCCTTCCATATCAGCTCCCTTAAGACCAGATTAATTTTTCCCCTCCAGAAGAGTGAAATAACAGGTGATAGCTATGGAAAATACAGCCTTATTCAATTTATTGAGTGAATCATTGCTTCTCTGGTTCATTACATTTCTCGGTAAGAAATTTCACATTAATATACATTTTTCTCCATTTTCAAGTAGACATTCCAGTTGTGTTGCTCATCTACTTTCAATATAAAAGATGAATTAAAGCATTAATCTATGCAATCATTTTCTAAGGGAAGTAATGATAGTTTTATACAAAATTCACTGTATAATGCTGTAATCACATTTTGAAGAACCTCTCATAAAATCACATTGAGCTGGGGAAGAAATAGAGCCTTGATACTTGTCCTTAGAGGACTTTACTATTATTTTCTGAGTTGCTAAACTACATTGGGAACAGACCCTTGCTTACATTTTCACTTCAAATATATATTTTGATTCTAACATCTGTGGACATTGTCGAGAAACATGCAAAGTAAAAATAGGAAAATTGATTTAGAGAGCTCAAAACAAAGTTTTAGCCAGGCTTCGTATTCCCACAGAAGATGCTTTTAGTTTACTTATCACTGCACAATTTGTAGGAAAGGAAGAAAACAACATATTAAGTTCTGCTTCACTGTTTTGACGTGATCAATGGAAAAGCTCAGTTTATTTTCACTTTTTAAATAGATAATAAAATAGTCATGTAAGAAATGAACTCTGGTGCATTGCTTGGAATGGAATCATCATACCAAATATTAACGATATGAACACTCATTGCTCATATACGAGGGCACATTGCTATTACTTTTAAGGTTGAAAATCACAGGCTGTAGAAATTCAGGGGGAAAAACTAGGCTCTTCTCTCTTTAAAATCTACATGGAAAGAAATGGTAGGGACATTCTGGTATTTGGCTTCTCCTGAACTACGGAGGCATATAAAATAGAGAATCTGAAAGTAACCTGGACAGCTCGTTAGAAGAATGCCTCCAGCACTGCTGTGCTGCTCTGCCTCTGTAAAATCCTGCACTCATGCACAGCAAGTACCTCTGAAAGCAGCATGTCAGTGGGATTATTGGGTAGGCAGAAACCTCGCCTGAGGAGAATTGTACCCTTTTTATTCTTTTTTAGAATGTGATGTGCAGGGCTCACAGAAAAAAAAAAAAGAAAAAAAATAAAAAGAATAAAAAACAAAAACCACCCCAAAACCAGACCTGACGAAAAGAGCGATGCTAACCTGCAAAATGTGAAAGAAAATAAAAGGTGCTCTGGGAGCCAGCACAAAATGCAGAACGAGCGGGAGATTTCTTATTCAGATACACAAACTTGGCTACATTTCACTCCCTCATACAAAACTATTCCCCTTCTTTCTGTACTCCCACTTAAGAGGCAGACAGTCTCCTGGGAATGCTCCCTCCAGGAGCTTGTAAGGGACATTATAAGTTTTCTGACCTTTACACTTTTCTGCTTCGGGGTCTCACGTCACAATTACCAGATCTTTAGTCAAGGACTGGAGGCTGCCACTCAGAGCTCGTTAATACCGCTCCAGCCAGCCAGCTCAGCTTGTCTCACTAACAAACATTTAATTTGCAGGCCCAATACACACATCAGGGCAAAGCCAAAGACTGTTTCCAATGTAACATGGCACAACATATCAAACTGTTGTGCCAAGTTCATATTTTACACCTGATTTTTGATTTGAGTACAATTCATCAAGAGTTACCAATTTTTGAAGGTTTAATGAGAACAAACAGCATTATCCTTAAGATCAAAAACTTAAATTCATTTAGGAGAAAGAGCAATTTTCTCTTTGTTATTTTGCAAATACTAATTTTCTTATGATTGAGATCTGACTAGTTCAGCCTGTGTGTTTGCCCACATGAATGCATCTATGATAAATCCAGGGTATTACTTATGAAAACTTCCAGTTAAGGTCAAACAGTTTGTCCTTACAGCAGTAGATGAGGGATGGGAGTTAGAGGAAGACAGATAATTAGCCTTTCTCCTCCACTATTTTGTCCTTCCAATTTGTACCTTTTTCTTTGAATTTCAACCACCCCCAATCTCTTCCTGGCAAACTCACCATGTGAGATCTCCTGACACAGCACAGGGAGAAGCTCCAGGAATGAATATGTTGTCCCTGGGCTCACGTCCTTCCCTCCTCACTGTTACAATAATTTTAATACCTACTCATAATGTTTAAACAGTATTTCCTGTAAGTATAAATTTATAATATTTTTGCTTTGGGGAAAAAAACAGCATGTTTCAATTAGAAGTAAGACTTTGTTATTTCAAAATTTATCAAAACAAAAATATGAGTCAATTAAGATACATTTACTCCTCCTGTATACAAGATCATCTCTATTTTGGATGATTGTTTATCTTTTCCCATAAAGATTACATCCCTTGAATCATTCCCTTTGGCCTGACAGGTTTATTAATCTATTGTCATTGTGTGTACAATTAGATAAATGTAAATTGTAGGTAAAAGATACCTTTCTGGACAGATATGTGCCAAAATGTGGAGTTCCACATCCCGTTTCCATTCTGGGTGTCCATTTCCTTCTCACCAAGAGGAAAGCAGAAGTTTTGTGCACCAGAATGTGCAAGTTAGGGCTTGAACCTAAAAATGAGATACAAAGAGTTTAAGCCTTCACGGTACAGACTTTCCTCACAGTAAATGTAACCACCAATGAAGTGATTTCGGATTGCTCATGACCCTTTTTTAGAACCTCTGGATCAGGAGGCTGGAGAGAACAGAAAATGCTGCTTGATGAAAATTCAGAGGCAGTGGATGCCGTATAAAGCTACAGTTGATATCTATTGACATATTGGTGTTTGGGAGCTTTGCAAAGATTAGGCCATACCTGGCCCTTGAGCCTCTGGCAACATCAATGGATGTTCTGCAAAGATTCCTGCCTTCAGCGTTGTCATCCTTTATCTTAGTAAACATCAAAATCTGAGCACAAAAGACAGAAAATGAGCTATTGATTTTCCAGTATTGTCTTAACCTGCAGCTTAATTGAAGGTCAGTATATGTATTGCTGTCAAAGACAGACTTTTGCTATTCATTGTCTGACACAAAATTCTCCTCAAGAGGGAGAGCACGGATATGTTTCAGGCAATCCACAGAAGGGGAATATGCAACCCAACACTTCCAAACATTCCCTAAGGAAAACTGAGGCTTGGAGAAGACAAACTGCAGAGTAATTGGATTAGATGTGAAGAGCTTTGCAGAAAGGAAGGAGGAAGAGGGAGAGGAGGTGGGGGAGAGAAAGAGAGGAGCTAAAAGGGTCAGAAAGAGAGAAATGTGAGTTTGTCAGTATAAGATGACAGAAAATTGACTCTAGAGAAAGTAGGTGTCTGCCTATCCCCTTCTATTCTCTTTCTCATTGAATGATGTAAAACTGCAAATACCCCTTATCCTAAAACTAAACTAAAGTGGTAGTTTTTATGAATAAAAATACTTTTTTTTCATTAGAAGATATATGTAGAATAAAAATAAAACAGAAGTTGCCAGATAATAGATAGGGAAGAAAATCCACATTTTCTCTTTTCTGTTATTGCTTTTGCTTTGTAATCCTTCACCATCCTCCTCTCATGAAGTATCAGAGTTTGACATTTTATATCTGTCATTCAAGAAAGTTATAAAGATTATGTCTACAAAAATAAAAAGATGAAAAAAACAAACAGTAGTAGATACTTCAATTTCTAAGATTTTTCCAATAATTTCTGAAGCTTGCACTTTGTCATTATTCTAAGTGTCTTTCTTCTCTTGACTAAACGAATTAATTTTCTCCTATATATGTCAATCAACATCACTATATATACTCCTCCTGTTTCCACTCTAAAGGCTGAAACCTGGCGAGATGAACAAAGGAAAAAGCTGTACGTTTAGTTGTCTTGATATTGCAGTGAAGCACCTCAGATGGAGACAGATAGTCCAGTTACAGCCCTTCACTTCTGTCAGTACAAGACTTCCTGAACGAGCTTCACACTGGTGTTGAAGAATGACTTGCATGATCACAAGGACCCTGAACGTTTAACTCACAAGGTGTTCTGCAGCTGAGACACCATAAAGATACCTGGCTTTACTACAGCTTTTAAACATGGATTAATTGGTGGTATTTATTTAACTGTTATTTGCTACAAAATGAACATATGCAAGATCATACAATGCTGATAGCAAGGAACTGTTCATGTTTGAACATCC
Organism: Sclerurus mexicanus; assembly: GCA_013396755.1. Taxonomy (NCBI): domain Eukaryota; kingdom Metazoa; phylum Chordata; class Aves; order Passeriformes; family Furnariidae; genus Sclerurus; species Sclerurus mexicanus. The sequence goes on along the minus strand of VWZF01000574.1, from coordinate 1,351,411 downwards.
AGACCTTCTGTGGTGGCATTTAGAGAGATTAAGTTTACTTTTATTCATTTATTTTAACTTAATTACAGCCTCTGAGTAAACATCTCAAAAATCTTAGTGGTGTAGAACTGCTCCCTAGGGAAACTCTGTTCTCAAGTCCTGGAAGGACAAAAGGATTTTAAAGTACTGAATATCTTCAGAAAGTAGTGTTGTATGGCCAAACAGACACAACGTAGAAGGCAGATGTTTTATTCAACAAGGAGCAGTTTGGTTTTCATATCGTGATTTTATTAAAGTCACACTTTTCATTTGACCTCCAACCATCTTTGGACCTTTCCTGGCTCAGCTCTTTGAATAAAGATGGAATGGATGCCACTGTGCCTCTTTCATAATGTGGTTATCATACTAAGTTTGCCATTGTAGATCCTGATACAAATTCTTGCAATCATTTGTGATCACTACTTTTTGAATTCTTATTAACTAATAAATCTGTTATTTTTTTTAAAAAATAATATATATGTGCTGGTCTTTTGTTAGAAGTGATCCAAGTGTGCGGATTTGTACCCAAAGCATCCAGAGCTAGATCTATGCCATGCATCAGGATTCTGGGTTTCTAGCACTTAATCTTGTGCTCAGACTGCTGCCATAAAGCATGCACAATGATGTGGAACAGCACAAAAGCTACTGGAGCAGGTGTAGGAGATTGGAGCATTACTCCCAAACAGCAAACCTATGAGTCAGCTCCAGTGAGCACCCAAAGGGAGTGCTGGCAGCACCTTCTGCGTGGCACTTTCATACCACAAGGAAATATTTAATGGGCATTTGAAAGAATTGAAATATCTTAACATTTTGTTCCTATAAATGAAAGACACAATTACCCCAAATCACTAAATGAGTACACAGCACAAAGAAAAAGTTTCAAGGTGTTCTCTTAAAGGGTAGCAAAAAGAATTTCAGCGGTAAGCAGGTAACTAGAAAGGATAAGACCCCATTTCTGTAGCTCAAATCAGAAAGAGCAGTGGGATGCAGCTGAGGAAACTTAAAATATTCTAAGACACAGACACCTCAAAGAGGTGTTTGAAGTACATATAGGGAAGAATTCTTAGCATGAGAAAAGGTATCAATGACAAGAGAGAATGGAAGGGATCCTGAAATTCCTAAATTTTGCTATTGTGCCTGTACGTAAATACACAGATGGAAAAGAAGCATCTGCCTCTGTTTCTGGAGGGGAGGGAAACAAAGGCAATACTTTTACTGGTAAACCTTAGACAACTCAGACTCCCCTCACTTGTAACATTTCCACTGTCTCTAAACAACATATTTTTCCTAATTTAATGCTTATTTATTTTCCTTTTCATTTTTATTTGATGACTCTTTATACATCACACAAACCATAAACACTTACAAAAACAAAAAAGACAATGATGAGCTTGGAATGTGTTTATCTGTATGTTACCCTACATAGGGTATCTGTTGCTGTAATGCTTCTCACAGTTATTCATGTACTATTTTTTCCTTCTAAATGACTTTTACTACAGGTGTTGTTTTAAATATTAAGATCCAAATCCTACTGCCAGGAAGATGAAATAAATTACTCTACTGGAAGTCATTAATTTTTGCTCTGTTTATCCCATTTATTTCTTTGTTGTTCTCCATGCAAGAGAGGTGCCCACACTGGATATGACATTCTGGTCTGTTTCTTTATTCTTTCTCATTTCTCATATGCATTTCTCCTTCTCTTAAATTAATTTCACTTTACTTTTAAATGAGTGTATTACTTCAGAGAGCATTTCTGAAACCAGTATTTCATAATAAGATTATTTTATTTCAGATCATGGCTCAAAAATCCAGTACCTGACATCCATAAGATCCATAGTTCCAAGGGTTAAAACAGAGCCATGGAAAAAGTCCTTTCTTTGAAGCAGCAGCTGACACTGAGCACTGTGACATGGAGAAAATAAAAGAACATTTCAGAGAAGTGGATACAGGTGATGTACAAACATTATGAACACTTTGGAAATGTTTTCATGCTTCCAAAATGATTGTCTCTTGGCTTAAATATTCCTGCAGCCATCAGAGGTGCAAGTCATACCCTGTGGCAAATCACAACCAACATCTTTAGACAAAGTTAACCAATGCTACAGAACAAAGCAAGCTGAGAACAGAAACCTTCCTAAACACTTGAACACCTTCACAACTAAAGAAAAAAGAAGTTCTACACGATGCTGTAAAACTGGAGCAATTCCCTTCACAACAGGAATCCAATACAAGTATAAATAGAATACTTCATCTCATGATATTCTCCTGATGGAATATTCATTCTTTTGGGAATTATTATTGTTTCTTTTGAAAACACTTTTTTCCCCCCTCTCTGGTCCAAATTGTGCATTGTGATTCCTACAGGCAGCAGTATAAATTGGCACTGTGGTGGAGTCTTAGCTGCCCATCTTTCTGGCTGTATTTATACCCACCGCCAGCAGCACAGTTTGGATCTAATACAATGGATATACACCGCAGTGAGATTCTCTTCTGTCACATATGAGATTGCCTGTATTTTCTATCCAGCCTCACAACTCTTTACAGTAATTTCTGACAGTAGGATTAACCCATAACATGTATTTTCTGAATTGTAATAATTACCAGCATCTTCCTGATGTCCAGAGGGCCCTTTTGCCTCCTTTTTTATTACATTATGTAAACTAAAGATCAAATGGTTCTGAAGTCGTGTACTTTATTTTTGAATCCAGGATAACTAGTTTTTATGTTTTAAAGGAAGACAGAAGAACATAGGAAACTGAACTTGACAACAGAACTGAGAAGCTTAAAAACATAAAAACATATTTATCTTTTCAAGTAAAACACAGCTGAGTTACAGAAAGCAAGCTGTTCTCCAAGAGGTGGAGTTTAAGGTACAAACATACACATTGCCATGCCAAGGCTCAGACTCTGAGTTGTAAAATGACAACCACGCCAGAGTGCAATCAGGAGCTACAGAATATGATTTCATGTAGAACCAAAAGCACTAACTTGATTTTTTTTTTTTTCGTCCTTCCAAATCTTATGAAATCATTCTGCTGCAGCATTGTAAAGATTGTGCTGATATGCCATGCCTTTGCAGTGGGAGTCTGCTTTTTTCCTTTTTAATTACTAGGAAGCTGGAAAAGACTTGACTTCCCAAGAGAAAAAGGACTTGAAACTCAGCCAGCCACCTACAAGTGATCCTACAAAGACAGTACAAGCTACATTTCTGTACCATGATCAAAAGCCTGAAAGAAATGACTGGGAATGCACTGAGATTAGAAGTTCCTACTTCTTCTTTTAGACACTGGTACAGAAATTATAAATTTTCTATTTTTCCTCTAAATATCTCTGGATAAACTTGTAAGTTATATCAATTAAAGCTAGTATTCTCATATTTTATGTCTCTTTTTCTTTTTAGCTAGTATTATAATTACATTTTTGGTTTTTAACTGAAGATCAGGCTTTTTACTCCAGCTTTCCAGAGTGCTTTCCTGCACCACTGACTTGGGCTTGTTTTTGCTCGGTTGAATTTATCAGGTGTGTTTTATAAATAAGTATAAGCACTCAAGAATATCAGTTTGGAGAAAGAAATCTCAGTCTGACAAATATAGGGGAAGAGTTCTCAAATCCTGACCTTTTGGGTTTGGCCACGGGTCAGCTGTACCTAAATGAGAGTCAGATAAAATAAATAGAGAGAATGGTGAATAATCCTTTTTAACAGTTTTTAAAAGTATAGAGTTGTAGTATATGAAAAAATATTGTTTCTAAATAAAAACAAAAAAAACCCCCAGTTTAGATAAGGTACTTAATGAAACACAAATATATGTTTTGCACTGATTTCTAAAGGGTAAGTTTTTTCTTAATAGTAAATAAATTAATGAATACTGCATAGAATAAAAGCAGTTCATTGCCTCTACCCCTAACAGACTTGTAGTGGTGGGAGAGAGAATGGGGGGATTTTGCTTTATCAATATTTATTTACACAGCCTCATTCCTTCAAACATTCGCTACAGTAAAATATCAAGAATGCTCCCATACGGGGATATACTTAATTCTGGCAGGTTTTGGTGCCTGTTTTCTGGGTTTAGGGGATAAAACTTGGTGTTAGTAGTTCTAAAAGGAAAAAAATCTTTTTACTTCAAGAAAGAATAGTTGAGAGATCAGACAACAGAGATTTCATCTTTGCTCATCCGTGCGAATCCTTGGACTTTTCATCATCTGTAGGTCTTTTGGAGCAAGTTCACCAGTAACTCTCTGTACAATCTCCTCCATCTCTCCCACTAAGCCCCCAAAATCTCCTTGGCACAGACAGAACCAAAAATACTTCTGTGTTAGTTCAGCAGATTGTGCTTTTAACTCTTCCTAAGGGGTGTCTTGAGTGTTTGATAGCTCCTCCATTTTCGGCTCTGTTCATTAAAGGCTGTGTCTTATGAATATCACCCATTTCACTTTATTAGCCAAGGGTAGTTCACCATTTCTAAACTAAGATCTTCAGAGAGATCTTCTTGCTTTTCTGTACACTATATCAATTTCTCCAAAGTGATTTCAGTCTTCCATACTCAGTCTTAAATAAATAAATCAATAAGAAGCCTAAACAATATTCTTTGGCCCAAATCAAGAAGGAGATGCTTTTGCTCTCTCAGCCTATATTGTATCCTGATAGCTGATTTTCTCATTTTGCTGTACAGGCATTACAAAGTGATCATCATCAACGCTCCCTTTCTGCCTGGAGTTTGATTTCTTATTAGTAAAGCATAAACACAGTAAGTTCTGGCCAGTGGAAACTCGGCTTTTCAGACAGTTTGCCAGGTTTACTTAGTTCATACAAAAAACCCTCTACTTTTGAGAAAGCCAAATCCAAGCTACACCGGAGTGGATGTGTCTGCTTAACTCTTCCACCACGACCTATCTATGTTACCACACGTGCTGTCCAAAGTGTGTTACTTTTAACAGACATGGTCAAGCCCACTCCTTATCCATAATGTTCACCGAAGACAATCTAATCACTTCACTTAGCAGAGATTGTCCGAGCTGCAATGCTTTTAGTGACAGAGGAGAGGCATTAGCAACTCTGGGGCAAAGCTCCTGAGAGCACAGAGAAGGAACGTAAATATAATTGATGGTTACAGGTCAACACCTTTCTGTGACCTGACATTCGCACTGCACTGAAATGCCAGTTTTACCCTGCTCCTGCACACAGCTTATTACAACCTTTTCCGGGTGTCAAAAACTTTCTGAATTTCCTCTCCATGGTCCTCACAGTTGCACCTTAACCCCAGCACAGTGCATCAGGAAAGCGTACAAGCTGCATTATTGGCACTTGTCTGACATTCATCTCTAAAAGAACTGTAATCCTTTTACACATTAGTGTTATCCTAAGGCATGAGAAAAACGCATTAAACTGGCAAAACCAAAACAACCAAAATAAACTCTGTAATTCCGAGTTGATACTGTCTCTGTCCATCGTGGGTAATTGTCCAGTACACAACCTCACATCTCTATGACTACCATTACAGATAAAAGCCCTGTATAAGAAGGAATTTATTGTAAAGTTCACGGAATATCTTTATTTTCAATGTTGACATACCTATAAAATGTGGGACTGTATGTTTACCACACCTATTATATAACACATTATAAAATGTTTTCAGAAGTGCAAATGGAAGGCATAAAATGAGGTCTCACTGTTTTACCATTATCAGATAAATTTTAAAATCTATTTTCCTTTTCTAAGGTGGGGAGAGCTTCTTATTTAATCTTTGACTTTGAGGGAAAGCCACTAATGGAAAAAAATATTTTCCCAGGTGCACTAATCTCTGTTATCTGTAACTATGAAACTTTCTGACAGTTCCTGTGATTTAAAGCACACAGAATCTATTGACACTCTTCAGACTTTTGGCAGCCATGAGACTTTCCTGAGCTCATGCACAACTGTAACAACTGTGTTGGAAGCAACAGCCTCCCTAAAGCCTGATGGATCTCTGCCCAGGCTGCTCCCTTGGCTCATTCACTGGAAGAGAGAGTGGAGGAGGAAAAGTACATCTGTGTTTCTTCTTGGAGGAGGTAGCCCTAGACACAGATTTTACTCACATTATTTATTCACTATTACCTGTAAAGAGGCAAGGGAAAATGTGTTTGGTATTACATGTATTACCAAGTATGCAGTGGCAGAGAGGATTTTGGGAGCTCCTGAATCAGCCCTGTCCTGTGGCTGTGCTACACTTTAGTCTGTGACACCTTTTGCCTGCTCTCTGACCACTTCAAATCCCACCCTGACCTCCTATTTTCCCTTCCACAATCTCCCTTGAGGATCCTTAACAGCTCAGAGTATCAAAATTACTGAGGAAAAAAATCTTTTTTACCTCAGAAACTGCTATTTCCTCCTCATCCAACACTGCTTAGTTCTCTACACAGGGAACTGGGAAAGCAAAATGAATTCTAACAGCACATACACTGCCCAGTTACAAATCTGCCCGTATCTGGAGCAGCATAACTCGCCCATCAAGCACAGGGCAGATATCCCAGGAGAGATGGCTCTTAAGAATGTTCTCAAGCCATCTGTGAACATTCTCAAGTGCCTTTCAAGGATTTGGAGGGCAAGTGAAATGCATGGCATATGGCTGGATCCAAACACATACCTTCTGTAGGGAGGGTACTTGTAATCCACACGGTTCATTTGGGCATTGTTTTACCTTTCCAGAGCTGTGACCAGTCACTCTCAAGGAACAGTTTAGATTGGAAGGGACTTTAAAGATCATCTAATCGCAATCCCCCTGCCGTGGGCAGGGACACCTTCCACTAGACTAGGTTGCTCAGGCTATCAGACTGGGTAACTCCATGCTTACAGATGATTATTTTGTTTCAGTAGTAGCTTCCTGTAGAACAGCAAATCTTTTATGGGCTTCCTTAGAAGCAAAGCCAGCAGGGTCCATACTGATGCTGAAGCTTTCTGCTTTCCATCTGAAGTGTACAGAAATAATGCCTTTGGAGTCAAAGAAAAAGAACTCGAAGATACTCTTGAACATAGTCCTAAGACTAGAAACTTCTGTCTGAAGGAATTGCTTTCTTTAAGAAACTATGCTAAATTGATTTCTTTAAATAAAGGTTTGTTATAAGGGAGGTCCTGTTTTGTTCATTGAGAGTAAACTCTTTTGGTAGCAGCCTGTCTTTTGCAGTTAATTGCTGCTTGTCTCCTTGGATATCATCATTTGCATAATTGTGATTCTTTTCAATAAAAAGGGATTATGTAATCTTGGAGAAGCAAACATCATAAAATTTAAATTTATATGAAATTAAAGGAATAAGTCTTCCATGGTAACAGTGCTATTAACTTGCACCAAAGAATAAAGTCTTTAATATTATAAAGTCAACGTATTTACAGAAAATCACTTAGACTGTGCAGCTTCTCAAATGTCATGCAAAATTAAAACATCAGACCATACTTTGAAGCAACATTACTGAAATAAATATTAATGCCAACTTTAAATGTTTGTAATGAGGACACATAAGGTGCTCCTGAGGCCAGTTTTGTCTTTCCAAAATGAAACATTTGTAACCTTTGCAAATGAAAACTAAACAATTGGATTGCAATTTTGTAAAGAAGAGTAAATTTTGAATTATATGTCATAGGAAGTTTTTCATGCTTTCCACTAACACATTTGCATAACCCATGGTTGCATAAAAGAACTGCGATGAGTTATAGTGAAACTCTGAGGTTACAGCAGAGTTTTTCCTGCCAGGGTAATCGGACCATTTATCCCTTCCTTTCTCATGTATGGATTAATTAATTGTGTTTGTTCTTATTGCCACTAAAGTCTGAATTTGCCAAGAGCCTGTGGCAAGCTAATCTAATTAAGAAAGTGCTTTGTAAGCTGAAGAACAAAACCAAGTCAGTTCAAAGGTTTGACACTGAAGAGTTACCAAGTTGAATTCTCTAACATTGTCAGTGCATTCTTAAAGAATTCTTTCACAGTAGCATGTTTAATACTCTAAGAATTTAAATTGGGTCAAAGTCTGGCTTATAAAACAGAAAAACAACCACTCGCACCTCCTTCCCATCTTGCACCCTCCAACTTCCCCCAAAGTTTCTACTTCCTGTCAAGTCAGCTATGTTTTTGGTATCTTAAGAGAATTTATTTCAATTAAATCCCCATGAGAGCCTTGACTGTCATTATATCAACAAGTTCAAATCAGTCAGTATGGAGAACATGGATATGGATTGTAGCATCATACTCAACACAACCAGCTCTCTTAAGAGGAGAAACAGTCTCAGTTGTTGAAGTGAGATGATGGAGACACAATTCAAGGCATGAAATAAAAAACCCCAAACACATTGAGAATGAAGGACCTGTAAGTTTGAAGGTCACAAAATTCACTGCTCCAACTGATAACAATACTTTTCCCTTAACATTTATATAAAGGGTGGACATAAAAATCAACAAGCTAAATAATCCAGATGTCATCATGATCTGAGGGGGAATGAATTGGAGTCTGTTGCCTTAGAACAACATGCAGCTCTTCAGCTTGGCACAGTGAGCAACAAGAGCTTTTCCTAGGAAAAAAGCTATTGGCCACATGCCAAGGAGTCTTTGCCTTCTGAAATATTTCTTTAGCTAAAGACTGTTCAGAAAGACTGATAAAATGTGGGTCTCACCCTGGTAGTCAGAAAAAGCAACAGTATTTAGTTGGTTCCTCAGGTGGCAAAAGCTTTTGAGTTGATGAGAACTCATTTGAGAATATCCCTGCCTACCCTGCTCTGTCATGTTTGCTGGGAGGGTTTGGGAATCTATGAATTGATGTTCACAAAAAAAGTAAACAATATTGTCACCCTTCAGTGTACATATTGAAAAAGATGTCCAGAGCAATCAAAATAACAGTATTTATTTTAGGCATGGATCTTGGCTAACAAAGCTGGCTGGAAATACAGACAATGCAGAAAATCAGCCATCATGTGCTTTGTATTTGTCTTTCTCTTTGCAGCCAAATATGCTAAATGTTCATGCATAAAAATAAGCACTGAGGGAAAAAACAGTAACTAAATACTAGGTGGGGAGATACTTTAAATATTCATTCAGGACAAAATAAACCCCCAAACTCTAGTTTTGCAACAGCAAAACATTGGAAGACTTCCTTTGCAAAGTGCAGTGACATAAACACAACAAACCAAATGAACAGCAATTCCAGAAGTGTCCTCTCTGCAGTTATATATATATATATATCATGCCATAACAACACAATAAAATCATTTCTGAGACACAAAGTCATATATAACAAAGCAAAATAAGGACAAGGAAACAACAGGCATTCACGCTTTGAGATAAGAAAATATTTGCAAGTTTGGAAGAGTGATTTCAGGTAAAAAGCAACAAATTTATGTTATTCATTACATTGCATTGGGCTCCTGGATGCAAAGTACATTTATGAAATAATAATACAAACTGTGTTGGAAATGCTTGATGAGAGTTAATGTTCATGGACATCTACTCTGCAATGTCCAACACAGTCTTACAAGTTGTGCTTTTGTTGAGAAATGTGGTGGCACAGAAGATTCTGTGCAAAACTTACCTGGCACAAAATAAACATGATATATATCCTGTGGCTTAAAAGAAGTGTTGGAAAAGACACAGGAGAGTCTGGTGTGCTCCCAGAAGGGAAGGACCAGAAATGGAATAGTTTCTTCTAGAAGTGAAAGGACAGTAAGTACAGAGATAAAGTCACACCTACACATCCAATTGTGCACAGCCCACTGTGCTCAGCAGGAGCGGCTGCGCTTTCCTCGGAGTCGTGACAGCAAAGGCAAAGTTCTGCGTTTCTACCCAGGATGTAACAATCGTGACAAAGCCACTGGCACCAGGACTCTGTGAGAACCCAGGTGTTCCAGTCTTTTCTGGATTTTCTCTAACAGTTCTTCTGGGTAGACTGTCTTCCTTTTGCGTACAGATGGCTGAAATTAAAATAGCTACGACAGTTCATTAACATTTTGGGGGCGGCTGCTTTTTGTCTGTCCTGTCTGTCTGGACTCATTTTGTCCTTTGCCAAGTACAGATCTGCTCCTCACTAACCCCGACAGAAACACCTCACAACTGGTTTCTCCTGGGAGTCACTGCCATAGCACCACTTTCTTTTAGCCAAAATAAAAGAATTCAGGTTCTAGAAGACTCTACTAGGTCTTTAAATAGAACCAATATGCCTGTTCAAGGAGCAAAAACGTTCCTTTAGATTTCTTTTTGTTTGATTTTTCATTTAAATATTTTGAGTGGAGAAATTCTCATTAAACTTTGTAACAACACACAACTTCATACAAAACCTGAAGTCTATGTTCTTTTAACCTTCAAAGAACCATCTTGCTTCAACTTCAAATAATGGTTTAGTACATATTCAGCCCCAATTGGCCTCTGAGACCGAATGTTGTTGGCCACTCAAATTAGTGTGTCCCCGTGCATTTCACTGGATGTCACTATGCAACACACACCATTATGAACTATCCACCCTACAAAAGGAAGAGTAAGGAATTATTCCAATCATTTTTCTCCTGGAAGAACAGCTGTATAGTCAGTATCCAAAATGTGCTGACTGCAGAGACTACAAAAGTTCTGTTACTGCACCCTGAAGAACACACAAACAGTAGGTCTTGTTTCTTCTTACAAGAAAGAAAAAAGAAAAAAAAAATAAGAGGAAAAATAGCAACAACAAAACAAACCAAAAAACCTTGAACACTGGAACCAGGGTCATTTTCCTGGAAATTTAACATCCATGGCATATCGCTACTCTTTAGTCAGATTCACAAGCTTATGCAAAATATTAGCTGTACGTTACACCCGATGTGTGATTTTAAGTCTGGATTAAAGAGCTATTAAGAGATAAGAATCAATGTAGAGCATTCAAATGTGCATCAAGCTCATTATTACATGCAGGCACTGCAGACTGCAAAGGAGCTCTGTTAGCTTTGCAACCTCTAACAAGTTAAATGTAAGTTATTGCTGCCACCAACAGGATGTTCCTCAGTATATTTTATCTTAATATTTCTCAAAATTTGCCTTTCTGTACAAACACCTGTATGCTTGCATTTGGAAATAAGACTGATGTGATGTGACAGTCACAATCAGCACTGGAAAACTGCACAGAAATTAATTCCATGTTCCCTGTTATATCTGGGAAGTGCGTCCCTTTTCCTCCTTGCAAAAACACCCTTCAGAGAACACAGTGCTGTCATAGGTTCAAGTCGATTACTCTAGAAATAAGCCCACACAAAATCCCCACCCAAACAACACCGAGGGAGTGAAGACAGGCTGTAAAAGGGATGAAGGGTTGAATCTGGTGAGTGCCACAAAAAGTGGCAGTGACAGGATCTGAATTCTTACAGTAGCAAGAGAGTCTACACACAGATAATGCAACTGTGATACCATAGCTAGAACAAAACCGACGAAGCAAAATTTGGGATGAAAAGCACTGCTGGTGTTGACAAGGAGCTCTTCCTTTTCACATTCTTGTGTTTATCTGGCCTTGTTGAGTATAGATGTGTTTGCTTAAAATGAGAGAGGAGCAGAGGAATTAAAGAGAAGGAACTATCTGCGTGTGACATTTCATGTGGTAGACAGAGGGATGCTGTCCAAGCTGTGGAGAGTCACAGAAAACACGGATGAGGAGATGCCAGGCAAGGCTGTCTGTATTGGATTAAATAAATAAATAAAAGGTTTAAAAAAATCATTACAGCTGCTATGAAAAACTGATAAGTATCAAGCAGATGATAGCAAAAATTATTGTGTGTAAGAACAAAGCTTTGACAAGACTAGCAGATTTATAAACAAATCAATTCTAATCTGCTGAAAGGTCATCTTTCCATTTAGACTGAATAAGAATGAGATTAAATTACATGGTTGGCTACAGATATCTACAACAGGGCACCAAACAGGGAGAAGGTTAGGAGCTCAAGTGCATTAAAAAAATGCAGTGATACTCCATGGCTTTGCTAACAAAACCCTCCCATGGGCCACGTTTCGGTGAGGCTGCTTGAAATACATCTTTATGATGGTTAAAATGGAAAATCTGACTGAAGAAATACTGCAGTGATAGTTAACTCTATTGTTCCACAATAAATACTTCTTTCCTATAAATTAGGTCCAGCTGCTGAAACCTGCACTGGCAAGACTCAGCTGAAGTGGATCACACTCTGCTCTTTCCCTCCCCTGAAAATTTTGCCTGATAAAGAACTTTAATAAATTTCTGTTTTTTTAAAAGGGAGACTGATTACAAAATCTACAAGCCAGAGGCAGAAGCAAGGGATGTGTGTGTTGAGCTCCACTGCACAAAGGGGAGGAGAAGCAGGGCAGGGCCAGAACACCAACTGTGCCATCAGCACTCATGAGGAAGGTCGTGCCTTACCCAAAAGGACAAGTTGTGAGGAGATGCAATTAACATCTGGGTTACTCAGTTCTCGTCTCTGGAAGGTTGAACCTGAGTAGGTCCAAATCCCTCTTTTTGCTTGGCAGGTGGATAACGTGCAGCAGATGTGAGGGGGTTTTGAGGCTGCAGGCACCACACACAGAGGCCGATGCAGTCCCTGCTCCGTGCCCGTGCCATCGCAGCATTCCCTCTGAAAAAGTGACGGGAACGCTTGGCAAACGACTGTGAGAAAACAATCCTCCTCCGCTTCTGCCCCACAATGTGCTTTAAGACTACCTTGCTGTTCCCACCATAAAGACAAAGAAAGCAGATAGATAATAAAAGTACACTAAAATAACTTGTGCACTTTGTTGGGAATATTTTAATGTGTTTTTCTAATATCTCCTTTAAACCTGTAATTAAATACTTTAGCTTAATTAGCTTATAGTGGCACCTATTGGTAGAAAATAATATTTGCACGCTCCATTATCAGTTATTGCTTGTCCTTTAATCCACAGCAGAAATGCTGTTTATAGTAATTATTGGTTTGCACTCTTCTCACTTTATTAAGAATATGGTTTTTATTGTTTTAATTGTGTGAAGGGACAGAAATCAATGACAAAACCAGACTTTGAACGGAAGCATAACATGCCTGAGCCTCAGCAAGCAAACCACCATCTACAGCAACTACAGAAGAGGTCATTGATAATTACTCTTTGAATGGTAGTTAATATAGGAGCAATACTAGAAAGAATAAACTAAAACCAAATTAATAAACAAGAAATAAAAATACTATTTATGAAAACTATTCCTGAAAGGGATTGATGTGGAAATTGTTTTCTAGCTTGCTTTCTTTGTTTCTCCCTGTTTGATTAGGGATCCCATTAGTTATTCAGAAGGTGGAAAACTCAGTTCTTCAATAGCAATTTATTTAGCAGATCATAACAGGAAATTAAAATAATTTCAAGGATATCTGCAATTGTTCTCTGAGTGCACATGTCTCTAGAATATCTAGAGAGAACTCTCTAGAAAATCTAGAATAGCACCTCCAAAAGTTTGTCCTGATTTGCAGACACTTTTTTTCCCCCTCAGGGCCTTAACGATACATGAGATTATTACAAATTATGCAAATTTTGAATCATATTACCTTTCAGTTTTGAAATGGCAGTTTCCTGTCATTTCCAGAGACTTTTTTTGCCTCCTAGGATCCCAAATTTTGGCTAATACAAAGGTCACTACTCAGTAATTCAGTTGTGAAAGTATAGGTTTCTGGTTCCATGTTCATCTGTAGCCTCAAGCTGCTGCTCCAGAAGAATGCTGCTGTCCCACCCATTCTGCCTTATACCCCACAAAACTGTCTTTAATAAAATAAAATAAAAAATCTAAGAGAAAAAAAAAGCTTTGGATTTCAATATTTAGGCAACTGAACTTTTCCCCTTAAAATCCAGAAGAGATTCACAAAGTTCCTTGTCCTGTCAGCTCGTACTTTGTCAATCATATAAATTGCTAATACGAATACAGAAATTGGTGCAGCTCCCTGAAGTTTCACTGAGTGCATTCTGTGACTGCTGGCGTTTATCCTTTCCTGTTGTCTGTTCTTCAAATGGATTGTTCAGCCGATGGAAGGAATCAAATCAAATGGCTATGTCACACAGTCCAGCAATTATAGTATTTGTATAATGAATTTAGCTGACTTTCAGATGTTGGTTGAATCCATTACACAGGAGCCGGCATAGAGATATACAGCAAAGCCAAAAAAAAAAATCTGAAATGCATGAAGCATTTTTATGGAGCAGCACTGACCAGAAGTAGTAATAAAATGAAGTGCAGGGAAGGAACACAGTGTCTACTAGACATTTTGACCATATCTTCTTTCACTTCAAGCTCTGTAAAGATGCCCTAAGCACACATCTTTATGGTATTGTGGTTGTGATTTCATTTCACATCATAAGCTGCTATCAACACAGCCTTGTCATTGCAATTTGTCACACACAGGAGTGTGAGTTTTCTCTATCTCACTGAAATTTTTATCTCACCGGTCACAATCACAGACTGTTAGTTTAAAGCAGAGCTCTCAGACATTATGAGAAGATGAAATCACAAAAGATAACATTAATAGACGTTGCCACCACCATAGAGACAAATACTGTGTTTTTTCTGGAGCTTAGGAAGTCAGAGCTAATACGGTGTAACAGCCAAGCTCTCACATATGTATTTATGTGTGAGAGGGAAATGAGCATCCACTTACAAGACTCCTGAAATTTTCATGAAACTTATCCAATGCTGTCTCTGTGAGGTATGAAATTTGCCTTTTTTTATTTTTATGTGATAATTTTTAATGTCTCCCCTCTTCCCCACGTTCTCCCCACAGCGGCAGTCTCAGCTTTTTGCATTTCTCAGCTCTTGAGTTTCTAACATTATTTTTTCACCGGTATTCAGATTTGTGCTGGTCATGCCCTGTTGTACTGTGGACTGTGAAAGACAAAAACCTTAAGCCAAAGATTTTAAATCAATGTATGGATCAATGAGTGTTCATCCTAAACTAAAACATATGTAGAATTCAGACAAAGACCTGCATTTTGTGGCTGTAAAATTCCTTCCATATTTTGACTATGGGGCACATTCTTGATTATTCATTTGTGAATGATCCTCTTTTTAGGGATCTATTATCTTAAGTACTAAAGGAGGTTGTTTTTTCACTTGTATCTCAAAACCAGCTGAAGTATTTGATTAAGACCTATTAAACCAAAATCAGCAAACCAACCTATGCCATTATGATATATGATCACATGTTCCTAATTTCTTCTGGTTTCAAATTAAAAGGAGGACAACTTTATCAGTGCGGTAACTTCTGATGATAGCCATGGAAAGTAAAGGACTAAATATTCAAAAGTATTTTAAAATCTATTCAGCTCCCAGTTATTACTCTGGAATTGATTGAAGCGTCAATAAAATCTTTTTCCAGAAAGCATTTTAAAAGAATGAGCCCCCTAAAACATGTTAAACTAAATCCTCCCCTTGGGCCAACATGTCACACTTACCTGGGTGTGTAATTAAAGACAGGATACAAGTAACTGCTAATTGCTGCTACATGAGTGAATCTGGAAACAATCACAAACAGCTTGCATTGTCTTGTTTTTATTAGTGTTCAACCAACATCATTTTTGTTCCAAATTCCTTTATTAAAATTGTTCAAGAGGTATTTTCATTTCAGTTAAAGTCAAGCAGCTTACTCTTCAAACAGTAAATTATGCTTATAAATAGCTACTATCTGGTTTGGTTTTCTCATTTTGTTTTGTTGTGTGTTTTTTTTTTAACTTTCATTATAGAGTGAAACAAAAAATACTGTAAATATAGAGGGGGGAAAAACCAACAGTGTAAAATATTCTGCTTTGTGCATTATTGGACCTCTGTTTGCTCTAATCCACACCAAAATATCAAAAAAGACATGACATCAGTTTGCTGTTTAAGCAAATTGGCCACATTCTGTGGTCAGTTGAGGTCCAGTTTAGAGAGAGTTTAATATGCCAAGGAAAGGGGATGGGGCTTCCCTGCCCCAACAGATGCCTTGTGTTCTCGTGTATCCAGCAACAACAACCAGCTTTTCAAGTAGAACTTTACAATAACAAAGTGTTTTCATTTTCTCTTATAAATGACAGTTCAAAAGATGCCATACCTATGCAGAGTTACACTTAATGAAGTACTTAAAACAAAAGACAACCAAAAAAACCCCAAACAGTTTAACACACAGTCACTTGATTTGTCACAGTCTGAAGCTTCCTATTAAAATATTCTCCACAAAGCGATCAAATTAAAACTAGAGCTTCTGAAGGCTTGAAAGTTTTTTTGCTGCCATGACATTTTGTATGTTATGTAGTTGAATTTATTCCAGCTTTTGCTTTCTTTATCGTTGTTTGCATTGTAAAAACCAGATGCTTATCCAAGGATGTACAACCTTTAACTTTACTTTAAAAAGTATTTGTGTGGCTTAAGAAAAACTTTTGGGGCCTGATATTGGAGTTTGCTTTCTCTACAGAAAGCTGGCATTTCTGAATAAAGAAGGGTAGCTTGGTCAAAACCCACAGGTTTTTAAGCACACTGTTGGGTGTAAGAATACAACCTCATTCTTATTAAGCAGGGTTATAGAAATAGGTCGTGTAAAAACTCCATTTTTAGCACATATGTAAAATACTGCAGGGAAAGGCAACGACAAATGTATGAAATTAGCATTCCCTCTTGTCCTGTAGCTTGTTACTTGGGAGAAGAGACTGACATCCACCTCATGACAGCCTCCTGTCAGGGAGCTGCAGAGCCACAAGGTCCCCCCTGAGCCTCCTTTTCTCCAGGCTGAGCCCCCCCAGCTCCCCGAGCCCCTCCTGCTGCTCCAGCCCCTTCCCAGCAACTTTCCCTTCCCTGGACACGTTCCAGCCCCTCAATGTCTTTCTGGTAGGGAATGGCCCAAAACTGAACAAAGTACATAACCTTAACGCCCCAAACCAAAACGTAATAAAGGATATTGCCATATATATGCTAGTAATAGCACTTTTAAATTCTTCAGTATATTAATAAATTTGCTGTAAAATTAAACATTGGTAACTGCTTATATTTTTTTTATTAAGAATCTTCCCATCCTCTCCTGCATTACTGGAAATGACTGCACCCTTTTAAAGCTTTTTCTGGAACGCTGATAGAGGATGACTAGAAGTGAATCAGTTAAAAACAGAACTAATTTTTTTCCTTTCCAATTTATCTACTTATTAATTGCCTACTATTAAGGACATTACAATTTAAAAGTCTTCCCTTATCCTAAAAATTATGGCAGTAAAATAGTTTGCAATCAATTTCAGAAACAACTCACATTTTTGCTTTCAGATGTGATAAAACCCAAACTCATTGAAAAAGCGTTCCAGCACAACTCCCACGTCATGCTGGCAGACAGATAAATCCTAGAGAAAGCCAGGGCAATTGGTGACCTCAATATGCTTTCAAAATGCAGAATATTCATGTTAATGAGTTAACTTTAACTGCAAAATCCTGAATCCCTTACAGCCCCCCAGTGGTAAAAAAGGGGCAAAATTATCCTAGGGGTAAAATATCCTAATTATATAAGCTAAAATGATCAAAGGTTGTGATTTTATGGTCTTAAAATCTTTAAGAACTTGTTCCCATAGTTATAGGGTGCAAACACTTTGTAAGTAAGTGGAAATAATCCACAATGTCAAATAAGTGGGAATATTTTACTTTACTGTATCTTCAAATTTACTTACACTTAGTTTAAAATGTCATATAAGACAGATTTCAAGTTTGGAAGTACACAATTTTAGAGAACAGAATATTCCTTTTAGGACAGCACTTTTATAAATAATATAGATTTCAATATTTTCCAGAAAAAAATAAGAATTAATATTCGAAAAGCACTGCAGAGTCATGCAAGCTCTGGAAAAAGGTCCCTTAACAGTTTGCAGAGACATTTCCTTGTCATCAGTTAAACCTTTCGGTTTTGTTTTCGGTTCCAGATGTGAAGAAATAGTTAAATTTCACCTGGGTTTGGTTTTGCTAGTTGGGAAAGCAAAGGGAATCCCTGGGACGTTGCTTATTCTGGGAGAGGAGAGTGCAACTCTGGGCTCAAGGACTTTCAGCTTTGCAACATGTACTGTGATAGCGCCTGTCCTTTTTCAGCTACTGGAAATCATAAAATGCCTTTTCTTCCTGGAAGTTAATTACAATCTGGTTTGCCCTTACAAACCTAAACACAATTAAATAGATAAAGCAGTATAGTGTTCAGGAGATGTCTCTGCTGATGAAATGAGCTTTGGCAATCAGAAATCACAGCTAAGAGGAGAAAAGCTTGCACTTAAGAATGCAAAATGTGCTAGTGCAATAATCCTGTTATTTTATTATACCTCTAGAAACAAAGAACATCTTCCATCTCCATGGGCGGATGGCTGAGATGGCCTTAAGTACTTGATAAATGCATTTCCCAATCTATAACTGCAAAGACCATAATAATGACGTCATTTGGATTTTCTGTAACTTAATAAAATCTATAAGACTTCCTTAGAAATATATTGTTTAAACTATAATACTTTTACATAAATATAGTTAAAAAAAGGTCTGTTGTAAAGCTAAAGTATCTGAGTATCTGAACTGTTCAAAGTTGGTGTCTGGAGAAATATTTCATTTCTTTAAGAGTCTGTATGGATGCTTCTGCTTGCGGTAGTAAGAGCAGATCAAGCAAATACCAAAATATTGTTTGCAGTATGCATCATCACAAGTGGACCTGGTATGTTAGAAACATATAAAACTTAAGTTCTTTCTAGTACAGCCTAAAGATGGAAACAAAATAGAGAAAACCGAGCTGAAGAGCAGATGGCACTGAATAAAATTGCAGCAGAAAATCAAAATAAAGTAAAATAAAATAAAATAAAAAGAAAGCAGCATACTTTGAAATAGGTATGCTCCCATAACGACACTGTAACTCTTTTGGCTGTAAGCTGCTTTCCAGCATGTAAAAAGGCACACAGACACATCTTCAAGATAAGTCAACTAGAAGTCAACTACTGCACCAGAAATAAAGAGCTCCCTGCTCCAGCCACATTTAATTAGCTTGCCTAATGAGGTCTTTTAACATAACTGCTGAACTATTCACCTGCTGTACTTTTCAGGAAAAATATCAAGTACATCATTTCTATTTTGTTGGGGAAAAAAAAAGTTTGTTCTTCCTCTGTGAAATGAAAAACCATCTCATATTTTGAGGCAAGCCTGGAACCTCATGACAGGTACTTTGGGGTCAGTCTCCTCTCAACTAAGTTTAACCTTCTGGGATTTTTAACTAACAGTTAAAATACATGTAGCAAATAAACACATATTTCCTGTCATTATAATTATGTGGAGTGTGAGATGACAACATGAATAAGGAGGGGTAGAGTAGCCACTTGTCGATGAGTATGTAGTGAACAGAAGAAATTGGATACAAAAGAATTCCCGTGGCCAGAAACCCATTTTAACAAAAACTTAACCCTGGTGTTTTGATTAAATACCTCTGAAGTAATTAAAGAAGTTGAAGGTACAGTCAGCACCTTACTCCCAAGAGACCTGTGTCAGACACAACGTGGAATTTTTGCACATGGTATAACCCAGGGCTGTATCTGGGCTAAATGGGTGTGAGTTGGAGGACAGAAACCATGGCCAAAGCACACGGGGGAGCTAAAAGCCAGAGATGAGACTTTTCTTACCCAACAGGGGAATGAACACCGGTCAGACTCAAAGGCAAGTCCTCAGCTGGTCAGGAAAAGCTCAGCCAGGCTGACTCTCAGAAAGCCAACCCAGGGCAGCAGCAGCTGAAGGGCTCTGAGGACCCTCCTTCCCTTAAATGTGGTTTGTATCCACCTGATTGCAACCCAGGCTGGCAATTCCAAAGGGCTCGTTATTTTTGTGTCCTGTACAAAACTTATCAGCCCTGAGTTGCCTTAAAAATTGCTTTTCATGACTCTCAAATATCTGTCTGGGCTTGGCCAGGAGAGTTTGGGGTTTGATATAAATGAAATTCTGTAATCAGGTAAAGCAGGGAGTCAGACTGTACTACCACAAATGGTCTCTTGCAGCCTTAAATTTTTTAAATATGTTCATTGAAAAAAAATAAATCTAAATTGACAGACAAAAGAAAAACTGCCAGTGAATAGCACCTCTTGATTTAGTATTCCAAAGACTGGTACTACAAAGCAGAGTACTGAATACACTGAGAGCTACTGATAATAAAATTGTAATACAAGCAGCAGAGTTTATTTCGCACTTAGGGAATGAAGCCTACCAAAAATTAAAATAAATTAAACATTGAAATCTGTCTTGGGGCCTAGAGGTGCTCTCAATCAAGAAAAAGAATAGCTATATGAAGAGGGAAAAACAAGCCTAGAAGAAGGTTAAAACTCACTTTTTCCTAGACTTCACCCAGTGATCTCAGTTAATCACCCATTTTAACAAGTATAGCTTTTAAAGACCAAATATGTCCCTACAAGAAAGTAAATAATAACACATAAAAATATTTTACTAGAAGTTCAAGTTGAGGTAAGCATCAGAAAGAGAAATTCACTGCAACAGCTTATCTGTTCTCCAATGTCTTCCCAATCCAACAGGACACCAAACAAACACAAATCGCCAAGAACACCTTACTAAAGTGCCAGGCAGAAACCAGAAAGCTATCAACAAATGTTTTTTAAATAATTCAGTGCTCTTCTATGTATATTCATTAATCATTCCCTAATACTTATACAGACATACACACATACGTCCCCCTTCACTCTCCCCTTGCCAAACAGAGAAAATCACACATAAACCAAAGCATTTTTTATGGGTCTCTAACAGAGATTGGATAAGCTTATAGAACTAACTCATTAGAAATTTCCCAGAATCCAACTGAGGACATTCCTCGACCTCTGGGCTGGTATTTGAGGGCAACTGACTAGCAGCTAAAAGAAAAATTGTTAATCCACTTATGAGTTTTCATATAGAGTCGATTGTGTGTGTGGTTTTTATACGACAACACCCGCTGAATGACTGGGAACAGCACAAATGTAGTGAAATGAGTCTGTAGAACTTCACAGTACCATTGTCAAGATGATGACTTTGATTGGAGCTTAAATCAAGTGAAAATGATAATTTCTGATATATGAAATACTGCTCATGTAAACATTCAGGTTTGCTATTTTATTGACTCAGTAGAAATGAATCAATGCATGAAAAATTATCTAGTCTATTTTTCTTCTACAATCTAATACATTTGTGTTGAATTTGGTGTGCAATTTCTTGATTTGCATTGTTAGCTTTGTATAAAAGTCATATCATTAAGGACTGCAGGTATTTTTTTTTCTCTCTCTGTCACTTTGCTAATTTTAAAATTTAATCATCCTTTCCATCATTTAGGATACTTGATTGGTCCATGAATTTAATCGAAGTGTTTATTAAGCGTATCTGTGAAAAACAAGGGTTCTCATTAAGGGGAACTGGTCAAGCTTTTACAGTGACAGCTGGTATCCACATAGGTCACCTGAGGTGCAGGACCTACACTGATTAAAGAAAGAGGATACAAACTAACTTCTTTTCTGACCTTGATTTAAGTGTTTATTGTTCATTTCTTTGGGTTTCTCTGCATTGCAACACAGAAATACTTGAGGAAAGCCAAGGAATGACCTAGTTTCCAAGCTGAAAGTCACTAACTAGGGCACTACAGAGCTCAGTTCACCCTCAGCTAACTTCTTTTTGACCACTCTACTTCCAAAATTTAGCTTCAAAGTATCATCCAGGGCCTGTTGTCCCATGGAACCTTTCTTGTCACAAAAGGACAAATGGTCAATTGAACACAAGCACATTATGCTCATTTCATTATGTTGGCTTCCAAACAGATCCTCAGTGGGTGAAGGATTCAATGCAGTATTGAAGTGCTCAACATCTCCAGCTCACCAAGTCGAAGGCTGTATTATAGTATTCTTTGTACGCAACCATTTTTTGAGACTTGAAGGGCAGAAGGGTTAAAGAGCAGGAGGAAAGGTCAAGCCAGATAAGTAAAAGTCCATATTTCATAGAATTACTGTTTTACTTATCACTTTGCTTGAGATTTGACAGGCATACTGGTAATTAGGTTATCACCTTCAAATAGATTTATAGGCTCCCGGGAATTTTTATTCTACTTACCCTTGGGGATGTCTTAATATTCTGTCTCTATGTTGGCATTTGTGATTCTTAAAGGTCTCACAAAATAATGAAGAGAGACATATGCAGCAAATATCTTTGGATTCACTAGTAGTAAATTTATAACACTATTTCCAGCATATCTGTTTGCATTGCACATTGCTTTTGAACACACAGTAACTGTTCCAAGACAGTTTTTCGATAGTCAAAGCAGAAATACTGATTTTCATTCACTATCTTTGGTATTTGGCTTTTGTCATCAGTGATCTTCCCTGATGCAACATTAATTAACTTCAAGGGTTTCTTTCATATTAATTGGACAGGTGAGCACTGAAGCAAACACAGTAGTGGATCTAAACTCCTCCTATGCAGGAACAAGTGTTCACGCCATTACGATACAACCAGCAGGAATTTAAACAGGGAATTCTGTAAAAGCCCATGACTTTGTTAGAACAAAATGCAGCTGAAGCACTGTCTTGAAGCTAGACATCATAAACCCATGGATTTACTCATCAGCTGACTTCTCAAAATATTTTCAATCTGTTTTTTCCAGACTTCATTCTTCACTATAAGTCCTTTAAAAAGGTGGTCCTGCCAAGTTTGCCACAAAAGATCCATTTCTATCAAGAAAAAGAGCATCAGATCCTGTTTTATGCAAAATTCTAGATGCAGCAAACAGGAGTGACAGCAAGATCCAGACAGACAGTTGCCTGCTCAGCAGCGAGACTCTCCTCTGGCTGATTGTGGACTGCTATATATCATGATTCTGGATTCCAATGCTATTTTTTGATAAAATCAGCCAATAGTTTTAAGAAAGGGTGATCATGATGTCTGGACAAGCACTGCCAGACTCATTTCAAAGGTAAAAATTACACTGCTGTCTGGGTGACCCAGCCCTCAAGTCAGAAGTCCCTCAACTTTAACCTCATTTCAGTTTTTCAGTTTCACTGGGACAACATACAATGCCTATGCACAAAAACGAACGGGATCTTTTTTGTCCTTTGTTGTTAAGACCCATCAAATATTCATGTGGTTTGTACAGTCACCTCAATATTATGGCAACTGCTCAGAGCGGGAAAAGAACATTTCCCCACAGGAAGAAGCTTACCCAACTTCTTGTTCCTTCAGCTTCAGAAAGAAGATACCTCCTTGTTCAGGGGCTGTGGAGGGAGAGGGGGGAGAACTGTCACTGTTCTTTTCACCCTTTGGAGACAAAAACATTGACCGTCAGCGAGTTTGTGACAATTGGCTGTTATTAAACTCCAAGTTGCTTGGGCCAGCTGTGCCTAATTTGAGTCACTGGTGCAAAAATAACCAGTCAGCAGGAATTGAGGCAATTATGGGTAATTCTGCCGGAAAGCATCCCTGCATCAGAATCCCAGGATTAACTTTAGGGTGGCACTCCAAGGTGATTGAAGAAAGAACACAAGTCTTCGGTAAAATCATCAGTAGCTGAAATCAGTTTTTATGTAAGCCAATTTTGGAAGTCAGTAACCTGTATTTTAATTTACTTACAGGAAGATTGTCAGAATTCCTTTCCAGCTTGGAGATGCATAGAACTACCGAATAATATTTTCAAGGATTTATGTGGTTTGCTTTTAAATATCCAGCCCTCTTGATGAAATGTTATTATATAATCATTTTAGAATAAAAGCAATATCTAAATGCATTTAGCAATTTCTATACCTTGACTTGTTCCTACTCTGTTACACTTCAAAATAAGAATTTAATTCTATTAAAAAAAAAACAAACAACAAACAAACCTTAAGAAAATACTTCCTTGTTGAAAATCATATAAGGTTGTTTTTGTAAGTACTGCTACGAAATGCATGCAACAAACAAATTCAAAGAATAAGTATTCTTCTAAGCAGTCAGCCTTGAGTTGTGTTTCTATGTAAAAAAAAGAAGAGAATGTAGAAATGAAATTTTAAGTAACCATGTCATTTTGACAAACAACTCCAGAAAAACTGGTACAACTTCATACTGCATGACATCGTTTATTTTAAGCTTTTAATATGAAAGCAGCAACTGGCTGTGCTATATCACTTAAATAGCTTCATTTAAAAAATAATGCATGAAAAACCTTATGAAAAGAACCCAGCAAGAGGTTTAAATTTCACAGAGTCCTGTCATTAATAGCAGTATTAGCCAGACCAAAATAAAATACCTAGCTATGTTTTCAAAGATGGCACCTTACTGTCCGCCCTTCTGACTCTGTCATGTCACTGTAGCAGAGAAAACTTTTCAAAGAGAAAATTAATAGTATCTTTGTTGTAAGTGAGAATTACTACAACGTCTAGTTTTTCAGCTTCTTAGGATATATATGGCAGACAAAAATATCAGGCCTCCTGACACTGCTTCCTGAATTCAGCTTCTGTTGAAACAAAGCATAAGCTCCCTACCTCTAACAAGGTATAATTTAGGACATCAAGCCTCTATTCAAGCTAATAAGTAGATCCATGTCCTTTCAATTATTTATTCCTCTGGCAGACAATTCCATTAACCCCCTCCTGTGCAATAATTTGTTCTGCCACATGTTAGAAAAATTATTTTCCAGCTGCTCAGCAATGCTGCTACAGTAAATTGAAAGTATTTGCTGGTAGACAGCCGATACTCAGCAGAGAGGTGAGCAGTGACATCCGATAGGCACAGGGTAATGTAGTAGTAAATAGCATAAGACAAATGTTAAGTTTCTCCAGCAGGATGTTTGTGGACTGACAGCGAGAAAACATGCAAAAATACTGATGAATTATTCACTCAGCTCAAGAAATACATTAAAGCTGTTCGTGCTGTATAGGTGAGACCCAAGCCAGCAGTGAACGCCAACACTTGTTACACAGAAGTTAACTTAGTAGTAAATAGTGCAGCATAAACGTGTTTGAGTTCACCCATCATGACATTTGTAGACTTACCACAATAAGACATGTGAAATGGTAGTGAATTATTCACCTGCCTCAGGTAAACAAGAAACCATTTCATTTTCTGCACCCAGGAGGACTCTTTGGGGAGTCGATACAGACAAATGTGTAGTGACAGCAGCCCCTGCTCCCAAATTTCATTTTCTAGGAGGCTGCACAGCTCAGGAAGCTGCACACCTAGAGGAGGATTTGCACAAGGTTTTGCAGCTGCACCAGCTGGTATCCCCTCAACAGGTCTGAGTTTTTGAATGGGTATCCAGTAACACAGAATTCTAGATTGAGAAGCATTCCCACCATGCTGGAAATGACCAGCTACGAAGGCAAGCCAGCTCAGGCTTTGTACAGATGTTCTAGTCTTGAGTTAGAACAGGTTAAGATTACTGGAAGGTCACATCGTCTCCCCTAACATATGACCAAGAAACAGAGAATTAAGAAGCAGATACAAAAAAACAAACAAAACGCCTACAACCACGCAGAAAGTCCTGTCTCATGGCTCACATAACAGCTGTCTCTAAACAGAAGAGGTATCAGCAACCCATAAATCCAGACCAATTGGCTGAATTCCTCTCTTATTTAGTCTCTTTCTTAATATTCCTGGGGAACTCATTTGTTTGTATTGTTTTTGCAGGTTCATTTCCCATATATTCTATCAAAAGATGTAAAGCTGTTTTTTGTTTGCTTACATACACACATACATGTATACATACATATTAGTTAAAAGATAGGGGGGGCATTTTTCAGGAGCAGTTTGACCAGAAAAGAAAATACATAGTTTAAAAAAAACCAACCTATAAAGAAACAGAAATCTAAACACCAGGAGAAACTGGTTTACTGTAGAGAAGAAAAGGCACAGCATGCTTTACAAATGCTAATGTAGTGATAGAAAACTATCAACCTCATTTCTCAATAGAAAATTTAAAATTCCAAGCTTAAATGGTTTACCAAAAATTACACAATAAGTCACTGCTAAATTCTGAAAGTAATCCGAAACCTAATCCCCAGACCACAGTGAGTCCCTGGGGAATTACTTATGGATGTATTTTTCACTGAAATTATGCTTTCCCTTGTTTCCTTTGCATTTAATAGAAACCATGGCTCAACACCCTTTAAATTTATTATATTATATTTCATAAGTATTGGGCAGAGATGAGCACAGGCTGAAGTCATTCCCTCAGTCTTTACAGGTCAGTCAGTCCGTCCCATGTAGATCCCACCCTGAGGAACGTTTGCGTGAGAGGTCACTCAATCCCAGTCCCCAGGTGAGCCCAGGCTGCCAACCCCCCACCCTCCTTGACTGCCCCTGTTCTCCTTAAAACAGGCTCTGAGCAAACTAAAACCAGCCTTGAATCAAGAAACGCATGTCTGGGAAATTTCCATGAGTCACTGCGATATGTGAATAAAATTGGGAAATAAGTATTACAACCGTAATCGTAGAGCCACTGTGACCTACTGCCCTGCCAGTGGTGCCTCATGCTGAAATGGTTCTTAATTAACTTGAGAAATTGTGTACCAAACAGTGTTTTAAAGCTTTTTACTTCACCTATTTATTTGCTTATATTAACTGTAGGTAGAGCCATTATTTTCTAGATCATTTTAAAGGATATTTAGGCTGCCATAAGGAAATTTTATACATCCCAGGCTGATTGTGCTTACACAGTAACAAAGCTGCAGCTGAAGAGGGCTCGGTACAGCCACACCACTGAATTCAGCAGAAAAAATCCATTTTATTCTAGAATTTAAGATACTGCTGCCAGTCAATGGAAAAAATAGAAGAAAGTACTCTGACAGTATGGGAAGACATGAGATATCACTTATATGTTTATCATCCAGAGTGAGAGGGACATGTAGGAAGGACTGAGCAAGGACACTGAGATGGAAAGTCTGTTTCTGGATATAGAGTGACTGAACTAAAAATGAGTTTAGATTAAAAAAAAAACTGGCTAAGTGAAGAGAATGACAGAAAAATAGACAAAAATAGGGAGAAATGCCTTCTATGAAGCATTGCATTGAAACGAGACACACAACTGAACATTCATTTTATAGGAAATATCTGAAATCACAGAGAAGTGTTCCCTCCTACCTGGGGCTGGTTGAGGTGCCAGCAGTAAGGGTGTCCCCAGCAAGGGGTCCTGCTGGGCTGAGCAGCACAGTCTGAGCACTGCATTGAAAACCTCCCAAACTGATGCTGCAAGTGGAGCCAACACTATGAAGAAAAAAGAGACATATGAAAATGTCACAGCTGCAAAAAAAAAAAAAAAATCCCCAAATTCTAAAACATGAGAGTAAACCTTGCCTGATAGGAATGATTTGGCTCTCTCATATTTAGTGACTCTGATTAGCAAATGATACATAAACCCATTGTACATTTATTTGTTTCAGTTTCTGTAGAAATTGGAATGTAAATGTATCATTGTTAAAAGAGAGAAAAGGATTGTCTGATACTCAGAACGGCTGAATGATGTTTTAAAATACAAATTAGCATTGCCTTTGTTGCACAATTCACATGTAATGCTGTGCAATCCTTTAATTTAGGTTTTTCCATAGGTAGTCATTTTCCTCATGGAAAGGGTGGTATCTTCATTATTTCCCGAGCACACAGCTTTGAAAATTGATCTTCCTTATAGATATGGTATTACAGCAGCTAATCAAGTCGATGAAGCTATGGTATAAAACCACAAAGTTCCACCTAATTATGAACATCCTGAAAATACCAGCATTTGCTGTCTTTTATTGGGCACCCTGTATTGAGAGAGCATTTGTACCATCTTTTTGTGCCCTGATTCCCTAGTTCTAATTCCCTAGTTACAGGGAGATTTTTCATCTTATTGTTTTGACAGTAGACTTTTCAAATTCTGCACAAAAGCCAGATAGAGACTAATTCCATCCTAATAGAGTGATTTCACTTGCACATCATAACTTAGGACAAGAAAGGGAACAAAAATGAGCATTATGTGAGCACTGAGCATCTTAAAAGAAGTAGAGTCCAATGGAAAAACATGATGGTTGTTTTGAAGACATTGAAATTCAGATTAATGACAGGCTTATTAATAGTGAACAGATAGCACTAATTACAGAAAACCTCAACTCTGTTAAACTGGAGTTAGTGTTTAGATAGCATTTTGTGTGCAATATTAGCTGTAAGTCTCAACAGCAAGCAATGTTTAGAATAGTAGCTGGGCTAGAAAAAGTACTAAAATGATAAATCAAATGAAAAAAAAGATAAACCTTATAAGTAGTGCTTATGAAGCTTCAATTCATGCTAAGAATACAAATGCAAAGTTGTAAATATCTTTTTTTCTTGTCTTTTAAAAGAAGTGAGTTAGAGCAAGCCCATAGAAAGATGATTGATGGAGTATGGTGGTATTATGAGCAATATTCTGGAAATGTCTCAACAGAGAGCCTATAAATTTGAGTTCACACATCCGTGCCTCTCACAGATCACAGTTCCACTGAGCGATGTCTTCTATATGACCTTCCTCTGTCACACTTGCTTTATGCATCATCTCTGCCTCAATGCAGACAGTGGTACTGGGGGGTTTAGCAAATCAATAGGGGGAGGCAAACAAGGGACCTGCCAAAAGGTTACCCCAAACCTTCAAAAGAACTGTCTGACTTGAATTCAGTCAATAGCCAAGAAAATAAATGTGCTCTCAAATTCAGTACACAGTAATAAGAAGATAAGGGAAGAGCTTTTATTAATGATGGAGAGAAAAAACAGGCTGATATTTTTGCCTTCCCTTAGATCTACATCCTGTAGATACACTTTGGGCCAGCCTGTAGAACTCAGCAAGCTAGAGAAACCTCAGATGTGCTGGCTCAGTATTTATCTCCCTTGGCAAGTTAGATAAGGGGCAAAAGGCTTTTGGGAAAGGAGTTTGGTCAGCAAGAAGGACTTAAAAGCAATAAATTATTTTCTATTGTATCTGATCATGGTATCTAAACCACTAAGAATAATTTTTAATAGCCATTAGTTGAAGTTCAAATAGATACAGAATCTGTATGGCACCAACTTTAGAGCAGAAAGATTTCAACAACATGGAACAGATATTTGAAACTTGGTTACATAGAATGAAACAAATCTGACTGGGAAGCTGAAAGTGTGTATAAATGCTCTCACAGCATCCATCATCTCACTTATCAGACTAGTGACACAGAACAGCAAAGGAGAAAACCTTTTTCTGCATGTACATAAACAGAAGTATCCAAGGCAACTGATTGTGCCTAAATCCAATGATGAATTCCTTAAGAAGTGACAAAATGGAGATAACTGGATGATAAAAATCAAATAAGAAATAAAGGAAAATATTTTAAAAACTCACTTGTTTTGGAAACCTTCTTTTTATAAGGAACTTTAGTTTTCTAGAGTTGCTGTATTAACTCTTTCACTGTGTCATATGATGTAAAATTTTTTGAAAGCGGATGGACAATGATATTCTGAACTCTGCTACCTGATGCATTTACAGTACACTATGAAGTCCATCTGCTACTAATTTTAAACGAAGATTTAGTGTAGTAATAGATTTGATCAGAACTTGGTTCTCATTACCTGTACAGTTTGTCATAATAAGTTGGGTTACCTTTCATCAAATTACTTGGGTGGCACAAAACAAATTAATATAAACTGGCATAACATGTACTATACTTAAAACACTTTACTAACTCTTATATTTTACTGCAAATGAGTGAGGTAGTGGAACAAATATTCCCCTAGGATGGCAATTTACCTCTAATTATGGCTTCAACTGTTAAGACCTCACTTCTGGTAAGAAAATCGCTTCTAAAAAGAAAAGGTGGAACTTTTCAAAAGCACTAAGACTGGAATCAAAGAACATTTTTCTGAGATCCTATTAAGAAAGCTGAAATTGGAAGAAAAAATATGCTTTTAAAACACTGATTCAAATGTCAAAAAGATGTGGCTTAATTGGGACTAGATAAAGTCTAACAGGATAACGCGTTGCCACAGAGCCAACTTGTGCCTTCTGACTTTGAAGCAGGATCTGTCTAGCAAGATTTGCAAATCCCACATATGTAGCAGTACAAATAGAAAGTCTTGAAGTGTTTAAGAGACCGATTGTGGGAACGTGATAGATGCTGCTTTAGCAAGAACAACAAAAAGCTCATATGCCATTGGGAAATGTGCCCTCTGAAATATTAAAATTTGCCTGAAATGCAATCTTAAGGTTCACCAAAACAAATTTATCGTGAAATTACATAATAAATAAAGTCTGAAAAGTAGCTTGCACATACAGAACTGGGTACACTGTAAAAACAAATAGCAATTTGAAGTACTTTCGAAAATGACAGTCCATGAATTAAAAAGGATATTTCTTTACTGTTCTGACGAGTTGAACAGCAATGTAAGAAAAGCTTTGCCCCAGATCTAGGCCTTATCAATTAAGAATTTCAAAACTTAATGAATAGTGCCCTATTAGGTGAATATCTATTTACCTGGAATATTTCAGTTGCCTCTATTCTGATGATCAAAAAGACAATCACAGATGACTATCAAACCCAGAGTCTGGGTGGTAAAATGATATCATAACTCATGAAAGTACTTTTATTAGGGATCTTCAAGAATCACTTAAGAAGCGAAATACATATACAAATGTATTTTTCTACCTCCATAGTAATCTAAAGGGATGATGGCTCCTCTTTGTATGTTCCCAAGACAGAAAAAGTGATGTTAATGAAATGTGAAACATCATGAATTAGAGGTGGTAAAATATTTAAACTTACTTGTAGTGGTTGTGTAACTATGACACCCAGTCCACAGTAGAAGAATACAAGGAAACTACTCAGTGAGTTTTTCCTTCCTCTTTTTTCTTTAAATGCACTTAAACGTACTTATTAAATGCAGTGGGTATTTCAGTGGACACATTATACTCATCTCACAATGAATAGATTATAGAGGATTAAATTTATGGCACTGCCTCCAAAATGTCATTTAGTCAATATTTGGGAAATGGATACCATAGAATAGACTAGTATAGAATGATGCAAATTCATAAGATGCCATTCTTCCAGATTTCTGAACTGACCTTCTTAGGTCTTTTCCTGGGGAAAAGGAGGCTCAGGGGTGACCTTATCTCTCTCTACACCTGCCTGAAAGGAGGATGTAGCGAGGTGGGGATCAGCCTCTTCTCCAAGGCAAACAGCGACAGGACAGCAGGACAGAATCTCAAGATGTGCCAGGGGAGGTTCTAGTTGGACATCAGGAGGACTTTCTTCATGGAAAGAGTTGTTAAACATTGGAATGAGCTGCCCAGGGAGGTGGTGGAGCGACCATTCCTGGAGGTGTTCAAGAAACAATCGGATGAGGCATTTAGTGCCATGGTCTAGTGGACAAGGTGGAGATCACTCAAAGGTCAGACGCGATGATATCAGAGGTCCTTTCCAACCTCAGTGATCCAGAGATTCTGTAATTATGCCTGATCATACCTAAACTGGGAGGAAGGTTTTAGAGTGTTTAGATAAACATTTCACAGCAATAGTCAGGGATGAAATCTAATTAATTGTAAAATAAAGCTTGCAACATTTGCAAATAGGATTATATGATTTAATTCCTAATGATAGAGAGGCCTGGACTCCCCACCAAGGTACCTGCTATTTCTAGTCCTAACATTTAGTGTGATTAATTCTGCAGAATTAATCTGCAGGATAGACTTTATATAATTTGCAAAGTATGATTAGCCAAGATAATTGTTACTGAAATCATGTTCTATACTTTTGCTCATGAATGGCCCATGTTCTAACTTTAATTTGGATGCGAACAATGGTAACACATTTCACATCACCTATTTTTAATCTTCTCTCCCTTCCTGCAATGAATATGATTTTTATATTTCTTCTCTGACTACATAGTGAACTCATTTATATCCTGTTTCAGCTTCCTATCTGATTAGTTCTGTTCCCCACAGATTTAGTTTGCTGAACCATAATGGTACCACACAGACAGCAGAATAAAATATAAAATTCATACATAATCATGTAAGCAGAGATAGAATACCTGCAACTCCTATTCATTTCAAAGAAGCTGCCATTGTTTAATACCTTCAGAAGTTGCACCACTGTTTATATTCAGCAGAATACCTTATCCTAGTATAGAGCACTGAATAATTATCAGTAGATGAATTCACACTGTAAAATAAATATCAGAACTGGCACAAAAAGAAGTACTTTCTTTGCAATCCACTCTGGAATAATTATGTAATCTTTAAAGGCGGGGGGGAAGTCTGAAAAGACCATTGAATGAAAATCTTCCCATATCTTTGGGTTTAACAAGGCTACTGCTGAAAGAACATGTACAAAGCTGGTGAGGAAACTGAGAGAAGCAATTGAATTTCCATCAAGATTCCAAAAGATTTTAGTACTATCAGCAGACTCAGATAAAACTCTATACATAAGCGCTTCTCTGTCTTGCAAGAGTATATAATAGAAAAAGGAGCAGCAGATTTCGTTATAATTGTCAGTTCTATTCAGATAAGCATATAGTGGTACTGTTCACTCACACGAAGCATTTTCTGCAATTTATAAGGCCATTGGAAATGTGAGCAAGCTGGCAGTTTATTACCAGCTGCATTTCACACAGCAGAGATGGGACAAGCAATTTCCAACTAGAATTAGAACAAAGTGGTGGCAGTCTCCCACTGCCAACAACCACATGGTCTGGTAGGCTGGATGCAAAATTTGGGTTAGAGGAGACCAATATTGCTGCAAACTTTAGCAATGGGCTCAGAATCTCCTGCATTACCAGTGCTCTTTACACAACATGGTACCAGAAGCGCAGCTAAGACCCCTCACTATTTCACATACAGCTCCTATGCTCCAAATTAGTTCACAACATTATTTTTTAAGGTGTTGGGTCCAGCAGTTTGCAGCAACATTCTCTACCGAAATTGCACTTGTTGGCAATTTCAAATTAGCAGTAACATTGGTAGACCTTAATTGATATAGGCAATACAACCAGTAATTATAATAACCAACCAGGACAGCAGACACCATGAATGAAACTAGCTTGAGTTACCAGGCTCCCTGAGACTGAGTCTGAAACTCTGCACATTAACAAAAGCCCGTATGCAAAATTTATCTGTTTCGTTGAAAATTTGGGGCCAATATAGAGCCCAAAATATCTCTCTTACTAAATGGAGATCTATTCTTCTTTTGCCTTTGATGGCCAAATTAAAAACCACTGTGTGAAAATTCAAGCACGTGAACAGAAGAGTTCCTCAGGTGAATCAGAGGAATGTTAGAGCAGCAGTTTTTTGAGCAGTGAGAAGCACCTGGAAGCCTCTTATGGTTATGCCAGTTCCCATGTCGCCTGTTAAGGATAAGATGGCACTAAAAGTGGGTCACAAGTATACCACTTTATGAGAATTGAGCCCTAAACAATTAAAGTGGAGGTGCTGGAATAACTAGTGTGTGAAGAAGAAATGAAAAAGGTTAAATATTTGATGGAGTGGTGTCAAAGCATCCCATTAGTATTTTGCCCCTGCTTCATGGCTTTTCTGAGAAAACTTGTAAGCTCAGCAGCAGTGCTTCAGTAGCACTGTCTGAATACATAAAAGCAGTCTAGTGAAACTTGTGACCAGAAAATCTGCATGAAACTGAGAGCAGGAGATAAGTGAAAGAGGAATTTTAAATATTTACTGTTTGATAGTTCAAGAATGAGTTATTCCTTAAGTTTGCATGATTCAAGGTAATAACCTAAACTTCAAGCTCCCTCACCTGCTTGCTGTTACCCACTCGTACTCCACAATAGCCATTAATGTCCTCCCAACAACTGGTAACTTTTACAATCTGAGTAATTCCCACTTCAGCGGTGGCACTTTAAGAGTTGCTGCTGCTGAAGTGCATAAATATAACCAAAGAATGTCTGGGAGCAGGGTAAGTGTCCCAGTCCTGCAAACATATATGAGCCTCCAGGTACTCCTTTGAATCTGCAGTAAAGAAGTCACACTTTTAAGGGGTGTGTCACCCTTTCTCACTTCATATCTGCAGTTCAGTGTAGGAAAGTAATAGTTCCACTGTTAGTGGTGACTTCACAGGGGGACACTTAAGAGGACCTTTGGCAGCCCTTGTTCCCGGGCCAGAAGGTGGTGGTTCTGTTTTCCGTGACAGGCTCTTGGGACCCAGCCAAAACTAACACTGCCTTCCATTATGTGCTATACTTTGGATGAGATGCTGTAGATTTGGGTTCATTGCTACAGATCTCACTAAACATTTTGAAAACAGATGGGAATAGCCAACATTTCCTGGCCGGCATATCCTCCATCATAGAACACGACTGCAATATACCTTCTGTCAACAGAAATAGGATGTCATGCTGAAATCTATTTTACCAGCCTCTGCTGGTCATATCAGAACTGTCACTCAAGTGACAGTCTCCCGTCACTGTAGCTCTACCTTTACCATCTGACTCCCTCGGGAGAAACTGGATGATTTCAGACAAACTCCGTTAGAGACTATGGAGTAAGCAGAGTTCTTACTGTCTCTTTTGAACTCTCTGCCATCTCATTTTGAGCTGAGGCAAGGATCAGCACATTAGCTGCTTAACTTAAGGTAACTGAGTAAGCAGTTTAATTTGCTTCCACTGAAACTTCACAGGGCTTGGCAGTAGTATTTTTAGATAAATATTTTTAAATTAATAAAATACTAATAACTTAAGACTTTTCAAATAGTACAGAAATAGCTATGACAAACCAAAATCAATTATCACGTGATCAAATATTTTGCTGAGCAATAAACTTACTTTGAAGTTTCTTTTATGCCCCACAAAAAGGAATTTCAGCCTGACCTAGGCTAGAAATATCTTTCCATAACCCAATAATTTGTAGGGTTTTTTTTCAATTAATTTATTATAGATCCCTATTTTCATTTTACATTTCTCTACTGAGAAGAGAGGCACAAGAAAATCTCATGTACGTGGCTTTCATGTCACATTGATACCTCTATTTCTACATGAAAGTCTTTAAAAAAAACCAATGTCCAAACAAAACATTCTCTGAAAAGAACGCAGTAGCCATTTTCCTGATGGCATACAAAACTTTCTCTTTTTCAGTTCTTTCTTATTACTTTTCCATGGGAGAAGAAAGATATCACAAAATATGAAGCATGAAAGGAAAGGACAAGAAAATCCACATCACAGACAAAAATCTACATGTTTTTGCTGGAGTAGTGGATCCTAACCACCAAATAGCTTTTGAGAAGCAGCTAGAGTTCAAGAATCTGCCTTCTTTACAACACACACTCCAAGAAAACAGCATTTTCACAACTGGAAAGCATGGAATTTGTTCTGTGCTTCTGTTCTTACTCTCTAGGGATGAGTCTGAAACTGAGACAGTATAAAACAATACATACAACACAGTGAAAAAGAATCAACTCTTTGCTAACTTCAGTAGAGCGAACACTTTTCCAGACCAATAAAAGTGATATTTGTGTGGGTTGTTATTTTCGATACCTCAGGGCATCATCGTGCAGTTAATTGGATTCAAGGGAGTGCCACAAAGTATAGGTGGTATCTGTCAATAATAATTGTTGCTAAAAGTAGGGAGATGTTTTAGGAGTAAAATTACAGACTAGATATTCCAGGGGTGTTTATTTTTCTACTGAGAATACAAAAATATTTATGTACTTTTATACCTCTATAGCAGATGTCGTATCATTTCTGATTAAAATTGCTTGCCAATAATAAATTCCTCTCAGGCACAGATCAAAATCAGCTTCTATAGCTAACTAACACAAACTAAACTAAAAATTTCCACTGCATTTCTCAACATGTCCTCCATATTTTCTGATGAAAATAGATAGGCAGATACAAATAGGACATAAAGAAGTGCAAATTAGGAGTCATAAGGATTCTGAATATCATCTGAGAGCTTGTTCCTTTAGAGACCCCGCTACCTGTGGTTAAGTTTTGTGTGCTCATTTCAACCATTGCTGATTTAAAATATTAAGACAGCTCACTAACCTCAGTAAAGAGATTCACGGGCTTGAAAAATGGAATAAGGCAAAAAGAACAAGCTTGCTGAGCACACCAGATGAAAAATTTATAATTGTAATATCTTCGTATTTCCATATTCTATTCTGTGTTCCTCAGAATCCGAAGCAAAGAATAGCAGTCACTTTATTTCTTTTCTGCCTCCAGGTATACACCAAGGCATCAGGCTGATAGGTTGATTCATACAACGCCAGCTCTCTTATTACTCCAGATAATTTATTTATAATGAGGGTCATGTGTTTTCCCAGCAAGATGTTGATGCAATATGACTGCCTTTTCAGTTTCTAAAGATGTATACTTGTTAAATGGGTACAAGTATTGATAAAACATCATTCCTTGCACCAGAGTATGTCCTACAAGGAGAGGGTTCAGCGATGAATCCTAGAAAATATACTGCACATCATCTGATTTTCAACTCTATGAAAAAAATTCCTCAGTATTTAAAGTCTAATCATACCTCACCTTATAAACTCTGTAGAGAATTGAATACAAGTGTTTCATCGGTTGCTGGAAATGAAAGACACTAAGACACCTTCTGAGAAGTATTTCACAGATGTGAGTCAAGTTACATAGATCAGTTTAATGAATGCAAAAATAAAGAAAAACAAATGAAAAAGATCTGTACACATCTGAAGGTATAGTTACAGTTAGCATAACCTTCCCCAGAAGAAAATGAGATTCAAATAGTGTGATTCTGTTAAATTCTCAAAATATGCTGAAAAAATAATTATATAACTTTAAAAGTTAGGCATCAAATCTTTCTTTATGGTTTGGTAACCACCGAGGTGGTAAATGTCTTCACCTCTACTCAGATTAAGCCCTATGCAGTGCAACACTTTTCCAGATCAGAAGTTAAGCTGTACACTTGGAGCTTTGGTTTGTGCCCAAATGACTTGGCAAGACTAAATTCAATGATAATGAAACTTCACAGATTTACAGACATCCTGAAAACAATAGAAGCAGGCTCAGTACTATGCTCCAGGACATAATTACAGTACTCACATATTCTCATTAAAAAAAAATTTAGAAAAAAATTATGAAGAGGCAGAAATTGTTCACAGAATTTAACAGTCATATCAAAAGACACCCATAAAGAAGAAACTTTACCAGCCCTCCAAAAATGATATATTCGTTTAATCTGGCGCTTTCAGTGATTAAATTTCAAAATACTTTAATTTCAAAACACCTACAATGTTCACTGTGGTATGTAAGAAACAGTGACTTAACTGAGAACATTACCAGGTAGCTCTGCAGTAATTAGCAGTGTAATCTACCAGTGCTTAAACACAGGTCACGATGTCCTTACCAGAGATTACTCCCAAAAGAGGAAATCCAGTCCTTTTAGTCAGCAAGTGATTTAGGATTAAACCCAGCAGTGATGGAGTCTGAAGTGAGTATGTCAAGAGCAATAGCAAAGTATTCCCAACACTTACCATAGTGTGGTGAAAACCAGTTTGACCTTCTTAAGCATTTTTATTCCTAAAATCTGAGTTTAGCCATATGAGATAATCTACATCTACAGCAACCAACCAACCTCAGTAATGCTTTCTGCTTGAATTTAACACACAGCCCATGACACTTTCAGAGTCTCCCTCTAAAGAAAACTGTAAAATCCATCTGTTCTGACAAGCAAAAATAAATAAATAAACCCCTAACCCTTTTCACATTCTGAGCATGTCCGTTAACTTTCTCCATTAACACTCTTTGGATAGAAATAGCATATAGAATGCGCAAGAGCTAATATTGGAAAAGCTAAACAAAAGCTGTAATCAGATTTTAAAACAGACAATATAAGGCATTGTAATTAACCGGGTTGGAATAAAGTGGTCTTTATTAGTGCAAATGAGCTCATCTGCTATAGGAATGAATATTTCACAATCTAATCCAGAATGTATTGACATCAGCCAAACATTTACATTTCTTCCATGGACAGATTGTTATTGACCTTGTGATGTGACATATCTACTGTCACTAAGCTACAAAATGGGAATCTCATCCTGCCTCTCCTCTTTTATATACAGAAAGCAACTAATTTGTCAGCATGCCAGCTTTAACTAGCTGAGATGAAGGTAAGCTAATTTAATAGGAACTGTTCAATAGCTTCGACCCACCTGACACTGTCAGTTAAGGCAGCTCCACATTGCAGTGTCTTTCATTATTTCCAGCTCTTTCTTCAGACTACTTGAACAGCAAGTCAAATAATATGCTTAGGAGTCAATAGGCCTGACTTTTTCTCAAGGACATTCTTTTGATGCCAGGAACCGTCAAGTGGGAAAACACGTAGCGTGAAGGTGAGAGGACACTAATTAAATATACACAGCTCTAGCCAAAGAAGAATGAGGCACAGCTTGCTATCTGAAAACTCGGTTGCCTGCTTGGCTGAGGTCACAGCTGTTGACTTGTACAAGTTCTGAAGTTGCAGTCTCAGTATGAGACGCTTTAACACTCTTAAATACTAGACAAAGGCTATCTTCAAGGATTCTGTGTACAGTTCTATGTGTCTTTG
This sequence comes from Sclerurus mexicanus, assembly GCA_013396755.1. Taxonomy (NCBI): domain Eukaryota; kingdom Metazoa; phylum Chordata; class Aves; order Passeriformes; family Furnariidae; genus Sclerurus; species Sclerurus mexicanus. The sequence continues at coordinate 1,312,926 of VWZF01000574.1, read as the reverse complement.
TAGTTTAAAGACAGACATAATAGAATCCTTATTTAAGTTCAGCTAAAATGAATATGTATCTTTTATCTGTGGAACTATTACAGTGTTTCCTGAAGCTCGGGAAGAAGTTATACTTGTTACAACACCACTAATGTAATTAATGATGTCCATGCAGAAACTGACTTTCTAAAGCATTATTTCAAAGCATGAAACTAATCACAACACCCCTTCAGATTAAATTGGCTGTAGGGAACAAGTGTTTACATACATGAACTTGGATTATTTCACAGAGGTAAGTGTGCACATTCCCACCCGTTTAAAACACCTTCCAGGCATGAACTAACATAAAAACATAAAATAGACCAATCCTTTTTTCCCTTCCCCTAGTTTTCTTTGCACTACTGATAGCTCCACTTTAATATATTGCCTAAAATCAAAGTTTCTATTACCCAGAGCTGGATATTTGCTTTATTTACATTATAAAGTAGCAATACAATTTTTCTGTTGGACACTTGTGTTTTCTTGCAAGCTGAATTCTTCCTCCCAGTTTTCCCTGCTGATCATGCAAATAGCATTGCAATCTCAGTTTGTGAGAATGACTTTTGCTTACCAGCCTTCACAGAGAAAAACAGAAACTTCAGAACTTGGGCTTGACCTCCTTCTTCTTGCACCAGGCTTTTCTGATTTGAAAGCTGAAAGGTTAGTTAAACACTGTCTGATAAATTACTAATGTACCAGTTATCTAAGTCTCTCGAACTGTTTGAGAGCCATCACAGGTCTCAGTTCATAAGCTTTTCTAGTTAACAGCCTTTCTGTCCAGGTTGTAACTGCATTTACTCTAGGAACACATTTATGTGTAGGTTGAGAGCAATATAGTTCATGCTCCTCAGGAGCAATATGCAATATGCTTTTGCAGGAGGCAAAATCTCCATGAGATTAACACATGCTCCACTAGATCCTGTTTTTCACTTCCATTTGCCTTTGGTTGTATTTCTCGTGCTTACTAGATTAACAGTCTCTGTGTATCTGCACCAGTCCCTTCGGCTCAAGGCTCAGCTGTCCATGGATAAGCAGGTTCCACATGGATGAGGGATACCCAGCAGCTGCCTGCGCTACCTTGCCTGAGTTCAATCTGTCCACGTGATGCTGTTATTACAGTTTTACCAACATAATGCAACAGCAGACACTTCCTGCCTCATTGCAATTCCATATTTTTCAGCATCTTGGGTGTCACACGAACAGTTCACAAAAAGCTGGCTGAAGCAGCTGGGAAAACTGAGTGTTCTGGGTTTGCAGAGGCAGCTCAGAAGACACTTCCTCACAAATCCTCCTCCCATTTACTGAGACTTTGCAATGATGTTGTTCTGCTGATTACAGAGGAAAGCCTCATATTTATAAAAATGTAACTCATAGCAAATTTTGTCCTTTTGGGCTTAAACACAGATGAGTGTTGGCTGTGGTTGCCAGTTTCAAATCCTTTAACACATTGCACTCCATTTTCTGATACTGTGCTGCAATCACGCTTTCATCTAAAACTACAAAAAGAAAAATTATATGCTTTGATCTTTTCAAAAACATGTATTATTTCCTGAGTATTTTGAAGTATGGTAATAGAGAGAGGAAATACAAACACAGCCTTCAAGAAAACTGTAAGTGATGGTAGCTTGTGATAGGGGCAAAACGTTCACCAAAAGTATTTTTGACTTACCATTCACCCTGAAACAATTGCAATATATTGATGGTAGATAAGAAAAGACTTCTACAAAATAATACTTCAACTCTCTTCCCAATGGTAGTTCTTTAATTAGGGTACCTTAGGCACTGACACACTTTTTATTAAAAAAAAAAAAAAAAAAAAAAGAAAAAAAGAAAAACAACTAAGCTATTTTCCTTCCTTCATTTCTTCAGGGTAGGAAGCATGTTAATGTTTGTAAACTGTTATGTAAATGCACAATGCTACATAAATTTTGTTAACAATGAAATAATTCTATTTATATGCATAAGATCCAGATATTAAGAATATGTATTCCAGTGTTCTAGAAGCATATATGCCAGTAGGGCAGAGCAAAGGAATCCCCACAGCAGCAGCTTTGTTGTGTCACACTGAATGTCCTGCAGCTTCACGAGGACATTCAGGGTGGTCTCAAAACTGGCTTTCCGAGCAGCTGCTCCCGAAGCCATCACTTGGTGACCACCCTGACTTGTGCATGACTGGCTGGGTCTGTCAGTGGGGTACATGCTCTGCTGTGTCAAATAATGTCCATCCTGCACTTTGGAGATGGAACAAATCCTCTTCCCCTTCCCTTGTGACTTTTCTAACATAAGAATATCCTTTTCTTATGCTTCATTTGAATGTAGAAAGAAATAGTGAGTCTGATAAATAGAACTTACTGCATAGCAACAGCTGAATTGCAGATAATATTGCAGAAAAGAGCAGGATGATTCACTGATTGTACAAACCAGAATGAGATTTTTATCCAGGCCTTGTGCTTGTTTTGCTGCACTCATTTGGCTCTCGGAAGGAGCCCAACCACAAGCACAGGCACGGTGTGGGCACAGAAAGGACCAAAAGGGTCTCTGCTGCGTTAAAGCAGAATCACAGGGCTGCTCTAGAGCATCCCAGTGATGTTATCTGCCTCATACAAGTCATTGAGGAGGGATCTAGGCTACAAATAATGCTTTATTATCTTCTTTTAAAATGAAATTTTAGAATGGGACATATGTTTATGGGAACTTTATATATAGCTCTCTATTTTTTCTGTTTAAGGTTTGTTGAGATATAAAAAAACATTAGCAGCATGAAAGGTCATGTTTCTCACTGACAACTTCCATTATCCATGTTTCTTTGAGAAGGTTTGTAATTTCAGACCTGTTGGTTAGGTGCTGATTTTGCAAGAACACTAATGTATAATCAGATTTGTTTCTTTTGTTTGGAGAGGGAGTTGTGTTTAGAGTTTTTATTCCAAATAATGGAAAATATGAAATTATGCCATTGGTAGTATTGTACTAAGATTAGAGTCCACCTGTAGGAATAAATCAAAACTCTATTTCCCAGATTAGGAGTGACACCTATTGTACACTAACTAAACCTTGCTAAAAAAATAGAATAAATCCTGACATTTATCTACAGCTTTTACAAATTAGCATTTAAATTTTTGCAAAACCCAGACAAGTTTTATATTTAAAAAATAAACAGCATAATGTGACACCTGATTTCACTTTTCATAACCATTACCTGGCCAAGAGGTTGTTTAAGCCTCACTACATTAGAGCACCGCATCCATATGATCTCTCAAGTGCATGTAGAGTCACTGAGGATACTCATTTTTCAGTGTATTCCTGGACATTCTCTGGGACCTAAGGAGACAGGGTAAGTGAAATTAGAGGAATTCTAAAATTTGAATTATAATCCACTCCTTTTTCCTGCAAAAAAATGCTTATTCCATTTACACCAGAGGGCAAAACTTCTATTTCCAGCAGTGAAAAATTGCCTTCCCCCTAGGTTTTAGAAACATTACTATGTCAGTTTAAAGCCAGAATCCCCAGCATTCAGCTTCTAGGAGCCAGTTCTAAACAGGCTGGAGGTCATCCTGTCACTTGAGTGATCACTTCTCCCTAGGAGAGGACACCGATTCTCTTCATATTCATGATGTTTATTCTTGGCACTACAAGCTCTGGCAGTTGACCTGTCCCAAACTGACATTTGTGTGGAGCTGAGTGCAGGCAGGTTCTCACTTCGTCAAGGGGAACTACCAGCCAGCAGCCTTTGTAGGTTTAGGTTATGGTGATCTTCAATAAGAGTAACAGTGCCATCAATCTGCCTGAGAAACATTGACTAGAGATGTTTGAACAGCCCTTTCAACCTCACTCCTTTGTTATAAAAATCTGCTGAGAGTATATTATAAGGTCGTTTGATCGATCTATGGTATTTAGAGATATTAAATATTTCAACATTTTGGTCAAATCATGAAAATGAGATGCTAAGAATTTAGAAATCACATCCATGGTTACCACAACAATGTTCTGGTTCAGATTGTGTACTTTATAGCGTTTTTTAGATTATAATACTATCCTTTAAATAAATCAATCAAACTAATGGCATAGTTTTTCAACAAAGGTTATAAAAATAATTCATGTTACATGCATTGATTTAAGAAAAGATAAGATAGGTATATAAGATAAAGAATTATATGACTCAAAATGCACCATCTCATCATAAATGATCTGAGAGCTAATGAAAACTGGGAATTAATTATTAAAGGAGACCTTTTTTTTTTTTTAATATAATGCATTATTAACACGTGGAACTCACTGCTTCCTTCCAGGCACCTTTTAATGAAGACATTTATAAGGCTGGGGGGTTCTGTGTGGATAACAAGAAATTTCACATCTAATCCAGAAGGCACATTCTGGTCCAAGCTAAAGACCAGGGGTATCTTTTAAAAGGCAAGACTCAAAAGGTTTATAGTCCACTAAACCAAGAATATCCTACTGTGCATTTTGCCATTAGAAGTCACAAATAGATGCACTTACAAAATTTATCATTGTATTAAAAACACTCCTACTTCAGGTAGAGAGCGACATGACAAACCAAGGCTCCCCACAGAAAGTAGATGCATGTGACAAGAGCCAGAAACACCACTGATAAACCCCATCTTTTCAGTCCAAAAGTACCTGAGAAAGCATAGGAAGAGCTCAAATCGATCAAATCAAAGAACCCTCAAAGGCAACAACCTGCCTCTATGTCTACCTTTAAGAAAAAACGTGATGGAAATGCTCCCACGGTCCACCAGTTTGAAAGCTAAAAAGTGTCCTGACTTTCTGATGTGTTTATCTATCTGATAGAACCCTGAATAAACTTTCCCTGCAGGAAACTTTGAAGCTTCTTCTGGAATACCTGTATACTTTAAGTATTCATAGCATAATAGCAAACAGAAGATCGTTTTTTTAGAGAATCCTCCTTTTCTTCCTCCAGATATTTCCATTTACCTACATTGCATGTTAAAGTTCCACAATAAGAGCTATGCCTGAATTGGGAGATGCATTTATGTTGTATTTTCAACTTCTCTAGGCAGGTGTGCTGGTCTAAACTTTGGCCTCATCTGTAAGGGAACGTTCCCCCAAAACCTCTTCATTTACTCTTGCACATTTAGGACCTGAAGTGAACATATTAGATACAAAGACAATTTTAGAATTGTCAAATAGTATGTTTTAACACAAGCATTTGACTATTCTCCTCAAAGAAACAGAACAGGCAAAATAGCTGCAAATAAAGCACAGATGTGGTTTATTAAAACAATCTAATAACAAAAACAAATCTAAACTTTTGCCTGAAACAGGAAAACAAATATTTTTCTGTAGCATCAATGATATTTTTAAAGCATCTTTGGAGGATCCTGAAGCCACATAAAGCCTTGTTTTGCAAAAATTCTAGAGGAAAAAAAGAAAGGTGAGAAGAAAAGCACTTTGGAATCAATGGTTAAATTCAGATCACAGCTGAGTGAGTGAGAAAAGGAGGTGAGAAGCATCTACTGAGGTGTGGATACAGGTATACAAATCTGTATCCGTCAAATGCAAAGGAATAAGGAGAGGAAAAGCCTTATCCAGCATTTGTGGGGGTAGGTCTTTTCCAAATTCGCTATTTCAACAAGATGGACAGAAAGTGGAAGAATTTCAAAAAATTGGAAATAAACACCATTACAAATTCCCATTGCACTGCAAACACAGAAATGCTCAGAAGGTTGGAGAGGGCCCTCATCATCAGCCACAGCCAGAGCTTTCCCCTCTCTTTGAAGATATAAATATGCAAAATGAAACAGCTTCAACAGGAAAAGCTGAAGATACTCTCTTTTAAAGCTGAACCAGTTAGACTAATATTTGAAATCTGAACTTTTATCTCCCCGACCTTAATCTAGTGCTCTTATCCTTTGGATATAAGGAACAAACATCATCACCATGATGAATTCACAGCTGCACGTCTAGCTCATTATTTTCTTCTGTTTCCTTGCAAATAACTAAAAATAAAAGGTGCAAAAGTTCCCACTTTATCTTGTGTAAAGTAGTTCATGACACAAAGCACAATGAGAGGTAGAGATTCCTTCTATTATTTATTATTTGGAAATGAAAAGTACAGCGAAGTTAGATTTGGTTTCTTTAACTTCCAGTTTGGTTACCAAATAAAAAAATGCAAATTCAGTTTGCACAGCGTCAGAATAAATTCTCTCTGACAAAATAAGATTTGAATATTAGCAACCAACAGCTACAATAAAAAGAAACCAGAACTGGCCTATAAACTGGACTCACAGCTATTGATCTCTGCTTAAAGAGACCCAAGCAGAGTTTTAAGACTGCAGGAATTCCTCTATTTCCATGGAAGGGGAAGGAGGAGAACTGAGAATATGTTAATAGGCAAAGTATTTCATGATATGCAGATGGTAAGAAGCTAATTTCCATCTGACTTTTTTTCTCCACTGGGTAATTACACTCTCCCTAGCAGAAGCTTTATGTCTGCATCGAAAGCAATAGCCAGTTCTCTGTAAATAACCTACTTCCTGTATTGGAAGGGGGAAAGGGAGTTTAGTAAAAGCATTTTTATCTTTTTTTGGTTAGATTTTTTGTGCTGTAATTTCACTTCAAGTGGCTACTGTAATTACAGGTTAAATTTGGCACCTACACTCTACTAATCTAATATTTTCCTAACTCATTTAAGCTATAACATAAGAGGAGAGAAAATCAGTTTTAGGCTTCTGTAATGTAATTATTACCTTTTATTTAAAAAAAAAAAAAGCTCACCCGATTAGTAAATAATGAAAACTAATTTCGTTTTGGCAGTTGGCAAAAAAAAATGTGCAATTTCGTTCTTACAAATTTTTTTAAATTACCTGGTCTATATGACCAATTTTTCTTTCCTGTACTAAGTTTGTAAGGACTTTTGCACAAATAAACATCAAAATTCTATAATTACAAATTAGGAGCACTGATTACATGTATTTACAGTAATTACATAATTAGCAATAATTATGTTAATTACATAAACAATAGCCTGCCTTCAGTAGCAATGGAAAACAAGAACATTCTCACATGTAAAAACCTGCTTTGAGTTAGGCAGAAAGGATTTATTCATTAGCACTAAAATGCAGGACTAAAGCAGAGAGCAGCACCACTGTAGCGTGTCCTGCTTTGTTCAAGCACTGAAAACTCTTCAGAAAATGCTGCTTACAAACCCGATGAACCGTTTTGGGATACACATATCCCAAATAACACGAGGAGCAATAAATGCAGAGCACCTTAAGGATAAGGACTTCTCTTTCAAAATGCCCAAACTCCTGTTTTCAAGAGCCTGATCCCGTGGCTGCACAATCAGCTTAAGGTGATCATGCCATGGGCTGTCAATGGACAGTGGGACCTTGAATTTGGCATTGATGCTCCTCCTTCACGCTCCCACCTTTTCTCTTGTGCTGCCTCTGATGCTGGTGTGACCACAGAGCTCAGATATGCACGGTCACAACTGGTTTTATTCGATTTTATTGTCAGTTTTCTGCCTAGCTGCTCCAGATCATCCTGTGGTTCATGCTAGGAGAAGAACAAACCCCTCTTTTGGAAAGGCAGCATTATCTTAGATCCAGTGAACTAGACGGTGAACTTGAAGATTTAGATGGCTAAATTAGATGACCATGGTATGTAAACTCAAGGAAAGTGAGCATCTGGAAGACAAAGGCACTCTGGGGACACCTCCCTCCATGCCAGTCATACATGGAACTTACTGCAGCTGAAGCCACTGGAAGAAAGCTCTGAAACAGAAACATACATTTTCCTCAGAGAATTAAAACCCTCACGTTCTCATAATTTCATCTGTGACCAATGAATGGTCACAGTTAATAACTACATATAGAAAGAGTATTTTTAGTCTGGACCTTGTAAGTAAGAAACCGTGGTTTTATCTGCAGTGCTATTGAGGGAATGAGTCCCAGATTGCAGACAGCTCGTGCAGGGAGGCCCTGAATTCCTCTGAGCTTCACACCATCGTGTCCCATTCTCTCACCTGGGGTATTGTGGGGACTGTTTAATAAGTATTGATACCATGTGAGAACTGTATTGCAGCCCACCTCATTAGAAGTATCCGTGCCCTGCAATGAGAGGCATGCTCTGTGCTGTGGGGATAACTTCAGAGCTCGTGAGCTTCCTGAGAGCATCAAGTTGCCACAGAGGTGTCCAAGGGAAGGGACAACCAAATCTGGGTCAGTCTGCTCTGTGGTGCCAAATGCAGTAGTGATGCCCAGAAACACATCTGTGTTTGTCAGAACTTAGACAGGAAACTAATTAGTTCAAAGCAAAAGAGAGATTATCACTGAATTAATATTTATGCAACACAGACCATCAAAGGACCAGGAAATGGGACTGAATGGGGAGATAAAGTCCGTGAAAACACAGTTGCTCCCATCACCTTTATTAGAGTTGTAGCGTAGTAGTATAAGGAAGGGTGTGAGACTGGAGTAACAGAATGTGGAGTTATCCATGGCCATCTCTCAGCTTCCCAAGGGATCAATGTCCTACCGTCCATTCTTCTTTCCCAAAGAAGTGTGCCAAAGCTACCAAGGAAGGAATCGTGAGTCCTGAGGCTCATTCAGGTTGAGGAGGCGGAAGAGTGTGTGTGTTGGATGTTTGAGGCTCTCCAGTGCAAACTGGTCTGCAGCTGAGAAGCGATGGAAACAGCAGTCAATCACATACATAAAAAGTATTTTCAGCATTGTGTTTAAGCACAGGCTCAGATGTTATCAGTGTTTCAATAAGTGGCCCACCTGCTTTTAACTTTATTGCCGGATGACCACAATATCATGATATTATGACATTATACTTAAAATGCCAATCTAAGCATTAGCAGGACCACAGTCTGTTTCAGTAACCAGAATGCCTTGACATCAAAAGCTTAAACATTGGGAAGATCTACAAAGTTCAATAAAAGGCCCAAACTTTTGGTGTCCACTAGGATACATCTTGCTTATCATCCGCACTCACCCTTATTCCACAAAACCACAATGAGGCACGGGTAAAGTGGTTACTGTTTAGAAATTTAGCTACAGTAGTCTGACTAAAACACTTCAATTATGCGGTTCCCATGCTACCTTTGTATTTAGTGACTGACAGCCCTGGTGAAGGTTTAATGAGCTGTGAATGACTGTACAAAACTTAGAGGATCACAAAACCTGCTTCTGGTAATTTACATGAACAGTTACATCTAAGTGCTGGAATCTGTGTCATGATCCATTGTTAATATACTCTGTATGTTCCTTCTTAGGACAGGTTGGAATATAATTATTTCCAAGTCTCCAAGCTAAACCTGTCCACTCTGGTTTGCCCTAATCTGAATCACTCATTGATACACAAAAAGCCTGCCTACAAACATCTACTCCCTAGAGCTTTGAACAGTTAAAATATTTGAGATGTTCATACTTTCCACTTCACACAAGGAGTTTTTTTTAAGAGAAAAAGCTTAATATTCTGTTTAAATCTGTCACATCCCGCTTGTGGATTTGCAGACTGCCAGTATTCCCTGCTGGAATACCTGTAGGTACGTAGCACTGCTCACAAGGCTCTTCCAAGAGTGAACTGATGCATTACCTTACCTTGCACATACATTTGATCTTGTGCTTTTCGCAGCTACACAGAGTGCCCAGAGCTTTTACTCTTTGCACATTGCAGCTGAGAACATGCTATTGCCTGACTGTGGTATTTTTATTGGTCCTCTTGCAAAGTGTCTGTATCAGATATAACACTACTTACCTTGTGAGATTTAAAAATCCTCTCACAGGGACATAGATTAACATAGTAATCCTTTAAGATGCCATAGTGTTATCTCATTATTTATACTTATTCCCTAACAAAGAACTCTTCATCTCCTATATTCTCATCTGCACTTCTATCTCTACTTATAAATAGTGGCCACATAATTTAAGAAATTCCTATTATTAAGAAATCCTCTCTTTGAGTCTCTCACCTCAGGAAATGACTTGACATCATCTATTCATTAACTACATAGATAATCAAAAGCTACGTCCCACCTTAACAAGGGAAAGCTGCAGGAAACAAAGAAACCAGAAACAGAATTGTTGAATGTTCAATGCGTCTTCTGTGTCAAGGCACCTTCAGTTCAAAGTATAAAGTTTGTTTTAAACACAGATGAAAATGCATCAGGAAAAAGAATTCCTTTTCAGCCCTTTACGTACACATAAATAGGTATTATTACTGTGTCTACAGTCTACAGAATACTCAAAAACAAGTGAGAGAATGACTCAACTGCAGTAACATGGCTAATGCTGTAATGTTGAAATCAAAAATGAAGTCGGAAATGCTGGGAAGTAAAACATGATTCTTTATTGCAAATTTGAAAAAGATTTAAGAAAAAAAAATCTGTAAAAAGAAAGCCATACTTTTTTCTTTTTTTTTTTTTTTGCAGTTCTGGTTACAGAACTGTTAAAACCAATTATAGAAATATAATTATCTAGAAATGTCATGCGAAGAATCTTGCCCTCGATGTTACAAAGTCAGATTCAGAAACGCACTCTGGACCTGAAAGGTACCACCAGCCCTACAACACACCCGCTTAACATCTTCTGAAATAACTCCACATGATCAAAACCTCCAGAAAAAGAGGAGCACACAAAATAAAAAATTCACTGTGCAACAGAGAAATGAAAGACACACAGAAGAAGGAATTTGCTACAGCCTGGGCTGATGTGGACATGGAGCAGTGAACGTGGGGTTGCTATTCAATTTCAAGTTCCAATGATGAACCCAAGGCAAAGGCAAACATTGTTCTTATGTGTGAGTTCTGCACATCAATCACTTCACATGGGAGGCAAAAAAATCAGGGAATATACAGTGCACAAGTAATTCACCTTCTGAATGCCTCAGTTTTGAATTCAATTACCCAGTCTGGCCAAATCACATATGCCTACACTTTTAATTTTTTTCTGTGTATGTTAAATAAAAATAAGGAATAATTCATTTCAAGTGTTCATTGTCCAACTGTTTGTCCATGAGCTGTTGCAAAATTCCATGCCTACACTGTGATTAACCCAGATTAAATTGTGCCACGTAGGGAGTCTGTTTTAATGTCAAAGCCACATGTTCTCTGGCATCTTTTGCAAATTAAAATAATACCCCAACTCAATAGTTACAGCACCATGGTGACCTGCCACAGTGTTAACAAGTAAATGATAACCATCCTGCTTTACATGATGCTGATCATCACCTTAGTTCTTCTCTATCTCTGTGGTTTTTCAGAAATAAAAACAAACAAGCCAACCTCAAAATCACTAAGATTTCTTTTCCGTTTGAACTGTGGCAAAATTAATACACTTGGAAAACAGTCCAATATCTGTAAGTCTCATCTGGAGCCAAGTGCCTGAAGCTGCACCGCTCACACAGTCACCCTTCTAAAGCAACATCCTCTACACCTCACTGTTACATCATCCTGTATTTAACAGAGCTATTGTTCTTCCTTTAAGTCAGAAGACATCATTTGAATGTTTACTGAATGCAAGGCTTAGCTGATAAGTAGGTGGATCAATTAATCTGAAAAGGTCACAAATTGCTGTTTCACTCCCCTTGAAAAATTACAAGTGATGAAAATTTATTTGAAGACAGAATTTTGCAATAGACTTCCATAATTAACAACCCAATGCAACAATCATTCTGATTGCAAAAGGTCCAGAAGATCAGTTTTATAGTATTTTTCGTACTCAAGCATTATTTATTCATACAGTAACTTTTATTTTTTATTTTGCTGCAATATGATGATTTGTCAAAGGCAAAGCATTTTCCAGTTCTGTCTTGTTTTTTTAACACCAGCAAAGTGCTAAACAAACAAGAGAATATAGTCAAGACCAATAATGAGCAGAGAGCCACAAGACTGCCTGAAATGTTGCTGATTTTTCTATTCCAGACATGTAATCAGAACTGTCTCTCCTGTCTGGATCTCAGGTTAGGGGCCTAATCTGGTGTCTACATTGCTTCATTTCCCTCCTCTCTCACCCCTTAAAAAAATTCCCCACAAAACCCTATGACACAAACTCATGCTTCAATAAAGATAGATATTTCAAGAATATTTAAAGCGCCTGAGCTGATAATGTTTAGGAGATGGACTTGATATTCAATTTCCACAGGAATAAAGATATGTCATGAATGCTCCACTTAAGCTATAGTCAGAAGGAATTACAGCGTAATAACTGCAGTTGTGAGACCTTTCAGAGTTCATCAATAAATCTCTCTTTGATGCTATATGAAGGTATGGGGAAGTTTAATCAATAATTAATGTTAATCACATTCAGTCTTAATCAATACCAGAACTACTACTTTTTACAAAGCCCAGAGACAGTTCTGTTAGGTACAAAATCAGATTTAATTAAAGCTGTGCATGCAGTAGAGAGTTTTTAATGCTATCATAATTAGTTTGTTTAATACTGCAATTTCCAAACTCCTCTGTACATTTTGCAGAAGACTTGAATATTAAATTCATTATTTGCACCTGCTCTGAGACACGGGCTGTTCACGGGCAGTGCTCACACGGGAGACCGAAGAGAGGCAGAACTTCTCTCATCCTTCCAAGCCCATTGGAAAGTCTGCTCAGAAATAAGTAGACGGTAGCCAGAAATCCGAGCCTTTCCGAAGGTGAAAACTGTCAATGGAAGATGCATCAGAGTCACTCACCCGCCTTTTATCAAAAGCTGCTTTTATATGTATGCTGTGGCTTTCTCAGCCTCCCAGGATCGTCAGGTCACGTTGCGGAGAACAACAATTTCATTCGCCGTGAGTTATTGGGGGAAAGCAGTTTCTTCTTTAACTTGGGGATCAAAAAAGGCGAGTTACTGCCTATTGCTCCACCTGATCTCTTGAGAGATGTCAAACTGAACCTTTCTATTTCCCTTCTCTCTTGAAAGAGGAGGTCACAAAGCAAAAGTCAAATATTTAACAACCCTCCAAACAGTGTATTCAGTGACGGAGGACCCGAGTCAGGCAAGAGGGTTCATTACCTGAACTGTGCCCTGGAAAGATTGTTCTCTTTCCATTCCAGCTCTGCCATTAGGTGTCTATTTTCGCACATTATAAATTAGGTAAATGTTAACCCATTCACACTGACAGCTGCCTACAATGGTACATTTCACACCCCATGCAAAGAAAATAAGAAAAAAAAACCGTTTGTTCTACCTTTATTTCTCATTCACGCTATCAAATGTCACCAGTCAAAGGACTGTTTGATAACACGGTTTGCCTGAGAAGCAAGACAGTGATGTGCTCTGATTTTTACTTGATTAAGATCTAAGTTATCCCGCTGAGCACTAAAATATTTCTATTTTTTAATTTATAAAAGTAGAAGCTCTCCCTCTGTTCAGTCTTAGTCCATCTATGTGTTAGTGTAGGAATTAGTATTGCAACCTAGACCAATATTCTCAGTTTCAGCCCTTTGAATAGCTGACTCAAGCTCCCAGGTATAAAATTAAGTAAGTAAGTAGAGATTTGTGATCTCCAGCCCTTAAAAACAGGTGACCATTTTCTGGCAGTCATGTTTAACTAAAATTAACAGTAAAAAAATCCTGTAGCATGAGATAAAAAATCAAAAGACAAAAAAGAAATTTTGTGAGCAAGTGTGCCACCACACTCAATAAGGAACACCATCGATTAGCTGCCTGAATGGCTGTTATTGCTCTTTTCTTTTTTTCTTTTTCCTTTTTCTTTTTTTTTTTAAAAAAAATTAAGCACAGAAAGAAATTTGCTCGGTGTGTATTTTTTCTGCCTTAAGCATTCCTGATTGCCTCAAGATTCAGGCTTGTTAAAGTGCAGTCTTGCATCATTATATATTTCATTGACCATTTACTGTAATGCTGAATGACCAATCAATTGGCAGTTAAACTGCTCATTAAGAAAAAAGTACAAGTTTCTCTAAACTCAGCTGCTCCATTTTTCTCCCAATCATTTCCTCGCTCTATTAACAGGCAGCTTTTGTCCTGCTGTTCAATAGTTCAAAGTTAGATTTGCCTTATTCTGTGTAGTTTAAGCACTTAGGCAGTTTTAAAGTGAAAGTACTTTTAGAGAAGCTTCTTTAAAGCAAAAATGACAGTAATAACATACATCTTAAATGCTAAATTTCCATGTTAAAGCATCAATTCAATAATCTGTGATCTGTGGAAAAGCAAAGTTATTTTCCTGTGAGTTTATTTGTTACAATGAACTGAATGCAACTCCCAGGAACAAATTATGCAGGCTATAAAATTTAAATTTAAAAATTTGACACTAATGGAAACTTCAATATACAGACAGAAATCTCCTTAGTCAGCAGCCAGAAATCAGGACCGACGTTTTCTTTGCAACCTTTGCAACCTGTCTTGTAAGTTGAAAGGGCTTATTAAAGAAACCAAAAGCAAATGCTCCCAAAGGTCCACCCCCTCACTTTTTCAAGCCTCCACTCCAGCTCTGCAAGGTGGTAGGGTCTATATAAAGCACAAGAACATGTCTATGTCACTTCAGATGATTCCAAGTTGTATACATCATATAAAACTCTCTTTTTGTTCTTTACAAGTTTAGGACTCATATAAACATATGCATGTATATAATTAAGTCACATGAATAGGTCTTCTGAACTGAGATATTAATGACTCATGTAAAAATCATAAAACTTATTGTTAGATCAAACACTGCCCTATTTATCACTTCACTGCATAGTCCCTGCTTCCAGATAGATGGGTCTGCAGCAGTTTGGCTCCAAGCTGGAGAACCAGATGCCAAAAATATGAAAGGCACCTGTTTACTCAAGCTCAGAAGTAATTCATCCATCTTATAACCCTGTTACTAGTCAAAACTTGCTAAAGGCAATATTAAAAGTTATGTGTCTCCATTCCCAAGCCACTGAAAGAGCAGAATTATCATCTCAAACACCTGCACATGAAAATGTACCTTTAAAAATCCCCACATGCCACCTCGTTGCTGACAAGCTGATCTCCACAGGGGATGGGAGCAGTGGAGCTACAAGTGAAGAAGGATGTATGGAAAGCATGAAAACCTTTGAGAGGAAACCTGGACACCCCAGAGAAACACGAAGACCACGAGAAACTAAAAATTAAACAAACAAATTAGATGTTGGGCAGCATTCTGACCAGAAACAGCCTGGAACAGACAGAAGCACCTTTCTTGTTCAGTTCTTCCTGCCTGGGAACATTCACAGAAATTCATCCCCCACTTCTCCTCCATAGAGAAACTGAGCAGTAAACTGAACACTGGTGAAACTGTTGGGCTAAAATACAAAAAAAGAGGAAACAGCTTTGCTCCAACTACACTGTTTGCCAAACAGCATTTTAGAAACAGGGTGAAGCACTTCTACTGTTATTTTTTCATCCTACTCCAGTGCAGATGATAGAACTGCAACCTTCTGTATTTTTAAGCTGTTCATTTCCCTAATACTAATGTAAAATGCCTCTCATGTGGGTCTTTTAGTCAGATTAAAGGTGTGATTCTCCTGATCTGCTTCCTTCAATACGCAGCCTTTTCTATATGGTTTCTTTTTCGTTTAAGTATATTTGCAAACTCTGACAGCCTGAATCTCATCAGGTTGAAGAAAATAGAAATGGGATGGGATGTGATAATGAAACGCGGTACCTCAGTTATGACCATGCACAAAAGTCCTTATTGAGAATTAAAACCTGAATAAACACACAATCTCATGGGAACTAAGTAGCATGAACAGATTTGTACCTTTACATATTTTTTGCTCTTCCCTCGTTTTGGAATAAAGCTTTATTTTACCGAGAAAACTCCAGTTTGGCTCCTCCCTGCTTCACAGTTTTTCTGTTTGATTCCCAAACACAGGAACCAAAATAGGACTCCATGATATAGTAATAAATATAAAGCAACCACCGTAATTACTGAGATCCAAAACCACAACCTCGCAGTCACTCTAATAAAGGCAGCATTAGGCACAGACAGGGCTGAGTAATTCTGCTCTAAAACTTTCTAAAAGGAACCGAGAAAGGTTTCTAAAAAGCTATACAGCTTTTGAGATTCAACTCTTTTAAAATGAGAACAAAATACGTACTTAGATTAGTCACTCCTATCTATCTATATATATATTTATATGAAATTATCCTAAAAAGCCTTTATTTCTAGATCTGCAAAGTTATCACATAAATAAATGTCAAGATGTGGATTTTACTTAAATGTTAGGGCTAAAATCTGTCACTGCCCCTTTAACTTTTAAGTGTAGGTCTTTCTCACATTAAAATAGTCAACTACTTCCCCACTGAACTATAAAGAACAGATTTAGTGGATACATTATTAGCACTCTAGTCTGTTCATAGACCTTTGCAGCAGAAAGCCAAATTAAGTGCTGGTCTAAGCAAGATCAGTTGAGTTGCAGTCAGCAGAGATGCATCACCTCACCTGTGATCACACCTCCATTTGCAAATGAAGAACTGCCAGCCTTAGAGAAATACCGATCAACATTACCTGAAGGTTTTGCTTCCTTTACATACACACGGCTCTTGAATTAAGTCCAGAAGTAATGATTTTATTACCTAATTGAAAACAATGGCTTTTAGGGGCCCTGTCTATTAACACTGTTGAGAGGGAGCTCTGGCAGCAATTGTAGTAGTGCACGAGAAGGAATTAAAACATATCCTTCTGTTTCAGCCACTGTGCACATCGCTTCCTCACATTTCTCAACACAGAAGGAAAGAGATATTAAAGACATATTAAAAAGGCTTAAAAATGAAGCTTTACAGTGAGAAGCAGCTTTTCGGGATACCATAAAGCAGCAACCCGAATGATCCTGTTGAATGCAGCAAGATAAAAGAATGTCTATGAGTATATGAATGAATAGGAATGAAATGAAAGTTCCTTGGGCTGTGTTGTTCTGGAGCAGCAATCCAGCATTCTGAAGCTGCAGAGTCAACACAAAGATCCTACCTCTGAGATGTAGCTTGATCCATTTATTTTACCATCCCTTTCCTATGCCTGGCTGCACCAGCAGGAAACTGGATTCAGTCATGCAGGCTTTTCCTTCCAGTACTCTTCCCTGCTAAGAGATATAAATAATATCTTAAATGCTTGTATTGTTTAATTTAAAAAATCAGTGGACTGAATTTTCTAGTTAGTTGGAGCTCTTATGCTGGTAGAGAAGGAATGAAGCTTTGCCAAGCTAAGTATATAATTTGCAGTGACTGCAATTTGAGTGCACCTGGCCAGAGATGCCCAAGGAACTCTGTGATGAACTGGCAACTTCATCACAAATTGCACTGAAAGTAAATAGCTGATCCCAGCTGTGCACATGCTTTTTAAACAACAATGCTTTGCCATAATCCTGCACATAAGTATGTAAAGGCACCTCCTACAATGGAATGGCTCTTTTTCCTAAGTACAGATTAAAGAGTTTAGCAAAACCGTTTAAAGCCATTCTGATTTGACATCCCTCCATGCATGTGGAACTAGTTACAGGCAGATTTGTGTTCAATCTATATGTAATATCTGAATCTTGGTCTGCCACTGTTTATGTCATGATCATCAAATTGAGCTCAGTTTTGCTTCTGGAGCAGTCAGATGGATAAATATCTCCACTCCTAGTTCACAGTTCAGAGGGTAGTGGTTCACAGTTAAATCTGAGAAAGGAAAAAAAGCTTTACCTTAAACTTAATTTTCTGTATATGCAGAGTTGTGTTTTTACTCACACCTCTTTTATTAATCCCTTTTTTGATAAAAATAGAGGTAAGTGCTCTTACTCTTGAAAATGGCTCTCAAAGACTGAATTTTGACACAACGATCCTTTTTGGTCGTATTTGAAATCTTTTCTCCACTGACATGCTGAAATCTTCCACCTTTATTATCTAAACCCATGGTGGGCCCTTCCATTTATGGTGACTTGAATGACCATAAGGGACACTTAGGTATGAAAGAAAGAGTAAAATGTAGATAACTTATGCTTATATTTATTAACGAGTTAGAAAAGTAGGAAAATAAATGCGTCCATGATCATCGCTGTTACTTTTATTAAGAAGATTAAAAAGTCTGTACACTTTATTTTCTTCTCTTTCTTTCATTGATTTTATGTGGTTTTGTTTGTTTGTTTTTGTTTAGGAGGGTGTTTGTGTTCTTTTCTTTGTTGTATTTTTCTAATACATTTTCTATTTTAAACCAAGTTGACAGTGATCACTATTTTTAATATGGGTATGCTGAGAGTAAGTAGAAAACCAGCTATGAAGGAATACTAAAAGTTCACTTTATCATAAGATACAAATTCTATTACTATAAATCCAACAACATAAATATTCAGGTGCTTCCAACAAGTCTTGAATTGTTAAAAATGTTAACTCCTAGCTTATTACTTTTAGATTATACATTTTTAAGTCTTTAAAATTAACAAAATAAATAAAGATCTGGTCTTTCCAATTGCAATTTAATACAGTCTTCTTCTAAAATGCCATATCATTAGGTTGGATTATACCAGCATCCAGCTTGGATCTTACAAATACATTTTTAATTAATCACACTGTTTGGGGTTTTTTTCCCTTGTGAACTTCAAAGGTTTATCTAAAACACTGTAATCCAGAAATGCTTCCATGTCATATCATAAAGCTAATAACCTTGCTAACCACTTACTTGCTGACAGAACACACTGTCCTTGTTTGCAGAATGTGAAAAATTTAGAATTTGAAAGGAAAAAAATGCCCTTAACAAGGTGCAAAGCACAATTTTTGAAAAAAAAGCTTCATCACCTAGCTACATCCAGACAATAGCCTGCTCTCCTCTAAAACCACTCTAATTAAATACAGCTGGAGATAGCGCAAAAGAATTCCATTAATTAATTGGCAACCTGCTGACACTAATTAAGCTATGAAAATTCAACTCCCTCACACCAGATTTTGAACATTAGTCAGTTACATTTGTTGGGAAGTTTGCCTTGCGTCTCTAACACAATCAGAAAAGAGAAAATGAACTTTGTGGTTAACATTTGCAGGAACAAAATGACCTATTATTGGAAAAATTAGATATTAAACCTTGCACAAAGAACTGATGCAGAAGCTTTTCCTGATAGATTCCCTTACAGGGGGGATTAAGGGCTTCACTGTTGCAACCAGCTTCTTCCTATATAGGAAAGAATCCCAAACATTAATAGCACAGGGGAGGGTGATCACCTTTATTTCACCTACTGCCACACCCTCTGTAAGGTGCCTCAAAGCTCCTCTTCAGCCCTGCCCCTCAAGGTTTCACACACTAACAGAAACACACCAATCTCGTCTAAACCATTCAATGAGACCTCACTTAACATTGTAACACTTAATTACACTGCAACAAGGAAGATTTATTATTTAATGTCTCAGGACATACTGGCAATGAGTGGCTGTGCTGTTATCTGAGTGGACACTAATGAAGACCATCTGGTGCTCCTTCCCTTTCCAAAAACCCAGGCCCATCTCATGAGTAAGGTTTCAATGCCATGTTGGAAATGTGCTAACCCTGATCTTTATCCACATTGTTTATTTAACAATCTAGACAAAAAGAAGAATAAAATAAAAATATTGTCTACTTTCCTCTAAATCCTAACCCTTGTAGTGCTGCAAGGTCCATAAGAACCAGCAAGCAACTAATACACTTTAAAATAAAGGAAATAAGTTACTGTAGAGAATCAGAATATAACTTTCCTGTGAGGTTTTTATTCTAGTTTTCTTTTTCACACAACACTTAACAATTAAATCACACAGCCTTCGAATGATACAGTACAGCACAATTTGCCCACCTCACCATATTTTCAGAAATCTAATTAATTGGAAGCTGGTAATTAATTTTTGAATCTACAGGAAAGCATTTTTCTGAAACAATTTTATAAGAATTGATTTATATAAAGGTTCTGTAACCTAATATGCTTTCAGTTCTGAATTTCTCAGTTAGTACCTGGCAAACCAGCCAGGAATGTGGCAATTTCATGGTAATGAATGGCTCATTCATTATATGCACAAATCTTAAAAAACTAAAATAATTTTTAAAAAAAGGAGTCTCCATATATACTAGTTCACATCCTCCCCTCCGAAAACACACGCACTGCTCTAAGATATGAGCTTCATACTGAGGCTGTAGTGCAGTGTAAAGTCTGTAAAATTCACCCTTCCTGTGCAGGTTAAGCTCACTCGCTGTGGGTCTCAAGGCTGGAGAGATCTGAAGAACTACAACTCATCCCTTCCTCAAGCGCTTTCTTGTTATGGTTGAGCCAACCCAAATGGGGAAAAGTGGAGCGCATGCTTAAAAGTTTCTTGACCTGTTGCCAGCTAGGAATAATCAGTCACTGAAAAATAATGGAAGTCCCATTGCCTCAGTCACTGGGCTAAAGATCAGTGAGACATGAACATGCTCACCAGAATCAGTCTCTCTACAATGTGCTGGTCGCAACACGCAAAATATAATAAAGAATATTTGCTTTCCATTAGGGGTGAAATAGAACTATGTTAAGCTGTGTACAATTCCTACTTCTAAACTTTATTATACTCTCATTTACTACAGTCATAATTGCATTATTCCACCATAAGATTAGAGTGCAATTGACAATATGTTGGATAATACATTTGATTAATAGATGAACTAAAGTACAATGTTGGCTTCTATCCCACACTTTTCACAGGGAGTCCATTTTTCAGCCCACCTCATGTTATACTACTTTGGGAACACCTTCAAAATGCTGTCAAGTCAAACTGGCAGCAAAGACACCATTGTACAAGATAAGATTAGCAAGTGAACCAGAATCTACTGGGAGGTTTTACTTGGGTACAAAGCAAGGTCAGACAAGATCAAATGGGATACGGCCGCTTTAGAGACTGATCTTCACAGTTAGGCATTTTCTATTTTTCATGAGAGACTCATGGTTAACTCCAGAAGTATGTTTCTTACAAATATTTATTTATATGAAAATAGTAAAAAAAAAAATAGTGATTAAGGTAGAATGGCCTTTGTGCAAGGGGATACTGTCAGATGAGGTTTGGGAAGGGGGAGTGTTTAACGCAGCATAGGATGGTGTCTCACTGTGAGAAGAGTTCTCATAATAACACCGAGTCATCTTCCAGGTAACTGGCAGTTCCTAATGGTACCACAAAACTGCCAACCAACCAACCAAAAAAAAAAAAAAAAAAAGGGTAAAGAATAAAAGCAAAAAATAAAAGCACTCTTATTTTAATAAATCTTTTTTTACTCTATTGTAACTAAAAAAATACTTGGATATTACATACAAGTAAAATAGCCAAAAGTAACAGGCTTTTCAACTGAGGACTGAATCCTTCAGTTATCATGAAGACAACAAAATGAGAACTGAGACATTGAAGGTTATATTGACAATAGAAAGGAAAAAAGTTCAAGCCATGCCTGGGGCATGAAATGGAGAGCAAAAGTTGAAGGAAAAAATCATGAAAGATGCATGGCTATCAGATTCACATGTATTATTGTTAAGTGCATTCATTAAATGATCATAAAGAATACATGGCATAAAAATGAAAGAGAAGAGCGCAGTCTCTAATAGAACCTGATAATTTCAGAATGTGAAAAGCAGCAGACCATGGCAACAATTTAAACTAAGAACACTAAATCTTGCATTCCAGCTTCCACTGCAAGTAAAGAGAAAAAAAATCCCACAGTAAATGATAGAAGTGACAAAAGAAAATACGAGCTCAAATTTTGAGGCTACACTGGCACAGCACACAATGAAGCAATCACTGGTTTGAAAGCATCACAAAATTATCTGGTCATTAACCATGTTGAGAAACACATTGGTTCTGAACGTACACACCCTGCAAATCTCCTGAAAACACATATCCTGGTAAATGAGTTGTTGTGATCCCGACCAGGGCTTTTGGCGTTTGAAGCCCTGTATGTTCCATGGTGGTTTCTGTCATCTGTATTATTTCACATAGCAGGTTCTAACAGTTCCTTTGGCCAGGGTTCTGACACCTCTGCATGAGGCTGTGTTTAACACCTCATCAGTTGGTATACATATGCTAATCGTTGCTGTTTAGCACCTGTTTTCTCCTTTCCTGCTGTTCAGGCAAAACACACAACTACCACAACTCTGCCTTTGCAGTGTTTGCGGAGCTTTTCAGTTGTACGGAATAAATCAGATCATTTGAAAATGCAGCAAAGAAAATCCTGTCCCCACCTCAAGGAGAGTAGTAAACTGGCTGAAGTACTTGCTTTTTTCCCCACCAATTTTGTTTGTATACTAAAAAAAAGAGCAAGTCGGGTTTGGAGAACTGTAAAGGGCCTGACTTCTCATCAGCTTTGGAACTTCTTTGTGGCCATTGTCCACCAGTTTCCACACCATACACACACTGGTGCTCTTACCAACCCATCACACTCATTACCTGAGCGTTCTTCATTATAAAATAATTCTCAGATTAAACACAAACTTCCCATGAGTTTGCAATCAAAGAATTCAGCCATTAGCACTCTGTGCCACTGAAATAAAAGTAGGTGATGAAAGCAACAGGGATTGCTCGAACGCCAGTTTCCGTGGCTCTGTCTTGATTTCTCAGGGGCTTGGCAGAGTTTAAACTCACCCTCTCTCATCGTCTCACTGTTACGAGTTTCTTCTCAGGAAGTAAATGAAGGATGTGAGCAAATGGAGAGAACATGTTAGAATTTCTGACAAGAATTATCTCTGCAGTCCAATGCAGTAAGAATCTTTGCAATGAATTTTGAAGTATGTGGCCTTACGTATTCCATCTTATGAAATAAACTCTGCATTTTCATAAAGTTTGATTGACATTGATGGATGCAGTCTTAGTATCACAGAGAAAAGAGAATATTAAGGCAATGGACACTGGGGAGGTGATTTCTCCTGTGTTCTCCCTTCTCTGTTACCAGCCAATGGTAGTGCATCAGATTCAGGCATCTCATCTAATATTTTTATTCAAACAAAATCCCCATGAGTGGACCTTCAAAATATCAAGCAACACAAGGAAACCTTCTCCCGTTTACTTGCACTCAAGTAAAGCAGATCATAGTCTTTCACAAAGGAGCTCACAATTCACCTGCTGTAAAACTAGTACAGGAGAGCTCACAGAGTGCATGGCCTTTGATTACAGAACTAAAAACCAACCCAAATTCTTGCCTTCATGAAATCATAGACTGTGCTCTTGAGAGATGTTTACGTTGTTATATTCATTAATTAGGACAACAGAATGTCTGCTTCAGATATTGGGATATTTTAGAACTCAGAGCAAAAGAAGAATGACATTTGTGCTTCAGGCTCTGCTGCTTGAGCTTTCAAGATAACCAGAAGCACAATTTTGTTTCATGTCGTAAGCAGGTCTAGAGCCAAATTCAGCATTCCCTGCTGAGCTAGACTAGGTATCACATGTAGCTGTGGCATAGAAATGTATAAAAGAACAGAAATTTGACCAATTTAATTTGAGGAACAGAATACATTGCATAAAGCTTTCCAGCTCCTTGACATTGAAAATAATGGTGTCTGACAGTTCTAGGGTTAAGTAGCCACTCATTCAGCACAGCATCGTTTATCTGCCAACAGTACGTGTCTCTTGTTGTTACTTCAAAGAAAAAATTCAATAAAAATTTAAATAAAAACAGATCTGTCAGTATAAAGCTTTAATATTTTACACAAAACTCAATCTTTTTCCTTTGTAAAGTGCTTTCATACTTCCTGAACTTGTCCTGCAGTACACAATTCTCATTTTTAAAAAGAAAGAAACCATGAATCACCTTTAAACATCTACACTTTCATGAAACATTAACATTTATTTTTAATAGGCATCACTTTGAATGTGGCTTCAACTAAGTACTGTAGAATGTTAAAGAATCCTGTAGATTGAGGGAACTAAGAATATATATGTTAAGTACTGCAGCATCATTACATACAAGCAGGTTACTTGGTTAAGCATTCATGATTCAGAATATAACAGTAATTATTTAATTTCTAAGCATAAATCTTTTCCTTCACATATATGAAATATAGAATTAATTCCAAATGCTGTCTCATACATTTGCTGTTACAGAGTGCAGGCTGCACTATAAATACACTTTGAAAGGAGTGAAACAAGGGATTCAGTTATTCAAGACAATGTCCTCCCTATGTATTTTTGCCCAATTTTTCCCTTGCCTCCCACGCACTTTATGAAACTAACAATTAAATACTGCAGCAACCACTGCTTATGTCAGACTTTTTGCTTTAAAGTTGTTAGATTTGAGAAATCAAAGAGAGTTTATGAGAGATAATTAATGTCTCTCTTCTATAGGTGCATATGGCAAGGTATAATCTCTCAGTTTTAAGCTTTCTCCCACATATATTTTAATAATACAATCATGACTCTATTTAGAAAGCTCTGACACTATTTAGCAAGTCTGCTCTGGACTGTGACTACTGTGAGAAGAAAAGATGTGAGCCACTGGCCCCAGGTAACAGATTCAGATTATAACAGCCTCAATAAAAACATTGTTCTTACATTTGATTGCATACTCTAAAAGCAAAATTAACAACCTGCCAAAGCCAATATGCTCAAATAAAGAAAGGTTGTAAAATATGATCATAATTATGTATATGCAAACAGGTTTCCTTCTATTTGATTAAAAAAGTTTCTTCCAGCATCTATTTTCTATCCCAGTCACAAGTTTATAACCATGTTACAAATTACAGCAGTAAAATTTTGTGAAGAAGATTATGATAAAATTGTCACTTCATGTCAACTTTACTGGGCAAAATATAGGCATTAACATGATAATGGGAATAATCTATTACCTTATTTAAGCATCTTCATTATTTAAAATGATAGTTGCTCCACATTATTTGCCAAAATACGTTAAGTGGGTTTGAAAGTCATAAATCTCTGCCACTCTTTTCCTTATACAAGTGTTAACTATAAAGTTCTCTCATAAATTATGAAACAAAGGGGTTTAAGTCAACCCAATAATATTAAATCTGCTCTTTCGATAATAAAATCCACGCAGCTGGGAGCTGTTCATTATTTATTTAGCTTCTGCAAACCAACACCTCTATTTGTTTCCTTGTAACTTCACTGTTTATCTTGCTTTTCCTAGAATGAAATAAACCAAACAAACTGTATCTTCTCACTCTTGTGTGCCACACTATTCCCTGGACTAATCTACCTGTAACATCCCATTTTGCCCCTGTTTATCAATCCATCACGTACCAGTTCAATGAACTCATGTTTCTATTAATATCATCACTAAACATAACCTGTCTGAAATCTCAAAACAACCGAAATGTGATAGCATGTGACAATACTGTTAATTACATACACTTTTCATTCGTCAAATAGGTCATCTGTTTTTCTGACAGCTGGTTTCATGTCCCTGCCTGACAGGAGAAACAAAAACCATATCCAAAGTAAACTACAATAGAATACAGTCACCACAGATAAGAGGGTCATGAATTTACTTCAGAAATATATACACAGTACATTCTGCACATCCAAATCGCCAAACAACCCTTCGAGTACATTCCAGAACATGCATGGGTTCAGCTGCAGGCTCTCTGTTTCTGCACCCTGTGAGAACAGCTCACCTTCTGAAAAGCAAAAGCAGAAAGGTAAAGTAGATGGAAAAAAAAATTAAATTTACTGTAACATTTGTGGATGGTGGTACAGGAGCCTTCATTGGTGGAACTTCAATGAAAGCCATTACTAGAACAAGGATAAGATGACACAAAAAGGAAAGAATATGTGGATTTGGAGAAGGGTGCCCTGTGTTTCTCAGGAGGCTGCTCTCTCACTCAGAGCTTGGCTCGGCTGATATTCCCTGGGCAGTTCAGTCTGAGCCAGGGAGGATCTGACACAACTAATACTGAAGAAGAAAGCATTGCAGCCTGCAGAAGCGAAGGGCTGGAATTCAAGCAGCCAGCACATCTGTGCCAGCTTTAAGGCTCACTTGTCAGAGCAGAACAGGATCAGAACAGAACAGTGTTTAAACCAGAACAGAGCTTAAAATATTAGAGTCCCCTTAGGAAAGTGCAGTAATGAGACAGTCTATCTATAACATCTAATTCCAAGCTATAGGCATACTGGAGAGCTCTGCTCACTCCCACAAGTCAAAGGACAGGAATAATCTCCTCCTCAAAAAGCCAGCAGAATTTCTGTAATGGAAATGAAGAAAATGAAATGAAGTGGCAGAAACTAAGTTCAGTTTTGCAAGTCCAAGGTGGGATATTAGATCCTATTCCCTATTGGCATATGTCAGCAGCCAGCATGAATCTGGCATTTATTAGTGACAACCCTTTTTACTCCTCTGAAAGAAAAGCCTTGGCCTTCTGTTGGAGCATGAGTTCACAAAGAGCCAAGGGTATAGCTGGGAGGCTGCAAAACTATTTAGTGAAACAAAGAGCCAAGGAGAATAATGTCCAGGACCCTAAAGTGCAGATAAAAACAGCTGTGCTCCAGATGTAAAAGGTATGAGTGAAAGGGTTCCTTAGCTTACCTTTGATTAGATAATTGCACAAATAGTGGTATGAAAGGTCATCTGCTTGCTTTTCTCAACACGAAAGTGCTGCAGTTCTGCAGTAGTAAGGTTTCCATAAAGGTAAGGTGACATCCATGAAGGAAATCATTATGGATAGCAAGAGATTCTGAAAAATCTTCTCATGGGAGGGAGTGGAGAGGAGGCATCTGGATGTAGCTCTTGGGGATATGGATTAGGGTGATATTGCTGGTGCTGGGCTGATGGTCGGACTGGATGATCTTGAAGGTCTTTTCCAGTCTTGATTATTCTGTGATTTTGCAACTTCACCTGAAAAGGACATGTCTCCAGAGAGTCCTCTGCACATGTTTGCACCTCGTCCTACCTGCCTTCCAGATGGCAGGGGACAGCAGCACCCAACTGGGACCTGTATTGAATGCATCCATTTTAAGAGAGTGGCATAAGAAATTTATTTTGGCAAATCTGGAACAAAGTGCATAAAAATTCTTGGCACTTTGAGGGAAGAAAACGTCTTTCTGATTTATATCTGACAATCACACCATACCGCATACAATACACAAAATGCTCTTTTTTTGGTTCAGAAATACTACACAAATAAAGTTTGAAATCTTCCTGTGGAACTGTAAATGTGCAATCAATGAAAGCCCAACAGCTAATCAATGGTAGTTTCATCAGTGATTAGTTTATGTAAGGACAGCCTTCCTCAAGTTCTTGATTTAAAAACTTGAAGTTAATTCAAAGCAACATGAGGCAACCAGAAAAGCATTGTCTGTCACCTAAAAAGTCACATATTTCAAAGTTATCTTACATACAAAAGAAAGCCTACTGCTAATAATCACCACAAAAGTAGCAGAGGATTTGATAATATACCAAAAAAAAAATGTAATCAGAAAAATGTGTTTTCCAGGAAAAGAAAAAAAAAAAGCTTTTAATATTTGTAGAAGTCTGGTAAAACAGCAATTGATGCAGCTAAGCTTTCAACTAGCAAGAAAACAATGAATGGCTTGCTGACTCTTCCCATTAATTATCTGTTATAACATTCATAAAGAATGTTGTATTTCAGACAAGTTTAAATGAAGAAATAATTCTCTGTGAAATTCAGAGGCATTATCAGATAAACAGAATTAATCAACACTCAAAATCATTGAATGTTGTAGATTTTAATTCCACTGCCAGCTTTCATTTCTGCTCCATAACAATGTAATATTAACAGGGTTTTTTTGCAGTTCAATGAAAGTGTAGGTCAATTTGTAACCCACTCACTGTTAAAACATAAACTTCAAACACACCCACATCAGAGAAGAGAAGAGCTGGAAACAGCAGTAGGATGATCCTGCTTGGTTCAAAGAAACTTCTGCCCAAAAGGAGGAGAATATAACCCTAAAGTGAGGGACAGACTGAGAGTATGCACAAGAGCAGCTCCACCTGAAGAAAGAGGTCTGTGTCTTCAAGGCTTTTCTAGCTGTTCACTGATTAATTGAGGGCAGGATATTGCAAAGAGCTTGTCTAAAATGCACAGGGACAGATCACTTCCCGAGCCTAACAGCAAAGTTAAATATATGCAGAACTCTTGCTGCTTTTCAATCTTGCTCAGCTTCTCAATTTGCCTTTTTGTTGCCTTTTCTACTTTTCATCACACTTCTGCTGTGGTATAGACAGCAATCCTTGGCTAAAATTTTGGAAGGAGAGATTAATTTTACTTTAACAAAGATTGGAGGTACAGAATGTGCACCTCGAAGCCTATCCACTGCAAGGTGAGGTCTTCTTGACCCATTAGATGTATGGTCAAAAGTAGTTTGTGTGATTTAGTCAATCATTAAACTTAAAAACACCTGTTAGAAAATAAACGCTCTATTTTTGTCCTTGATTCTTTGACTCTTTGTATCATTCTATGTCAAGAATAGAGAAAGAAAACCCCTTCCAAACACTTGCAATTTTCCTCCAGCAGATATGACACTACTATGAAAGACAAATTGTGTAAAGACTTGGTCTTATTCAGAGAAACAGATTCTATAACTAAGAAATTAACTTCATTGTTGCAGGCGCAAATGTAACATTAAGAATGCTTAATTTCTGGTGGTCACGGTACCACCTTTACAGGCATAAGAAGAAAAGCTTTAATAAACAGAATTATTCCTAGCAATGTTGAAAAGCGCATGACTAATAACATTTAAGACTAAGACTTTAGACTTTGACAGGATCTTTAAATGAAACTGATGACCAGAATGTAATAATTTTTTTTTTCTGCATTCTGCAATATGTTTTACCTTTTTAAAGTGAAGTATTGGTGCACACTGTTGGTAGGTGTGCTTAACAGCACTTGAAGAGAAAATTGTATTTGCCCTCCTTCGATTTACTGGAAGGAAGACAACAGGGAAGCCACAGGTCACGGAAACACACCCTTTATTGTGCCCTTCTAGAAGCTTACCTCAGGCTGGACTCCACATACTGTTTTGTCACAGCCGGACGTAAAAAACAGAGTTGTTTTATAGAAATTGAAAAAAAAATTAATAAAGTTATCTTTTAAAAAGATCAACAAGGCAGTTTAACTACCAGTGAACTAAAGGTGCTACTTCAGAGTCATGTTAAACCCTTCAATATACTGCTCTGGCAAATGCCTTCACCTACAGGGTCATGTGGCAACAACCAGCCTTCACCTGGGACTATTCCTTCTCTCCACCTCTTATGGATACTCTTTAACTCTCTGCTTGTAATATTTCCCCTTTCCCTCCCAAAATTACAGCATCGACAAAATTTATTCTTCCAATGTTACCTTTAAAGAAAAAAAATCTGTTCCCCTTGGCATTTGTCTGGTATTTGCTTGTTTCTGAAAAGATTTTTCTTTCTACTTTCTCTTTTTTTTTTTTTTTTTCCTTTTAGTGGTGCCATGACTGATTTCTTCCTTTACCTGGAAAATTAGAAAACAAGAAAAGCTTTCCAAAAAAATCATGCCCCATTGGTAATTTTCCAGTAAGGAGCAGTCACTCCTCCTACCTGCCACTGGATGTAGCTATTCAACATTATTAAGTACTTCTAGTTCCTCACAGCTAGACAAATCCCAAAGTACCTTCTTTATTGCGTTTTTTTATTGATGAGGTTTGTCATTTTATGGGATGTGGTACAATGGAAAGCAATTTAGTCACTGATGCACACAAATGTTACCTTTTTGCAATGCGTCAGCAGCAATAATCTTCTTTCAAATATGCTGAGAAGGAGCTATAAAGCTTCTCCTGCCAGAGGCGAGCTCTACTGAGTCTAGTTGTGCTGGAAGTTCCTCGCAGAATGCGTTGTGTAAGGTCTGCATTTATCAAATAGAGCAATAATTAAGGTGCACAAGCAGTCCCATTTTAGCATGGCTCCAAGAAAATAGCCGAGGAATCGTCTCCTAGATTTTCAAACCTGTTTGTTTGATCTCTTTTAGTGGCTCTGTGTGAAAACCTTGAGGAAGACACGAGGGGCAGATACTATTTGCATGTCTTAATCGTCTCAGGGAAGGGCTGATTAGATGGGTCACCAGAATCAATGAACCTCAGGATTTTAGCATTCCAGCCGGCAGCAGAACTCCTGTGAATTGGAAGTTTTCAGGTGCAGACCCCTGATTTAGGTGGATCAAAACCTTTTTCCTTTAACCTTGGTGAAACTATCACTTTTAACTTTACCAGAAGAAGAAAGAAATGAAAGTCTGATCCTCTCCTCAACATTTACAAGTCAGCTAAATGAAAGGTATTACAGCATGCAATTGCATGAAGCAGTAATATTCATTGAAATGAAGGATTTTTTTTCCCCAAGTACTAGAAAACACTTGATATTTGCTAGCAGAAATGGAAATATTTCATGGAACAATTTATACAAGTGGCACTTTCACTAGAAACAATCTGAACTAAATCATTCAATCACAATTTATATGTAGAAATGAAACGTCGGACAGATTAAAAAAAGGGAACTCGGCCACAAAACTTGTTTCTGAATAAGCTGGAGCTGTAAACTATGATCGTCATTCATGGAGAAAGAGCTCCCAGGGCCAGTAATTCCAGAAGTGACAGACAGGCGGGGGAGACTCTGCAGGCTTTGTTACAGCCCCAGTATTGGGCAGGAGTCGCAAACTACTCAGTAATAATTTTGATTCCAATCGCAGTTTATGGCCCTGTGGAAATCACTTCATTTCTATCTCAGTTTTTTTTTTTTTTTCATTTCTATAAGGAGAAGGTTGTACATTTTCCTATAAACCTATTTCAGATGAGTAGTGGGCAATTACTTACGACTTGCAAAGCTTTCTGAGGTAACAAATCTCTTTTGACCAAGTTTTGTATTTTAAAAAGCCTGCCATTTTCATAAATCTGCCTCTAAACAGTTCATGGCACTGGAAAAACTAACCTAAATTTTGATTATACTTTCAGGCTGAAATAAAAGTGACCTAAGAAAGTATAAATTAAATGCATCGATATCAAACATTGACCCCCACTGTGCCCGGGGAGAATTTTCTCAGCATCAATGATGGTGATGTATTGCAGGACCACTGCAATTAGCACCACTGAAAGCTCCTAACCCAGCAAGTATTCCCTCTCCAGGATCTCTGGTGTGTGCACATAGAAACATACACATATATATATATGTCTCCCTGATGAGTTTGTCAATGATTTTTGTGGAACATTTTTAGCACACATATTTCCATTTCATGTTTTGCATTATATAAACACACAGATGGAAACTTAAACATGTCAAAAAAGATTCCAGCCCATAACTGAGACAGTGCTTTATATTTTATACCAGCCTTCAATTTTGTCTTTTGTACCAAAGTAATTAGGAAACAATTGCTTCATAAGCTGAAAATGAATAGGAATAATAGTGAACACTATTAAACATAGTTGTTGTTGTAGAACACTATTATCCATCAAACTTCAAGCATTTAACTATGGAGTTAAAAGGAACTGCAGATTCTGTGCAAGGCCAACAATAAGATGCAAGACTTGCAGAACACAATTCCTCTCATATCACCACTATTCTCCAGACGGTCATCTCTCTTTCTCCTTAATGACTAGAGAGAGACTTTGGTCATGCAGTTTTTCATGTGGGAACTCTGGACAGATGGGAGAATGCTGGGCCCTTGTTCTCTCACTCTGCTGTGTCTTCCAGTCTGTTTATACAGGTGACCACAGACATGGCAAATTAAACATGGTCAATGTTAGGAGCAGGAAACTCTCAGAAATAAATTTATAGTGGTATTTGAATTATAGGAATACTGAAAGTTTCAGGCACAAGTACTTGCTTTTTCATACTGTTCGATTATTTTATACATAGCACTGTTCACTAAGAATGCATTCATCTTGTCATTATTTCTTCATTGACTGGAAAGAACAATGAAATCGTGACTGTGTTTTTTCAGTATATTAGGCGTATTCTAATAATCTCAGTCTTTATTAGCAGCTACCTACAGAAGGCTACTTTAGTCAACAGTGAATGGCTTGAGAAAGTGAAAAGCACTTACTTTATCCTCTGAGACCAAAAACTTCAAATCCCTACTTTTAAGTTGCTCTAGGCTTGAGAGACGATTCCGTTCTCCTAAAAAAGCAGCGCTACACACTGCTGCAATTCCACTGGGTCATTCTTTATGTAAATTCTCATTAAGAGAGGCTTGGGTAACATTACATTTGCAACATACTTCTCTAGATTCTGTATTTTGAAATCCAGCTCTAAAGCTAAAGCAGCTCTTTCATTAACTCACAAATGCCAGACAGAACACTTGGTTTGGCAGTCACATACAAGTTTTTTGGAATATTTACAGACAAAAATCCTCTCCCTTGACCAAAACAATAAAAGGAATTATACCCATAGCTTCGGTCTGAAGATTTATACATAATAGAGCTGAAATAAAAAGTTAATGGTAAGTCAGTGTTGGTTGACACAGCTTCATACAACATTCTGATCCCATTGACCTTCGGATGCTAATGTGGCTGCATTATTTATTCAAATTACGAACCTCTCAAAAGGGAAAACCACAGCGTTGATTTTTCTTAAATGTTATTTTTTTGTGCTTTGCAACACAAAGGATGCTTGTAGAAATGGCAATAATAAACACATTGAAATAAACCCATTAACAGATTCACTTTCCACAGACTTTGAGCTAGATATTGAGCAATCTATGGTTCTCTGGTCCAAAGTGGCAAACTAGTTTCCACTGAGCAATCTACCACTAGATTGCACAGGGCAGCTGTTTGTAAAAGTGATTATAAAGAAAAGAAAGAAGAAATATGAATTTCCCTTTTTGTTTGTTATTACAAAACGATTTAACAACTGGACATGGCACCTCGTGCAATGGTATAGTTGCCATGCATGGTTGCATGGAATTTGGTCAAAGGCTGTACTCAATCTTGGAGGTCTTTTCCTATTTAAA
Source organism: Sclerurus mexicanus (assembly GCA_013396755.1). Taxonomy (NCBI): domain Eukaryota; kingdom Metazoa; phylum Chordata; class Aves; order Passeriformes; family Furnariidae; genus Sclerurus; species Sclerurus mexicanus. The sequence goes on along the minus strand of VWZF01000574.1, from coordinate 1,280,090 downwards.
TGATTCTTTTATCCTATATTTCATTTTGATTAAACATGAGATCCTGTCATTGCCCCTATATTTCAACATTTTCCAAAATGAATAAGTATTAAAGAATGGACATGAAGAAACTTGGTTGACCTGATAAAGTATATTTTTTTGATAAAATTTTCTTGGCACATAAGTGATTTTGGAAACCCCATCACAGAGACCATGAGGCCGTGTATAAACTCATAAACCTCATTGCAGAGCTGTTGATTAAATGATACCACTGTGGATTTTAAGGAACACAGTGCAGAATTGCAGAGAGCAAAGAGAATTCCTGAGAAAAAGGTTTACCTAAGTTCCCATCACCCCTCCTGCTATGTTCCAGGGGGATATGCTGAGCCCTGGATAGTCTCTATTGCAAGGGAAATGCAGTTTCTTCTTTTACAGTTGCTCTGCTTTACAAGAGATTGAAGCCTGGCCTCACATTCTAGAGAACTCCACTAATTAAGCTAATTAGCTCTTTAGATCAGATTTCTTCCCATGAACTGATGAATATTAGATTATTTAGAACACAGCCAGCTGCCAGAAGGCAGTAAGATGATCAATCCCCAGAACAGGCAGTGTAACTCAGGTGGAACAGTAGTTTCACCTCAAATTCTGTTATAAACACAGAACTGCTATATACAACATTATGTTCAATCTTTAAAATAGAGCTTTGTGTCGTTAACTCATAAATATATGTCCTACAAATTACACAGTGTATTTTCACATACAAGAGAGACCTAAATTGGAAAATAAAAAAATATAACCTCTTAAATCATTCTGACCTATAAGGCAATCTGTTAAACTGAATCAATATAAAAGCTGTAAAGCTGGCTATCACAAAAAGACATAAAACACGGTGCGGAATTAAAATCTGTGAAGACAACTGAAGTCATACTCAAGTTATAGTTTCATTTTACTTTTTACTTTTGTGTGTATGCATGCATTATGGGTAGCCTTAGAAATTTATTATTTGGTCTAACTAAGATTAACCAAAATAATTTAAATTCCAAATCGTAATAAAATGCCATTTTCTAGTTTGCAATTTTACTTACAGATAGGAATAAAAATATTTTTAGACAGAATGAAAAAAGACTTCTCTAGTTTATATTAAATTATAATTTCAACATCTTTTGTAAGAGAAGGGAAAATTCCTGCTCATCTACACACGATTCAGAACTGCACTGAGTGTTCGACTGTCAGTCACTGGCACACTACGTCATGGTTCTACAAACCGACACAATATCCATGTAGGCAAAATGTTCACATGAAATTCAAGAGATTTATGTCCAAGTCCATGTGCCAAACAGTGCTGTAAAATACCCTGGCTTCTCTAAACCATCCTATGACTGTTTTCTGTTTGCTAGTGGAAGAGAAAAAGACATATAAATGTTGGGTTTAGAATATTTTTTTAAATTTTAACAAACTTCATAGGACAGGAAAGTGAAGTTCTTTGGAATATTTTCAAAATTCATTGTGCGTGTACTTTACACGTTTCCCAGCAGCATTTCTACGCCTCATTTTCAGAAGTTCATTAATAAAAAGGTTAACCCTATGGGCAAAATACACACTGAAGTGGAAGCTACAGATCCCTGAGCCAATAAATGCACATTGAACACTATTCCTTGGGAAAATGGCAGCAAGTAGCATCAGGCTCATTGCAGTGACAGACCTCTCTCCACAGTCAGCCTCAGTCTTTTGATAAGTCTTTAGAAAAGATGACATGTGGATCCTGGCACAACTGGGTCCTGGGGAAAAGTTGACAGATGTTACAGTATAAATCAGTTCTGATGCACATCGTGTTGCCTCCAGAGGCATCTTCTGGTCTTCTACAAAAGGTTACTGAACCATATATAATACAGAAATGCAGATACAATTGTAAGGAATAAATGTAAGGTTCTGTTCTACCCCACTTAGAAAGTCTAATGCATGAATAATGTTCCATCTGCGCAATGGTCAAATGTGACTGAAATTGATTTTAGATGTACCACGTGGAGCAGCACAGACCTTAACAAGCTAAGTGACATAGGGGACCTTGTCAGGAATCTGTACAAAATTCATGATACAAGGAATTTGTATAAATGAGTATCTGGGACAGTGAAAAATAGGGGTCACATTACAAGAAACTTTTGTACCAAGTAATCAAAACGAATCACATACCGGAGGCATTCTCAAGTAGAATATAACAAAGTTTAGTCACATTAAATTTATAATAAACATGTGAAACATGTCAAATGTGCAGCTACATATCCTGACCGTTAACTTTTCTGGATGCATGAATAAAACGTGAGCAATGGGAACAAAACAGTCTTCTGCTAATGTGTTTAGCTGGATAGATGTGGGTTTTCTTGCCTGCAGCTCCAGTCTTTCCGCCACCTACCTTTGTCAGGATCAGGGCCAGTGTGTCCCACCTGCATCCATGATAGTCTGGAGTTGCTCTAGGCTTTCACACATCGCTCCTAAAATTCCAATGACATCTGGCGATTCTGCAGTGGAAAGGGAAAAGGTTTAAAAAATTATTAAAAGAATGAAACAGGCTGTAAATGAAAAAAGTAGTAAAATAAGTCACCTAAATTTTGGAAATAGCCTGAGCCAGAACTGGTGCCTTTATTCACTAAAACTTCAGGATCAACCATGGTCTTTCAACAAGCACTCAAATATTTTCCCTTTCCACCTGACCTATAATTTTCATCAATATGTAAATACCATTGATGATATTTATATGTATTCATTGCACCCTGTTAAACTCACTTTTTGGAATATGAAATAGTTCATTCCTTCATCAGCTCTTTAAATCTTTTGGCTACAGCTACCTAACGAACCAGAACTGCCATATCCTGATGAGGCAGTTAGTGTTATCTTAATTTTCTACAGGTAGAAGAGAGTCAGAAAAAATAAAGGTTCTTTTTAATTAGAATATCCAACCTAAAATATTTGAGAATATTTTTATTTTGGAGCACTTATATGTATAACACAGAGAACATTAAAATCCCTTGTTTTATTTACTTCAAAGTCAGTACCCAGTTCTCAAATTCTAAGCCAAAAACCACGCAGAAAACAACATTAATATTTGTTTCAGTGTTTATAAACCTTATCCCCAATCCTCCAAATTGGATAAAATTCAATCTGAACAGCCTCTGCCGGGACAACGTGCCCTGAAATCCTCCGAGCCCGTCCCACTCAGGGTTCCCCACTACATTTGGCATTGACATTTCCTCAGCCTTTGTGACAATCAAAATAAACCTTTGTGCATAAACCCACTTCCACATTCTTTGGGTTGGCTCACTCTCAGACGTGTTTTTCCCAGCATGGGAAGGCTCAAGTGCATCAGAGTTCATTTAACAGGAAAAAAAAGTCTTCCTCAGTTTTAATAACTCTAAACTTGGGGGTTTGTTCTGCAATCTTGCTTTCCTCTGGCAGTGTTTTGGGTGAATAGCTTCCCCTATGCTTAAACAAACAAAAAGCAAACCTAAAAAATTCCCAGTAACTTAATCTTGATTTTCTGTCCCTTGATCTGCTGCATCTCCACCAAACCCCACCGATATGGGATTCAAAACTGAGGCAGATGCAACAGAAGAAGGATGAAGGAAAGAGATGTAGCCTGAAATAACACAGAGCAGTGAAACCCAAATGGCTGAGAACCAAGACAGCAGGGCCAAAAATGATTGAAACAGGCTTCACACGTATTGTTACTATATTGTTACCGTATAGTGAGGAAATCAACCCTCAAACCCAACAGTTTGGAGTTCAATAAGCAGTTGATTTACCTACCTAGTTCCCTCCTTTACATTTCAAAAAATTGGAGTTTTGAACTTTCAACACGACCGACATAAGGACTGTGAGGATGTGGAGACAGCTGAGCTGCACAGGAACGATGAACGGAGGGCACCAAAGCTTCTTCCTTACTTGCCTATGAGCTGATTGCTTCAGAGCTCAGCCTGTGAAGGAGACTCACAAACTATGTCTGAACAAATACGTTCTGCTCAGGAAGGCATTCAGGCACCACAAATTCATGAAGCAAAAGGTCTGTCAGCACACCAATTTAGTACAGTGATTTATTCCTACATGTTGCAATGGCATTATGAGCCACATAATACTTTGCTTTGGAAGAAAACAAGAGCAGCGTTTTTCAAATCAGGTTAAAATTTATACATTTATTCCATAATGTCTCAAGCTGCTTTCTTTAAATCACTTCAAGATTTTGATTATGGAACCATAGAACTTAGAGACAAGCAACTGAAATAAGAGTTAATATAATAAAACCAGTTAAGAGTTTCTTTCTACTGTCAGTCAATTCAATTTTCACAGATAGGAAACAGAAATAATTTAAATAGTCATTCGCCCAGTCTTCTTTTCTGGATTTTAACATACTTTGTTTTGCATTCTTTTAAATGCATCACACTTTAAAGTGGTTAGGGATCATATTCCTTGGCATATAAAGATTCTTCAGTATAGATTTATACAGAGGGGACTGCAGCAGCTCAAATGATGGAAGCTAATAACATCAACACAGCATGCATATGATTTTATGCAGAGAAACTTGGCAAGACTAAGAGTGCTTTTAGTGGAATGTGGCTATGCTAATACTCCCTCCTGTGAATAGCTCCTTTTCACTGTATAATCAAGATCTCCATGCAGCGATCTGAGATGGCTTTGCACAGAGCTGCTTTCAAAAATGAAATTATTTCCATTATTATTAATTTTATGAAAATAAATTGCCTTGGAGTTTAGTGCTAATTACTGTCCCTGTCATACAGCCCAAGAAGGGGAGGTGTAGAATTTTATGCAACAGAGTCTCAAGGATCAGGACCACAACCTTGCAAAGTAAGAAAATTACTTCTAATAAGCATAACAGAAACCTTGAGCTAAAACGTCTCTAGTCACAATTATCTCACAACAGAACACAACACAGAGTATATTTCCCCTTTATTTTAAACTCCAATTATACTACTTTTATATTTGGAGACTATTTCAGAATAAATAGCACCGTTTCTCTACTATGTTTTACAAGTTGTCAACACGCACACATGGCTGACAAGGAATCCACATATGAATTTTGGTGTCTTATTTCCTTGTTTGGCAAATAAGGCTTTTTATTGAAGTACCATTGAAATAAGTATTAAAAAGCACATATGGAAATCTGCAAGTCTCGAAAGTTTCTGCCCTGACTTCACCTATAAATGAAGGGTTCAGGAGCACAGGAAAACTCACTAACCTTGATTCCTGTTATCACTTAAGAGCAGGCCAGATAAGCTCTTGGATCAAATTTAAGATACTTCAGTCTAAAATCCCCTGCCAAGTGCTCAACCACAGGCTTAGGCTGAGCTTACTGTCCAGGACAGTATTGTCTTACATGTCACAACTTGATGGCAGCAGAACATGAAATAAGAGCTCTGGTACAGCCCAGTACACCCCCTCCCCAGAAGGACTTTGTCAGGATTTATGTATAAAATCGAGCCCCAGGATGCTGTGAGCAGTAACCTGAAGAGATGTGCCTGATGAGACTGAAAACCACTCTCTGGCTTAAGGAAAACCACAAGGCTAATAACAGTTCATCTCCTCAAAAACTAGCAATTTTGAAAATTACTAGTTTTGTTCTCTGACCTTAAAAGTCATGAGAGAAAGAAGCTAGACACATCTGAAACACATTCCAGACCCCACAAAATCCTAATTCATGCGAAGCACCAAAAAGCTGTCTGCATGAGAAGAGGCAAATGTGGAAACTCCTGCTGCTTTTACTGCCTTTCTATATACTGTAGTCAGCAAAACTAAACAATATGATACAACATTTCCTACATAAAAAATAGTTTAGCAACTGCTAGCTAAGAGAAATAAAAGTTGAAGGAGGAAATACTTTTTTTTTCCCATTCTCTCTTTCTCTTTCCCTTCATTCAAACAGGGATGTATTACATGAAGCTGTTCAAAGAATCTTAGGGTTTTAGTAAGGTAAAAAAAAATAAGAAGAAAGAAAGAATTTAGCAAGAAATGACTCTTTGGGTAGAGATGTAAATACTGCTTTAGTTCAATACCCAGACAATTGCAGCACAAATCACCAACTATATGAAAATAGCTACCATTAAACAGCATTGCAAGCAGATATGTTACACTGTGCACTCCTGAGACTTTAGGGATTGAAAGCAAAGAACATATGGATCTACAGAAACACCACATTCTTTGGGTTTTTAAAGCTAAAGGATTTATTTAAGATACTGCATGCAGTGAACACTTCAGTTTTATGAAAAACCCACCCTGTACATTTAAAGTGTTTTAAAGAGATCTAATTAAATAAATGTACTGAACTCTTATTTTTCTCACAGTTTGAGAAAGCAAATGCGAGGTTTCATTAGATATGAAAAATCAGACAAAATAACATAAACATTACATCCATCACAACCTCATTCAGTTAATTAAATTCAGATGCTCAGCTAAGTAATTTTAATTAGTAGTACTGGACACATTTTCAAGTTGTCTGGAAGCAGGAGTTTTTAATAATTTATCCTCATTTCTTGGAACTCATAAATATATTTCATATTTGATTTTAAATGTCTATAGCCATAAATTTTTCCCATGAAGCACGAATAATTGTAACAATTTTTTCATGACAAACAGGTGACTAAATAGGAGTAGGACAGGGCTAGCAGTGTGTTAAGAGCAGCTCATCCTTGGAAGATGTTATCTTGATGGAATCAGAGTAAATGATTTTCTTTTCCTTAATCAAATCTCCAACACAGATCTCCTGTAAAAGCACTTTTTGTTTTCAGATGAGTTAAGGTTGCACTTCAACTCACTTACAGCATTCCCAAGTGACTTCATGAAGTTGTTTTTTCATCTAGAGTGGTAGCTGTACTTTTGACCTCAGCAAGTAACAAAAAATACTGACATTGGCTTTTTCTTGGAAGGAGAAACTGATAATGGATATGGCTTGATATGCTGTTAATTGAGAATTTGTTGTTTTACAAAATATAACTTCTTGAGAACAGGAGACATCCAAGCATAAAATCTTTGTCTTCAATAATATAGCTGCCTACACATGTTTTGATCTGGCAACTGCTCATTTTCAACAGTAAATTGGAGTGACTTTTCATAGATGTCTTAAATGACATATATCCCACATTCTTAGCTGAATTATACCTAGCTCATAACCACCTAGTACAAACTGATTTTTTTCACAGCTAAAAATGGTGCTAAAATTGCTAATTCAAGCACTGAAGGCTAGAAAATGTCCCCAGGGTTTCCTGTTCAACCTTGGTTTACCTCCTAGGCACCATTAAACACTCTTAATTTTTAATAGGCTGCTAATATCCCAATTTTTTTTCACTGACTACCTTACTGGGGTAATTTACCCATTGAAGCAGCAGCATTCCTGATTTCAGTTGATATGAAGTGAATGGTAGTGAGGATCACAAAAAAACAATGCAGAGACTCTTGCTAAAAGAAGCAGAATTTGCCTCAGCCAGAGAAGGCCTTGATTTCTTTACTATTATCCCTACATTAAACAATGCACAAAAGATTTGTCAGGAATACTCCATCATGTGCAAAATTTTCCAATCTAATAGTTGATAAAGCAGTTGATTAAACAGTGTATTCACTGCTTCCAGAATCTCCAATGCTGGGCACGTGCTATTGCTGAGATTCTCACACATAATTTTGGTTTAGCAGTCAATCTTGTTAATATTTTTTATAGGGAGAAAGTAAAGTGCCACTGCATTAGTCTGCCTGCATGAGAGCTCAACCTGAAAGCACAATGTTCTACTTTTTCCTGTAGAACATCTGTGAAGTATAATTATAATTAAGCACGTCTTGAATATTAATTGTTCTAATGTCACTGATGTAATGTCCTAGGATACACTGAATCAGTTCTGTTTCAAAGTACTGTTTTATTTAAGAGCTTTGCCAGATGTTCTAATCATTTCACTTAGATTTTTCCACCAGGAAAACAGTTGCTGAGACTTGTGAATCTCCTGCTTTTGCCAACTGTCAAGAAAATAATTTCATCCCCAAAGAGGAGGAAAAGTCTCCAATTTTTTTTTTTTTTTAAAAGAGAAAAAGAGGAGTGATGTTTCAGAAATGCTTGTGTTGCTGCTGTCTTAGAGAAGATTTTGCTGAGAGCAACACAATTGCTGTAATCTTGGGCAACAACGAGCCCTTTTGCCCACTCAAGGAATCACCTTAGATTTTTATTTCCATCTTGTTTTCAATCATATCATGCAGCAGGAACTCAATGCAGCTTGTTTCTGTGTTACAGAGATTCCAAATGACCATCTTAGAGAACCACATCCTTAACCAATACATCACTGTGGTTTTGCTGACTTGAGTGCCAGAATAGAATATCTGAGGATCTGATCTCTGTCTAAACAAGAACTTTTCTTATAGTGAAAAGACTCAACAATTGCTCAAACTAAGTTATATTTTACAATTACTGATTCTGGTATTCCCAGAACATTGAATCTAAATGCACTTGCATTACTTCACAGCTGCACTCCTTTAAACATGCTATTTTAGCTTATTTGTAAAGAACAACAAAAGAAAGGCCTTCACATCAAGGTTCAACAGTGACAATGAATGACTGAGACATCAAACTAGGCCTCAGTAAGAAGCCTATTTGCTTGACATATTTATTCCGAAATAGTTCTTTCAAAGTAACTGCTTCAAAAAAGTTGCTGAATAACACACTACTTGAAAACTTGATCTCATAATGTGTCAAGTGCCTTTCAAAAACACTAAGGTTGTTTTTATCCATTGTTCTCAGCAAGAGTACAGATTCCGTGGAGTGGGTTAGAATTTTTTAAATGCACATGAGCTTAACATGGACTTGACAGATTTTGGAATCTGGGTTTGGATCAGGATGACTTTCCAACCTCAACCATCTTAGGACTCTGAAAGAGAAGGCCATTTACACGTGGAAAGGGGGAGCAGAACATTTAAATAGGACATACCTTATTTAAAACATCTTCATTTCTTTTGATATACCTTGATCAAAATTTCATAATAAATCAGTCTGAGACTGATAATATTTATCAGGAAGTAAGTTCTTGAAAGCATCTTCAACGCACACCACGATAGGAAAAGCAGAAGATGCAATTTATCTCTATAGTCATTAACAGATGGTATTAGCATGTGTCTTATAAATAAAAAGGAAAAAATAGATGAAAAAAGGAGTTTTTCAAATGTGGCCAGAGATTCTAATATTAATTTACATGTTAGAAGAAAAAAGTGAGAAAGATATGCAGTATCAAAAACCACTGCAGTGAAATCCTAAGAAAAAAGCTTTACCCAAATTTTTCAAGATTTTCTTTTCTTTCTTCTAACATAGAGAAAGTTACCAAGCTTTAAAATTTCACATTTGTTTGTAACTACAGCATCTTTATTATTTTAATCAGAATACAACTGAGAGTAAAAGAAAAAAATAAGAGCATGAAATTCAAAAGGAGAACACTCACTGTGCCAGAAAGACTTAATCTTGAATCAAAAAGGATAGAAGAATAAATTCCCCATTCCAATAAACTTTTAATTACTGAGACAAAGCAGAATAGTTTCATTGGGAAATACAGAAAGATTCCTCAGTTAATAGCTATTGGTTCATTCTGATTTGTGGTGCAATCAGAAATGCTGTGGCACTAGGACTTGTTCAAGTCTCACTGGAATTTTTCTGTGGTAACTACATATCGATAAATGGACGCTAAATATCAGTAATAATTGAAAAAGGCAGTTGTGTAAATAAGTGGTCAACAAATAGCAAGTTCCAGCATGATAAAGAGGATGAACACTGATTCTCACATTTTAAATACATGGCTAAGAATCTGGTTCTTTCCTAAAATATAGTCTCTATTATGTACCCACACATGTATGCTAAAGACTAAAAAAAATTAGTAATACAAATCTGAACTGAACTCCTAGATAATTCTAAAACTTCTGTGAGAAAATCAGAATATTTAGAATTGCCAGATCTCCTGTCAGAACACAGTTCTGATATAGATTTTTTAAAAAAAAATTATTTTCACCTTTCTGTAGTAATTGATACTGAAATTCAGTACCTTCCTACACAAAATACCTAATATAAGGGATACACATTTATTCATGGTGTGGTAATAAAACTTTTGAAAGATTACTAGAAGTTTCTGTAACAAAATAAATGGCAATTTTTTAACATCTATCTATATTTTTATCCCAGGATTTCATCACAAGAGCTCAGCAGACTAAATCATTAGACCAATGAAGCATCAGCTAAAGGTAAAGCAGAGATACCCAAGCAAAGCTTTGAAAGGGCTGCCCCATCTAGCAAAGCTGGTGTTGTCACTGAGCAACAACAATACTTTATGTGATTATTTTCACACAATGACTGATTAATTTTGACTTGGCTGGATGTTTACAAAGTGCTGGGTAAGTGCCAGAGGTAACTAACTGTCTTCTTTCCTTTTTTGTTTCTGGGAGATTTCATGTAACAATAGAACACCAGGCAGTGCTCCTCGAGCCTTAACAAACCTCAGTGTGCTCTTGCTAACTGATGAAGAAAGAAGAAAATTGATTCCATTACCTCTACTAATAGAATGTGTTTGCCAACTAGTAACTAAACAAATGAGGACATGAAAAAAAACCCCCATCAAGATTTACAGAGGTGTTCTTTACAAAGCAGGCTCGTGCTCTATACATTACCATAATTTTCAGGCAGGTTTGTGACCTTGCAATCTTACAAGCTGTACTATCAAAATCTATTTTCCGTGCACTGATTTGCAGAGGTTCACAGAATTATCAGCGAGGCTGAGCATGGAACCATGATTTCAGGTCTCTCTTGCTGCTGCTCTCTCTTTGGGGAACTTTGCAGCTGTCCTCACACCAGCAAAACAGATGGGAACGTTTTTTATTTCAACAAAGAAAGTGAGGATATAGTGCACTCGCTTCCACAGAGAGCAAAGGTTCCCTTTAATGGGCTCACCACATCCTCATTTCCATAATTAATTCTGTTAATCAAGTGGTTGAAGTTTAATCCTGCATCCTCTTTTTCAGTCTAAACCGAAGACTGATGGCCTCACCATCTCATCAAGACTCACAGATACTGCTGGGTTTCCACCAACAGCAACAGTTCTGCTTTCACTCAAAGCCTGAACCACAAAAAAGAACATAATTAAGGAATGAACTTTAATCTAGTAACTTCCTTATTTTTAATATTAGCTTGCCATGAAATACATTGATCATCAAACTTTATCTTCTAGTCAATAAGACTTGTGATTTGAAATGTGTCCTGCGCTTCATTTGAACACCAAAGTGAAAAGATTAACTTCTAGTTATAAAGAATCAGAAGAAGCAAGACTACTTCTTGTTAAATGTATTTCATGTTAAAATGTATTTTGCTTTTTGGATGAATTTGTATCCTCAGATCCTTCTGTTCTCACTCCCTAAAGAAGTTCTTTGGAAGTGCTACTGTGTTTAGCTGAGGTCACTATGTATCACTTCCCTGAGTAACAGAAGAGCACAGAGATTGAAAAGATTACAAACAGTTGCTCTAGAAATCCCCCCCTCCAAAATATCTATTTTTGTATTTAAAGTGCTCTTAATTTTCCTTTCCCTATCAGGAATATATGCAAATTGATTTCACATAAAGGTTAGATAACCATAAATATCACTGTGTGAATCCTGTCCTGTGTGATACTTTATTCTCAAACAGTGGAGATGTGGTGAATTTGTTTAATTTGATGAATTATTAAGGACTCCTGAGATGTAAAGCACTCAAAGGGATGCCACTGTCTTTACACCCCTAGTAATAAAGAGCAAACAGCCAAATACAGCACACAGCCACCAAAAATACAATTTAACTTGCAAATCAGCACATAGTTCCTTACGTGTATTACTATGTATTTTAACTCTGAAGCCATAATTTTATAAGTATCATTGTTTTATCCAAAGTTCCAAAAGCATTTGTGCATTTTGTACCACAAAACCTGATAAACAACAACTATTAAGTAAATAGTACTATTGACCTACCTCTACTTCCCAAAGCAATCTCTTATTTAATTTTATGCCTCACGCGAGGCAGGCTCCACTGAGAAATGGAAAGGAATCTTTGCAAGACTGCCAGTAAAATATATTTAGTTTTGGACAGAGTAAGTTACAAACAAGATAATTTGTTTCTCATTACATTTATCCCACTCAATACACTATCTTATGTTAATTATACCAATATGGCCTGTCTGCACAGCCCTCTTTGTCAGCTGAGAAGCAAAAGAAAGTGTGGCTCAAGCAGTATGGCTGGGCAAAAACCAACTAGGAAATGAACCTTGAGTACAGTTCAACATGATCAAATTCTTATTGATTTCAAATTGTCAGGGGTTGACAAACACCCAAAATCTCTGTCTCTTGCCTTCTGATTTCATTACTTAATGTACTAGGCTGGATGACAGTTTTCTAATGTGCTTACTTGCTGCCATCACGCTGTTGGACGGAGAGAAAATACCTTCTAGAATTCTTTTTAATGGAGGCATAATGAAAATGGAAACAGTATGTGCTAATGATAATACTTGTTTATTAAATTGAGGTACATTAATATTATTTGAAATAAATTATCTTAAACTGTCTAAGCATAAAAGTATCTTTTAAGTTTCTATGTGACCTTGCAAACACCACTCTCTCTACTTCAAGACTAAAAGTGGCATTTTGTTTAGTGAGGGCAAAAAGTACTATCTTTTCCACCACTGGAAGATGTTCCACAAGCAGGTGGGTCATACTTCATGCAACACACTTCCATTGACAACTGCATCAAAAAAAAAGCACAGTTTCATGTGGGTTTGGTCCCCTGCTGATCTGCAAACCCTCCCAGATGATGACTACAAGCAAAGAATCAAGTGCCATATGTTTTTGTCCACTACCATTAACTAAACACTTGGAGAAAACTTCATTTGCTTTCATTGCATTTTCTCTTACAATCCACACACGACAGGCTTCATTCCTTGTTGAGTACTGCAGATTACTTTTTCACACATGACTAAAAAAGTTACTATTATTTGAGCAACACTGCTATTTTCTTTATATAATGACTGCTTCAGCAAATAGAAGTTTATATTCTGTTATCAAGTGGAAAGATAAGCAAAATGTAAGTACTGAGAACAAATTTAAAATGCTGATATGTTGGGCTGAATAAGCAACTGTGCTGCACACAGGAACAGTGTGATGCAAGCACGTGGCTCTCAGTTTCTCTATATCAGACATCTATTTTTGCTGAGCACATTCTCAGCATTGCTAATATTCATACCTCCATGTGAAAATTCTTAGGGCTAAAACCATGCTGAATTTTTGCCCATTATTTTTCTAAACAGAAAGACATTCATAACAATTCAGCTCACAAAAAAAAAAAAAAATAAAAGGGGGAAACAGCACATGGTCAATATATATGCCCTCTATTAAAAATAAAGTAACAAAGTAAAGTATTTAGGATTTTTTTGTGCCTGTCTAACACTGAAGAGAACAAAGAAAATAGAATTTTTCTTCAATTATTATTTTTTTTAATCTAGACTTTAAATATAATATTAATTTTAGTATTTTCATCATGGTGAGAAACACTTAGAAAGTTTCTCATATTTAATGAACACAGATAAACATATATAATTGAACAAAGGAAAAACGCTTCATGGAAATATAAGAATAAATGTCTTGATCAGAAGTTTAAAAATATTGGCAAAGAGCTGGAATCCTACCATACAATCTCCATCAGGTAAGAACAGAGATCTTATGATTCAACTTCAAAGAAAAGTCTTGAACAAAAAGTGATAAATACCTGAGATAGTAAGCTTGACAGCCCGTGCTGTCAGCTCTGACACTACATAAATTACTGTAATCCAAAATGAAAAGGGTACCGTTCAATCTTCTCCTGCCTAAAAGACCTTGAGTTCCTACCAGTTTCTTAACAATCCTATAGAAAACAACGTAATCTCCCTGCTCTTGTACATAAAATAAAACCCCCAACCAAACCCCAAATCCCAAGTAGTTATTTTTCTGCTTTTATTCTATGTTGAGAGTCTCAAAACTTCAGCTGAAGTTTGAAGAACTTTAAAGTCAAGGGCAGAACAGCATGTGTCTTTCTGCAGCAACACCGAGGCAGGAGACTCAGCTCTCTGGTCCTTGCCAAGAATTGAGAGGATTTGGCGCGTTCGAACCCCGCGGTGTCGAGTGAATTCAAACTGCACTCAGCTTTGGGAAATTGCTTGCACGTTTATCTGCTACACAGAGACAGGGGCGTGCACAGAGTGTTTAATCTGCAGTCAAATTGTGAATGCCTGTACAATGAGGCTTCCTTTGAATGAAAAAGGTGGAGAGCGGCGGCGCCTACTCCGGGAAGCAACCGGTTTTCTCCCCTCTGCCTCTTAAAAGATTAGTCCAAGAAGTACTGAAATCAGAGAAGTTCAAGACCATTAACTGCTCTCTGGGAACATATTTCAAGTGAATGCAGCCCTAGTACTGCCTAATGGTGGTGAGCTTTGACTAGAGGGTAGCAGAGCCCCAAGGGTTTCACCAGTGCGAAGTACAAACTAAGTTACTGCAAATACAGTCCAGAAACGCTACTGAGAGTAAGTGATCAGTTTTGTATTTATTTTGTAGCACACCTCACAATAACTCTCCCTCGGAACACAAACCCGTTTTGTGCAGTCTAGTGCAAGTCACTTGAGCCCTGGATCATCCCTCAGGATCCTCCCACATGCTTCAAACCCTGGCCTAGGGATTGCTAGAGGATTAAACTCAGTCTGAAATGGCCCTTAGATAAACGAAATGCCACTTGAACACTGAAAACAAGATCCTACACTTTTTCCATGTTTTAACTTGAGAGTACTGTTTTATTGTATAATTTTAAGTTTCAGAAAGGAAGTTTGCAGTATAATAGTTATGGTTTTGGCTGAAAAAAGGCTCTGATATTTGAGACTAAAAGGAGCAGTCGTGATCTTCCACACTGAGTTGCTGCATAGCAAATACACACAGCAGGCTTCAGTCATGACTCTCAAACATAGCCTACAATTTGTTGTTATCATACAATGTCAGGCACAGAATTGAATTTAATCACCCCCAGTAACAGAAAAATCTGTCCAATATCTAACAATCAATTGCAGTAATCCCACAGATATGCTCTTTCATAAATCTTACTTATAAAATTAACTTCAACTTGCTCGTACATAAGTCGCTGTAGCAGAGACTGAAAGCACCCAAAACAATAATCAATATGCCACACTGCAAAGTTGGATGCAGGAAATAAGTAGAGACATTTTCACATATCATATGAAAAACATCCTGAAATATGCATAAAGTACACATGAAACTGGAGGAAATAGAGACAAAAATAATGAAATGGGAATGGATTCTGAAAGTGAGAAATATATAATGTACTCAAAGAATAAGAAAAACAATCTGTATGGTGGGAGAAACTTGAAAAGTATCTTTACAGCCCACAACTCCTGCCTCAGGAAAGGAGTCTTTACTGAAAAGTATTGCAAGAGAGGAGTGAGATAAGCTTATTTCTTGGGAACCAAATTCCACCATCCCAGAGACTTTTCTCCTCACAAAATGTTCTTAGTTCACTGTTACCCAAACAAGAAATTAAAATGCCAATTAAACTTAATTTCTGTACAGATTTTATTAACAAATCTGAATTTTAAAAAAAAAAAGCAACAAACACCTCACAAACCCCCCCAGAAATCAACTGTCCACCAACACTTAAAACACAGATTTTCCACAAAAAAGGGTAGTATTTTTTCCTAAAGTTTCCTTGTATCATATTAAATAATATTATCCCCCACTTTTCTTCAGCATCATTGACCCGAACACAATTAACCATCAAAGGAAACAAAGGGAGAAGTCTTATTTCTATCCTTTATTTTTCTATTCTTCTGGTCAATTTAAGAACTTTCTTCATCTCTAGACCCAAGATCTTGGCTGCCTTTCCCTTTCCTTGCTCCCTCCCATTTTCCAGAGCTGCTGTATTTTTGTGCTCCCTGCTGTCCTTGCTTTGCTCTGCTTCACTCCCAGTGACTCCCCTGCACTTGACTCTCCCAAATCACCAGAACACTGTCCATAAAAGTGCATTCTCTCCCAAAATAAGTTCATAAACTGTCTTAGGGAATGACACACCAGAGGGTCCTAGAGGCACAGGCACTTTGAGCCAAGGAAGTTGCCTGCAAGACAGAATTATTCTTCTCCCGTCTTCCTGCAAGCCAGCATGACACATAATTCGCTTAAAGAAAAACAAAAAGCCTGTGCACGCAGGGTACTTTCAGGTGAGCAGACTGAGGTTAATCTGAGAAAACATCCTTTGTAAAGACCTCAGACCAAGTCCCGATCCTGCTCTTAAGCACACAGGCAGCAGCAGCAGCACTCTGGACTGACCTAACCACTCCTATTAATGTCAACGAGGACACAATTAGTGCCCTACAGAACGTGCCTAAAAATGCCAGCTTACATTTCTAGCAGGAAAACATTTAAGCTGCAAAGTATGTGCAGTCTAATACACAGAGCAAGCAGTCCAGAAATTAGGAACAAGCGAGTGAATATTCATATCTGCCATGCAAATTATTTTATAGATTCATATGTCTATATATAGATCTTTATACAGTTTTTAAGGAGTGTTCCAAGTCACAAGAGGCAAGCAAAGATTAAATCCGATCTGTATTTACACAATATCCAAAAGCACAAGGGTAGTTTCCAAATTCTGTTCTTTCTGGGGATACTAAGAGAAAAAAATCAGACACCTTCAATTTGTGTTTACAGTTTTAAGGTTTGTCCACAGTGAATAAAATTGAAAGAAAATATGAAAGGGAATTTAAATCATAGCAGTGACTTTCAGGACTTAAACCCTTAGTCTGATTGTGATTTGGGGTTGCAAAGGATGCATTTATGTGACCCAGAGAGAGCTAAATCTGCTGCCTTATTCAGGCTCAGCTAATATGGAACACAGCCTCCATATGCTACGGCACTGCAGAGATGCAGAGCGTTACCAGGGTACTAACAATGCAAAAACGTTTCTGTGTTTTCCCTTGGAGTGAGGTTTTTTCCTTATATATCTTGAGTTGTTCTTGTTAGTCTTTATTTGACTTAACATGAAGATGCCTGGAAGCAGCAAAATATTTTCTCTTCCTTATTCTACTGTCAGCAGCGTTACTTTGACCTTATCAGGCAAATTTATGTTCAAAATTTTCTCAAGCAGTATTCTCTCGTGAGCTGCTATAATGTGCATCTTTATATTATCTGGTGTAATTTAGATGTGTGAGGAATTTCTTAATTATTAATTTTGTCCTGTTTAAAAAGTATATATTAAAAATTGAAAGAAATCCCTGGACAGATACATCTGTGTTGCACTTTATAAATAATACTAATAAATAAATATTAATGCTTCTATTTCATTCATATTTCAAGATTAAAGCTATGAAGCTTGAGATTGCCAATAATTAAAGTTAAAATTGCCTAATGCTTCACACTAAAAATGTTATAGTACTTTTTCAGGTTGGAAGTTACACCACCATAGCACAGCGAGAATGGAAACAAAGGCACCTCTAATTCAATGAAAAAAGAATCATGTAATGACATTAAGTCCTGCTGAAAGAGAGCTTCTAGAGGCAGCAGAGACCCACAAAGTTGTCAGATTATGTACATTCGCTAATTATTTCAACAGTATTTTTTACACAACAAAAGAAGAAAAATATGAAAGGGGACAGAAATCATTCAATAAATTATAAAACTGCACAAATTCAACAAAATTTAATTTGCAAAAATTTTAAAAGCTCTTCCTTAAAACAGCATTAACATGATTTAACCGATGTTAGATAATCTACTTAAACCAACTTAATTTTGTTGCAAAGTCCAGTGGAAACTGAGCAGTTAATCTCACATTTGCAGGTGGCTGCACCCAGAAACGAAAACTTTATTCTCACATGAGAAAAGTACCTGTAGTACTCAAAGTTGCTCAGACCGTGCTCTTGGCAATTACCCCCAAAGACCCAGTTTTGGTCTTACCGACCCTCTTTGCGCACCAGAAGCCCATTGCTTTCCCAGTTCCCCATGGCAGGCTGCTGCAAACAAGGAGCACTGAGCAGCTCACCTTCTGGCTCCTAAACCGGCACATTGTCTTCATCCCACTCGCGTGTATGGGCTCAGGAGGAGTTTGAACTCTGGGCTTTTAAGGCTTTTTCTGGTGTTTCAGTTCAGAGTAAAACCATCTCTCCTTGGTGTGAATTCACGGAGAGCTGGTTGGGAGCCTGTGCTGTGCCATAGCGAGTCCCCACTCCAGAGACAATTCTCCCGCGAGCGTTTTTGTTTTGACCTCTTATTTCTTTTATGCTTTGCTTCTCTGTTGTCTAAGTGTTTGTCAGGATAACCTCTAAAGAAAGCCTACAGAGGTGTTGTAAAGGGGAAAATAAAGAGTAAAAATCAAACTTCCTAGTCCACAGAGTCTGTATTTTGTTTCATATGGAAATCTATGGCCAGAGAACAGTCTTCTCTGTGACCCCTGAAAGAGCAATAGGAGTGTGGGACCTCACAAGGAGGTCGGAATTGCTTTGTGCAGCTGGGCTTATCTGACACTGTTACCTGTTTAGAAAGAGGGAGCCAGAACCACTGGAGTAAAAATGACCTTTATGATGGATGCTTTACTTCACAAATAAAACCTCTTGAGTGAAGGAAAACTGCTTTGCTGTGTCTCAGCATAGATTTTGTCCCCCCGCTCTCTAGGTACTACTGGTGGAAAAGGACTTTGAGATTAACAAGACAATAAAATTTCCTTCTCACTTTGAAAGCTGAGGGAATAGGTTTCTGTGGCAAAGAAGCAATAGAGAGGCTTTGGAAAAAAATAAAAAATAAAATCCAGCCACATGGCACTTCTTGTAACTCCCTCAGCTGCCGTGGCACAGACTCACCCATCTGTTATCCGACGACACTTTCACTGCAGCTCCAAATTGTTCAGGGTGGAGATTATTCACATGTCATCTGGGACTCGGTTTCAGTGTAGCCTGCTCAGCTGTCCTGGCAAAACATTTGTCATGAAACATTTGGGAGATGAGTTTCTATGGCCTGTCAATTATGATAAAGGAATTGGAAAGGGACACGTTCCTCAAGACATTACTTCAAAGAGAGTTTTCTTTTTAATTTTGTGTGCATGTGGTGATAGGAAAAAAAAAGTGCCAATTGGGGGTGGGGGGAAGTTATTTTACTTCTACAGAGCTTTTAAAAGTCCTGCATAAATTCTTCAGGACCACGTCCTGGACGTGATGCTGAGGTAAGAATTCCTCAAGATCTCCTGCAGAAATGGGGCCACCCAAAGTCAGCAAAGAGACCTCACCTTCCTCTCCCACCACTGCTGGGTTGTGCCCCATGACCAACACCCAACCCCCGTCATATATCAATTTGAATTTGATCGTTTCTGTACTGGTAACTGAAGGAGACATAGGAGTCCCACAAAAGACTTATTAGTGTTATATTATCTTTTCTTTCACAAACATTAATCTTCCTAGTGTCCATTATTGATTTCCGCAGAAGAGACAGAGAAATTAATCAGCTGCTTCAGATTATGCCCATAAGCAGTGGCTATAGAAAGAAGAGTCATTTAAATTTTAATGTACAATCATGCAGAAAATATTTTAGCTAGAGAGCATCAAAATAAATAAGCAGAATACTGAGGTGTTCAAGAAAAAAAAATCCTTCTAGAAATCAAAACTTCCCATTAGGTATGCAGAATGTATGAGTGGCCACAGTATTCCCCACCTGCATTTCTGCTTCCCAATTAATATTTTGGGTTTGTGGCTGGGCAAGCTGCCAGTGCATATAGTTCCCACTACAGGATTGTGCTGTTCTTCTGTGAAAGTGACCTAAAATGACATTGAATAATACTTTAGCCATAGTAGGAGATGTCAGAAAAGCCTATTGTGAGCACTAGGAGCAGTCATAAGAACACAGGTAAACGCTGGACAGAGTAAATTGATGACAGATTGGACAACATTTGACCTCTGCTGTAAAACACTGTCTCTTCATAAATATAAATTTGTATATTAGACACATGTATTAAATCTTTTATGTTTTTTCTCTCTAAATAAAAATAAGACATAGTGACAAGAATTCTATATTAGTCCTACCAGCTGGACTCAAATATGTTGTATATATCAGCACAAATCTGTGATAGGGTCTGAGTTCAGCTGATACTTCACTCATGTGAAATATTCCTAGTTGGAAAATACCTAAAACTAGGCATTTGAAATATAGCATTGCCTTTCATCAAGCTAAGCCTAGGCTGAAAAGCAAGATACCATATTGTACAGTAGATTTCTTAGTCAGCTGGAAAAATCATGAAAGATGTCACCCCTTCTCCAGTGTCTGAATATTGATACACTCTGAAACAAACCTTAAAATTCTTGAGGTTCTCCATCACTCTGCCTTGTCTCTGTGATTCTATAGTATTGTCCTGTAGCTTGTTGCACAAAGATACAGTGGAAGACGAGGACGTGCTTTGCCTTCTGGAGCTTTATTGCCTGACCATGGAGGCCTTTGGATACTGGGGAGAAAGGTGTAGAAGCAGAGAGAAAAAAGGACATGATACAGCACACCGTTCCATATCAGCATACACAGATTATGTGTGGGGCCAGCAGCACTTTGAATGTTAAACTTAAACACGTGTTTATAGTTGTAGCTGCTTAAGATGCTCCAGGTGAACACAGAGACCAAACAAGTCGTGAACACCTTTATAAGGTAATAGGAATCCGCAGAACAAACCCACAATCCTACAGAAGCAAATGGCTTTTGATATTGAATTGTTCAAGGACTGAACACATTACTGATAGCAGGCCATTCCCCTGCAATAATAGCAGATTATAATGCCTGTGATAATGTCAGAGGGCTGGATGTGCTGCATTAACCAGCGCAGCAGCCAACAGTAATGTACGACGCCGTTCAACTCATTTTCAAGGCTTAGTCACTTCACAACAGCCTTAGATAAACTGCAAATCCAGTTTAACAGCTGAGCTGAGCAATCAATCATTCAGAAACAAGATTCAGAGCAGTCCTGGTGCACACACAGAAGGCAATTAGATGCCACCGTTTGTAAAATAATATTGGTGGGAATTCTTCTCCCTCATCTGATTTATTTCTGTCAATCTGCAGTTTAGATTCTGTGTCATGATTAACTCCTTTGTCCTGAGATGCCATATAAATGTAACACTGGCATTATTAAATGCCTCTGAAAGTAATTTTGAACCTCACAATTGCTGAAGAAATTGATTAAAGAGAGTCAGCTAGCAGTGCTAATTTGCAACTGGTTATTTTTAATGACAGACTGATAAAATGAAATGCTAAACTTGAGAATAAAACTCACTTTATGTAATATGTTAACTTGTACAGAACACATTTGCATAAACATTTTTAGGATAAAATGAGTCCTTGGGCAGTTCAGGCTATTCAGGCTGGCTGGTTTGGAAGAGTTGCTAGACAAAAATATAGTGACTGCACAAATTACAGTGTCAAAAATATCTTCCTAAAGTCATAATCTGTTTAACTTTTTCGGTCTGGTTTTACAAAGTAAGATTTTGGCTTGTGCTCTTCTTCAATACCAACAATCAAAGTCCTCTGAGGGAGCTTAAAGAGTCAGTAAATATGATATTCAAGGACAAAAGAAGTGAGCAGGTTTGAACGCATGCAGTTCAAACAGGTATGAAGGTATGGAGTGGTTTCCAAGAACAGTCTTTCAGGAACACCAGGATGGTATTAACCAGAAAGCTTTTATAAAACAGGTTTGCCTAAAGACTACATCCCCTTTTTGGTCCAAAGAAAGAGACAGAAAAGTATTTGAAGCAATCAAAAGATAAAAATCTGCATTGATTGCTCTCAGGAAAGCAGGCTAACACTGAATGCTCCAACACATTGGAGAGACCTCTGAAACCCTCAGAAAAGCAAGTTTAAGGCAGAGAGACAAAGAAAAATCTTATTTCTGGGGAGAATTTTGTATACTCATTCCATTTAAGCTTCTTCATTAAGATAAAGTTTAAGTGATCATTATTTTAAAATAATTTAGAATATTGGAGTAATAGAGACACATTTAATGCAAACTCTCCAAATTAATCAGGTTGCCTGACAATCAATGCATTAGAAGCATTTTCAGAGCCCTGACAAGTGATTATCTCATTTTGAAGCCTCTATAAATTAATTGACCACGGATAAGCTAAAGGTGAAATTCAGTTTTAAAGCAATTTAGGAGTTTTTCAAACATTCACATTTGACAGAGTTTCGAGTGTTTACATGAGAATAAAAACAAGTCTCTTAACCAGTGCTTTGTGAGAATGGGACACAGCACTGATACATCTGCATTCCGACCGGACTCAGGGTCTGAAAGGGATGTCTGAGCTGACAATATACACAGTTCACGTGGTATTTCTTTCCTGGTGCCAGACTTGACACCTGAATGCTTGATGGACTTCACACAAGGATCTATTCCCAGTTAGCAGGGTAGAGATTCTGGAGTCCTAAAGTAAGAAGCAGGTTTGTAGTTTATGAGCTTCAACACTGACCACAATTCTACAAAAAGTAGAGGCCTAGAGGTCTAAAAATTCCAGTTTTCCAATAAAAAGCATGGAAATTCCCATATTGACAGACATCTTTGTATTGAGCGAGTTCTTAACCTCTGACAAGAAATGGTATAAACCACCTGAAAAGAACACATTTGCACACAAAATTTTGCTGTAAATCCATGTTATTTTCCAGTAAGAGAGGTCCACTTTAAAAAGTAATCTTCTACAACGTCTCAATTAAGATAGAACTGTCTTTTATGTTTTGGGTGCATACATAAATACTTTGAACCACTGTCTAATTGAGTTTGTCAGTGTTGGGGGGTATTTGGGGGTCATCATTGTTTTAGCTGTTTGCTGAGACCTAAAGAAAAGAATTCCATGTCAAACAATTATCAAGTGTCATATCAAATGACATCTAGTTTAAGTCATGGCAGGACTGGATAAGAGATAAATTGCAGTCTGTATTACACTGTGTTGAACATACATTACTTTCTTTGTAATGTTTTCACTGTTGAAATATAGAACAATATTAACCACAAATCTAATATATTTTAAGGTACAGGTGCCTCCTGATTTAAGTGCACTGTTTAAATTCCAGTTAGGCAATCGTTTTCAGCTACACTCCAACTATTGCTGGTGCCACTGTTTCAAGACTGACAGCAGAGTTTCCTCCAGAATCCATCAACCTCATTAAGTACCAGTAAAATCTGTGCTATAATTCAAGATCAGAGTGTTTAATGCACATCAAAGAAAAGTCAACATAATCCAATATTTAAATTCAGTACAACACTTCACTGTCCATCCAGTAAATACAGCCCAACAACCCCCACACCTCTGTGATTTAAATGTGATGAAACAGAAAATTAGTGGCTCTTTCCAAAGCATAACTAAGGTACATTGTCATTTTCTCCTCCTCTCTAAATATTATGCTTATTAGTTTTATAGACATACATACATACTTCAGAATTGAAATAATAAAACTACTCAGCTGTAGTAACACAATAAACAAGAAAACCCAAGTGGATATACATCAAACATTGAACACTCTGCCCGAGAACCCTGAGAATTACAGAAGTCCATGCAGGGGTAACTCTCATCTATTACAATAATTCATTCTTCTTGCCCTCTGAATGCAAGCACTCACTTGTTTGTGTCCCATTAGCCATTTGGGATTAAGTCTTGAGTGAACAAATTCAAAACAATTTGCATTGTTATTTTTCACTAACTATAGATGTCATGGCTAAAATGGCCATTCTTATCTCATTATACAAAAACCGTACAAAATTATTCTGGTTGATATTAAAGCAGGGGAACACGTTGCTATCTTTGCCCATATTTTTATAGCAGTAACACAAATATATCATTCATGACTAGGATGGAGATTCTGTGGCCAGGGCAGATTAAAAATTAGTGACCTTAGAAACAAGTAGAAAATTAGTAAGTTAAAAGACAAAAGAGAAGGTTTAGTTGGTTTTGAATGGCCATACTAAAGATAGTTCGACTTTTAGGAGTAAATTAAAAAGTGCTGCCAGTAGCATAAATGTGGAGAAAGACTATTCAAAGAAAAATTATGGAGCTGAAAAATATCAATGTCAGTTTTCAATGTACCTGGGATTTGAAATACATTTTTTCATAAGAGAATTGAAAGATAAACAACAGCAGAAAGGGAAAATAAATAAATAAATAAGTAATAATAATAAAAAAAACCAAAAGGAACACTGCTCAGGCTTATTTCCAAATTGAATGGGGCTAAATTTATTAAAAACTCTTTATAAATGAATATATGTGGTATTAATATAACAAAAAAAGGTAGCAAAGATGCTAGAATTTCACTGTATGTATGGAAAAGGAGCACTGTTTCCCAGAAACAGACCTTGGGGAAAAGACAAAGCCTTCACAGTCCCTGTACACAGAAAGGAGAGCAAAAGGCATTCACTCATTTCTAGGAAACAAAAAATCTACCTATAGTTACATTTTTCCTCATCAGTTCTGTTTGTCTTTTATTGTCACTTTATGACAGAGAAATCCTTTTCCCTCTAAATGAGAGGGGACAAAATCCACTCCCTTTTGCTTTGGTGAGCATTTTTTTTACATTTATAGAGTTGCCTCTGTCCCATTTCTTCAAAAGACATTTCCTAGCACAACGTCACCATCACTTTCTGAGAATGGTCCTTCCAGTGGTTGTCACTGAAACACCCCTGACACCATCTTTGATCTTCCTTGTGGTTTTAAGAATCCTCACACACTACATTGGTTTACAAGAACCATTTCATAATATTCAAATCCTTTTTTTTGCATGCCATGGTTCACCGCAGACATTTTTCTCAGCACATTTCTGAGTACATTCCTAATATATTTTCTGCTTCGGATAGGGGCTTTGTGAAAATCTTGCCTGTGCTAGTGAAAACACCACAACAGACATTTCCAAGCATTTCTGAGTCACAGTGTGTGAAAGCATGACTACAATTGACTTTTGTTTAGTTGACGGAGTACAAACCCTCATGAAATACCCACTAATCAACATTTCTTCAGGGGGGGAAAAAAAACACCGCTGAACACAGATGCCCTTAATATAGACAATTACATTAATAAGGCAGCAGCACCAAGCACTGAAGTTCACACACACACAGAGGAGATTTGCAGCCCTTGTCAAATAGTTTGCTTCTGGCCATCCTCAGTCTTGTAACATTTTCACATTAATTTTGGGCAGCATGAATTATCCCGCTTGAGGCACTTTAAACATGCTTGGAAATAAATAATTAATGCATTGGACACTATTAATTAGCAAAACTCAGAAACAGCTACTGTTACAGTCTGAAAAGTTTTTCTAAACTTGTCAAGCTGTTAATAATAAATAGGGTGGAAATGGCCAATTAACATACTTAAATAACAACCTCTATAAACAGTGAAACACTTTTTCTGTTCTTTTAATGCTACAATTATAAAAACACAAACTCTGCTACTTTAGTCCTGATACTTCGCTAACAGAAATGTGGGTTTGCAGTTCTAGGTGATCTCCACACGAACTAGACCTGTGGAACCAAACACTACCTAACCGTGACCATTTTTTTCAGATACTGGAAATACACATATTTACACCTTTTGTGTGACAATAAAATTTGTTAAAAATAGCATATGAAAGCGAAGATCTATGACCATATTCACTTATTCCTACAATTCTGAAAATCACAGATCTGCAGTAATACAGGTTATATTTCAGTAAAGTATGACTTCTCTAAGGCATTAATACAAAATATAAATAACTTGTTTTCTAGTCTCAACCTTTTCCAATAAAGACTCATTTTTGTTACAGTACTGGACATAATGATGATGACGGGGAGCAGTCAGTATGGATTTACAAAGGAGAATGACACCTGGTGAATCCCACAGCCCTCTCCTGTGAGGAGACGTGCTCTGTGGATGAAGGGAGAGCAGTGATGATGCGTATCTTGACTTCAGCAGGGCTTCCAGTGCTGTCTCCCATGATAATCTCATGGACAAACTGTCAAGGCACGAACCAGAGAAGCAGACAGTGAAGCAGAATTAAAGCCGGCTGAGCTGCTGGGCTCAAAACTTTATGATGAGCAGCACACATTCCAGCTGGAGGCCAAACTATTGTGTTAATGGAAAATAACCTGGTGTCAACAGGAAAAAGGAGAGAGAAAGGTGCAAAATCAGGCAGCAGTACTGTTCCTCTACTTTCCTGTCTCATATAAATTAATGGATCAGGTAAAAGAGAAAATTATACAACACTGATTGACATAGCTTTTGAGTCTTATCAATATTCATCTTGAGGTGACCACGACTCTGACAAAGCTTATACACCACGCTGGTATGGCATAAACCATCTACTTGACAGCCTACAAAAACTGCAGTACCCTGAGCTATAATATTGTTGTTACACTACTAGTTCATTTATTCATGAACTGCAGAGGAAAATAAGCACGTGGAATGTATATAAATTTTCAGTTCAAAAGTTACTGCCATCAAGGGACAGCCCTAAGTTATGCACTACCTTTATAAAAAAGTTGGTGGTTTGTTTGTTTTTCCCCAGGAATGCTGCACTGCATCTAATGAGCACACCCCTCAGCCTCTTCTCTTCTGGAACAAAGTGCTCCTTTGCTGCTTGGGGCTCACACTCCACTGACATGTGCACCACAAACAAAACTGGCCTAAAAGTTTGGAAACAAGTATGTTCGATTTACTGCCCTTTTTTTCCCAATACCCAAACTCTATCTTCGTCTGTAACTGTGTCCTCATTGGCTGCTCTTGCCTACACGTGGGCACGCAATAAAACAGCCTTGCACAGCAGAGTAATCCACTAGAGGACACAGACGTAAGACAAAAAGAGATATTTAGGCAACAATCAGAATAAATTCTATCCTGGGAGGTAATGCAGCCCAGAGAGCATTTATGTTTCCTTTACTCCATTGACAATACCCGAAAAGTATAAAGTTGTGGTTTTCTGACTGCCTTGCTGTGCAAAAGAACAATGAATTTATATAGTTTTAATAGTAAACATTTGTTAATGAATAAAGGTAATTGATAAATAAGAAACATGAGCAAAGATGTTCTTACCTAATGAAATTAAAAACTTGACCCATTCAATCACCAAACATTCCCAATAATGCCACACTTGTAGATTTTGGACAGCCATGAAGACTTCAAACTTATAAAACCTTCAGACTTAATTATGATGAAATTAAAAAATCTCCAAAGATCAGTGATGGTTTCAGTAAAAGACTAAAGGTAAAGTACATAACTATACACTTGGAATGAAAAAGTAGTATCAGTGAATGGAAAGAAAAGATTCAATTTGTTGTTTCTCTATAAAATTCAGAAAAAATAATTAAATTTAAAATATAATACACGCATACTTTACCATTTTTCTAGTTCTTCAATTTAGATCTCATGTGCTAATTATTAAAAGAGGTTACTCTGTCAGTTCTTCAAACTAAGAAAAGCCAAATAAACTGCTGATAAAAGCCGTTAGCATTTCCTCCTTGATCCTTACAGTAAAATCTCTTTTACTGTAGCAATCAAAGTGTTATCATGCTGCTTTGTGTTTTCCTCTGTCCACCCCATGTGAAAATAAGCACAAAAACAGGGAGGAGGGGAGAGATGGCAAAAACTTGTAGTGCAGCTGACATCTGATCTGAATTCTGATTACCACCTGCTGTACCATTTAACTGGAAACAAGACCTAAAATGTCTCGGGAGAATATATGGCTGTGGTGGAGCTGACTGACATCTGGATGCTCTACATAAATATAGCTGAAAGAACATTTTCCTGGCAGTCACAAGCCCGGCTGATAAAGTAAGCAGTTTGAGCATTAAGGCTTCAGGTGGCTCATTACATCTCTATTGACAACTCCAATATTTTTTTTTCCCCTAAATCTCTAGCCAGTTCCTACACAAACTCTTTACACCACACACAGCTGGTTTTTGTGACCAGTCTTTGTCTCCTTGGTCTCCTTCATTACACTGCACAGGTGAAGAGAACTGAGGAGGCAGCAATGCTTCATGTATATCCAGTCCAGCTTAGAGAAGCTGTATTTCGCAATAGGGATTCTCCAGCTTGTTTTCCAGGCCATATTTTGCCATTAAAACAACGTCTCAAAATAGATATCTTCAAATACAGGTTCATTTAATTTATACATATGTCCCAAAACAGAGTAACACAAGCAGCAAATTCAAAGTTTTGGAACAACCTGAATAAAGTCTAAAATAATTTTGTGTCTGTTTTTGAGGGTTACTTGTCACTGTGAACATCAAACATTGTGAACTAAATCAGGCAGAAGGACTATTGTTCAGCAGACTTTCTGCTCTTGATAAATAAATCCAGAACCAGCATGTTCAAGCAATTCAACCTGGGAAAAAATGGTATCTTATAAAGTCTTATTATGAAAACAGAAGGGAAAAATTAAAGTAATACTCAGGATAAAGGTTAGCCAATGAAAAACGTAGCAACCTAAAGCATAGATTTACTCCAAACACCTGCAAAATTACAAAATGAATCACTGCTAAAATATAAAAATGTTTTACTTATGATATAAACACTTGGAGCTAGAATTTTTGTGGTACAGCTGACCTGTTTTTTCTAAACAGATTCAAAGAGCTTTAGCACAAATAGTCTCATTTTGTAAATATATAAGATAAATAAAATAAATAGAATCTACTCTCTTAAATATAACAAACCCCAAACAGTTAAATGCATCTTAAAATCAGTAACAACTGTAGAATCCTCACTCCATCAAGCTGTTACCCAGATTTTATAGAATTAAGAGATACATTCAGAAGGCTTAATATGATAATGCATTAATATAATGGTGCACTGTGTCTCAATATCACTACAGGACAACTTTTAAAATGCAAAACAAAATTAAGTTGCAACATAACCCCATTCAATCTAATTTGCTAAATCCCACTTAGTCAAGTTTGCAAACTCTTTTCTGCCAACATCAGCTATTTTGTTTGCCAGTTAGTGACAACGCTGTGAGGAAAGGTGAAGCCACACACAGAACTATTGCCCACAGACCTCCCTCTGACTCTGCAAACACCTGCTTTCAGCTTAAACAACTGCTGGACAGGAGAAATCATAACAGACTGAGGATGAGGCAAATGCTCATTTCTCAAAAGTTTCCAAAATTTCTATTATCGCAGATTTCTTATATTGATTGATTCACTTCATAGAACTGTTTGGAAAATCATAATAGCACCCAACATGTTCTGTGAGTAGGCAATAGTAATTGGGAGTTTTCTTAGTCAGGGGAGAGTCTGCAGGGATGCCCAGAAAATACAAATCTTGATGTTTCTAATAGTGCAGAATTCACTAGATTTAAGTGGATTTTCTCAGACCTGTTTAAAATGATAATGAGTCAATTTAGTTTACTCTGATGCTTCCCTCAGTTACAAAGCTACTTAAGAATTTCCTGTCTCTAAGCTGCAGCTCAGAGCTTCTCATAGTTATGACTGATAACAAATTGATTGGGTTAAACAATATTGGATTTGTCTCAGAAGTTCCAAAAAGTGTCACTTTTTTGCTTTGATAATCCAGAGTAGCTCCGCTAACATCTAGATCAGCACAACCAAGGTGGTGCTAATGAAAACATCTCATGTAACAGCCTCTCAGCCAGCAGAAACCCCAAGTACAGCAGGAGATGGGACACCAGAGTAACCAGCTGTTGAGTCTTGCAGTGAAATGGGAAGGAGAACTGCTCCAGCATGGTTAATTCCTTTCTTAAACTGATTAGTTTTATCATATCAGCTCCTGAGTTCGGTTCAGCAGGGACACACCAGGGCCTCCAGGACTGGCACACGGGAAGGGAAGTGCTACCTGGGGCATGACTGGCAGGGCTGCTGCCAGCAGCAGCTTTCAGCATTTGCCAAAATACAGCTTGTGGTGCACCCCGTGAGACACCTGGAAGGATTGAAGGGCTTGCTCGTGTCAAAGGGGCAATCCCGCTGTTCCCAGCTTCTCTTGCAGCAGCCATGTGCTCACCTGACTTCTCAGGAACGTGGTTCAGCTTTTTGCCAGCAAAATAACAATTCAGAAGGGGGAAAAAAAAAAGTGACAAGTATTAGAGTGGACACAGGAGAAGCTGGAGTAGTGCCTGGACTACAGGATGAGAGAGAGGAAGCCCAGTAGGAAGCAGCAAGCTGTTAGATGAACTTAGGTGTCAGGAAACTTCACGCTTCAAGACCTAGGTTAAAATTGCTATTTGAACAATTCATTATTTCAAGCACATGAGCACTTCTAGGGAAATGAAACAAAAGAAACGAACTTCATTTAAATACAGGATGGGAACAACTGCCAAGAGGAACAAGGTCAGTATCAATTCCCTTGATCATATCCCTCAGTGCTGTAAAGTACATGCTGCTTTTATCTTTTAACAGTTGAACTGATTAATATGACTAGCTAAAATTGCTGGCCTCCATGGGATGAAGAGGAACAGATCGACGTGAACACGTGTTGAAAATGAAAAGGTGGTAAGAAATGAGTAGGACATTCCCCCAAACTCTGCAGAAAGCACCGCTCCTAGTAGCCAAATTCTGAATTTGGGTTCCCAGCCTCACTTCGGCGTTGCCCACCCTGTGCCAGGCAGGAAGCTGAGTTCGTTGACACTGAACTGCCCCTTTTTCCATAATACTTTTGATCTGATAGACAATAAAAGAACTTCCATCTTTAGTCCCAACAGCACAGCACTCCCACCACGCTCTAAACAACCCAAACCAGGAGAGAGCTCATGGCTGACACTGCTCTGAGATAACTCAACCACTGGCTTTTTCTCTTTCCGTTGTCACTGTATAACCCAAAATACCTTGGTTTAATACTGATTCTTGTCAAGAATACTGCTGAGAGCTCAGAATTTTTTTTATAAAATAGATTTACTGGGAAGCTGGGAACAAATCCATTTAGATGAATTGTAAAATGAGGGCTTAGCATTCAGTGACACCAAATGACAGGCACATGCTGCAATGAATTAACCCCACCGGCTTGGATGTAATTCTTGGTGTCTTTAAATGTATCATTGCCCCATTTCTAAAGCTATTTAAAAAGAAAAACTCCTAAAATGTCATGAGAGTAAAGGAAAGGACTGAAAGTAGAATTGAGCCCCTCATTCTGGTTTTGATTTCTTAGTGATCTTAGCAAATCACTAACTCATTCTTCGCTTTCTGCCTTATAAAATTGAGGAAAAAACCTTGATATATACCTGACACTTTTAATATGAAAAGCACTTTAGAGAAGCTTTTTGACACGGGATGAAAGATCGTACTTTGCCATACAGAATAGCTGCACTCCCTGACATGCTCATTATACACTGTCAGAGCGCAACAACTTTCAGCATATTTTCCTCTTATTATTCCTCACTCTTTGACTGTGCTCAGGAATTACAGATGGAATTCTGTAGATTGCTTCAGTGACTTAAGAGAGTAATTCCTCAGAAATCCAGGCAAACCTGTTTTTCAATTGTTCAGAAGAGAGTCTTGCAGGTGTTCAGGTAGAGGTTTTTGTAATGCAGTCTCTTCAGGCCACTAAGTTTAAAAAAAAAAAAAGAAAAGGGAATCATCCTTATTAAAATCTCTAGGATTTCTTACTGGTATAAATGGAAAATAACCCAAATTAACTGGGTTGCCTGGTGTCACTAAACACTGCACACATGTCTACACAAACAGCATTCACAGCACAAACAAAAGCATTTGTGATTTCTACACTTAGGTTTTTGGGTCACAACTCCGAGCCAGTTTTGCCTCCTCTCCCCGTTTGTCTCTGCTGTATGGGCTGCACAGAGGCACAAAGATAAGATGACCACATTGTGAACATCACATGATCATTTTTGCAGCCACATTAGCCCAGCTCCCCTGGCTGTGCTTACAGCCACTGGAATTTCTCTAGCAAATCAGAATGATTTTTGGCACACTTCAGACTCACTCTCCTTCAGCAGAAATTGGCCTGCCTATTTTAGAAACAATCAGAAAGCACCAACCACACATTTATTTGACTACCTGACCTGCCCTTCAAAACAGTCATTACCATGCAGAGTAATGACACTCTACAAAGAGGAAAGTGCCACTCTCAAAGGCAGTGAGTGCTTTTGGGAATCATTTCAGGAAGCCAAACAATGCTGTTCAGCCAATGAACTGACATCACTCCTAAAAATACTTCTTTGTATGTCAGTGGAAATTACGCCCAGACGCGCTAAACAAGGAGGCTGTATGTTACTTGGGGGTGGCAGCCAGCCGAGACTGCTATCTCTCCACCCATCTGCTTCTTCCACACTGACAAATCAATGGGTCTTTATTAAAAACAGGACTTGAATTATGCAATTTGCCAGGCTCTGCCCCTTTCCTACTCCTGACTCTTACACAGTGGCACACTCGTGTCTATAGAGGATAGGAAAAAAACCTGCTTCTCTTCCACTGGCTCTCACAGGAGGTTCAGTCAAAATACACAAATTGCTGTTGAAAATTCTTAGAAAATTCATGGTTTCATGTACTTCTATTCCTTCAACTCCTCATGCCAGTATAATTTCTAATTTTCTTTGGACTAAAAGTCACTGTACAGAATAGCTTAGCCAAGTGCAAAGGAATCCAAAGGGGTGTCTCCCAACAAAAGTGTCTCCTCACAAACACTGCTCCGTGGAGCACCAAGGGGAAGTCCCTGCAGCAGAGTACGGCAAACACATGAGCTGGTCAAGGGCCCCAGGAGCCCTCACAGCTGAGATCTCCACCTGAGGCTGCCTTGGGCCTGTGAACACATCCAAAGTTTAGTTTTGGTCAAATGTTGGGAATGCTGTCTAACAAGATATTTCAGAACGCAGAACTATTCCAGGTTGCATTCATTTCCCAAGACTTACAACAAAACTAAGATTTGGGAGGAATTTGGGAAATTACTGTGTGTCTTTTTAACCAAAACTAAGCAGAATGGTTAAAAATAAAGAAATACCTTCAGTCATGTATTGAACTCCAAGATGGCTACACAAACCTTCGGCATGATTTTTTTTGCTCATTGCCCTTTTGGGGAAATGACCCCAGTCATAAGGTGAAACTCTGTGCCCTGTCTTTTGGCTTAAATATTTCTGGAATTTTCAGAAGTCCTACCCAACACTTTTACCATTTATAAATGATCCCTAAGCCACAACTGATCTTAATATACCTTTGTGAACATTTTTACATGGACCTGAACATTGTCAAGTTTTTGCCTTCGAATTTTGCCTTTTCATTTCCTTTTAGATTTATACCAAATTAAAAAGAGTTCTCTTACTGCAAATTATTCCACTTCAGGCAGTAAGAAAGCTGTACACATGGCACAAGCATGTGTGCACTCTGAGTAGCAGGGGAAATTCAGCTTTAAATGGAATATTGCCAGAAAAGGAAAACTTGATAGAATAAAATCATGTCTAACTCAAGCACAGCAGAGCTGTTGTGTTCTTAAATACATCAGTATTAGTGAAGAGCACCACAAAAAGGACAGCCTCCAAACTGGTGTTATGTTGTGCATCTTTTCCATGTATTCAAAAAATACTTCATGATTATCAAAACAAATGGAAAACCAAACAGAGAAGGCTTTCTGAAGGTTGCAGAAATGCACAGTAAAGCTTTATATATACTCAAAAAAAGTGACAGTGGGAACATTGACTTTTTAAAATATATTTGGCTGTTCTACAGAACACACAGTAGTGAGTAAAGACCAGTGTCTGTTATATTATGGTAAGGGTTCATCTTGCCTCAAAATTCCTCTTGGATAATAGTTTAGCCTTAAGGTTCTGGGGGGAAAAAAATTGCTTGATTTAGGAAGTAACTCCCTGTTATAAACAACATGCACTCTGGGGCCAAGATAATTTTACTGTGCACTTGTTATTTAAATGAGTGCAGTGTCTCCATATGGCCATATGGATTCGAGATATATGTTGTATACTCAAGGGGCATTGAAGGGTTTAAAGTACATATGTTAACAAATAATGCTGAATTGGCACCCGTGCTGTCATCACTATAGCAAATAGCAACATATTCTATTTTTTTCCATCTATTATTTTTCTTAGAAGTAATTTTAAGAACTAAAAAGCACCTGGGTGTTTCACAGAGACTTGACTGCACAATCAGGTTATTTCAAAGATTGCCCTATTGGAAGCATCCCATGGCTTGCAGTCCCTTCTGGAATGGTAAATCATACTTGTGTATGTTTTACCAAACCCAAAGTCCATATATATAACTATAAATATTGGTTAAATCTAGAATTCCCAGACAGGCTTCTTAGTATTAACACTTCTCATTTATTATGATACTATGTTAATTCATACCAGATGGAGACTATTCAAATGTTCATGACTTGTACTTGTCATGAACATATGTTCCTGGAATAATGGAGTGGTATCTTAGCAAACAACATCCCATAATTAAAGACCTATGATGAGACTCATAAAAGAAAAAAAAAAAAAGCCATAAACAGAGAAGGGCACAGCTGGAAAATAAAAAAAAAATAATCAAAAATCAGGTTCTTCAGTACCTTGAGGGTTATGGAGGGTAATGCATTCTCTGCACACTCCCAGCTGTATGCTGGGCAGAGAGCTTTCATCTCTTCCAACCACCTGAAGAGGAACACTTTGTATTTTCTGACTGCCCCACATCAGAGCAATTCTTGTACATTCAAGACAAGTATTTCCAGCATAGGGGAGAGCAAGATAAAAATTAGATCTTCAAAATCCTGCATTTCATTTCAAGGCTTACCTTGTAGGAATGCACAGGGTGAGTGTGTCAAGGACGTGCTTGGGAAGCGACAATTAGATTGCCTGAATATAGGTAGAATTTGGGTCTCAACCCAAGAAAACCGTGTTCAGGTGTAATAAAGGCTGGCTCTCACAGTGCTGTCGTTGATTACACCATCAGAAATAGGTGCTGGAGAAGAAAGCATATGCCATTTATTTTTTAAAGTGTTCTGCTTATTAGAAAAATAGATTTCTCAGTTTGTTGCCATAATGTCCTTGAATTATGAGCACAATTCCTCTTCCCTACCATGTGCCTCATTCCTATTGCCAGAGTGAAGTTCTACCTGAATGTTTCCTTTCCAATAAAATGAAATGATTGCTTTTGGGTTTTGCCCTAAACTGCAGAGCATCTCCGATTAACTGTTGCAGATGGGTTGGTTTCTGATTGCAAAACCATGATCTGACTAAATGCTCTTTTTCCCCCTTGGAAATAGACAGTGACAGAATTATTATTGCTAATGTGATGAAAGGTTACAGAACACCTTATTCAAATTTTGTATAGGAGAGACACAAACTCCAAATCTAAATTCTGTCCTGTCGTAAGCAGAATTTCCAAGTTCTTTGTGCATATGTTTGAATGGGGAAAAAAAAGAACAGGAACAGTGGATTAACTTTGCTGACAAAAAAGGCAGCAGAGTTGAAAATGACACATGATGGACTGAGAGGTGGGTGATGGCTACAGTTGGGAAATCAGAAGGAAAATCCATGAAGAAAAGGATCACAATTTCCAAATGGATAGGAGTGGTATAAGTGGTATAACTTAGATAAAAGAAGCAACAGAGGAAATTTACAGTCATATAAATATTTTTTCCACAACACAGAGGTTGCCTACAAGAAAGGGAATTGTAATGGGACTAGGAAAAAAAAAAAAGAACTTTTGTTTCAAAACAAAAACGTTAAGTGATTTGGACAGATTGCATTGCATGTCACACCAAGGGTTTTAAGCCTTAAATTTCAGATGTTCAGACATTAAAGATCACAGGCACAATTTTTATACTTACAGTAACTGAGTTACATCATCTGCAATCGCCAATAAACAGGAGGAAGGAAATGTCTGTTTAAAATAACAAACCATGTCTACACAACAAACTTCCAAAGGCACTACCAGAGACAGATTGCAGGAGGGGAAATTCCCATTGTGGTAGGTATTTCTATCAGAGCACAACTGGTTCCCTCTCACTGGATGCTGCAGTGTCCCATTCCCAAAATGCTGCCTCAGGCTGTGCAGGAGAGACAACCTGGTCAGGAACACATAGAAATTCGAGAGCAGTGAGCTGTATTTAGGGTATGTGTACTCATACTGATAAAATTTTGAAAGAAAAACTTGATGTGATTTTATTTTTTTCCAGACAGCAAAGGGGAGAATAGGGAAAGCTGAAGTGAAGAAAAGAAGATATGAGTTGTTGATGCCTGCTGGTACATGGCAGGAGTTTGGGGTCACACAATGACCATCCTACAGGCAACCTCACGTGGATATGGCTCCTGTGAAAGGCTCACCTTGTCTCATCTCTGGTGTTTTCCTCACAAACCCCATCAGATTTTACCCCGCTGGTCAACTCAAAATAGAGACCCACACCCTATGCAGTCTGTATACATGCAAAAAATTATTATCCAACCCAAGCAGATGGTTAAACTATCAGACTGGTGTTCTGCAGGGTATTTGAAAGTGAAGGTAACTAGTTTCTTTAACAGTTACTTTCATTTATTGTGCCTCCTTATCGTCCAGACTGACTGCCCGAGAGCCCAGCTCCTAAAAGGAGACACTGGTTGCAGCTGCGTGTTTGTATTTCAGAGGCTCCATAAATTCATTTGAGTGATTGAATCAATTCATAGCCCAGTAACATGCACCATCTTTTAGGCAGATGAGGGTCAGGATACCATCTATTTTGGAAGGGCAGATGAGAGAAAGGAAGAGACAGGAAATAAGGACTTAGATTTTGAATTATCATGACAGAATGAGCTTCTGCAGGACTGAAAAGACTGTTATAATATTTATCAAGTTCTGCCAGTAGTAATGGCAGCATGTTTTCCCCTCTATGCTGACTCAATGTGCATAGAAAATGAAAACCTGTTGGATGAGATAATAAAATGTGCATGTGTTCTGCCTGATAGCAGTAGCCCTGGTGATAATCCTATGAATTCCCAAAACATGTTCCAGCATGATTCAGAGACCAAGTATTACATCCTGCATAGAAGAAGAAAGGGAAAACAAGGAGTGGGAGTGGGAATGACCAAAACCTCCAGCCTAACAAACAGATTAAAAAAACCTCTACACAATCATTTCTTTCAGAAAAAATAAGAAAACAAAACAAAACAAGATACAGGCAAGCAGATACCCAAGAAGCAAGGTTTCAGCCCTCAATCAAATATAATCTAAAAACTCCCGTCACTCAGTAAGACACAGGAAGGAGCTTTAATTTGCCTCTTTTGCATGTTTTGTTTATAAGCCCTGAGAAATGCTGCCCTGACCATATAGCTTTCTGTGGCTGAGACAGATCATATGTGCTCTTGAATGTAAAGGATAGTACTGCTACAAACCCTAAATATTTTGGATTTTCCCATGTTGCAAGAACTGCTGTGTAAAAAAGAATCGAGAGATGCAAAAATTTTTGTCTTTATTTCTATTTATCCATTACTTCAGAAAACGGCAGCTCCCTGTTTTCAGTCTCCTCAAAGTGAGAAAACAAAGGAAAAGTTGAAAATCTTTTGCATATTCTTTAATAGTGCTGAACTAAGGTTACTTACACCTAGAATGTATATATGTGTGTATTTAAGCCAGACACATATATGGGAAGATATATATGTAAACATAAACAGCTTTTTACATAGATAGTGCTACTTACTTTGTTATGAAACAAGAATTTTTGAAAATACCAAAAAAGCTACTGCTAGCAACCAAGCAGAAAAAGAAATGCATTCCTCTTGTTCTTTTTTTAAAATGATTTGTTCAATCACTTTTTACTACAGACCATTTAACTTGCTCTCTCCTTCGGTGACAGCAGACAAATCAAAAACTGTCAGGCATTTTAAACTGTGATCTGCACTACACTTGAAGTTTGAACTGCAGCTCAAAGCATTGGACTCAGACCTACAATTGTTGCTATTCCTAGACATGTCACAAAATTCAGCTCTGCTAGAGGTATTTGGATTCTGCCTAATTCAAAAATAGGACAAAATGTTGTTCAAGGCAAAGAAGGCCTGCAAAGCCACAATGCCTATGAACAATCCAAACAGCAATGCATTCTCAGCTCATCGCCCCAGCACAGCTCAGCAGCTGTGCCCATTCAGGCTGAGCCTTTCCCATGCAAATGCTTGTTCTACCTGTGCAGCTTTCAAATGCTTTCCCCTTAGGGAATAAAGCGTTCTCTGACCTTTCTCTTGTTCGTGTTCTCAGTCTCATTCCCAGATTCACTCTGAAGCTCTTTGTTGCACTTGCGTTCTTCCCTTTTCCAGAATGGATCTCTTGAGTGTCTCCAGAAAAACGCACCTTCCCCTTCCCTTCCTGCAGCCACATTCAGCAACTTGCAGGAGTCTGAGCCTGCTAACCAGCCCTCGTGAAGGAATGGTTCCCTGCCTCAGATTTGACTTGGCAATCCTTTGCTGTGCAGAGGTGAGGAGTTTCTCTCATCTTTGAATGGATTCAAAGAACAGAATGCTTCGCAGAAGGTGCTCAGCTACACCCAGAGGTAAGGATGACATTAGTGGCCAACAAAAGTTCCAAATACATCATAACAAGTCCATAACAAGTTTCATCCCTAAATTCATGTATTTTTCTACTGTTCACCTGAAGATGATAGTACTCTATTTGAACATATGCATGTAGACTTCTAGAGTCATGATTTGCTTATTTACACTGAGCAAAAGTTCCTCAGGAAAATCTTTAATAAAAAGATAAATTAATCAGGATCGTAACGGAAAAAGACTTCATCCTCGGTCAGAAATTTAACCTGACTCTCTTGAAACATCCTGGGTACCAATTTAGACATAATCCATGAGGAAAGAAAAGATTCTATGTTTCTTCAATTAGTTTTCTAACTAGTGCCCGAGAAGCAGGAATTCTCAGTAACAGGAGATCCTGGCTGCACCACTGAGTCTGCTTCAGTAGCAGCCCCTGAGAGACGTTCTGAAGCATCTAACACATGCAAGGAAAACATCTGCAAATCAATGCTTCTTGAAGGACTTATTTCTATTGATGCTTCAAAAAGCTTCTGCCTGACTTTTCCTGTCAGTGCTCAACATTGAGATTGCACCAAAGGAAAAATATTCCAAAGGACAAACCCATCAGAAGTTGAAATTCTTTATAGATTGCAATAAAACAAACCCTATACTCCAAGTCTAAACCAGTATATCTTCCATCTTCTATTCAGTGAATAAATCAGTGTTACTAAGCACAATGAAAAGGTGAAAAAGGACACTCTGCACTTTATTTGAAATATGCTGCCCATACTCCATTTTGTATTCCTTTTGTTATTGAGCGAATAATGTTTTACTGCATCGCTTGCCTAGATTAAGAATGTTTCAATCTACATACTTATCATTTAAAACCACAATTCCCCCGAAGGGAACACAATGGGAGAACATGATGTTAATTAGCCTTATGGCATTATATCCCAATTCTGTGCTCAGTACACCACAGTTGTTGCATTCCCAATGCCTATTCCTTCAACCTCCTATCAAAAAGGATCTGCACTTAGTCAACTTAGAGCATATTACTTTCCCATAAGGGAAAAAGACTCATGTAAAATGTACCGGCCTGGAGTGAACACCACTAAAACATTAATGCACTGTTCTTTAAATAGGCTTTCCTTTTATGTTCACTTTATCCCAGTGTCATGTGAAACTGCTTGACATGTTTTGTTTGGCTGGTTTTTCAAAGAGTGCAAATTTTACTCAGTCCAACTTCCAGGCCCCTGCAGCCCATTCATCCAATTAAAGGAGTGCAGAATGAAAACAGAAAAGGCGCTTTGCGGAGCTTCAGAAATATTGTCCCTCAGGAAGGCTGCCTGCAAAAAGCGAACAAATCCATTGTGCAAACTGGTGCATTGCAATAGAATAAAATTGCTCCTCAAAGTCTCTTTATCCAACAAGGATTACTGACTCCTGATAGCTGTAGGTTAGTTGAAGGTAGAGTCTATTGGAGGCAGGAAAGCTCTTATTACCTTTTATTACAACACATCCTCCCCCCATAATCTATAAAAAAGCCTCTAGGAGCCCATTCATTTCTACACCTCTTTGCTGCCTTTCAGTTTCAATAATGCTGGAGTACAATTCAGTACTCTTTGCAGTCCACTGTAGTTTTCATATGTGTTCACAGGCTAAATATTCCTAAAATGGCCTTGGGAAAGACAGGTTGCCATTTATTATTTAAGATTTTGGGGAACTGCGGTTCTTGCAGCTACCTGAGAATATTGTTTCAGATGGTTCTGTCAAAACCTACAATCTTACCTCTTGACCACAGTAAGTGAAATTAATTTTCCTGCAAAGTCGCATGTGATACCCTTTTATATGTATTAGTAATATAAATAAACAGCTGAGGAAGACATTTAAAATGAGGCTGACAAATGCTAACACCAAGTTTTTATGATTACAGAACTCAGATTGGAGGAAGGTCACAGCAACACCTGCATAAGGATAATTATGCACTGCTTCTTGCTGATTGAAAACTCGGGAATACTGATGATTGTCCACATTTCAGGCACACACACACACACACTCTTCA
This sequence comes from Sclerurus mexicanus, assembly GCA_013396755.1. NCBI lineage: Eukaryota > Metazoa > Chordata > Aves > Passeriformes > Furnariidae > Sclerurus > Sclerurus mexicanus. Next base: position 1,239,583 of record VWZF01000574.1, on the reverse strand, counting down.
AAGAGCCAAGAACGAGCTAGATGCACAGACTTCTCCTTTTCATTTAGAAAGAGAAGAAACTCTAAAAAAATCGAGCTATCACTCCTATATCCCACCCTTCAATACATTCACACAGTTTTGGTAGCCCTGAGTTTAGATCACTGCCCCTGACCTTCCAGAATCAGAGCATACCCCTCTTTCACCATGCCCCATGTATGAAAACAAAGACCACTCCAAAAATGAACTCACATTTAGAGTGGTTGGAATTAAACCAAAATCTCAAATTAATTTGATATAAACCTGAAGAATTTTGCAGATGAATCAGCTGTAAAAATTGTTTGCTACCACCCACTATGGGGTAGCTGCATCTCTTGGATAATACTGGGTCAGTTAGTTTGGATGCTGCTTTTCCACTGTGGTTACCAAGCGTTTCCAAGACACTGCTTTTCCTCTTTTCATCCTCTCTTCTCCTATGGGGTTGGGGCATCACCACACTTTAGTGATGCAACCTGAAATTTGCCAAAAGAACTCATATCCTGATACGGAAAGAACCACTCATTTTCTGCAAGCTTTAAACTTGCTAATTATCAACAAAAGGGCTGATCGGAAACCTGGACTTCTCATTTATCTGTAACAAACAAGATTCTTGGCAGAGCTGATTGCAAAACTCATGCGAGAGGAAGGAAACCCCAGTGGTCCCATCTGTATTCCTCACAAATTTCTTCATGGAGCTGTCACATACTGGCAAGAAACACCTTTTTTTTAGTTCCAGTATATTAGTACAAATTTTAACCTTGTATTCAAGAACCTCTTGTAGTTTCTTAAAGACAAATTCTTCTTTTTTTTTCTTTAATATGTAGACAGAAAATGTAGCATTGAGAATATACTTTCTCTTTTTTTTCATGTACTATATCATGACCATTTCGATATCAGATAATGTTTTTTAATTAATTTTCCAATTGGCAATTACTAGCCCAAAAGCATTTATTAAGGGAAAGATTAAGCTAAGAACTAGTTTAATTGAAAACTTACTATTACAAATTTGCTTGCTGTTGAAAATTGTAATTATTTTCTATTAACAGGGGGAAGGTAACTTTCTTACCAGTGTATCATAATTATTGATTTTTTACGCATGTCTAGGTTGATATATTCCAGAATTTAATTTAAATATACACTAAAACATCTGGATTCCTTTTCTGAAATTTGTCATGACAACTTATAAAATAATTAATGAAAAAAATATTAAGTGAATCTTACATCCTTATTTTCTCTATGCTGATACAATATGAATAATTAATCACTCAAAATTATTTGCTAATTTCTGAATTCTAAATAACCTTATAACGCATATGAAGGAATAAATATACATATTTGATTTATAGAATTTTCCTTCTCTGTTGATTTGATGAAGTCCCTGTTTGTTCATGCATCACTAATAGCCAATATAAACTTAGAATAGCAGTACCTAACAAGGGCTGGATAACAAAAACTGAATAGAATTAAGTTTCAGTTCTCATAAATAATATCAAGCAATTAAATTTGTACTTCAAGTAACTTAAAACAGATGTGGTCAAATGAGAACCTATTTTTCTAGTCAATGACTACTGTCAAACACGTTCTTTCTATCCAGTTGTACATGAGAGAACCCAATAAATCTCCACCTTTAAAAGAGATAAACTAGATGAAAATAGGCAGCTTGCAAATTAAATGCTTATTTACCTGTTTACTCTATGACAAGTTAAAATAGGATTCTTCCTTAAAGGCAGTAAATTATGGCTAAATTCATTAATATTTCAGATGACTAAAAACCTCAAAAAAACAGAGAACCATTAAAAAGAAAAATCAAACAAAGCATTCATTAAAATAATACTTGCTGTCAAATGGTCAAATCAAGCAGCTGCCCAAGCTAGTAGGAATCACGTTCCCACTTCTGATACCATTTACAACGCAGGTTCCCTCCTCCCCATTTCTCCTTTCAACTTCTCAAAGCCCCCTGTGCAGTCACTCGTTCATCAGACTCTGAAACAGCCCCCTCTCTTTTTCAAGGTTATCTATTAGATGAACGTAAAAGCAAATGTAATAACTATGAAACCACTGAATTGCAAGCCTAAGCATCCTCAAAAATTCATTAAGAGATGAAACTCCATAATTCACAGAGCTGCAGAATGTTCTGAGCTGGAAGGGACCCACAAGGATCATCAAGTCCAGCTCTTGGTTCCACACATATTTGTTTGGGAATTCCTGGACCATTAGGTCCCAAGTTAAAAATATATATTTAAGTGTCTTTCCCTTATTTTGGAGCTTGCATTTGTGCTACTTTTAGGGTGATACAGACATCCTTTTCTTGGGCATAGGATGAAAAATATTCTCCAGAACCAATTGATAAGTGCCTGACAACTAAATCTTCCTCTGAACTTCTAGAAAAATGATTTGCCTGCCTTACAGTAAAATTAATGACCTGAACAATTTAGTCTGTTAATATATGGAATCCTGAAAGCCAGAGCTTTTATTGTCTTCAGTTAGACCTGTAGGACACGAACATTTTCTACAGAAAGCATGGCTATAAATATAAACTTTGGATGTCAGCTACCAACTGGCCTTATCAAATAATGACCTTTTTCAGCTAGGAAGGCCTTCTGACCTCTCAGACTTTGGGGCTGTGTGCGGAGTAGAAGGGGTCTTCAGAGCTGACAGTGAAGCAGAAACAAGATGATAAACTTAATCATATTCAAAAGAGTGTGATCACCTCCAGCACCTCACAGCAAGCGCTGCTGCAGTATAAATTCCATCAAGACAAAAGGGGGGATCTGGACTCTTTTTGCCTCACAGCGTGAGACCACACTGGATGTCTAAATTTTTGACAGCCCCCTTGTTCAAGTTCAGCACAAGTTGGGAATAAGACACCTCGACCATCAGCTGGGGAAACTTTTACGCATCAAGTGAAAAAAAAATTGGGGTGAAATTGCAGCAGTCCCAGAAGCCCTATGGACACAGGCACTGGCCTGGCTCCTTCCTTTCCACCCTACCCAGTCAGTCCAACAACCTTGTTCTTGTTCTCACTTCTCACTCCTGCCTGTCCTGGCCTTAATGCAGCACCACAATAGGGATTCATTCAGTAATCTGTGATCCACTCCCACATCGCACAGGGTTCACTGTGCATGGGAGAAAAAATATGTGTGAGATGAGATGAATTGAAAAATTAGAGTTTTGCCCCAAGCACATGAGGCTCAGCCCCAGGCAAACTGTTCAGGTGGAGGGCGAAGACAAAAGCACCCAGGATCAAGCACCAAAGTGCACATGAGTCCACGTGCAGTCTGAGTGGTTAAGGCAGAATACACACATCCAAAGAAAGTTGTCGTCTCTATCATCATTTACTTGTTTATTGTGACATTAATTCTCTTGACATCTACTAACTCAAAAACTTAAACCCAATGTTGTGCAGAGAGGATATGTACATCACTCTTCTCTCAGTCTGTTCTCTCTTCTCCAAGTGCTACTTGTAGCTAATGACTGTGGCAACATCCCTGTCCCTGGGATCCTGTCAGTCTGGAGTGCTGGGCACGGAGGAAACAACAGTTTGGACTAATGAAGCACATTCTTAGTTAGCAAGGAACCAGGTTGTCCTGGGCACTGAACTTTATGCATGGCTTTCAAATCAGTACAGCTAGACTAAATTAGTTTAGGAATAGATGATACACACCGTGCAAGTGTGGGCTTCTCAGTTATTGTAAGAATTGTGGTTGTTGCACAGTAATTTCTCAGTAACTTGCTGTGAGGAGCACATGGATTCGCTCCCTTTCCTTTGACATTATTTCCATCCTCAGCCTCTGTTTACAGCTCTCTGAACTCTCTGCAAACAGCTGAGTTGGGAATATAGCAAAGAAACTGGACCATGTGTAGAAAGTGCTAAAACTGTTAAAAAGGCAAGCTTAAATATGAAAGATAATTTTACTGTATGTAAAGGTGTTGTTTATAGATAAAAAATGATGTAAAACATATTTTACATAAATTTATAATCTGATAGAAGAGACAAATCAGCTTCTTTGTTGTTAAATGAGAGGGAACTTCCAGATCTGTTAAATAAGGATTTTATGTTTTTCATTTCTGTGTGAAAACAGGCCTTGGAAGTTTGGCCTGTAATATTAGAGCAGTTAAATGGCAGTGATTAAAAAACCCTGTGTGTTCTTATCACCTCTCTTTGCTCTCTTTCAGTTTAATCCTGATGAGGATTTCCATGAAATTTCCAGGGTTCTGCCCGGCTAACTTCTCCTATTTCTCAGTCTACTGAGAAGGAGATTCTGCTACCTACAAGCCCTTTTTCTCTGTCAGAATGTGCAACGAAACCTCTCCTGGCATCTTGCGCTCCTTTTCAATTCTGAAAGGGCTTGTCAGGCTACAAGATGACATGCACAAGTCATTACATTTCCTTTTTCTGTGCCTCCAGCTTGGAAGAAGGTTTATGCAGCAACAACAGTCTGTTTTTCCTTGCATTGTTTTTCCTATTTATTTGTGTTGTGTTTCTGCCACAGTGACTTAATTTGTGCAACTGACAGTATTGTCTCACCCACCTTCCTGCTGCCAGCAGGAGAGGAATTAATGCTTGGCACTGATGCTGCTGGTGAGTTTGTAAGGCGAAACTCTTTGGTTTTATTTAACTCAATTTTATTCTTTCTGTTCTGGCCTCTAGGGCTGGCATTAATGCCTCACAGGCAAATGAAATTCAGTCTTCCAAAACTACTTATTTGCTACATGATTTATGTGCTACATAAACGTTTTTCGTTCTTCTCAACCTCTCAGCAAGCTATTCACCATAGTTGGTTTGTGTTTTCTTTGTTTTGTTTTTGAGAAACCAGCATATGTTATGTACTACATTGCAACAAAATGTCTTTTACAACTGCATGAAAGAGGAAAAGGCATGTGGAGGGAGAGCGAAAAGGAGAATTTCACCCACTGCTAATTCCTCAGATCACTCTAAGAGCTCACATGGGAACTGAAGGGGTGGAGGTACCCATCTCGGTGGACAATTCAATTGGGCTCTCTGCTGCCATTTCCAAAGTGATTACTCTCCCCATCAATTCCTTGGCTATTCTGAGTAGACGTTTCTTGATTTCCAACTGCTGCTTTTTGAATGAATAATTACAAATTCAGTGGGGGAGACAGAGAAAAGATGCTGTCTTGTTGCTAAAGACTCTCAAGATGAGTCTTGAGAGACTCAGATTCAAAGCTCTAAATCAACAAATATTTAATTACTTCATATGTAGCAGGACAACGATTACCAGAAAGTATGAAAAGGAGCAACTTCAGAGTAGCAGTTCAAGATGATGCTACTAAGATGTGAGACTTCTAATCTAATTCATATCAGAGACTTGGGGGTTGAACTAATCAAAGCTGCCTGAGTAAAACTGCAAAATAATCCAAAGAGCTTTATCCTTTTCCCTCTGGTGTAGGATAGGATAAGATGCTTGCTTGAACCAGACAGTACACATGAAGTGAGCTTATAACAGACAAAAACAAATAGGTGACTTTGATCTCCTTCCTTCTCTAATTAATCCCTTTACTGAATTCCCCATCTCCATTGACTGGGTTACAGACAACTTTAACTGAGATGCGCTTTATAAGCTATTTCCGTGCCATGTGCCCACATCTTACTGGATTTACGGTGTCCACAAAGTTCATATTTTGGCAAAGCAGAGCCAACTCACCCCCAGTGAGTCCTCAGAAACACCAGGACCCCTGGAAATGCCGCAGGTGACACCGGGATGAGGGAGGAGACGTGGTGGTGTTCCATTTTCAGCCAAAACAAAGAAGCCAAAGAGACCATCCACGGTACTTCTGCTGATCTCCCAGACAAGGAGCTCTGTCCTAGCAAGGGCATAGATATGAGTGTCCCAAAGTTGATTTGACAATAGAAGAGGACAGGTATGCAAGACTTGTTTCAAGTTTAAGGTCTTTTGTGTTTTTAGCTGACAGGCTGAGGAGAGCTGCACCACAGGCAGCAGAAATGGGTCAAGCACTGGTGATGGGACATCACACTGTGAGGGAAAGCACTGAAGGGGAGAATCTTTAACATCATTTTAAAAAAACCCAACCCAAAGTGTCTTTTCTTTAAATCAGAAACGTGATTAGAGATTCAACAGTTGCTTCTAAGGTGACACAGTGAAAAGCCTTGCTAAGGATTATACAAGACACACACACGCAAAGGTTAAAAAAGAAGGAAAATGTTTTTCCAGGACACCTAGGTAATGCAGAGTAAACACAGAAGAATATTAAACATAAACCCCACTAATTTATAACATGAGAATGAAATGAAAAAAGGCAATTCTTCAGTAAACATATCATATACAACTCTGGAAACAATTAGAAATCAAGGTAAAGTGAAAAAAAAAAAAGGTGCACTCAGTAGGCATTAAAAATATACCCTAGAAACTCTATGTGCACACAAATATAATTTCTTGTGAAGAATAGGCTGATTCCCTTCTAACACAAAAAGCTGCTTTTCTTACCAGCAAGAGGAAACCTTTGGAATACTTTGAAGAGCTCAGAGTATCTAATTATGAGTTTTTTAAGCTAAAAATCCTGACAGTCCAGCAGAGGGTAACTAAAGATTCAAGGCTATTAATTATTCAAAAAAATTAAAGGTGGTAAGCCTGTCATCTCTGACAAAGAGAAGCTGAGGGGAGAGCAGCAAGACAAACCGTCCCAAAGGGAATAGAAAGGCAAATTGTTAAAACTTCACTGCAGTTAGCATAGAAAAAGACATAGAAAGAATTAAAGAACATAGAAAAAATAAGACATTAACCTGAAATAGTCAGGGTGACACAGGGATATAAACAAAATGCATATTTTGCAGGGCTAATGTTGTGGAAAGTGGCCAGGAGGTGCAGAGTTGGTGCTTTAAACCCCAACATCTCAGCTATGACCCCAATTCCCCTGCTGGGCTTTATGGCCCCACCGTTGCCAGAGGGGTCCTGCCACTGCCAGGGGTGCCAGTCCCACAGTCACCCCAACAGTCTCCATCACTGGTTACTGGTGGGATGCTATTGCCAGCAGAACTGTTGCTTTACAGGACTTTTAGCTTTCGTCCAGCAGGGAAATGTTTGCAAATAATAGAGATGGTTCAAAGTGCTCCTTGCCAAAGGCAGAGAATGAAAATACACCTTTAGGAACAAATGCAAGGAAAAGACAGGCATCCTTTTACATTCTTCAGACAGTGTGAAAGATGCTGCTTGCTAAGAAAATTGCAAAACTAACAGTCTCAGAATACAAAAAAACAGTTTTGGAGAGGCTAATGGAGAAAATATAGTACCTTAACTAAAGAGTAGTATCTTAACTAAAGAGGAGCCACCTCATCCTCAAATTCTTTTGCTACGATTTTGTACAAATACAATTTTAAAGTGAATTCCCTTTGGAAAAATTTTGACAAGTTTGAATAAAAGGGAAACTAATTTTAAATTCCAAATAATTATTGTTTTAGCTATTGAGATTTTAACTGCAATGTGTTTTTCTCACTGCTTCTAAGCTGAAGATTACCTTGTTCAAAAGCACGGTGTTGTCACAAAGATAAGACGAGCTCTCCAAAGTCACCTAAGCGTTTCAGAACAAACTTGCCTCTGATGTGTCTGTACTCCTCCAATGAATTTCTCCTCACTTCAATTGCAAAAAAAGTGAAAAAATATTTCATTTTCTTAATTGCCTACTCTAGAAGAACTTCCATAGGAACATCACCTGACAAGAAAGAGGAAAAGCTGAAAAAAACCCTACATGTTTAAAACCACAGGACTCATTCGTGAATGGCATCGATATTTGCAGAGGTTTTTGTCCAGTGGACTGATTTCTTTCTGTTGAAATGTGCAGATCAGATTTCACCCCTTCCTTGCAGGACAGCACAGAAGGCACAAGGAGTCCAAGGTCTTACACGGACCTTTCTTCCCTGTCTTTTCACTGGCTCTGCACATGTCTTTGTAAGAAGGACTGCCTGATGGACCTTTTCCCAGAATACTGGTTTTTTATTTAGTTGAACCTACAGAAAATCCCCTTTGATGGTGCTTTTCCCCTTTCAAGCTCTTGCAGAGAAAGTCAAGCAAACTTTCCACTCCTTATACCACTCAGTAGTTTACAAAATGGGATCTAGATTTTAATAATTAAAAAGTCTTGCTGAGCTATTTATACTCTTTTTCTAGCCTATGACACAAGTAAAAATGCCTTCCCAATAATTATTTAAAAAATAATTTCTTAGGGTTTGATTTCCAATGCTATCCAACAGTAAATCTAGTAAGAAATTTATATGACTTAATTCAAAGCATCTAATTGAATGATTTAGCTTTGTGTAAATGTAATGAGCCATTTCATAAAATCAATAACATTGTAAAGTATAAACTAAATTATTATAAATGAAGGCAATAAAAAAAGAGCTCCTCTGTGTTAGCAAGGGTGACACTTGATTAATGGGTTATTATTGTAGGTTGCAATAGAGCAGGTAGAAGAGAGTGGGCTGAAATTTCCAAAGGTGCAAAGGTTGGCTGCCCAGCATGCACTCAGGGTGTATGTTAGGAGTCCAACTTTCATGTACATATGTGGAGGTATTCCCAGGAACATAAACTGCTGGTGTGAAACTCAAGTTCCCCATGGATGCCAGTCCAGGCAGGGCAGAGATCACAGCCCTGCCCACGAAAGCACCTCCTCTCCGCTCCTGACCCCAGGGACTGACTCACTGCGTTGCTGTTTGAAAAGCACTTGTCTCAAACTGTGCTTGGACGTGGAGGGACAGAGGTCGCTCAGTGGGAGCTCACTCTGCCTCTGCCTGAGCTGCTGCTGCCGGAGACACCCAGCCCTGGTGCAGCAGGGAGTGCGCACAGCTTGGCTCAGCCTTCAGCTCCGAGCTGAGCACTGGCGGCCTCTGCAGCCAAACCTGAGTGCCCGAGCACAGGGACATGGTCTCTGTCTGCACACACCTGGGCAGATGTGTTTCCCTGTCCTTAAAAACATAGTCTCTTAGAGAGTTGGACCACAAAGTTGCATTCACACGAACGCTGTTACAGCTCACAGGTCAGTATTGGCCATGGATAATAAATTCCAACTCCTTCTTACCAAATACACACTAATTTCCTTCTGCGAATGAGGAACACATTTAGAACACTTATTTAGGCAAAAGACTTCTTTTAAACATTATTTGCTAACCAACAAAAAATGAAGTGCTAAAAACCTCCTACAAAAATGAACATAAAAGCGGGACAAGAATAACTTATTTTATACACAATGTACACATATCTGCCTACACAGCCACGTATCTCCAAGCTTCAAACAGTATGGAAATGGAGCTACAAGTCTAAGCTTCTGAACCAAACAAAGAAATTCAACATTTAGGAATGCTGCTTCTATTCTTCTTTCCTTCACTAAAGTACAATATACTCAGAGGTTTTCAGAAAACTTTAGTGATTAATCGCATGGATGGAATTCAATTTGTAAACATGCATTGCACACTTACACTGATATTTCACTACACAACAAAATTCTAGTATATATTCATATATGTAAATATACCTTACTGTGTGGGCAGATAGATATATTCATGTCTTTCATGAGTATTTTCACTACAAAGCAGAACAAAACAGGAACCTTTCCTTTGGTTTCTGTCAGTGATTCCACACCTGCAGAAACAATCTGAGGACACCCTGGAACAAAGAAAAGGCAACACGAGACACGCAAGAGAAAGCGTGAACAATAAAAAAGGTCTTTTAAAATCCCACAAATTTTGACTGTATAGTCAAAACACACCAAGCTCTCCCCAGATTTCAAGTATTCCACTCCACCAAACCCAGCATCATTTACAGCCCTGCAGTACAGACAGTGGCTTATGCAAAAGGAACTGCTCTCCAGAGCGGCACGCATACAATCCTCCTCTTCCATCAAAGATTTCCAGTCTTGCATCTCAGTGTTTCTGACTTAAAACATATCACAAAATGCAAGCTGGAACATGAAGAGAAAAACCACTGTGATTAAGAGAAAATAAGAATGCCACAGGCACAAAGTGTCTCGATCCACAATCCTGCTTGGAAAGCATAGATGAACACAAAAAGCAAAAACATAGGTCAGCCTCAGGCCACAACAGATTAACAGAGGGAAACAATCAATGATCTGAAAAAGTTAGGCACAAAATCAAGCCACATGCTCACCGAGCTGCAGATTTACAGCAAAATCCACATCTTAAATTTGCCTCTAAAAGGGACAAATGATAGAGGGCAACAAGTTTTTTTCTAAAGGCAAGAGCAGCTCACCTCCAATTTATTATTCCTTAAAAACGGAGGAAAGGGAGACATCTAGCTGCTGAAAGGAAATTAGCAGGACACCCTGAATTTAACAGTGGCACCCTAATGGGTCCTTGAACCCTGAGGATTTGTAGGGACTGTCGGTCAGGGCCACGCTCTGGGGAGGAAAAACGCCACTGGCAAAAGCAGCAGCTCGTTCTGGAGCTCCTGCAAGGAAAGCCAAAGGATTTTCACCTGGGAAGATAAAAGAGGTGAGGGTTTGCTCGTCTCTGAACCAGAAGACTTGCTTTTGGTTTTAAAAACTGAAAGAAAGATTGCCTTCATTCACATGAATGATGATAGCCAGAAGTCTGGCTGGGGAGAGGAGGAAGAAAACATTCTTTACGTTGCAGAGGGTTTGTCTGGTCTGTGGAGAGAGATAAGAAGTACCTGGTCAGCAGAACACCTGAACACCAAGGAACATGGGCAGTTCAGCTCAGTACGAGACAGAGGAGTTAGGCAGGCAACAATAGAGAATGATTAATTGGGTCTCTGACAATTAAGTTAAATGTTTAAAGCACTCGGAAACAGGTTCCAGTAGAATTTCCTCCTGACCTGAGGGTTTCCCATTTTGCACAGAGCAACGTTTCTATCCAAAATTTCTGCAGAAGGTGTTGATCAGAGGCTGCCTTTTCACTTGGGTCAACAAAACACAGCAATAACATGGTAAAGACGTGGCAGGTCAGGCACTGTCCCTGACACCTGGCTGTGTGTGGGGAGGAAAGGAGGAACATGCAGCACTTCTATTCATACAAAATACTGTCCCCTTCACACCTGATACATCAGTTACGTTCAGGAAACGTTAGCTCTACTGCAAGAGTTTTGCATAGTATTGGCCAATGTTATGGTTTAGTCTATCTGATTTCCATTAGAATTTCATTGTCTCTTTCACCAATATCATCTGCTCCATGGCCTTGATTCAGAATGGTTCTTTGGTGCAGAGTTTCTGAGATATTCCTAAAAAATGATTCAAGGATTCAAGTCAATGACTTACTGATACACAAAATGTAAGTTTGTATTCTCCAAAGAAATAAATATGCACGACATATAGAAATCTCCTACTGCTATTTATTTAAGGGATAGAATAGACCTGTGAAGGACCTATTACATACGAGCATTGAGCATTTCAGTGGAATAGCTTTTTTTCTAAAGCTGAAACAATGCATTTTGTTGTTACTTAAAAATCAGCACACTGACAAAGTAACAGGTATGAACTAAAAAAATTAAAAAAATTGTACTAATCATCAGTGTCCTAGCACATCTCACATTTGCCCATACACTTGATATCAGTGTAGAACAGTTTCAGCGTTTTAATAACCGATATTCATCCAGCCACAGAACTAATAAAAAGTAACCTACATTTCTCCATACAGAGAGATGTTACCAGTCGAACACTGAATACCAGCAACGTTTTACTTTAAACTGGATAACTCCTAAACAATTCTATTCTTTGCCACACCCAAAATGCTTGCCATAAATCCTACCACCTACACCTTCAGCCAAGACTACAGACAGAGACTGAAGTTACCTTCTGCTGTTCAGTTTCTCCCTTAATATCTACTTATCTGATGCCGTGCCCATCAGTGAAATGACCCGGCTCAGCGACGGCTGTTGAGCACTGGAGCCGTGCTGTGCCAGCCAAAACTGCCTCAAAAAACCCCAGAAGTGCCATCCTTATCAACCATTGCTCGCAGTATCAAGTGCCATGAGTGTCAATTCAACAAGCAGGGCATGTAAAATGATCATCTTCACAAACAAGTCACGGAAAGTGTCACGTGGATATCTTGGGGAAAAATCCCAGTTCACGTAATACTGGGAAAAAGCGTTCTCTGATCGACAATATTTGTAAAGCTTGTCAGCTTTGATTAAATGATGGAAGCATGTTTAGATCAGTTACCTAACAAGAAAAATTCTAACAGTAGACTGTGAAGATATAAACATTATATTTGTTGTTTTTTTTTTTTCTTTTATAAAAATAGTATCCTTTGCAGCAGTGGATATCCCAAAGCCCCAGGCTCCAAGCTGCTTTTCAAAGACCTGAAGCTCCATCAGAGGTAGGGAAATCAGCTTTAATACCTCACAGGTTTAGTACTGCTTCAAACATCTCACAGATTTACTATTCCACCCACCTGTTCAACAAAACACTGGAAGCAGGAAGATGTTTGTGACCTTTTCCAGACTTTGGGATATCTGTTGTTCGCAATGTCTCCATTCAATAATGACTTGAAAGGATTTTTCATGTATGATGTATGTTGGTATTGGCACAAGCATCAGCATTGCAGTCTTAATTCACATCTTGGTTTCACCAGTTATTTTCTCTTAGGAGACTTTAGTCACATTTATCTTGCTAACCTATTGGCATTTTAAATATTTGGCATTTTTAGGGCACATTGTGTTAGGTATATCTAAGCACTAATAAGTGTCAGGCTTGGCCCACTTAATAAACTCTTATATTCTAAGTTAAATACAAAAATCATTCATAAAATACAGTTTGGTTGTCTGTAGTATTTTGGTGGCATGTGAGGAGGGGTTTTTAAGGGTGAAATCTTTAGATATTTTTGAGGCCAAGCAGCCTTTGTCTGAGAAGTTTGCAGGTATGAGAGTGTGTGTCTGGGTATGCAGAAAGAGAAGAGAAGGAGGGAACAGACCACAGTGCTCCTCTGGGGCCAGCAGCAACTCAAAACTTCCCAGATGTTGAACAAGCCCTGTAAAGGAGAGGCTTTCATAGATGAAAAAAGAAAACAACGCATGAATAGCTCACTATAGATGGTGGCACTGCAGATCTTACAATAATAGTTAAAATATTCTTAGTTGTTTGAACTGATTTTCTGATCAGCAAAATAATGTCCAAGCATTAATTGATTTAGCCTGGTAACTCCCCATTGGACAAGGCTAAACATTGGTTTCAGATTGCCATGTAGGCACATGAAAACAGCTTCACACAGAACACAGGTTCAGACTTTAACTCACTGCCAAAGCCAATGGCCAGCACTAACAATGCTGTGTCTTGCCAAGGGGTCCCCACTCCTTGCATCCCTACCACTGGGCTGGGGCTTGTGTTGTATATGCCAGCGTGTGAATGCTCCTGCCACACACATTCCTTGTAATTTAAGGATGCACATAATTCAAATTAGTCAAATAAAGCCCAGGCAAAGTATCAGGTGATGTAAGAAGTGCTTTCTCTGTATCTGATACTTGGTGAAGGACAATTCTCTCTTTCACATAGTTCTACTATAGACTTAACATTATGGGCAACTGTAAAGAAGATTATATATTAAGAACCAAAAAACTGATTTTGAAAATTACTATAGTGCCAAAGATTATGAAAAATGACAAAGAAAGAAAAACTAGAATGAAAGAACTCTTCCAACCCCAGTCCTGTGGCTCCAGACACAGCTCATTCTGTCTCCAGACCTAAGTTGCATTTCCTTACCTCAAGCAGAAAGTAAGAATAAATAGGAGTTGAGGGGGGAAACAAGAGAGGTAATTTGCCTAAGAGAGTTAAATGAGATGACTCTGGTCTATTTTCCTTTGTTATTCCGTGCCTAATGAAGTGTCTGGGTAGTTGGAACAGCTCCTGCAGCATGATCTGATTGTTGTAGTTGCCTGTTTGTTTGCCGTGAGTTATTGTTTTATTTGGCTTTCATTTCTGAGCTGTTTCCCTGGTCTGTTGGGCAGACGGATGCTGCTGGATTGTGTTTATGAGCCTGTAAATGATTGGGGAGCTGTTTCTCTAACATAAGAGATTACGAGAGAGACAGAGAGAGGGGTTGTGCTGTGCTGTGCTGGGAAGAGCACAGACTGCTGCAGCATATGATGGTCTTTCTGCGTCCAAAACCCAAAGCAGGAGTTGAATGCACAACAAAGTGTGCTTGTTTGGTTTTTTTTTTTCCAAAAGCAAACTAGTCAGTCAGTGAATGCTTAAAATTACCCATCATCCTTCATATCAAACAGCATGTTGAAGGACTCAGTGCGGTGAGAGTCAATATCTCCAACAGGGGCTTCTTGCAGCTACTTATATCTGCCTGTGAAAAGGATGACAAAGGGATTTCATCTTCACAGCTGTAGCTTCTGGCTTCCTATTTAACTTATAATCAATATTTTTGTTTATGCCAGAATATAACATCAATCACCATGCTGTATAAATCAAATCTTTTGAAATTAAATTCTCGTGCTTCGCTGCAGGTGTAAAATGAACATTTGGTGAGTGTCCACGGCAAATCAATCAAATTCTGGACTGAAGAAGACATGCGTTACCTTGGACAATTACTTACCATTTCTGGAAAATCTTGGATTTTTATAGTTTCAGTTTCTTATTTCATTAACCACTTTAAAGTCAGGCAGCACATACAATCATAGATACTAACAAAATATTCTGCGAGATAAGGAAGGGGGCAGGGGGAAACTCAAAGGGAGGAGAAAGGTTGTGTGTCCTTTACAAAAAAAGGAATTGCAAATGCCAAATCAAAAATTTGGCACAAAAATATGAGAATCTCAAGATTCACCCAAGCTCTCCAGCAAAAGGGAGCTTCTTTCCTTTGCTAAGGGAATTAAAAATTTGTAATAGTACAGAGGGCTAAAAAATTGCCCTTTTAGTTCTCCTAATATTAAGCATTATTAACAAGTGCCTTTTGTGGGTTTTTTTTCACCAGGACACTACAGCAAATTTCAGTTCATTATTCCAAGGGTTTTCACCTCATTTAAGGAATCCTGAGAGCTCAAAAATTGTCCTGATAAATCTCTCTCCCAGGAAACATTTCATCCCAACAATCTTTTTGAATAGGAAGATAACATGAAGGCAGTGGCAGGGTTCATGCTACTATGCTTTTTAGGTAAAACACAGCCCAGAAAAACAAACAGATCATCAGCAGGAACTATGTGATAAAACAGAGAAATGAATGTCATTATACAGAGGTCTTTAGCTACCCCAATGCAGAATATCCAGTCATCACCTACTACACTAGAGGTAGCTATGCCATTTCTTATGTTGTTTACAATTTAACATTGAAGTTCCTTAAGAGCCCAGACTTTTGCTTCTGTGTAGGCTGGGTCAAAGGAGTTGTAAAAATGAAGTAACATGGTGACAAGGTTTATATCACAATTTCCTTCCTCAGCTTCTATGAATAAAGCATCACTGCTTTGGCAAGCACAGGCAGGTAGAGAGCCAGGTGAAACCTCAGTGATCCTTTGCTCAAGTGCTCCCTCTCCTACACTGGCAATCTCCTGCAACGTCACTCAGAGTTACAGAGTCAGTTATTCCCTGCGCCTGTGCTGGGAAAAGAAAAAAAAAACTATTCAGGAGCAACAAAGAGTACCAACATACTTGACAGCCAGCTGACTCGGCCTCTGCATGAAAGATTCCCAAACCTGCTTGTAGGCATGGCAATAGAAGGAATTCCAACTCTGATGTCTCTTGGAGAACCTCTGAGGTTTTAAACATAACAACTCAGCTCTGCTGCCTTCCAGAATAAAAAAACCATTTCATTTAGTATTCCTGTTCCAGCCCGCAGCCATACTATCTGCACCACGTGGTGGAAAATGCTGAAACCAGCTGCAAGGTCTAAATAAACCAGCCTGTGTTATCCTTGGGCTTGGTCCATTCCCTCCCACAGAACCCTTGGTCTAGGGAACACTCCAATATCCTCTGTGGGGCCAAGCACCATTAAGAGTTAAGACTAAAATGCACCTGCAACCTCAGTTGGTTGGGCTTGCTGTGGAATCAGCCTCTTCGGTCAATAAATTCTGCTTCTGCAAATGATATTTCAGGCAGTCACTGAAAGACGGGTGACACAGTTGGTTTCACTGGCAGAGCACACAAGGTTTTATTTGTCAACAAATGGGTTTCATGATCCATCATTAACACTTGATTGATTGGCCCAGCGCTTTGGCAGAATATTTTTTATCACACTTTTCTACCCGGAATGTATTTCAGGAACTCTCTTACGCGCTGATTCACTGGCAGGGGCTCTGTTGGCAGAAGGCAGAATGTTTCCTTGCATTCCTTGCTGGTCACTGTGAGAGTGTAGTAGATAACGTGAGGGACTACGTTATGGCTTTACATCTGTTTTTGTTATGATCAGATCTGTTCTTCCTCTTATCACAACACAAACAAGTCTCGTGTTGTTTTCTCGATCCATCTAACACAACCCAGATTAGTTGCAAAAAAAAAAAAAAAAATTTAAAAAAATGCCCAAGCCAACTAGCCATTCCATAACCCAAATTTTAAATATTCATATTTACATTTTTCCATCTTTCTTTGTGCAATAAATACATTCAATCAGAAGAAAAATACACTAACTCACTGTGACAGATTGGACTCCATCTGTCAAGATTTCATGTTTGATATAGACTGAAAATTGTAGATAAAGGGGAAATATTCAGGTACTGTTCTTTCAATGAATGTCCCGGAGGGAGATTAAGAGAATGATAAATTGGTTCTGGTTACACCCTGAGCCAAGCCATTGGAAGCCTAATTAGAATCCACAAGGATTGCAGCCAGGAAAGACAGATGCCCGAAAGAAGAGTAGTAGGGGGAAAAGGATTTTAGTTTCAACTGGGACAGAACAAATATACAAATGACCTTATGTGCTAGCCAGGAAAGAATATACTTTGTCATCTTTGTACAGGAGATGTTCCTGTATATGCAGTGGAGGATATTTTTGAAATAGCTCGAGAAAAATAAGAGGAGGTTTTCTTCAAATGTATTCAACAGAGGGATAAACATCCACTGACTCAGAGCATTAGTGTTAGAATTAGAAATCCAGAAGACTTGTTTTATGACAGCCTCCTGAATGATTTTAACCAATTAATTTAATTTCCCTGAGTTTCTACATATGTGCTGAGATCTGCAATGTGCTCTTTTAGGTAAAAACCAAAAATACCAGCGAGGGAAATGTCCAAATACTAACAGGGACTGCAAACAATCGGAGATACACAGTGGCTTTTGCACTAAGAAGAACAAAGTGTCTTCAGGTGAGAGCAGGTGAACAAATATTAATTTCACCTAATCAAGACGAAACAAAGTACCTGGCAAAGAATATTTGTGCAAATTCACTCCAGCTTGCTGCAGAGTGTGGTGACTAAAAGTGACAGGCCAGCAGAGCTGAGAGAGGGCACTTTGCCCCTCGGGGCTGGGAGGTGACCCCCTGACAGACAGCAGAGCTGAGGAGAGAGAGGGCAGGTCCAGCTGATGGGCTGAGCTGACCGCTTGCACTTGGAGCCAGACAGGGAGTGAATACAAGATTGGGTCTTATTCACAGGAAGCTGTTTCTCAGTTAGAAACTTAGTAAGTGTCAGGACTGCAGGAGAAACCACACGAGAGGAAAAATGTCGTTCAGAGAAGCTCTGGAATGTCTTGATGCAGATATTCTCAGAGCTGGGAGGATGCCACTCTGGCCCAAACAATAAATCCATGCATCACAGATAACACCTAGTTCCCCCCTTAAGTTCTACCAAAAAAAGCCCAAAGCCAAAAGAGGAATCATCCAAGGGAAAATGTGTGAAATAGATTCTTTACACTTAAAACAAGGGAAAACTAATTATACTGAGTCAGCAGAAAGACCCTGAGCTCTTAATACTGGGTTCAGGAGAAGAAGAGCTGCCTGCAGGAAAGGTCACAAACATCTGTGACTGCACCTCTGCTGTTTGTGAGCCTGTTCAAAACCTCAGCCTTCAGTCACTACAGCAAACCAGGAGCACGGGATTAAGTACAGGATCTTCCTGATGGGGCAGCAGTACTCCCTCTCTGCAACTCCATCCTTTCCCAGTCACTTACGAGCTCTACTGGTTTTGCTTTATAAGATATTTTTGCTAGCTCTTCTGCTTAACGAATCTTTGAAAGCAAAGAAGAAAAAAATATAAATATTTATTTTCTGTTTATGAAAGAGCTATTAGTGAAATTTTCCATGCAATGCATTGCTGTAAATGAAATTAATTAGATAAAACTAGTACAGGCTTCAGGAAAACAGAAAACCAGACATTTTCCTTGACAGACATGAACAGAGATACAGATATGTCCTATTTACAATACAAACTACTATTCATTTCCATATATATTATCTCATGTCAGAGTCAGCCAAATGCTAGTGGTAACAAAAATAAGTATGTTACATGTGGCACGTTGGGTAGTTAAGACTTTCACTTAAACTGTGTCCAATTTTGTCCTGGGTGTGGCAAGACAATAATTGAAATGCCTGTGCATTTACAGAGCATGAGGATTGGTTACACAGCACTACTGCGTTCTGTTATTATTGATAATTTTAATGTAGGAACAAACTTGTCTAATTTAATGACTGAAAATAAAATTAAATAAAATGACCCCAACTCCTACTAGCTGTGACACCGCACTGTGGTACCACCGCTTAGCAAAGAAAACACAGAAGATGTTACTCCATGCCCACTTCTATGTCAACAGCACCTTCTCCCTAATCTTCTTACGTAGTCTGTTTTCTTTTTTCTGACCGATCAAGTTAAGGAATGGCCTGTGACACTTATAAAACTAATTAATCCTTCCTTTCTTTTCATTCTCTCAAAGACTAAAGAACTAAACATATCAACAGGAACTCCAACAGTAATTGGGCTTCAGTGTCACTGTGTCAACTACCTCTGGGCTGAAAGACAAACTTTAATTTAACAAACATCATCAGCTGAATTGAAAAGCCTCACTTTATCAGAGATCTCTGGTAGGATGACACCGAGAGGCACATTTTCAGCATTGCACAGTGAGGCATGAAAGAGACTTGCATTAACAGCAGCAGACACTGGACATGATTACTGTAAGCACAAACAACTTTTCTCTGTTCACTTCCCAAAAACAGTGTTGAAAGTAAGACACAGATTAGAAAAGTATGTAGTAGTGAATGAAAGCAGTTCAGTGGTTTATAAATGACTTTTTGCATTTATATATATATATACGTATGATCTCCAGTTCCAAAAGAGTCCAACTTACCTGTTGCCAGTGCTGTGGGACTGAAGCTGTCAGTGAGAATTAGGTATGAAACCCAAGTTTGCCCTAGAGCTGTAACCACGTGTGGGCCCCTAAGTACACCCAGAGCACGGAACCTGCAAATTCCCCAGCCCAGGAACCCCCAGGACCCCCCAGGTCCTTGTGAAAAATAACACAATTATGTGGGACTATCCCTCCTGTGACCCAAGAGATGACACATCATTCACTACAAAGGCACACGTTTAACTTCGCTTGACATACCAAAAATATTTTAATTGGCTTTAAGCTTTATTGGCTTCCTTAATTATGACAAAAATAATTGGGTTGATTTTGTTCTTTGTTCTATTTTGTAAACATCCTATCAATATATTGCTATTTTGCTACTTTATTTTGTATTAGTGACAAAGGAACTGGAGGCTTAAGTCTGAGAGTCACCCAGCTTCTGACATTGGTAAGATTTAAGAAGGACAATTTGGAGATCAAGGGGACTTTACTGCTGGCAGTGGGGGTATGCAATTTGGGGATTTAAGTGGCTAAAGCAGCAGTCAGACCACAAGATTTGCCTCCTTGATTTTGAACACTGTATTTGAGGAAGAAAAAACATTAATACAGATCTCCCTGGGGTTTAGCTCATGGAGATGTATAGGGCACTCTCATACTTTCCAATTTTTGTGTCTTTTTAACGTTCCAGGCAGGGTATCTTCCAAACATAGATGAAAATCTTTCTCTTTTTTTTTTTTAATATCCCTTACTACATATAGAATAAAACCAAGTACAGGACAGTGGGGCCTTGACTCTGAATTAAATTTATTTTCTTTTCCTCCACCGTTCAATGTTCATAAAGAGAGTCTTGCAATCAATCCTTAGTTAAGGATTACTTCACCTCCCTTCCAACATTTGCAGAATACTGCTGGCTGCTTTCCAGACACAATGATATAATTTCAGAATTTTATAGGATGCCTAAATTTCCATCCAGTGTTTTAAAATGTAATCACAAGCTGGTTCTTTTGAGTTTGCTTAAGCTTAGCTTTCTATCTCAGCTTAATTTCTGTAATGCACATTTAGGCTCCACTGTCTGCTCCTGTCAGACACCAAATATGGATCCCCTTTTATTTGTCCCCAATCTTATCTACATTGCAGACGATTTTTACTCAAGTTACAGCACTTAACACATTAATCCCTTATTTTCTGGTTTAACAAAGGGAATATTAAAAACAATGATAAATAAATGTTTAGGTGAGATGGTTCAGTAGTGACCCTGACATATGAAAAGCAAGATAGTCTGGTCTCCTGCTGTATTTGTTTCCACTGATATTATCATCATCTTGACTAATATTATGACTATCTTAAGATCAATCTGCATTAACATGCAAAATCACTCACCTCAGAGTGATGCAGAGTGAGAAAACAAGAGCTCAATTTGGGAAGCAGAGTGGGAGCCTGGTGTGGTTAAGTTTCCTCATTACAGGTGCCATTTAGGATTCACTCACTGCTGATATCAGGGAAAAAACCTAGGAAAGTATCCTATCTCTTAAACCTACTAATTAAACTTCAGCAATTAATGATTAGTTGTGTAATTGTTCACAATAACCACTGATGGGAAAAGAATGTTGCCACACTAAGATATAGTGTGATCAACAAAATAAAACATAAAGGCCTTTTTTGCTCCCTTTTAAAAACATTTGAAGCATAAAACATTCCTGCTAGCCATTTACAACATAAAAGGGAGAAAAAAGAAAGAGCCTGTGATTAATTTGCTGGCTGAAAAATATGGTATCAATCTACCAGCATTGATCCAGACCACATTCTGCTTTTCTATGGCTACAGGATGTTTGGGGAGTTCAGATTTGTTAGACATTACATCTTCTGGACTTCTTAATACTCCAGCAAATATTTGCCTGACAAAGGAAGTTAAATTCTTTCTTTACCCATGCCAGGGTGTTTGGCTGCCTCTTGTTTGCTTCTCTATCTTCCTCACTGTTGTCTTCCATCACAACTAACTCTTCTAATTCCCTTTTAATTTCCTTATTCCTCATTCTAGTTTTTCCTAGTTTATTACACCTTATTCTCAGCTGACTCTCTCGGCTGCTCAGCACTCTACCTTTCTTGTCTCCAACTTCATCTCACACAGTTTCAATCCCTCTTACTGAACTCCTTGGATAAACAGAGCAGTGTGGCAAAGGGACACAACTAAACTACGTTTTCTTAAGAAAATGTCTCCACTTTTTGCAGATGTTATACTGAAAAATAAAATTAAAATATTACTTAAAAGAAAGGGACAGAAGGAGAAAAAGAAAACCAGCCCTGCTGAGATGTTTTCCATGGAGAAAATACCAGACTACTGTCAAGTCAGGCAAAAGTGGAATCACTACAGAAATGTCTCTATACTTTTCTTTCCCCCAGTTTTTCATTGCTTAAGTAGTAAAAAAATATGATACCCGCAAAACTCTTTTCTATAATGGAATTAATTGTGCTGTAGAAGTAGTAGAGACTTTGTGAGGTTGGACATGCTGGATGTTTCTATTGCCCTGTGTCACCTTCCCTTCTTGAGTCTGGAGAAACAGTGCCCATTTTTTTCTGGCAGCAGTGAATTCAATGCATTAATTGGGAATGGTAAAGAAATTACTTTCATTCATATACTTCAAATTGATTGTCTGTCTTATTTTGTTAGAAAGAGTGAATAAAGCCCTAAACAAATAAACTAATCTACCTAGGCACACAATTATTCATTGTGATTCCTTTCACTTTGCCCCTTCCTATTCATTCTTTCTGCAAGACAAACAGCCCCAGTCTTCTCATCTCCCTGCAGAGGAGATTTTCTCAAAGGCCCTAGTTAGCCGTTCTCAATAAAAGCATATCTCAGTTTACTGATTTATATGAAGACTACATAAAAGTATTGACTTGCCTAAAATTAATTGTCTTCAACTCTTTGAAGATAATTAGGGAAATAATTATTTATATCTCCAAGATAAAGTTTATGGTTGATGGCTGTCACCACGAAAAAAAAAAACCAAAACAAACAAAAACCAAACATATCAAGAGAGAATTGTATTTTATTTTAAAGTAAATTGTAAGGGTCTGGAGTTTTCTTGGACTGACAGCTTATTAGACAAAGCCAGGCTTGTCAGTAGCATTAAGTATAAGATATCTACAGACTTCTCACAATTTCTGTCATATAATGTCCTGGGGAAACGGGCAGAGTCAAATATGCTCAAAGAGGTTTAGTTTGTTGTTTGGTTGTTTGTTTTGTTTTTTTTTTTTAAATAGAACTTACCTGATTATTATATTCCACAGAAAATTATAACTTTTAGAATAAGACTTCTGAAGTCCTTTGAGAAAATCAAAGTTTTGGATTTGCAGGCTTTATAGGTGGAAAGTGGAGCTGACATGAACTGCCCAAGCAAGCAGTAAGGCGACTGACAATAAACCCCTCAAAAATAATTTCATTCACTAAATGAGATTTCTTGGAACATTCCTGAACTGTAAATAATAAAAAGGTTGGTGCTCAAAGATTAGAGCAAGTTAGATGATAATTTACTTTCTGTGTGTTTTGCAAAATACAGAAATCCAATTTCCAGCTACTTTTTCCATTACCTGAAATAAATATTAGGGTCTGATCACACACTTAATAAGAATATGCATAACTTCCTGGATATTTCATCAGGAGAAAGGAGGATATAGACAAACAATCTGCAGAAATGAAGCACATTGGCTTTGGGGAAAAATGTTTTCCATATTATAATAAAAACCCTTTCAGAGTGTTAAGGAAAATCATCTTCTGTAGTTCCTTGGACATTTTTCTTTGTTCTGAATTGACAGATTTACTTAGCATTTAGCTAATATTTATTTCAGCAGTGCTGTTCACTTACATAAGTGTTTAAAAACATACATTCGAGGAGAAAGCTCAGTTCCTGAAGCACAGACTTCCAATAAATCCAAATGATCATTTCCCAGAAGTTGGGAGCAGTTAAGAAAACCACTGGCACGTTCTGGAAGGACAAACCCCTAACCCGACATGTACGATATTGTAGAAGTGTGAAAGTCCTCTTCAGGCTGCGGCAGAATTCTGCTCTTAGGTCAGGAAACAGGTCCCCAACAGAGGGGATTAGCGACAGCTCTGATTTCAGAATTTGTTTTCTATTTTTTCTCTGCCTTTAGTTTACGCTGTAAGGGCTTGCTGTGACCCAGATTGGGTTTTAAAAGGAAACGCAGCAAATCCTTGGTGCAGTTTAGAGCAAACTCCTACAGAAATGGTTCCAGCCCAGATGAGCAAATGTCACGGCACAGCAGGAGCAACAGGGAAACGTCAGGACAAGAGACTCTTAAGCTACTGCAGATGCTCAGACCTTTGTCTTGGGGTGTGTCCTTAGAGTCAAGCTCCAAATCTCAGTAATAAAACTGGGAAACTTATGAAAGAAAATATTTTTGCACTTGTTTCCAATTAATTGAACTCCTAAATACTTTGCAAAGAAAAGCTGAATGAATTATGCTAATAAAATGGAACTCTGTCCACAAAGCCAACGAGCAGAAAGTCTCCATGCTCTTTAAACCACTTACACAAAAAGTTGCAGTGATACAAAGGGAAAGAGTTCAGCACTTAGAGCGTTTACTTTGGCAGAATTACTCCACTCTGCCTCAGTTAATATTGCCATTTGTTAATATAGCACATAATTTGATTTAAAAGTGAGACCAAATCAGAGATCTCATGTCTCGCTATCTCTGTGCATTTTGTTCACATAGTGGCTGAATAACTTAACTTCTTGGAAATGTACACTACAGTGAAATATAATATTTAGTCAGTTTATTACCATTACTGGATGTGCTGTTACAGTATAAATCTTTAAAAGCATGTCAGAGCCTACCTAAGCTTTGTGAAGAATTGAACATTAATGCTTGCACTGGCCCAGGAAAAATCTAATTTCCCAATATTATGACAGCTAAACAATGTGTAAATGCTGAAGTCACTGATTACAGTTGAGTCAAATATTTATTTACTAAATGACAAACTGTTGGTCCTGGCAAGACAGACAAAACCTGATGCTAATTAAGGAGACAGTTTTCTCCTGATGGCATCCAACACTCCATAATGCAGTTTCTTCAGGGGAAAAAAAACCCCAAACGAAAGCAAAGCAAACTCAGGCATTTCAAAGATTTTTTTTTTTTCCCCTGAATATGTTCTAATAACTTCCATTTTATGCACTTAGTATTGCATGGTATTATTAAGAATGATCTCCACCTTAGTTCTTGTTTTTCTTCACCACTGCTACAAGAAGTGATGGTAACTACCTAACATGATTGTAATAGTGTGGAAATATCAGAGAGATAATTGCATTATATTCCTACTCCAGGCCCACCAGAAAACATCACTCACCTCATTTGATGAAGGAGCAAGGATTCTGGCATGATACTAACAGGAAAATACAAAACCCATGCCAGAAAGTTTCTGTGAAAGCAGCAATTGAAGATGGAAAGAGCATTTGCAGTTCTGCACAGGAGACAGGCAGCTGGCGGCCAGATTCTGTGACCAGGAGGAGCTGAAAGACAAAACAGGCCATGTAAAAACTGAACTCTGTACTAGATCCAATTCATAGGTGATTTAGTACTCTTTCTGTTCTTCTTTCCTGTGCCCTTACCTTTTAAACAATCTTTTTTGAATTTTAAAAGTACAGTCTTTCTCAAATATTGCATAAAAGAACAGTCTATTCAAGAAAAATTATATAGCAAAAATCGATTTCTCCATGTTGAAATCAATCTTGGAATTGAAATCGAAGTTCCTGACAAGTCTGCCTTCCTGAAGAGAAAGCGTTCTTACAACTTTTACTTTAAAGAGACAGCAGAGTTTTTCTGTTTTCCTTCAAATTTTAAGTTGAAATTCACATGTAATAAAGAGGCAGGTAGGCAAAGCACTGAGAAACATGCCCAATTAGCTAAAAACAATGACAAAAGCATATAGGGAAAAACATGTTAGAAAAACAGACAGGAAGATGATAAAAGGAAACAAAAACCAACCAACCAACCACAAACTCATAAAAGCAAAAAGCCAAACAGAAAAAGCCCAACAGAAAACCAACAGGGAATGTATGAAGTAAAGAAAATCAGAATATGGGGAAAGGCTAGGATATGGAAGAATTAATACTGAGATATATCCATCACAGAGTGAGTAGAGATTTTGGAGTCACTGTCATTACTCAATTTCATTAAGAAATTAATACACACTGTATGATCTGAGTTTCATAACATACCTCATGGTACAATACAGTGATATGCTGTTTGTGTGACATTTTCACTCTTAAACATTCATCTTCTTTCAGCTAAAACAGACTGATTAAACTTTAAACAGAGAAGACGTGAGTTAGGGAGGGTTTATTTGTGGCTCACATATGGCTTCTGTCATTGTTGCATATGACATTAGAACAGCACGAAAGGGCAACTGTCTAGACCCCACTGAATCACTTGGAGTCCTACATATGGTTTCCTATTAATCTTTAGTTTGCTCAAAAACCTGTTCTTTCTTTCCACCTTCCCCTCAATCTATAAAACTCTGCCTGCCTTGTAGGTCTCGCCACAAAACTAATTTGTGAAATTAGAGTCTGATTCTGCAAACATTTGCCCGCATATGCACAGAAAACTTTAGGCTACGTCTTCTTAACGACTTCAATATGACTCAAATAATTAAAGCTCAAAGCATATGCAAGCTGTCAATTCAGGAGAGAAACCAACTGCCTTCCATGTCATAGTGGATGAGGACTCTGATCTGATCCACGGAAACGCTCAAATTCAAAGGCAACCTCCATG
Source organism: Sclerurus mexicanus (assembly GCA_013396755.1). Classification (NCBI taxonomy): domain Eukaryota; kingdom Metazoa; phylum Chordata; class Aves; order Passeriformes; family Furnariidae; genus Sclerurus; species Sclerurus mexicanus. The sequence continues at coordinate 1,213,561 of VWZF01000574.1, read as the reverse complement.
TCTGGCGTTCACCTGAGGCAGAACAGCCTCAGGCAACACACAGCCGAGGGAAATCAGCCAGAAAGGGAGAAAGGCATGTGATCAGAGACATGCCTGCCCCCTAAAATACATAAAGCATAAATCAAGCAGTTACAAAACAAAAGTGATAAACACAGTTTTTCATGGGCAGGCCTCAGACACTTGGGTTGAACTGGTTTAGCAGGTACAGATGCAACTTTATGGCTTGGGGGATACCTGCTCTGAGTAACTCCCTTCCCCAGCAGTAACTCCTTCCCCAGGAGCACCAGCTATTACATTGTATTTTACAAATGTGTGTTAGGCTGCGCACACACACGCATAAAAATACACATACTCACTATTTTTTTTTGTTTCCTATTTTTCCCTCAGAGAAAACAACAGGAAAAAAAGGCAGGGAGGAGGAAAAATACTTCACATTGAAGTAGTTACCAGTACAAGACACTAACAGCATAAACCCACTAAAACTATAAAACAAGTATTATTTCCTTTCAGTGAAATATATGCAAGCATTTCACTAGTTAGCTGATAACTTCCACTAACGTAGTAAAGTTTATCACAATACACAGAAGTATCCATCCTAGTTAATTTTATTTCACGCTGCAAACTTCCTGGCAGCAGAAAGCAACGAGTGGTTTCACATTCCTTCTGTTTGTTTAAGGTGAGGCGTCTGAAACAAAGATTATAGAGGAGAAACATCAGTTTCACAAATTAGAAATTACATTTCTCAAAGCAAATCAATGGCAATAATTTTTCAATTTCTAGTGAGTATATCTGCCAACCATTAAGAAAGGCATTCTCCTCCAGGTCACTTGTATTGGAAGAAAAATATCAAGTTGTTAATAAAAACAAGGGAAGAGATACCTCGGGGGTATCAGTGGGCTGGGCTGCCTTTTTTGTTATCTCTGTGTGACAACTGAAGCTCAAGAATTTTTTTCCTTATTTTTCCTATGTAGTACATACTCTTTATATTATTAATAAATATAATAACGCAATTAGTTATTGAGAGAAAAGTCTAATAGCTAAAAGGACCCGATTTTAGTACCTAAATAATACTGTGACAAAAAGTGACTGCAAGGAGATGCCTCTCTTCTTAACAATAACAACTTACCCTATGAAATTGTGAGGCAAATTATTTGAAGTGCTCAAAGCAGGACTTCCATTCCTCTCAGAAAACTGGTGTTGAAGAGCCACTGACCGGTTCTTTACAGACAATGTTAATATCTCATCACAGTTATTGCTTACCAACACATTGTGTCCAATGTGCACTGGTTTTAATTATACTTTCTTGGGAAAAAAAATCCACTCAGCAGACTCCACGATCAGTAATTTTAATTAATTAGTCTCTTACAAGGTTACAAGTTTATTTGATTTTCACTTTCATTAGGTGGTTTTTGGAAAGAACGTACATCAGTGAAAGTTTCTTCAAACACAGAAGATAAGTTTGCATTTGTAAAACCTGAAACTAATTTTTCCTACTTTTTTCCCTCTGTATAAATATATAACAGGGTGCTGTATAAGAGAATGAAGACTTCAGGATAACTTAGACAGGCACTCTCCTAAAGGAACCTGAGCTATGTTGTACTCCAGAACTCAGCGAGTTCCTTACTGCAAGAAAATGATTCTCTATCCTTAACCAGGCACAATGACTTTGAGTTAATTTCTGCTGGTTGATTATCTGAACAAAGAAATCCCCATGGAGGATACTTGGCTGTAGAATTAAACTCTCAGTAAAATATGGAGTATTGAACGAGTGATCCTTGGAGCTTAGTTGTGCTGGTGTGGGCACTCGATGCATATGTTGGATAAATACTGCCCAGGGCTATCTCTATATGCCCATTTAAAATCCAGTGAATGACTGAGAGATAGGCCTGTCAAATATTACAAGGACATGCTCAAGGCAAATTTTTGAGCTGTGTGGCATTAATTCCACAACATGGACTGCAGGGTCAGAGATTACACACTGAATCTGTCAAAGTTTATGAGCAAAACACTATTGACAATGCACATCACTGCAGATGCCAGGGAAAAGCAGGTGCTATGGATAAAGAAGATGCAACTTCTGCACCCTCTATGCTCTTATAAAAGTCAGAGCAGTTTCTCAAAGAAACATCAAAGGCAGAATTTTTTATACAAGATGGATATAAGACTTCATTCTTCCCTACTTCTGCACTTCTTCAAAATATAATTATAAAATGAACTGGACCACATTCACTTATGATGCAAATCCATTTCTGGGAGAAAATCTAATCCACTAGCAGAAGTCTGCAGCATGTTGATACCTTATAATTAAACAAACTGGATTTCTCTTCATCTTATCTGTACTGCTCAAAAAAATGCATTGTTTTAAAAAGAAGATGACTGCTTTTCTGTGTGAACTAGGTTTAGACGGGGAGGGTGCGCAGGCCCTGGCACAGGTTGGGCAGAGAAGCTGTGGCTGCCCCATCCCTGGAAATGTCCAAGGCCAGGTTGGAGCCACCTGGGCTAGTGGAAGGTGTCCGTGTCCATGACAGGGACTGGGACTGGATGATCTCTCAGATCTTTTTCAACTCAAACCATTCCATGATTCTATTATTCTATGACTAATAATGACTAGATGTGTCAGGGGAAAAAATTCAAATTGTTCATCTTAGGTAGAATTATGTTAGCTTCTTGCTAAATGAGAACCTACCTTGAAATCTCACAGAACAGATTTTAGCAAAATATTTATGTTGCAGCCTTGGCTTCAAATATTAGCATAGTTGAAAGTGAAACGTGGATGTTCATTTGCTGTCTTTTCTAGATGGATGTGCACAGACTCCCCTGCCCAAAATCTCCAGCATAGCACAGGGCAGGAAAACAAATGGTCACAACTTACCAATAAGCCCACCAACATCTGAACCCTGCATTTATTTTTATGATTGCTGTATTTCATTCCTTTTAAGATAGAAATTTGTATGAGTTACTAATTGTTTCGTCAAATAACATCAGCTGTTCTTGTGCAGCCTCTGGGGAATTTCTACTCACACAAGTATTAACATAAACAAGTTTTCACCTGCACTGAGCAGGCAGAGCCAGAGCCAAAGCTTTAGCACCTCTTTCAATTGACTTTGCTCACATATCCTCAATGCACACATTCCCAATTCCAGTTACTATACTTGTCCTTGTATTTGTTTTTGCATTATTCAGTAACAAATTCAGTCCTCAGGCATAAACAAACAAATCACGTATGTTTCATTAGCTACAGAAAGGTCTAATTGCAATAAGCAGAGGCACAGAAGTAAGAAATCCAAAAATTTAAGGATTTGTTCAGAATTGTTACTATAGTTCCACCACAAAATGCATATACTTAAGGGAAACTTGCAATATAAATTAATAGATATGAACTTAATGAAAATAAAAGCACAACCAGAAAGGAATATATATTAGAGCATTAATATCCCATGGAAAAATATATTCAGGTATAAATCGGTTAAAGGGTTCCAATTTCAAGTTCTCAGGGGGGAGTGTGGGTTTAAGACCCTTCTCCTATGCAGCAGAAACAGTCGGGATTTCACATTAATAAAGAAACAAATAAAACCCACAGAATATAAAACTGAATTCCACAGAATTCCAGGCTTTTCAGAAGAGGAGATCACGACGTAATTAACAGCTACCAGATTGCTTTTCTGTTCCCAGTGTAATGTAATTATTCTAGATGTTCCTTCAAACCTCAGTTATCTTTTAAAAATACTTTTTAAAATGTAACTACCTAACACTGCCCTCAGCTGCTCACAATTATTTCATGTTGCTTGATTTTTCTTAGTTTGGCTATGACTTACAGGTAGCAATACCAAGCTATTAATAACCCAAGAAGATATAAAAGCATTTAATAAACTTTTGGGAAGTATAAAGAAAAAAAATATATTCTATTTTTGTAATGAAATTGCATATGTAGAAATAGCATTAAATAGGAGAATGTCAAAGAATAGCCTAGAATAGTATTTCCTGTGTTAATTCTGAACCTTTAGCTTGCCAAGTTAAATCCACCAGCAAGAACAAAACCCACAATCAGCTTTCAAGGAAAACAGTTATTCCCAACTTATCAAAAAGAGACAAGTATGGCCACCAAGTTATTTATAAGTTTGACTGTCTCTGAAAGAAACTTGTGCAAAAAAAGCAAACAGTGGGCCAATTCCAGACTGAAACAATTTTTTATAAAGGAAAAAAAGATTTATTACCATACGTTCTCTAGTGTTAACAAGAGATAGGTGCAATGACAATGAGAAATTTTGTGTGTGTATAAACACATGTATATTATATTTTTGTCTACATATATGTACATAAATATAGAGGGATAAAATAAATACCTGCATTGAAACACATAATAACGATTAAAAAAGAAGGGAATCATCAACATTTATCATGACTTAGTCCTAATAACTGCAAGGTTTGGACCATATCTTGAATCTGTTGCAGGAATAGACAAACATTGAGTCAAATATCAGCACTTCTCATATATCTACAAGATAACCATTTTTTCTCTATTTTGCTGGGAATGACTAAGAAACAGAGCAAATATTACACTTGCTCACCCATCTGAAACTGCAGTGCTTTCTTGTCTGAGATGATCACAAAGGACTTTTAGCGTTTCCCCGCTGCAGGCTGGACTCATGACTGGACACTGACTCCTTACCATGACTCATTGCTGTGCTTTCACAGCCACGGACAGAGCTTTGCCTGAGAACATCACAAAGTTAGGTGATGAGCCACCTACACTTGCTTTGTTACCTGACTGCGTCCCCATGAATAAATTGCTGAGGTACAGCATCCTATGAGACGTGAGGTGTGGTATTTATGGATGATTTTCAAAACATATTTAGTGTCTTATGAGTACAAGTTGTGCCGAAGGTAAGAGAACCTGAACTCCTGTGACACCAAGCTGTTCAAGTTCCCACCTTCTCCCCTGCCTCAACTTTGTAACACTAGAAAACAAATCCTTAAAGGAATTTCCTATGAGAGATGAGCATTGGTGCAATTTACCATTTCTCATTGAAGTTGAGAGGGAATCTGATGTAACTGTGAAGAGGAAAAAGGTAAGTTCAGATGAAGACAAATGGGAGCCAAGCACTTCACCAGATATCTTCTTATAATTAAGAAAGTGTCAGAACCTCTGTCCTAAATTTGTTCCGTTGGAGTTAATAGAACAGATCATCGTTTCCGAGGCTAAGACACATTAGAATTTTTATTAAGAATTCCTTCTAACAAATGGAAATACAAGAGCAAAACTGTTATTTGAATGTCACTGATTCTTCAGGTTTAATACATCTAATTTTCTCTTTCTCTTAGCCATGCTGCTAGCTGCTCTGTCTGCAGCATTATCCAGAGCTCAGGCACAAACACAGAAGAGCCAGTGGTGTGCAATTGAAATGAGATTTCATAAATCAAGGGAATACAGCACTGCCTGTTAGTGGAAAGCTGGCTCTGCACTATTTTAAAACAATATTTTAAAGAGCACTTTAATTCAAGCCAGAAAATGATTTTATCAGTAGTGTTAGCACCAGTTATTCTTTTATATATTATTGGTGTCTTTTCATATCTTGGACAAAAATATACAGTATTTCCTTTCTTCTTTCAACAACATTCTTTCTATATGTATTAAAGATGTTATCCAATAACTAGTTTATAAGAATCTTCTCCCTTATTTGATTGCGCAGCTTTGCTATTAAATATTTTTTCAGTCAGTGTTGATTTCCTTCATGCAAAGACTTCAGATTTATTTTTAGTGTCTTATATAATTGTTCACTAATGCCTTATTAAAGCTGAACACCTGTAGCTTCAGTTATCTTATAAACGAGTTAACAAGGAAAGATATCCCCCCAGGGAAGCTTGTATTATATATCTGAACCAGGAGAATTAAAACATTTTATAGCTCCTCAAAGTTAGCTGTTCCTCGGTTCCAGCATTTCAAGCTGTTACTCATGGTTTTTGGCAATGAGGAAAGAATCAGATTAACACTGAAAAGAATGAACATGGCAAAAAGAATTCTTCTAGAGGAAGCTTCTGCAAAAGCTCATGACTTCGAATATGTTAGTCCTTAGCAGACATGATGAAAGCGTCCTTGTCAGAAGTTTGGCATTCTGCTCTGCAAACACACAAGAGATACCATCCGAGAATAACAACATTATTTTCTCACAGTTGTTCATTCTTTAAAATACTGATGCAGGCAGTGGCAACAGGTTTGTGTGCTGCCTCTGCAAAGCCTTGATTAGCAAGCCTGTTGCCAGGCTCTGCAGAGAGCAGCACCAGGCAGCGGGGTATTTGCACAGGGCAGTTCTGGACTGGGTCAGACAGGCACTCCTACTTGGAGCTGAGCCTCCAGCCACCCCAGCACCTCGCTGTCCTCACTCCTCTCCCATGGTAGGATTGTCACTCCTCCAAATTTACCTCCTCGAGCTGCGTATGTCCCAGCCAGGGAGCAGGCCAGTCACACGTGCTGCCACACCAGTGGAACTGAATGGGAGGAGAGAAGGGGGACTTGTTTCCAGGGAGCAGAGACAGAGCGGTGAGGAGCAGCTGTAAGCAGCAGTGCTTTCGCCCAGCTCAGAACCTCACACCGACCCCTGTGTCAGGGCAGATAACGAAGTTTGTTGCTTGCACTGGCACAAACGTGTGTTCCCTGACACCACCGTGAGGGAGAGGACACACCATGGCAATGGGACACCCTGCACGGGCTGGCATTTACAACAGATTAGCTATTCTGACGGCAGCCTGTCCTTGAGTGAAATGGAAGCAAATCTCCAGTATAAACAAGATCTCAAAGAATGTATGTGGACAGAAGCCAAAGAGCAAGGACAATTTTCTGGCACCCTAGAATCTATTGCTTTAATTTGTCTATATAGCTATATAAAACTAGCAATTTATCTTGTCTTTTTCTGAACAGTCTTTTATAAAACAAATCAAATATTCTCACAAGTGAGATTCAAGTGTCATTTCTGAATGGGAAGTTCAGGTCTTCTTAGTATAATTGGATAGCATGTGATGTAATTGGCCCCTGGCTGATGTCTTAATTTATTTCATTCATTTTCAGATACACATCACATCAATACTGAAATCTGGTGCAAGCCTCGTCCTCTTAAGGGAAAGAACTTGCCACATAATCCTGGAGGAAGAAAAAGTAAATGATCCAAAGTGGGCATGACCTGAACTCAAAGTTCCCAGTAATGTCGTGTGTCTCTTTTCACACTCCATGCTGCTGGATGCACCTTCTGTGCTGTAGCTATATTTAAAAATCTGACAGAGGAAGGATATCTGGGTTTGCACCTACATATCATATCTGCAATACAGGGTTCATTATAAAAAATAAAACCAAAACATTCACCAGATGAGCACTAAAGTAAAGCCTATCAAATTGATCCTCACTGCACCATTGGTAGGATATATCCAGACAGGACTCTATTGAATTCCCATTATCTTAACTGAAAGCATAATAATGCAGATCCACTGCCTGCTCTAAAAATGGCTCTCTGAGCTTTTTCACGACCGATCGTAAAAGAGACTTATTGGAATGTCGTAAAACAATTCTTTGTTTATTTACAGGTATGAAAATCAAGCCCCCAGTCACAGTTTGTCAGAATGTACAGCATATCACAGACCCCAGAATAAATGCCCAGTTTAAACACTGTAAAATAAGGATGACTCACTTCAAATGATGGCCCAAGGGCCTGCCTGTTGTAAAGTTGACACATTTGAGTTATAGGAAAACCAAAATGTCCAGAGCTAATTAAATCCATTCATCTTAGACTTTAAAGTTTTAGACAGATCTGTAATGAAAATTTATTTTAATTTCTTTCTGTTACTTACTTCAAATCTCTATAGTTCTGCTGAATGACCAGATGTTTAGAAAATCCTAGATGTGGTACCTGGGAAGGGTTTTGCGGTGCTAAGATCTCTGTGCTTTAACAAAAAGAACTGTGATTCTCCAACACTGATTCCACATGAATTTGCCAAAGAGCAGCTCTATAAAGTTGTACTGGCTAATGAGGTGCAGACCCCTGACTGTATCAAAGAACATCCAGCCTCCCCTACCTCCCCAGGGCCCTATTTTTGGGTGGCAAAGGAGCTGGAGCACACAGAGCACTCAGCACTGGTCAAGAGGCTGTAGAGACCTGGACTTATGGAACTAACCTGTCACACAGCACCTCCACCACGAGACTGAAGGACACTGAGGGACAGAACCACAGAAGCTGTTGGGCATCCAGAGTGGAACTGAATTCAGGAGACACGCTCAGCACACTCAGCTCATGCCAAGGTTTGCACTAGTTCACATCATCAGGTCAGGCTTGGGAAGGCTGATGTGTGGCTCCTGTGGCTTTCCCCATCCTGTGCTCTCTTGATCTAGCCCTGGTTCCCCAAGTTCCCTGCTCTGGAACCAGAGAGCCAAGAGCTCCATCCATTATTGTTAGTATTACAAAACCGGTAAACCTTGAAACCCTGGGCTGAATCCAGGACTCTTGAGGATTCCCTGCTGCAGAGCTGGAAGCCTGGAAGTTCTGGGCTGGGTTCCCAGGTCCTGGATGGCAGAGCAGCCATAAGGCACAGATCCTGAGAGCCCTGCATCTGCTCAGGGAAATTGATACTTGGGTAGACATAGAGAAATTGAAACATACAAAAAACAATTTTGCAGAGCAGCTGGAGAGCATGCATATTTGGAAACATTGCATTTTATTCCCAGAGTTTGGGGAATAGGGGTGTTTTTGTTGTTAGTTTGAGTTTCATTTAATCCCACATTCAAAGGAAAAGAAGCATCAAAACACTTTTGGTTGGTCTCCTAGCAAATCTCCCCTATTCTTAACATACCCAAAACTCAGCTCACAAAATGAAAAAAAAAAAAATCATGATGACTCTGATAAAGAAGAGATGAGGCAAAGTGGAGATATCACCAGTTTAGGGAAAAGCTCTCAAAACAATTACGGCATGAGATCTGTGCTCCCTAAAGTTATAGAACAGCTCAGGAGACAAGAAGACATCAGTTCTACCCAGCAAAAGTAGCACAGGAATATGCAACTCAGACTGGATTCTGTGACCTGCAGTTATTAATCACCAATTTGTCTGGGCTCCAGTCACTGCCACTGCACTTGGATGCAGACCAAAAACACTGCAGGACATTCAGAAAGTCCAGAGATGCATCTCCCTCAACACTGGTGACAGTTTCTCCCCCTAAGTTACTCCTTCTACTTCAGGTTTATCAGGAATGATTATAATTGTCCATCTCTCACCACATTTAATTTGCTGCCTGTAACACTAATCCTATAACCACCCCCCCCCACACACACAGACAAAATAGAACAGGTAGGCACATTTAAGCAGAATGCACAATTTTCTAAGGCCTATCTCTATTATTTACCTGGTTGTATTCATAATAATTAAGTCTTAATCACTATTTGGAACTACAGTCTTAATCATATTTTCCCCCACTATGTAAATCATGAATGACAAATAGTCCCAGGACTAAAAAGTTGATCAAATCTGTTGAACAATAAGAGATGGGGATTGTCTTTTGTGCTGTTGTGACAAAGGAATTTTACAGTTGTGACTCTGACTTGACCATTATAATCTAATCGATCAATCAGTGAAATTCCAGGCAAATGAAACTCCAGTTCAGAGGTCAGAAGTGGTTCTCACGAGTGTACTTTGTGCTGCAGAATATTTTAATAGTTAAATGGCTCTGTACATGTGTATGGCTTTTATTTGTAATTTACTCAAGATTTTACATTAATCACTGACATCCTGACACCTAATTAGTAAGACTCACAGGTAACTTGGGGTGAGAACTACCATAGGTATTTTAATAATCAAAGTTAAGACAGCAAGCTCAAACCAGGGCTTCAAATTGAGCAGTGACAGGTAGTATTTAATTAGTTTCATCTGTACATACTCTATTCCATTTCACTACTGACAGCTCAGGCTCACTCAAAGTCAAACAGAAATTAAAGCAAAAAAGCTTTCAAAAATACTTTAGAGCAATGCTACAAAATTCTATTAATATATGAATAGTGTCATTTATCACCTATGGCTTGGAAAATACTATGGAATTCTGTCACCAAACTCTCTGTAGAAATCACTGACATCATTTTTGGCTCCAAAAAGCATTGCTGCCATCCATACATTATGTCACAACCTGAGGATTTCAGTGTATTTGGAAGGTTTCTAAGAACTAGGCCTTCTCCCTTATTCAGGGTGTACTTATTTAATTAGAAATTAATTTCACACTAAACCATTTTTTTTTTTCTAATTAGTGACAGATCTGGCAAGGAGACTTACCTGGTGCGCTGATTTCTTTTTGTATTATTTTGTTTTGACCTGAAGTTTTTCTTTCAATTTGGAAAAAAAAGAATTCAAATCATTAGACTTGAGCAAAATAATTTTTTTCTTTTTCAGGCATCACCTTCTCCAACCTTCACAAGGTTAAGGTCATTTTGACTAATTTCTTTCATTTTGCTTCAGCTAAGAACCAGAACAATTGTTTATTCACAGAGTTCTGCTGCTCTGTGACATCCTCACAAGGCTTTTTTCCCTCAGTAGAGTTTAGAGTTATGAACTCCTTAAAGACTGTCATGGGCTTTTCAGCTGGAGGGTTCCTTCAAATGCCTTCAGCTAGAACCTTCTTCCAAACACTCACCCTTACAGACTTCATCTGCTGCTGCACCAAGAACACATCAAATGTAAGCTGACTGCCTGACTGGGCTAATTCATGAAACAGAATTCTTGAAATCATGCAGATAGCATCTCTTTTCTGATAGGGAATTTAATAGGAATGTGTTCTTCCATTTGGATCGCTTACAACAGCCCTGTTTCTTAGCAACAGCACATGGTGGAAGACTTTGACAGAGAGGCAGCAACAATCACTGCATTCACTGGAACAACGAAAACTGGAAAGAAATAAAAGCAGATTTAGTTGGTTTGAGGGTTTCCTCCCAGACAGACGCACATACTGGTGCTCTTTGGGAAACCACTAACCCCACACCCAAGGCTTTCCCCTTGCACTTGAGCCATGGTAAACTGTGAACCATTTCATTGTAAATGAGACTGCAGAAGTGCCACTTCGAGGAGATGAAGGGCAGGAGGAGGAGGATGATTGAGGAAGTGCTGTACCATAGCGACAGAGGATCTGGCAACCCTGAAGCTTCTAGCTGTATTTTCGAGTCATTAAGATGCTTCTCCCACATTGACGTTGATACAGCCTGTTTGGATCCTGATTTAATCCTTGGACTGAACGCGTGAATTATACAAAAATATTCATAACCATGTCCTATCAGGAGCAGAGTAGTAAGGACTTCAATAAAAGAGGCAAAATTATTGATCCTTTCTTTCTTTTCAAAGAGAATAATTTCATCCATGGAAAACAGATACAGCTTTTCACAAATCACTTACAAACTCATGGGTAGAGCCAGAAGGTCCAGATTAAAGCCTGATCTAATGTTTAACATAATTTCTGCATTTTTTTGCCCAAACTACTCACCCACATCCTCGGAGCTTTCTCCACAAGAAGCATGGAATAGTTTTGCTGCCCTGGAATTGAATTTTTAATTTTTTTTTTCATTTATGGCAGTAACTAATCCAATCATCTCATGGCAGCACTTAACAAATGATCACAAAGAGGACTTCTTCAAACAATGAAAAAAATCCATAATGATAAGAAAATAAACATTTACATACCTTCACACTTATGACTGAATAGCTTTAATATGTAAAGGGCTTGGAAAAAAATATTTGTCAGTTGTGCTAAATTATTCATAGGAGGTATTTAAAACAAGGTAAATTCTAAATTGTACCACTTTTAGATTGTCATTTTGAGCATTTTAGCCACCTGTTTCAGCAAGTTGCTACATTGGAAAGCACCCTCACATCTGCCTTTTTTTCTGATGGCATTTATCCTCCTTTTTCTCAGCAGCTCATGCCAGACTCCAGTGGTGCAGAATGATTGGAAATTTTTTCTCCTCCTGTGAACAACAAGTGAACCATCCATCTTAAACAGCAAAGACTATCACCGCTCCCTTCCAGCAAACTGGAACGGAAAGGCAGCAATTTAACATGTTCTGATCAAGTCATTCAGTTGCAGACGAAGGGGAACATGTAAATGGGTGGAAACGCCTGTTTGTGGATCTGCATTTACACAATATTGTGTAAGTCAAAGTTAATCTCAACTGCCACGTGATCCAGACTCACCCGTGGACAATCCAGAAACCCAAGAAATGTTCTTTTTGCTTCAGCAAACAAAGGTGTTCTCTGAAAACACAGTTAAAAGTGACAGCACTGTCTGACTGCGCTGATAACACGGGAAGATTACAAGTTATGTTTTTGGAAGCTTTTAGGAGTTGATAGATATTTCAAGTGCCAGAGTCTCCATCCCCCTGAAATCCCAGCGCTCCAGGAGGTGGTAGTGATCCATACATAGCCAGTCACACAAATATGTGGATTCTAATACATGTAACGTATATAAATACGTAATATATTCACATATAAAAATATTTGAGGGAAAATTTAATTTAGTATTATATCAGTAGTTTAGAACATTAGGGGATTTAAAATGTTGTGAGAAATTAGGAAATACGTAAACAATTGTATTAGCTCATACCCTGAAACCAGAAAGCTTAAAGAATAAAGGGTTGGAAGAAATAAAAAGCAGCCACAGGATGTAGCAAAGTCCACTCAAAACGCTTTTAACACCTCTTGAAACATCTTAGGATCTTTAGCCCACTCATTTATTTATGATTTCTCTTCTATTGTCAGTATTAAATGAAAATCCTGCTGTGACTTTTGGCTATGGAAAAAATCCAAACCAAACCCAGAAAAAACACCCCCACACTTCAGAAGAAATAATTAAGGTTTTTCTGAGGACTTTGCTTTAACAGGAGCCCAGAGTATTATTGAAACCTCATCTCACAACTTTTCACCCATGATGTTCCAGTTAAATAAAGGAACAACTAATTATTCAAAGGAATACAACTTCAGTTCTTATTTCTCTCTACTGACCACCTGACCTACTTCCTACGCTTAGTACATCAGGCAGCAAGCATAGATTATATTTAAAGTTTATATTTATGATGTATAAAATAGCCTTCTATTTGTCCAGCATATTGCATTATACCTCAAGAGCTCAAATGATTATTGGAAATATACTGCAGTTCTTCCCCTCTGCTCAGAAACAGATTTACTGTGTTATCATCTATACTGAATTTTATTCAAAAGCATATGAAATATATGAACTCCTTCTTGCTTTGGAGTTGTAACATCATTGTGACTTCTGGATGTTTTCATTTTTCATAAGGTGCCTTTTTTTTAATAACCTGTATTCTTGGCAGGAGTTATGAATTCCTATCTGATGGCAGAAAATATATTCTGTAGCTCAGGTATAGGGGTTCTCTTTTAAGAGAAACCTATTGTGAGGCTTCACTTCACAGGCTGGGACTATTGTGCATTTTGCTCAGTAGACAATATAGTATATGTTGCTTTTTGCTCCTTATTTGAACAGACAGGAAAGAAAGGAAAATGTTTGATTATTATCCAGCAGCCTATTTTCTATTTCTGCCTTCCAATCACAAAATGCCCAGTGGATCTGGCTTCAACTAATGCATGAATGCAAGAATCTAGAAATACCTATCAGAATTTTACAGCTAGGCATAACACTCTGAAAAGGATCTGATTTCTAAGAGAGCAACTGAGACTCCATGGAAATAATGGAGTCAGCACCATAGAAATGGCTCAGAAATGATACAGAACCAACGTACTGTGCAAGAAAAGAAATGGGGAAATGGATAAAAACTATAGCAGTGTCTGAACAGCTGGGGAGAAGAGAATCTTCAAGTTTCCCAGGTTAGACCATGGAGGGAAAGCACAGGGGATTGCTGACTTCAGAGACCACAGCAAGAAACACTGTTGATACAGTCTTTTAAGCTGGCAGATAAGTATTTTTTAGCTTACAATGCTTGAATGTGTTAATCACTTAGGAAAACAAAATAAAGAACAAATCTCTGCTAAGCAACAGGCAGGGTTGGGTTTTATTTTTTTTTTCTTCCTTTGTTTAAAGATGTGTTCAATACCTACCAACATTTCAGACAGAATATCTTCCTCAGAATTGAATAGTGATGAGGGGTTGAAAATTGGTGAAATGGAGTTTTGTTTGCTGGTTCTGTTCCATGTCTCAAGTCCACTGAGCAGGGTACAAGTTAGCCAGTGAATCACTCTCTTTCTTGGCGATAAATTAACCAGTCAGACCCTGAAAATCAGCATCATCTCTGCAACAAAAGGGCAACACTAGAAATTAACAGGAAACATTACTTACTGTTTTCATAGAAATAATAAAATAAGAAGCAAACCCCTCCATTATCAAATTGGTAGTCAGAGAATTTAAATGTAAAAAACTGCTCATGAAATTATGGTGAGTTAATCATAAAATGCATTTGATTAAACAGAGAAGGTCCACCAAAAAATGCCAAGCACCATGTAACTCCCTGGAAATGATTTAGGACACTTATTTGTGTGTGGACAAATGCAGCACAGGGAAAGAAAACACTGCTGCAATTAACAATGAAGTGTAAGTGGGAGATTACTGAATTAGTAATTGCAAAAAAAAAGAGACATTTTTTAAAACTTGAAGAGGGTGCTGCATTTCCTGTTCTCAATACGTTACTACCCAGGTCAGTGGGTTTGCCACACAGAAATCCTATTGCTAATAGAATTCAACGTTGTTCAATTTGTATATACACAGACCTTTACACAGGGAGGTTCTTCTCTTAAACAAAGACGGGTTGAACCAATAACATGGAATTTAGGACAAATACATTGCATTAAACTGATGTGAAGAGATGCTGCCTTGACATCTGCACAGAATACTCTGATAAATTTCCTTCTTGATGCAGAAGGGATAATTGTATTTGCAACTTGAAGAACATACACCTGTAGTAAGAACCGCTGTCTGGAATTTCACTAAATTCCTCTGTGCACTGATAAAAATGGTCTCAGAAAGCTCTGAGCATTGAGTGGAGAATGATGTAGTGATGTGTAAAAATGCATTGATATGCACTATATAGCAAACTCCATACAGAGAGGTGGAGAGTTTGATATTTTTAGCTAAAAAATGTCAGAGAGTGATTTCAAGGATGTATTCCATAGATTCTGTAACTCTCAAACATTTGTTTCATAGTTGTAAAGTCTCAAGTCTCTTTAATTTTGAAGATTATTTTTTATAAGGATATGGTCTTCTTACAGACAATTTTTCATAGACAAGTACAGAAACTATTCTGTTGCCTTTCTACTGAATTTGCTTTAAATACAAAAAATATAGGGATCCTCAATTTGGTCTGTTGGCTCAACAGCAGGAGACCAATACTATGATGAAAACATGTTAAGAATGATAAATAGCTCCAGCCACTGCAAGACTGAAAATAAATAGTCACCCCTGGTGAACAAAATTATTCAGAGTGTGGTCCTTCACAATTAGCAGAGATCGTCTCCCATTGCGATACAAGTCTTGCAAAATCTTGCTGCCACTTACTTCTG
This sequence comes from Sclerurus mexicanus, assembly GCA_013396755.1. Classification (NCBI taxonomy): domain Eukaryota; kingdom Metazoa; phylum Chordata; class Aves; order Passeriformes; family Furnariidae; genus Sclerurus; species Sclerurus mexicanus. Next base: position 1,198,027 of record VWZF01000574.1, on the reverse strand, counting down.
TTCAGCAGCCATTATCACTGTCACATCGTGTGACACTAAAAAGGGCACATCCACTGAACAATGACAAACAGCAGCTTGCACACACTGACCAAAAATCAGAGAACTGAAATGATTGGTTCCTATGCAAGAGTAATATAGTAGATCTGAAAACAAGCCAAGGCTAATTGTGTACTTTTCAAAACACAAGGTAAGCATTTAAAAACAAAAACAAACCCAAACCCTGAAACGTACAAAACATCCACCTGCAGCATGTGGAGGACCCCACACTGGGGCAAGTGGATGCCTGAAGGACACTGACCCCACGTAAAGCCGTGCTGGTGCAGGATACTGGTGGGATCTGTGGGTCCATGGAGAGAGGACACCATGCTGGACCAGGTTCATGTCCCCCCTCTTGGGGACCATGCCCTTCTTATCACTACACCTTGTGGTTTCAATGGTGGACAAAAGACTTTCCTACAATGTTGGGGTTTTTTTAAATGCTTGCTTGCTTAGAGAAATAAATAGCAAAATAATAGCAAAGTATCAAACCATCAGAGGCCATTGGTTTCACATTGCACACAGGACTCTTCCTAAAGCTCTCAAGTCTTCTGAGGTATTAAACTCAGTACAAGGATTTGACAGCAAATATTTGCTATTGCATCCTGCAATTTTATAGCAAGAAAACAGCTTAATTAACCAACAAAAGTAATGCTACTTTTAAGAATCTCCCTTCCAAAATGACTAATTGAACTATTGCAGAGAAAAACAATTCCCTCAACTTCCCATCACTGCCACAGGCACATGCACGATTCTTACCATCACAGCCCCTCCTGTCAGTCCTAATATTATATCTGGCATAACATGATATCTGTTCACCTGAACAGCCAAGGTGAGGTACACATTGCAAGATCTTCAGCATTCTCCCTATAAAATCTTACAAACCCAGGATTGCAGAAGCCTGATTGCATAGATCATTCCCCACAATCAAGTTCTAGGCTAGCAACCCTCTCAGCCATTCTTGGAAGTCTGAATTAAAGCAGAGCTTCATTATCTGAGAGATGATTGCTCTGTGATCCATCCCAAGCAGCTCATCTTGATAATTTCTGTATTTCCACAGCTGATTCTCTTTTGTTATGCTGCTTCTTTGTCTGGCTTCTGAGAAGCATAACAAAACTGCATGAACTGGAAACAGAATCAGGGGTTGGGTTTTTTCCACATAAATATATGCTCTGGATATCTATCAAATTCTTTTCAATCACACTGTGAAAAGCCAAACTCGATGATTAATGTGAGAATCAAACACAAACACTCAAACCTAGGGAACAAACTGGCTGGATAAAATCATACACATTTAATGATGTTGCAAATAGGAGAAAGGAGACTGATATGTCTGTCATGGGTGTCTTCTCAAAATTTCAAGTTGAGTTTCAGCAGAGTGAGTATTTGAAAATCTTAATATATTTGTTATCTTGTAATGAAGAGACCTTCTTCTATTCAGACAGTATGAAAACTGCTAACACCTGTCCACTTGAATGCCCTTTTTCTTTTATATGTCTAATTCACCTGTTTGGCCTTGTATTCATGTGAAAAAAAAGATTTTACAAGATAAAAGTATTTGTTGAATAAAGCTACACTGCTTTCCTGACTTTCAAGGGAAATTGGCCATGTATGATGAAAATACTGACATTTATCACAGGTTGAATCACATTCAACTCAAAAACACATTTATCATTAAAAGAACATGTAGAGCTTTACGAAGAGGGAATAATATATTCTGCTTTTTCTTCCTAACATCTTTAACATGTTTTATATAATCAGTTTCCTGATTATTTGGGTCCTTTGAACAGCAAAGCTTACTTATAAATTCTGCAATATAAACAAGGTTCACTGCAGAAGTTGATAATGAACATGAAAGATGTGTAAGAAATGTAGTTCTGGAAAACACAACATGCTTCAATGACACCACCAGGAACTGAATTGGAATATTTGTCAAGTAATACCATTATGATCTTTTCATCAGGAGCCTCTTGAAGTTACTTATAAAAACTTTCTTAAATGTTTTTTATGTACCTTTACATGTATGTTGGATTACACATGGAAAGATATCACCTATTTTTTGGCAAGTAGTAAGCACAATGCTGGAGTTACAATCCTGAATCCAATATTTCTTTTGTTCCTTATCTGGATAATGGATTGAACATAATTTAAAAAACAGTTTTAATATGCATTGGAAACCTACCTCCTATAATGTCATTGTTTAATACAGGTATAGCATTTTTTAATCATAGGATGAAGTAATATACAGCTTTTGCTAAGACATTATTGGAATAGACTTTTTCACCATGGAAACAACACTCAGGTACATAGGACTCCTTTGGCATGAGCTCTTCTCTTGAGGAAAGCAGAGAGCATGCTGAGACACTCACAAAGATCATGCCTTGACCTGCTGTGATTTTGGTCATATAATTGTACAGATCAGGCCAAACTGGATGGCTGTTTCCTTCCAACCCTGCACCCTCAAATCCTCTTAAATGAGACAGAATTAAGACACAGCCAAAGACATGCTGAGTTCTCAGAGCATAAAGAACTGGAACAGATCACAATTTAGATATTGTCCACTGAGAGATCCCAAAGGGACTCAGGAGCATAGTAAGCCTCAATTATTTCTATGTTCCCAAAATAATTATAACTTACTGTTATCCCTTGATGTATTTATAAAATACCCTGTACCTGACAATTTAAATTCATGGGAACAACAGGAAGACACATGTGCAGTCACCTCAGCCAAGCTGGTTTAAATCCCCAGTGTGGATGGTGTTGAAGAGCACAGCTCAAAAACTAAACACAGTTCAAATTTACATCATACTTTAATTTTTTTCACCAGTTCTTTTGCCTTGAAACAAAAACTGAAATACAGAATTATATCATGTCCCACTTGAACTTATTCTTGAATCTTAACATTGTATAGTATTATGCTATTATTATATGACTGTGTGTATATTAGCTTCGTATCTCAGCTGATACTTGTTATTGCCTGACCTTAACACAGTGAAGGCTCAGTATTTCAGAAATAAACCCACTCCATTAAGTCAGACCTTAAATAAAAAATTATTTTTATGCTGTTTTATAAATCAAAATATTTTGTAGTGTTGCTTAAAATAATAACCATGCCCTGCTAGTTTATACACACAAAGTAAGTAAAGATTAAACAAAAATCAACACTTTTTTATTGACTGTTAGTCTACACTTAAAATTAATATGTCATTTCTGGAAGCTCTGCTCACTATAACTGGCAGATGCTCCATGGAAAACTGCCATTAACAATTAACACATAATGAAGAATCAACCTGCTGGGGCACCTGGGATAAATTTAGTTTTTTCAATGCATTATTATTCCACTTGACTGAGATAACAGATTATAATTTTAGGGAAAGTGACATATGGAACATTTATGAGACTTTGCAAAAATCATTTGAAGCCCTTAACTCAGAGCATTTATCACACAGTCTTGGTAGTGGAGGGGAAGGACTTTTTTCAGTGAGATTTTGGTGGGCCAATTTTCTTAATGGAATATTGAAAGACTTATCTAAAGCCACTCCAGCTATAAAGCCAAAATTCGGTTTCTAGCTCATGCCTGGCAACACTCTTAGATTTCAAGATATACCCTTGTTCTTCAATTTTGACCCATTCTCACATTGCTTGTTTGATCATCTCCTTCAGAACCTGCACCCAGAGCCCTCTCCCAACCTCCTAACTCAAAGGAGGGCACAGCCAGTCTTTGGAAACCCTGCAACGGAGGTGCCACCAGCTCAAGTCAGACAACTGAATGTCATGGAGAGTGAAGGGAACTGCCATCCCTTGTCTTGAAGAGGCTCATACCAGGAGGAACCTAAATTTGACTCACTAACAATACGTGAAGTCTTTTAAATATTAGAATATACAAGTTCTTCACACACGGTACCTTTGCATCCGCAGCGTCCCTGCAAGAGCTTCTCATTCCCCAGCTGCTCTGCTCCAGCCACTCTGTCCTCCACAGAATGGATCTTCTAGCAGTGCCTGCACCACCATAAACCCTTAGGGTAGGTAATTACCCAATTATGTGTAATTACAGCCTGAGTTGTTCTGTCAGCTGCTGAGCATCTTCCAGCACCTTAGGATCACAAGTGCTCCCTTTTGGAAGGGTACGTCAGTTCACTTTGTCCTTTGATTAAGTAGGTAAGATCATATTCCTATTACTTGTCTCTACTCTTATTACCCTCTTGCTTGGGCCCCATCTATTGGAGACAGAAATTAATGTCCCAAACACCAATTGCAACTATTTTGAAAAATATCAGGGGGGAAAAAAATGAGCTATTAACTTCCAATGGCACAGGAATTCATATGCCAATGTTTGTAAATATTTTCCTCCTCCTTTCTCCTGCTTCAGAGAGGAGTTCTGACCAAGTCTGTTTGCTCCGAGATGAGGAAGACATGGTCCCACAGTTATCTGAATAATGGTTCCAGGTACAGCCAGTCTGACCTGTTGCAATCTATTCAGAGTTTTTCCATTTTCTGATTTCTTCCTTGTAAGTTATAATGGGCTATTGAGCTATTCCAAATTTGGCTGTGGTACAAAAAAGCTTTCAGACATACTGAGAGAAAGACTTTAAAGGAAAACTGTAAACCACACTTTTAATTCTTTAATTGCTAACCTATATTTTTAGACTTTAGTATTTATTTGTAAGAGGTACAGCAGTCTATAAAATAATTTGTAAAGAACACACAGAGCAGAGTAAAGCTTTGAAGGAAAAACCCCTTTACTGATGAAATAACAACTGTGAGACTGAAAAGTACAAGAAGGCAAGGCAAGCTACATGAGTTCTCTGCAGGAGCAAGTGAGATCCAAGCACAGAGCATTGTGTTTCTGGCTCTTACCTTTCTGGTTCTCCGTCCTTATTCACCTCAAGGCGCAAAAGCACATCTGCTGGGTATGCAGTTGTATTATTAGGACATTAAAAGACAGAAAAAACAAATTAGGTACTCTAAATACCTGACGGACTTAAAGGTTTGAAAGTGACAGAACTGGTGATTAAAAAAACATTCTCTTGGAAATGCTCTTTCTAAAGTAAGGTATGATTAAATACATAAACACTGCTTATATCTAATTAAAAGGTGAACATGGAAGGGACATACAATAGTAAGATTTCAATTTACTTAATTGAAACCCTTAAAAGTATTTGAACATCTAATTTTAACAAAAGAGATGAAATGCTACAAATATCTGATTTATCTTAGTTCTCCTGTAAAAATATCAAGAATAATGGAGGTTTCCTTCCATTTCACTGAGGCAAAAATGGCACTTAAGCATTCAGAAATTGAGTAATACAAAAGTAAATTTATTTACTTTTGAATAAATAAACAGTATAATTTAAGCTAAAAGAAACTTTCCATATCAAAGAAGAAGAAAAATGGAATCCCAACCTACCAGTTATTTGCATATCAAACTGTGCTGCAGGACTAGGAAATGATGCAGTCTACAGATCCTTCAGTTCATGGAAATAAAACAGGATACTTAGAGAGCTGCCTCTTCCTCTGTTTTTTCAGAGCTTTTTTAACGGAGAATGATAGGGATAGTTTAGCTTTTCCTTTTAATAAAGCAGAGGTTTATAAAGAAAGAATGCTTAGTGTTCTTCTTATATCAGACCATGCAAGAAGATCAGGTTAAAAACACACAAGATCTGCTGTAAGAATGTTAACAAAAGTAGCAAGACTAGTTTTATGAATTTTCCAAAGCACATTCCATCATGAACTGACATATTCTGTGTATTGTGGAGCTTCCTTCGCTAAGCTTGTCTTCATGGTCATCTTGGCATGTTGCCCTTGAAGAAAACGCACAAGAAGTGTACTTTTCTGAGAACAAATGGACATTTGATAAAGAAAAGTAACAACAAGATAACTCAGCCCTGGCAATAGCTCAGTGCTTGAAACAACCGCCCTAAAAAAGTGCCTCCTTCCAGACACCTTAAAATGCATTCAGAAATAAGAACTATGATCAGTTGCTGCCCAAACACATCCTAAGAGTAAAAGTGGACAAAGAAAACCAGTCACATCTTTCATTGGTCAGAAAGATGCAAACTCAGCCCAGCAAAATTTTACTCGTTTGTCAAATTGACAGAATTCAGTTAATAGAAAAGTAAACATATATTTATAGACATTTTACACATGCAAATACCTTGTATCTTTTAGATGGGTGCTTGAGAGTTGATTTGTCCTTTAATATGTCCTACAGTAGCAAAATTCAAATAATGTGGCAATCTAAGCATATTTTTCATTCCAGAAAATCTTTACTGCAGATGCTTTTTCGTTCTTTTCCTGCTTTTTCTAATGATCTTTCCTTCTACAGTAACTGGAAGCCACATATCTCTTGGAATGATGCTGTAGCTTTGTTTCTGTGTTTTCTCATTTTTCATAGGCTAATTTCCTCTCTCGGTATGTTTTTGTGAAGTCTACTACATCTAGGAAGGCTGAGAACAAACTGTGAAGATTAGACAGTTTGTAGATTTTCCTGTCTGCTTATTAGGCACAGTGAGTTTGATCTAAATGAGCTCTGCATTCTCCCTTTATTTTTCTCCCTATAATCTCTCTTACTTGCACCTAATTCACATATGAAAAGAAAAAGCCTAACAAAAGAAAAAATGTAAAATCATTGTTCTGCTTTAGATTCTCAATCCCTTGAGTGGTTCCCAACCCACAAGTGCTTCTTTATTCCTTTCATTCCAATTACAGTTTAACCATCAAACAAAATAACCAGCAAAGGAAATAAGTTATGCAATATATGACATTCCCCTGGAAATATTAAGTAGGTTTTACAATAAGTTATTTGACAATGCTGAGAAACAGATAGAAGCAATTAACATGAAATTGTTACTTTTCTCCAAAGGAAAACATTTGTTTAATTCCACCATTCAAATTAAAAGAGAAATATAATTACAACAGTGTTTTATAGCTGCCTGTCCCAACTAACAAAAGCACAGTCATGTCTCTCTGGAGTGCTGTTCAATATTAATGTGGAACGAAGGTGAGCTGGGGTAGAACATGTCTAACTGTTGCCTTCCCCACATTCCATAAAAACACCACCACACAGGATGTTCAACCCTGTAAACCACAAACACTGGGAGTTTTTCAATAACTACCTGAGGATTAGCAAATTAAAATATTCCTCTTCCCATCTTTTATATTTAAGCTGTCAATTTTAGTATATGCTTAGTCTGCAGCAGGTCACATTGCAATTTTTCATACTCTATTGCCAGCTGTGAATTAAGACTACCAAATTGGATTGTCATCAAGACAAAGACAGCACATCAAGACCGTGGCCAAACATCCCTTAAAAACACGGTAGAACAGGAAACTCTTGTTTTAGCCTGCAATTAATAGGACAGCTCCATCAAATTTTGCTTCTCTCACAAATAGTCATCTATGACCTCACAGGGAGCATTTTCCTAACACTGGACAAGAAGTGCCAGATTTGGAAAGAATTATCAACATGCACATTAACCAGCACCTCGGTTCTTTGCTGTTGAGATGGTCAAGCTTCATTCAGTTCAAAAGTGGTTTACTGACAATGTTGGCCATCTATGACGAGTGAGTTAAATTCTACCAGTTGTATCAGCTAAAGAGCTGTTCACAAGCCTTCAAACATGATCTGATGCCCAAAGGAAACCACACAGAAGCTTTGAGTTTGGTGTGAGCCTCAAGGGCACCCTCTGTGGTGTGGGACCTGGCCACATGAAGAGCAGCAACATTGGCCAAGGACATAATTGGGCAGGTAAAGGGACTAGAGTACCTTTTAAAATATATTTTAAAATGAGGAACACTAGAACTATAGATGTGACAATAGCTAGTCCTCACTGCTTCACTTCTCATTTTGATCTTGCTGTTATTTATTTGTATTTACAGAAAGTAGCTAATTAATTCAGAGTGCATGTTTATTGTGGGGCTGCATTTTCTTACATGCTAAATAACAACAGAGATGGGTGGAAAAACTACAAAGGGAGAAAAACCAAACAGAAATAGGTTATGAATCTTAAAATACTTGTGTACTGAGGGAACAAAGAATGAAAGTTGATTTAATACAAGGAATGGGATTTCTATAGACAATTCAGATCCACCAAATGCACAAAGGTGTCTTTCAGTGAGAGTAGTGCAGTATTCATTCCAGGGCTTGATAAATCCAACTCTTATTGTACTTCAAAATTTGACTGAAGCCAGCAGCTTATCACCATTAGATAATATAATACAGGAAAAAAGCAGGAACACATTAAAAGAGCTGGTTCAGTTACAACTGCAGCTGCTTCCTGTAAATTCCATCTTTTGAATAATAAAATTATTGGGCAATTAAAAGCAATTGCCACTTCTGTTTCCCTACTGATAAACATTATAAAAACCTTCAGAACCACTGCTTTTTCCCATTTATAGGAAAGCCCATCATCATCCAGCAAACTGCTCTGCATAGGTTACACTGCATTTGGAACGTAAGCTTAAAAAAAGAGAGTTGCAATAGGAATGGCTGGTTAAAGAGCAAATAATCCAGGCTGGTAAACCACAACATTACAAATCCCCTGCCTTACTGAGCAACTTCTCCACACCTTCATGGCACATGCTTTTAGTGAAACCTGTTGTCAAGCTGCAGTGCTAAACTCAGCATGTTTGACATGCCTAAGCAAAACTACTACATGTAATGGTACGCTGCTGGGCAAAATCTTCCAGCAAAAGAGGCTTTTTTTTAATATATATATAATCTTGAGATATATTGTTCAACTTGCCTTTAAAGATGGAACCATGAAGCCCTGCAGCCCAGCAAGCTCAGCAGTGGCACTGCCAGCTACAGGCCATGGGCTCTGTGCAGACACGACTCTATTGGCATGTCAGCAGAACTCTGACCTCACCAGCCTGAAGCATCTTTCAGCTTGCTCAGTTCCACAGGGGCTTTTCCCTAAGGACCAGTTGGCTCTGTACCAGTAGCTGGAGTGGGGCTGTGGCCCCTGGGGGCTCCTATACCCAGGTGCCAGCAGCCAGAAGACCAGGAATGCAGCGACCAGCTGCAGTCTCTCCAGGCTGACCGAGGAGATGCACATTGCATTCGTAGATATGTATATATGATGTTCATGTTCTAACCAACTACCAGACTTTCAGCCTGATCAGCCACAGAAGGGAACAGAATGAGGCTTTTGATCCTGTTTGTGGCTGCCTGAGTGCTGAATGTTTCACCTGCTCAGAGAGATGTGTGTGTGCACCTACTACAAAACAATGTCCAGCCTCACCCATGGCATCTCCATCAGACTGCCATTCCCATGACCTTCAACAGTAGCCAGTGAGTAATTAAGTTCAGTTTCTTTAATATATATACATTTACTTGTTTACAAACACTTCCTGAATTTTTAAGCAAATAAATTTTGTAGGAAGTGCTGAATTTCTATCCTCCTCCTGTGCATAAATTATTTGCTGCTATGCTGGTTCAAAATGCTTATGCTGAAAAAGAATAAGGCAGCATTTTCACAGGCCAGTAACTGTATGACTTAGCTGACAGAACACAAGGTAATGGTGATCAGCCATCACCAGGTCAGTAACAAGACCTCTTCATCAGCCACAGACTCCATTAGAGTGTGTGTGATAAATTTTGTCACCTACAGTAGGATGAAAGGGAATGTAAAATTTATCAGTACCAGGTAAAACCAGAAAATCTTTGGATAAAAGTTTCAGTGTATATAGCATAGAAGAGACTTGCTTTCCTCTCCCATCTCAGACTGTAACACATATTTAAAATTTTTACCAACATTTTCACACCTTGGTCTAAAAATTCTATAATTTTTCAAACCTACAAAGTGATATAAAATACAGAGTAGTGGTAGTGCAAAATAATAGGGCTCTGCTTCTGATATAAGTCTAATGACCAGTTGATTGATTGAGAATAAATGAAAAACAAAAGCAAATTAAAAAAGTTTGAGGTGGTAATTAGCTGATGACAAAAAAAATAAATATCACTTTTGGGGAAATTTCTAATGGATTCACATTGATTATGATTAAGGGAGGTGATCCGCTGAAAATTTCAAAGATCTTTAACCTCTGCTCTGACTAATACACAACCACAGCACACACAAAAATAAATGAAATGAAAATTCAGACCTTAAAACAAAAGAGGGATTTTCTCTAACAGCCTTAACAGTTAAAAACCTGTAGAACACCTTGAATGCTAAAAAAAGAGAGGAAACATAAGAAAACGTGCCTTTTAGCAACATTGCAAGGCAGATCATCATTCCGTGCTAAATTACACTCAAGCAGGAGCTACTGTGAGTGGGAAGAGCCTGGCACCCCACCCACAGGCTGAGGCAGGTTCTTTAACAGCATCATCACAGGGAAAAGAGGGTCTGCAAACCTGTTCTCTCCCCCCTCTCCCAGGTTCCTTCTGCTTCATGCTTCTCACCTGCTCATGCAGTGAGCTGCATGTTTCTGGGTCAATGCAGGATTAAGGTGTACATATGTACTTGAAATATAAAAGACTGCGTTTCCTGTTCCAAACTTCAGCTTTCAAATCAGATAGACACAGAGGGACCTGACTAACACTAGAAAAGAGGAAAAACAGTAATGCTAGAGTGTGAAGTGACCAGAGGCCACAGAAATAAGTGATCTCCATGTTCAGCAAAGAAACCTGCTTGCTGTATTGCCCATTTCAAAGCAGCAGCTCGTCTCCATTTACAGCTGATCTGTTACAACAGACCAAAGAAGTTTTGTGGAAGTAAAAACCACTGAATGTTACAGTCATTTTACAGGCAACATTTAATTTTACTGTGTTAATGTGTTACGCTGAGCCATGGAAGGAAACACAATCAAATGTTCATTGTATTTAAAGAGCCTCAAAAAGATTAATTATCTTTATATGGATAAGAAGCTGCTATCGATTTCAACACTGTTATTCAAATTCCATTTAAGCAATAAATTGCACTGCTTTTTATCAGCCAGAGGAATGCATTATACTGCTGCAACCCAATACTTAACGCTGTTCAAGGGTAGAGAGCAAAAGAGAGCAGTGACAGTGACATCGCCCTGACATCGATCTAACTGAATGGAGCTGGAAACAGATTTCTTTTTCAGCATTCCTACAAAAAGACTGATAGAAATGGTGCATCTCCAAAAGGTGCACAGTAAAACCTGCTCAGAGATGCCAGCAGTTCAGTCCATGGGCCAGACCTCATCCTGCTGTACAGATGTGTTGTCAAAGACAAAGGAAAACCACTTCCATCAAATCATAGGCAAGGCTGGCTTCCTTCCAAGGAATTTCCTTGGTATCCAAAATATCTCAGAGAACCAAAAACCGTTGCTGGATGTCTAATCAAACCAAGCAAGTATTCACATATTATGAAATACTTTTCTTCCATACCTTAGTCAATTGAAACAGGTGAGTTTGTGGAAATCCTGGTTTTTAAACAATTCCAAACATCTCCATAGTTTGAAAAGAACTTAAAGAGAAAAGAAGCTATTTATGGTTTAAAAGGACAGAGCTAGGCCTAGAAAGAATACAATAAGACAAATAAGAACTGTTTGCACCGTTTCTTTAGCATCTACTGGCAGCCTGCTTGATTACAGCCCTTTTCTTCAGTCAAAACACAACTATACTCCCAAATAGTTGTGTGACTCTAATCAATCCACTTTGTGTTCAGAAACAGAAAAAAAACAGGTGCAAAACTGGGCTGTAGATTTTTATTAACCTGCGCTATATGAAATGAAAAATATCAGAAGTGATAATATGTAACTCCCTGTGTAGACCACAGATTTTGAAAAAAAAAAACCAAAAACCTGCAGAGAATCTAAGAATTCTAAGATTACCTTGGAGACCTTGATAAAAAATAACCACAAGAGAGAAAAATATTAATTTTGCATGGAATACTGCTGTCTAGGGGGAGGGCAACTAGGAAGCACGATTTAAAACAGATGATTTAAATCTTGCTATGTTAGACACAAGGAGAGTTTTCAAGTCTGGCCACTTCCAAACTGTAGGCAAAACCTTATCTCCCCCAAAAGCTTTGTTCAGATGGACAAGTGCACCTGGATCAGCACACCTGTGTCCAGTGACACAGTGCTCCAGAGGACAAAACACAGTGAAATGATGACAGAATTACATTTTATGTTAGGACTGTCTACACGTTCCATCTGCCTTTTCCAGTTTACCTCTCTTTCCTCACAATTAAGATGAGGTGCCCAATTTTTTATTGGCAGTGAAAATGCACTACTGAGTTTTAAATTAGGATTAGTATTCAAATGTATTTTTGTCATTGTCATGATTTAACCCCAGTCAGCCACCAAGCCTCACACAGCCACTTGATCCACTCCTGCAGTGGGATCAGGAAGAGAATCAGAAGTGTGAAAGCCAGGAAACCAGACAAAGAAAGCAAAACAAGGAATTCATTCCCCACTTTCCATGGGCAGGCAGGTGTTCAGCCATCTCCAGGAGTGCAGGGCTCCATCACACACAACAGTTACCTGAGAAGACAAATGCCATCACTCCTGACATCCTTCTGCTTCCTCCTTCTTCCCCCCATGTGACAATGATTCATATGGTCTGGAACATCCCTTTCGTAAGTTGAGGTCACTTTCTCCTGGCTGTGTCTCCTCCCAACCTCCTACAAACCCTCAAATTCCTTGCCAGCATGGACATACAAGAAGCAGAAAAGGCCTTAGCTCTGCATAAGAAAAAAGAAATATAAGAAAACCTCAGCAACAACAAAAACATCTCTATATTATCATCTCTGTGTTCAGCAAAAATCCAAAACACAACCACGTACCAACCACCGGGAAGAAAATTAACCCTACCCCACCAAAACCAGCAGATTCATCTATCTCCAAAAACCCCCATTAATGGAATTTAACTGGTTTTATGGGTTGTATAATATTTTCAACATGAACATTTGAACCTGTTGACCTGCAGTTTGGAAAAATCAAATGCTTGCATAAGAACACTCATAGCAGCGAGGAAGCAGCATCTTACTGCACTTATCACCACAGAATACTGGAGGACATTCACCTCCAGCTGGAGAACTCCTGCACTGAAGTGGAATGCTTTTCCCAAGCTCTTCCCACCCCTGAATCCTTCATCTTGGATAGCCAGCTGCCACAAGTTACTGTTTTCTTACTGTCTGTGTAATAAATCTATATTATGGAGTTTGTAATTGTCCTGATCTATGTTACATTTTGACTGAGTGCCTGTAAATAACCCTGTTGTCAATAGCAAACAGCAACAACTGTATGTATGCAGTGGGTTTGACGTGAAAAATGAAAAATCAATGTAATATGCCCTTACTGTAGGCACCTGCAGATAACATCCAACAGAATTGATTAAGTTCCACACAATAGATAATAAAGCCAATTAAAACCCAACTGGAACACTACAGTGCAGCTCCACATTTAAATGTAGTGGTAAAGACAAAAGAAGAAGAAATTAAAATAAAAGCTGAGATATGACTAATGGAGGAAGGTTGCAATCTGCGTCTAGATAAAAGTTTATCATTGCCCCACAAAGTAAAAAGACACAGTGTACATATTTTACTTGTTCTGAACTCCAAAAGTATAACTTCATACATAGCTTTGACACATTTTTTTAATTAAATGTTCTACTGAGATAGAAAATTTTCCTATTATTCTGCTCCTAGATAATCACAATTTTATATTAAAGATTTAATGATTTTTATAAGCTTCAAGCAAAAGTACCCAAAATAATATCTGAAACAAAATGAAAATATAGTAAAATTAGCACCAGACAATCTTCAATGTGACATTTCCTGTGTTCCCTCCAATTCTGGGACTCCATTTAGGTGAAAGTTTCCACACTCACTACATGTACACCCTCACAATTATAACTACCACTTGAAAAGGAAGAATCTGATGAAGGAACAAAAAGAAGAAAGCAAGGAGGGAAAATAAAAAAAAAAAAATTCTTATTTTAATTGGGTGTTGCAGAGGAAACCCTATCTTGAATGTATCTCTAAAAAACAACTAATTCTCAGTTTCATTTCTCTTGTCTGTTCCTATAAGTTCATTCCTTAAAAGCATAAACCAAACAGAATTCCATCAGAACAACCTAGTTTACATAGGAGACGAGGTTGGAAACAACGAATGCCTCTCGTTAGCTGGGAAAACTTCCAAAAGAATAAAAAGGTCACAGTTGTTCTCAAGCAAGACAATGTTAGAGACTTATCCAAAATTATAAGTTAGAAAGATCAGAAATAATATTTTTCATTTTGCTTTTACCAAAGAACACTTGAGACAGGAGTAAAGTCTGGTGCCCTCCAAAATACACTTCAGAACAGCAGGGGCAGCAGAAACACTCGGGTGTTGTGTAATTCTCACAGCAGCTGTGTCGCTCTGCAGTGCCCCCTGATCCTGAGCAAGCACAGCACCCTCAATGAGCAATTGAGCAATTGCCTAATTACCAAAGGGCTGCTGGATTAGAAAGGGCTACATCTGGCTTCATTTTATCTTCTTTATACAAGGGTAATCTTTGTTGTTCCACGAAGATACACCCATTCCTTTGGCCACGCGCAGCACTTTTCCAGTGACACTCCTTGGTTGATTCAAGCCATGCAGAAGGGGCAGGCACCAGGCATGGTCAACGCACGTGGCGCAGTCCTGCTCCTGAAGTCATGGCAAAGACTTAACTTCTGTGACTGGAAACTATTTCTGTTTTCTCAACAGAGTGTTTTACAAGCAAAGACTAACCCGCCCACATGTCAGAGGGATGCTGGTGTGGAGTATAACGCCAAGAAAACACAGGCCTTGAAAAGGTGAAACAGCATTTTTGGTGAGCTCTGATGTCTTCTTATATACGAATGTTGCCACTTCTTGTATGTAAATGTTGCCACCATCAGTGGTGGCATGTTGTGTTAACTTGAGCATAACAGTAAAAATCAGTTTAAAACTTAGGATAAAATAAAATCTTCTAACAAAAAATCCAAACTGCCTGTACTTTGCTTTTGTGCATAAACTCCATAAGGAGACAGTTAAAACACTTCCATACAATATATCTATTTCTTGTGAAAAGATACTATGAGTGACAATTCTCATGTGTGTTGGGAGTTGCCTAATGAATAGCAAGAGCTCTTTTAATGTTAATGAAAACATCCTGTCTAACTCTTCTTCAGACAATGTCTTTCACTCTGTGACTATCACCTTTTAAGTTGCCACAATTCCCTCATCTGCAGGAACAGCTGAGCTTGTCAGCAGTCTAGTTGCAGTGTCAGAGATTAGCTGAACTGCTCCTGTTACTGTTAATGGAGTTACCCATTAAATCCCTACATGTTGGGTTGTCAAGTTTTTATTAAACAATAATATCTTTGCAGCTATTCCAGCTAGCAAAGGTTTAAAATGAATGGTCTGGTTTTCTCTCCTTCTATTAGACAAAATGAAGTCTTCCCTTTGACATTTTAAAAATCTATCTCACATCTATTTCCAATAAACAGAATTTTCAAGGGTTTAGTGGGTATTGTGATGACATCCAAATAGCATCAAGAGAGATTATAACTTTCAGTGATTTGATGGAGAATTTTACTAGTAGAATAACATGCAAAACTATGTGAGAAGCTCTCGATTTTTCTATCCCACATGCACATATGTATCAACTCTTACTGACATTTGAAGTATTATGTACAAAAGAAGAAAGCAGCAGACGTCAGATACATTAACATACTGTCTTCCTAGTAAGGGAGAATAAAGAATCTTACAGTCTTGTTGTATATCTACAGAATTTATACTTTTCCTACTAACTTTAAATCTCTACTACCCATATGCAGCAAGTCCATCTGTTTTTCTAAATTTGACTAAGAAATATTTTTCCATGCATATCATAATTACATATTGATCTTGAATATATTCTTGCATATTCAAATATTCAACTGGAGCTGGTTGGACAATCTCCTTATGCTAATTAGTGGTTAAAAGAGCTCTGAAAATAATCTCATTACGGTAGGAAGGAAAACAGCCTTTTCAGAACATCCACAGTTTTGGTTTTGTTGTTTCAGGTGGCTTTTTCCCCCCTGGTTTTCAATAAAGTAGTTATCAGTGCAGTAAACAGAAAAGAGAATATGAAATTGTGTCTATGGCAACCATATTATAACTCTCTACTTTGTATGTCTCTGGCTTTTCAAAAGATTCTTGTATTCACACTCATTTTTCCTCTAAACAGGTCAGTTAAAACATATCTCAGAACTATTTCAGAATTTCTACCTACTACAAAATTGGATCGGTAAATTCTCATTTAAAAATGAGTTTTTTCAGGAAGAAAAATGAAAACAAGATCTCCACTGAGCTAATTGCTTCCTAGAAAGCTTCTGCTACTGTTGTTATCTGGCAGCAAACTTTGTTACTTGTAGACAATTATTGCAAGAGGAAGAAACAGGGAAAAGAGGAAAGAAACAAAGCATGAAGTTGTTCACCAACTTGTGGGAACTCAAAGTTGTGGAGAAGGGAGAGGTGGGGAAGTCACAGGGCAAGGCTTTGAATATGAGCCTTCTGAAAGCATTTCGGTGCTGAAAGCCTCTGCTGTTGACTTGACTCTTCCCAATTCTAGAGGAATACACAGGGTCTTCTAAGTCCTTCTTCTGGGCAATTAAGAGGTGAATTTACCTCAGCAATAGTCATGAAACCCTCTGGGTTCTCTGTGCATGTTCTCCTTCCTCCCATGTTCAAGGTTAGTCATACAGAATATAGGACAAGAGATCACATGTGAAATACAGTGGATTTAATCTGTGCTGACAGGGGTGAGATCACACAAATCCAAAGCATTCCTAACATAGCTACACTCACAGATCAACCAACGCTGTGGCTGCCACAGATTCCATTGTCTGCTGAATATAACATACACATTGAAACCTATTTCAGAACACAACACAGATTTCAGCTTCTGTGGTTTTATTTTTGTTGTTGCTGGGATTTTTTTTAGGCAAGTTAAAAAACAGTTCTGTAGGAATCATGTATTTTGAAAAGACAAAATATCCTTGCCTAGGTTGCTTTCTACTGATAAAAATTAATTTCTAAATTTAATTTGAATAAAATTTGTGTGTCTTTTGTTGGAGGTCATTTTGGTTTTGATCCCCTCCCCCCCCCCAAGTTCTATGAGTACTATCTAAAATAAAAGTGATTCTTTCTGGCTTCCAAGAATGAAAAGCTGTGTTTAAAACCCAGATTTACTGCTGCTGATACAGTGAACTGTTGCATTATAGCAACACACAACAGGTATTAAGTAATTTTAAATATTAGAACTGTCAGAGCTTTTTCAGACCATGCTTCGTTCATACTTGTCACAAGAGATTCCGAACACTGGCATTTAGGATTAAGAAAATAAGAATTTGACATAATAAATAGAACATACTTAGAAGGAATCTTTGCAGGTTACTACAGGAAAGCATTATTTTCTCATAGTAATTCAATGGCAAAAGGCTGCCAACCTGCCATGGAAACTTGTCATAAATGCTTACTGTGTTATAGTGTTTTCAGTGAGCTACAGATTTTTCAAACTCTTTTTCTCAAAGGAATTTTCTAGAGACTTCCCAACATTTTTTCCATTTTAAATCTTGATTTACCCTTATAAAAACATTAGAGCCCTTCTGGTGCTTTCAGCCAGTGATTGCTTGAAGGAAGGCATAGGACAGGAATCAATGACTATATTTGCTTTCAGAGTCTCCTTTCTGTAGCTTTCTTTATTCCTTTGAAAACATGATGCAAGTCATTTTCATTTCGGTGTTATAAAACAATTCCTCTCTGTTGGCCCCTAAACCATATAGAAAATTAAATCTTTACTGTTATAAAGTCTCCTCAGACTTCCCAATGCTTAATAAAAAATAATGACAGTTAAAACTGTTTTAATACTCCCATTCCAATCCCCTGCCTACCCCTCTCCTCTCCTGGGTACTGTTTTAAAGCATGTTCCTTATCCTGGGCTTCCTTTTACATTCCTTAATGAACAGGAGACTAGTCTCTTAACTGTCCTCCACATAAATGGATTAAGATTCACATGAAGAGAGGTCCCCAGGTGTGTGTTAGAAAGGCTGTAAGAAGTTGCGTGAGATGGGAGGAGAGCAGAAACATAATTCACCTGTCCCCGACAGTGAAAGCTCCAACTCTCCGCAGCATTTATTTTGACTCCCAATGAAAAGACCCTTTTAACTTGTTGCATCTTTTATTCAGCCACTCATTTTCTGCTAAGTATTAAAAGTCAGTGGGGTATGAGGATTTGTTCCAAGGCTTGCTGAGATATTACTTACACAAAGGAGTTGCAGATCATTTCTGCTGAGTAAAACCATCAGGGATGTTTGAAATTCAAATGCATTTTACCTCCACCCAGCACAGAGAGTTGTTCCTTTTTCCTTCTCTTTGTTACTCCATCCTCACCCTACTTCACTATATGTATTTTCTGCAACTTTTAAAAATACAACTGTTTAAAACATATGAGACCATTATCTATGTTATTGTTCCTATCTCCGAAATAACAATGTTTCATTAAGTTTTCATTGCTATTTAACATCATATTTTCAGGCAAAGATGACCAAGGCTGAAATGCGTTTTCAAGGCAAGCCACTATAATTTTGGGTGCTTCACTATGAGCTCAGACCTCTCATAGATACATAGATAGATAGCTAGCTTCATATTTCTTACCCTTGGAAGCCTGCATCAAACACAACACTGCTGGCAGCTGTGCGGGTAATGACCTCATGTAACAACAAATCTATCAGCACAACACAATCAGAACTTTTTCCTCAGTGTATTTATGGCAACTCTTTCTCACAAACTAAGAAGTTGCTGGAGTACACAGAGAATGGCATTACATGAGAAACAAGAAGCCTCTCTCATGAACATTCATGCTATGATCCAACACCCTGTAACAGTTGATACCAACCCCAGTGACTCACCGGTTTGTACACTCAACAGGGACATTCCCATTCCTTCCTCTCCTGCAGTTTCAGCTCTGTTTAAGGTGAACAAACCCCAGAGTCTTCTGTAGTCCTGAAAAAAAAAAAAAAGGTTCAAAAGAGCAAGACAAATACCATATATAATAACTGCAGCATTACAAAACATACCTGCTTGGACATCAGCAAAATTTTCAGATGTGATGATGTGTCTTTCCAAAGCAAGATACATGGTATAACAAAAAATCCAGAGCAATTTGCAGGCTCAATGGCACAAATCCAGACTGACATGAATATTTCACTGCAGTAAATAGCAAATAAGCAAATTAAATATGACATATCAATTTATACAATTTATCAATGTTTTAGTCATTAGTCCTCACTCCCTGTCAAGCACAATAATAATGTCGATGCTAACATTCAGATTAGAGCCAATTATCCTGGTCCTATAGTGGCTACTGGAAAACACACACTAAGAAAATTAATAAAATATATGATTCTTTCAGGTCTCTATTGAACTGCAGAGAGAACAATCTACACATGGAAGACATGTAAGCTAACATTCCATTATCTGAAAAGCAAACCTTCAATAGGTCTCTTATAATATAGGTATTAACTGAGTTACACCACTCCTTTATAGCAGTCTGTGTTGAAAAATACAGTGCTACAACACTCAGCTCCTCCAAGACAGCTGCTACCTGTCTGACTCTTACACTTGGGTACTTCAATCACAGTCAATTGGGTTAGTGAGGAAAGGACCCTGGAATGGAGCAAAACTGAATTCTGTCACACAAGCATATATTCTCACTCCTTTTGTACTCTATTTCTCACCTCAGCAATATATTCTATTTCTTTTATCAGTGTCACAGTACCTTTAAAATTTGGGCTTAGGCATTTTCCAAGGAGGCAGAATATATGAATGTGTGTGCCTCTAACTGATTTAACACTGAACCTGAATCTCTCCTGCTGGGAATTGGTTCTAACTGGTACCTCAGCAGATCCAGCACTGGTTTAACTGGTACACTGCACAAGGTAGTAAGCACCACCACTATTTGCTGGTTCCTTGCAAGATCTGCTATTCTTGGGAGCTGGCGGCTGTAAGGATGTGAAAGAAAACTAAAGATGCAATTACACCATTATTCTAGTATTGCTAGGGCTTCCTTGCAGCTCTGGAAGCCTGGCAAAGACACAGCAGAAACAGGAGAGAAGCAGAATGTGAGGCAAAGAGGCAGCATGAAAAGTCTGGGGAGAGTGAAATGGCAGTCAGACACTGGGTATGGAGAGATTAAAATAGAAAAAAAAAAAAGGAAAAAGAAACACTGTCCAGAGAAAGAAAAGCAGCTTTAATTAGTAGCTCCATCAGCCCAAGACAGATTGGCAACTGCTGAACTTGGCAATCAACTTTGGACCCATCTGGAACCACCACCATCTCCCCCTCTATTCTGAAAGCAAAGCACAGTGTAGCCTTCCTTGGGATATAGAAAAACATCAAACATGTCCCAGCCCTGCAGTAATCCCTGGCTGTCCAAAAGTCCTAATCCAAATGCATACAGGCACCTGGAAAACATATTATTTTACAGAAATTCCGTCTTCTGTTTGGAAGGGGTACAACCACACCAGTGTGGCACTGCCACCAAGCCAGGCAGTGCACGAGGTGCACAGCTCAGCTGACACACAATGCTCCCCAAACTGGAAGTCACCCACAACTTCAGGCTCTGGTCACTTGTGCTGCCTTAAGTCTCTCACCAAAGGTTGTCCAAGTGGTGAAGGTAAGTCTTCTGTGGTAGATGGCAAGCACCTAGTTTCTGGAAAGCAAAAGGATTTGGGATTGTTCAGCCTGGAGAAGAGAAAGCTCAGGGGTGACCTTATTGCAGCCTTTCAGTACCTGAAAGAGCTACAGAAGAGCTGGAGAGGGACTTCTAACAAGGACATGGAGTGATAGAACAAGGGGGAATGGCTTCCCACTGACAGAGAGCTGAGTTAGATTGCATATTAGGGAGAAATTCTTTACTGTGAAGGTGGTTGAGGTATTTTCATAAGTTGTCCAGAGAAGCTGTGGCTGCTCCATCCCTGGCAGTGTCCAAGGCCAGGTTGGACCGGGCATGGAGCAGCCTGGGCTAGTGAAAGGTGTCCCTGCCCATGGCAGAGGTGGGTGGAATGACATGAGCTTTCATGTCCCTTCCAACCCAGACCATCTCTGCTTCTGTGATTTCCTGTGTGCATCCTTTGCTTGTTTCTTACCACCCACTGCTGTGGCACTCTGCTCAAAAATACTGGCTCCTGCAAATTCCCCTCCTGAGCATCCATGCCAAATAGAAAATATGCTGGGAACTTTATATAGGAAGCCATGTTCCTGAAGAATTTGTGAATCTGGGCCTTTCTGTTAGGAAATTCCATGGAAATTGTCACATGCCATAAGCTTATCTAAAACAGAGATTTTAGTGTGAAAAAACCCAGATTCTGATTCTTTGTGCATGCTGACAACAGAATGTCAGTGTTCCTTAATGTATTGTATTAGGAAGAATTTCAGTCTGAAGCATTCGCATTATCAGATAGATGAGCTTAAAAACAACCTTGAAGAATAATCACAAGTTTTATATTTCTTGTGTTGTCTGATCACTAAAAAGCATCTTTAAAAATTTATCTCATAATGCCGAGATGAAGAAAACATGCCTTCAGTGATATTTGATTGCTCCTTGGCAGATAATTATTTGTTCAAGCAAAATAAAGCGAATTTCCTTCTCAATCCTTTGCTGCCACCTGTTGGCAAAGAGAAGTTGTTGATAAGAAGCAATTTGTAGACACACAAAAAAAGAAATGCTTGTCTACATCACATCAAATACAAAATTATAGGTGATTACAGTGGCATAATTGGGCCTACTGGATTTTTGCTCTTGCTGCAACCTTAGATGACAAAAAGGTGTGATATGTTGAAACTTAACATTGCCCAAATTCCCAAATCTTAGAATACTTAAAGAGCTTTTCTCAGTACCAAAGGGGAAAAAAAAATAAATAAAAAGCCAACAAAGATACAGGGAAGGGTCAAGTTTTTAATTTTTTTCATATTTTCAAGAGATGGATGATAGAGAGCAATTTTTTCTTTTCTCTGCTCGACATTCATTGTGAGCTTGTATTTATTCCAATGGGAGCCAGTTACTGTATCTACCTGCTTTTTAAGGTATCTAAGCTTTTGCAAGCCTAGTCAATAAAATGTAAAGCACAAGGCCTAGCTAAACACTAGCTATGTAGCTTGGCAGGTGAATTTACTATCATCATCATCATTACTACACTGAGCTTGGCAGAAACACAGCCTTTTCCATCTTTCTTTCCATGAATTCCAAATCTGACCTCAAGGAACAAGCACCTAAACCTTTACAGCCAGTCAAGTCACACAGCAACAAACTCCACATAGAAGGAAAACAAAGGGAGCCCTGAAGAGGCTTCAGGTGCAGGTGGGAAGAGCAATGCCCGTGCAGCAGCTGTGACCTGTCCTAAGAGCACACAGAGCCAACCATACCGCTCCCATTAGCTCCTTGACCTCCGTAACTATGAATGACATAAAGACAGGCGAAAAACAAATGAAGCAGGAATAGGTTCTGATCCCATTTCTGCCAAGAATACAAACATCTGTTTGACTTTGATGGATAAACTCTAGATTGAACCCAGAGAAGCCAAATAAAACAGTTATTGTTGATGCTTAATCTCTAAAAAGTTCAACATTTTGGTGCTATATCTTTAATTTCTAGCTAATCAAAAAAAAAAAAGACCATTTTAAGTTAATCAAATTATCCCAACCACAAATTTTAGAAGTATTAGGAATCAAGGTAGGTGTCTTCCAAGTGCTAGCATTTCAGAATTACATGTTTTGTGAGGCACAGCTTGGTGGATACATTAAGGATAAATTGAAAGAAACAAAGGTTTGGGTCAGTCATTTCAATTAGAATAATCCGCTTAGTAAGTTTTTACAGTAACCTCAAGTGAGAGTTGTACTGAGATCAAGTTTTTGCACAGGCAGCAAGTCCTTTTGTCCTCTAAAATACCATCTGTTAGATTCAGAATACAGCAAAATCAAGATCTCCATCGTCAGCAAAAAACCTCTCTATATTTTGGTTTAGTTTTTATTACCTTCAAAAGAACAAATTTCTTTGAGATTGCAAAAATTTAGGGCCAGGCCATTCAGGCAGAAATCTCAAATGATAGTCCAAAAATATATGGCATATATTTGGCATGAATTTTAGTACCAACCCATCAGTGCAAACAAAGAAACAAAAATTACTGCCAGCATTCCAATCTTGTAAAACAGTAGAAGTTTCTAGAGACAACACTTGAACTCCAACTTGGCTAACTCCATGGAGGGATACAGTCTACTTCAGACAATGTCAGCTAATAATTCATCTGCCCAGATAATACATCACAATGTCTTAATATTTAATCTAAATCCAAGAAAAAATATTTGGGAACAATTAGGGTTCTGTCATGGGTATCCTTTTATTTACGAGAAATTTACTGTGAAAGGAAAACATGAAATAGTCCATTGTGGCTACAAGGTGTTTTCCCACATGTAAGATGTCAATTACACGTTCATGTCATATATATTAAGGACTTATAGACCACGTGTGTGTATATATACATAAAACATTAGCTTTTAAATAATATGGTAAAGTAAAGATAAAAAGTGATAAAATTTATAACCTATCTTTCAGGTAGAAAATTTTATTTTGTGGAAGGTAGAAACTGAAGCCAGTTACTGCAGTGCCATAAAACTTGCAGGCCAAGTTACTACAAAAATCCAAAATTATTTCTGCCTCCCACAAACCATGCTCCCCAGAATATTTCCTCACAGGTAACACAAAATAGGAGTAACCACAAGTATTTCAAATGACTATTTGATAATAAATGAGAAGGTGCCTTGATTGTATTTTAAAATCCAAATGCTCCTTTTCTTAAAAAAAAAAAAAATGCATGTGTAAGAACCAAAGTTTACTCTGTTCTTACACTGAACATCAGTTTTATTTTTTCATTCTTATGTTTTTACTTCCCAGCTAGAATACTTAGAAAACAAGGTTAGCTATTCTTTTAACTGACACCAGATGGCACTGCAAAAGATGAACTGAGATAAATCCTGGGCTCTCAATAACAGAATCATCACTGAGCCCCAGAATGGTTTGATCTGGAAGGGACCTTTAACCCCTCAGCCATGGGCAGTATTTTCTGCTTGGAAACCAAACTTCAAGCCAAGCAAACTGCATTTTGGAAAAACCCACATTCAGATTTAAGAACACAGCAGCTGCAAACAAACTTGACATGCGAGGTGGTGAATTCAAATTAAAGCTATGCGCCTGTGGAAAACCCCAAGTGAAAAAAAGACGGGCTTATATTCAGAAGATGACTGTATGTAACATGAAAATTTTATTCCGGAAGAGTTAAATTCTATTCATTTTACATTCAAATAGGTAGCTACTGTCTCCTGGCAATGTCGCCCAGAAGTAGCTGCAAGTTCCATTTTTTATAAAGCTGTGTATGCAAACCAAATCCTTGCTTACCGTGTAGATGTGAGTACCTGTCAGAAGTGACACCTCCTGCTTCAGGAGGTTCTCCCTCCAAGACTGCTTTCACTTCCAGTTTTCACTGTATTGCCTAAATTAAACTTCCAGTAATCCATCTGGATGACAGGAAAACAGCTAAAAGAAGGCGAGCTGGATTATCACGTTTGCTCACACGGCATGATTTGCCAAGTCCATTTAGACTGTTGACACAGAAACAAGAGGAAGGGGAAAGGAAAGAGAAAGGGATCTCTGAACTTCGAATTGCTCTGAAGAACAAAGGTATTGATACCTGTGTACTATCACACAGAGCCTTACCTCCAGTAATATAATCTAAGTACAAAGCCTTACCTAAAATTATTATTGCCATTATCACCACTACTGTCATCAGAGGAAGGATTTATCAAAGGCTTGCACACCTGGGAAACTTAACTAAGGGCTAGCAACTAAAAATGTAAAACAAACTAACACTGCTTGAGTTGCAGAGCAGCTGGGGAGACCTGCTTTGGTTTGGAGGTGTTCAAAGGCAGTCCTGGGACAGGGCAGCAACAAGAAACATCCTTATAAGATACCCAGGGGCAAGGTCACATGGCCTCGAAGAATTTTTGTCATCAGATTTTTGTCTTGAAACAGGAAACACACAGCAACACTTTGTGGGTTGAAATACAGTTCCATTTTCCTGACTGTATTCCCCACCTTCCTTGAGCTCCTTGCGGTGCTCCCCAAGCCAGGCTGTGCAGCAGGTTCAAAGCTCACTGACACAGCTCACTGACTGTGACTCCTGCAAGTTGCTTTACATGGTAATTTTATTTATTTATTCAAGACTACTCAAAGGTATAATCATTATGCCTCATGTCAGCACAGGTAAGCCTTTACTAATTTTTTCATTAAAAGCCTATCTATAATCTGTCCCTGGACTTTATATTTTCTACTGCATATGGCCACAGACAAGTTTAATCCTTAATACATTTAGTAATCTGCTTTAAAGACAGAATTGCATTGCTGTCCACAATGAATGCCTGGTTTTGGAACTAAAAACTGCTCCTAATGACTACACCTTAGTAATACTTTAAAAATATGCATCTTAGCAACCCCTTCTCATGAATTCAGTAGCTGTTCTCTCAAGGAACCTTTTTAATATTACAATATTCACCAGAAAACTAATTTTGTTACTGTGAACCAGCCACAACACATTTTGTATTCAACCATTCCATTGCACAGACAGCATAATTGCAAGAAAACCAGGACTGACTGCACAAGATGCATTCAGTTGCTGGTTTAAAAAGTAAATTTACCCTTTATCCTCCCTAAACTTGTAGAATTACAAGATCACACAAATAATCAGAACAAGTAACATGGGAATAAACTTTTGTGTCTTAAGAGTCATATAGACATGATTGACCATGTTAGAAATAAAAGTTTCCCTTCAGTGTTTAAGGGTGTCTAAGAGGAATTGTCCATGAGATATATTTATGACACACATTCCTTGATTGCCTAAAATATCATTTCAACATTGGTCAAATATCATTAACAGATTTGATGAGCTATATGCAAATTGTTTAGTCATGAACTGGATGAATGAAAAAAGTTTGTAAATAGAAATATTTTGTTCCAGATGACGGTAAGCAGGATGGAATTAAACCTTTTAAAACAGTGGCGAAAGAGACAGAAGGAAAAAAATTAAAAAGAACCAAAACACAAACCAAAAAAAAAGGACTCAGGCATCAAAACCAGAAAAAAAAAATGTTATTCTACCTAGCCTTGAAACATTTAATTATAATTAGGACCAACTAACACAACATCCACAGAGAAAAGATGACAACAAAATGTGCCCCTGGCCTAATGACGAAGTGTGTGAGAAAAACCATTAAACTTCATCTCAATTAGGCCCATTATTATCACACCAGTCTACTGTGCCCTACAGCCTACTGGAAAATAAAATAAAAATTAAGAATCACAGGGACAGCTTCAAAGCTCTGTGATCATACAAAATCCTAGGGAAGAAATGAGGATGGAGAGATGAGTTTAGCTTTAAAAGAAAATAGACACTGAAGGAAGCAGAACAGTAATCTTATATGTTGACTATTTCCTAATTGTAGGCTAGATACTTGCCTTTATAAACCACTTTTTGTCCTAATGAAAGGTCAAAACAGATTTTGATAGTCAGATGTGTGTCCTCGAAGCAACCAAAGTAGAAATAAATGTGTGGCAGCATTACAACATGGTGATCACTTCTCATTTAAAAGTAAAAAATGAGAAAAAAACCCTAACTCTTTCTATCCTACATGATACCAATATATCCCCAAGTGCCTCAAAAACAGGGCCACTGCCATCCCTGGAACCTTCTCATATTGTCACCTTCGCAGCCACCAGAGAATTCTATTCACACTGCATGATTTGAGATGAAGGTTTTATTGCAGTAACCTACCTTCCCCACCAGAAATTCTGTGAAAGTTAGCAAGACACACTTTGGGGTATATAAACTACCTACCCTTATGGTATAATTTAAACACAGTCTATTATATAATTCTCCCCATCCAATTGTAGCCCACATAAGCAAAGAAATAAAGCATAACAGACACTAAGTCACAACAGAAAACATGGAAAATGTCAATTAGGAGGCATTGTATTCTGATAGATAATGAACAACACTGAGTAGAGCAGAATAAAAGATAAATATTAATCCCTTTTTTAACACTGATCACAGGTGGAATATTCAGTGGTACAATTCTCACAGCTGCTTCATCTGATGGGAAAACAAAGTATTATATTTTTTAACATAATTCCACTGCTTCCATGAATTTACGGGCTTCAACAATCTCATGGAACATTTCTCCCAGTATGGCTGAAAACCACAGCCCTTCCCCGTTGCTGCTTGGAGAACAACTTACCTCCTTAATTTGGTCAAGCACAACAGGGAAAACCTGAAAAGTGCCAAAGAAAGTACAAAGAAATTCAACTAACCCGAATTTCCTGAAGCAGGCTAGACAAGTATATACACACTGGGACAAACAAAAGTTCCTTTGAATCTGGAAAAGGGTTCACTGGCAGAATCAGTTCCACAGCAAACAGGATTCCTGTTGG
The DNA here is from genome assembly GCA_013396755.1 of Sclerurus mexicanus. NCBI lineage: Eukaryota > Metazoa > Chordata > Aves > Passeriformes > Furnariidae > Sclerurus > Sclerurus mexicanus. The sequence continues at coordinate 1,170,495 of VWZF01000574.1, read as the reverse complement.
AATGTGCAGGGTTTATATAACACCAAACAACTGGCACAGAGCACACATTTAGGGATGTTTGACTGATTCGTGACTTATAAAACACCAAATAAAATAAAAGAACTTCTGATGCTTCTTTGAAAGGAACTGCTGTGGATTCCTGTAAAAAGCACATGCCAGCTGTAAAGCTATTTGGAGAGCTCGTCCCGGTTGGGAATTATTATGCAAGGTGTGTGTGGCAGACGGGAATGGGGCAGCCTTGTAACAAGTCAACTCCCCAGTCTGTTCACTTATTAAATCTCCAAACAATGCAGGTGGCAAGAGCTCCCCATTCCTAAAATGTGCTCTGGCAGCCTTTTCCCCTGTCAGCAGAGCTGCCTGCGAACGCTTCTCACCCAGTGATGTACTTGTGAAACAAATCTGTTGGACTGGAAAAGCAGGCTGGTTTATTAGTCAAGGAATGGGAGAGCTTGGAGTTCACACACTGGGCGTGGAACTCTTTATTTTCTGAAGCACACACAGAAATAAGTTAATTTTTGACACACCATGCTATGAAATGCAGCTGGTGAAGAGTTACTATAAAAAGTGCAGTCCTATTAACTCCCAGATTATTCTGCTTCTGAAGAAGTTGAGTTAAGAAATACAGAAGCAAATTAGAACAGTTAAAGTGGCGTTTAGCCCACTGCCAACGAATTTCAAAGGTTGAGAGGAAATGAGGGTTTATGTCCCTAATTTGATTTGCTTAATTTGGTCTAGGAAAACAGGTAAAAACCCCAGGAAATTATGTATAATGACACAGCAAGATATGAGGGTGCAAAAAAGGCTGCAGTTAATCGCAATTGTGTTATAAATAGAAGTAGTCACGTGGTGCTACAGAGCAAATGTCCCTTTCAACCAGAGAAACACACTTATTCCTTGAAAATTAGTTCCACAGCAAGAGCAAATGATGACTCTGAACAGCAAATAACCCCTCTGATTCCTGAAGCTCAGGACAGCTCATGAGGAACGGAGCAATGCGACTCCTCCATACCTCACCTCCCTCCTTCTTTACAAGAGCTTGCAAAATGCCAAATGTTGTTTGTCCAAACCTCTTTTTCCTTATTCCTTTGTGTAAATCCCAAAGTATTTTCTGCACCAGATCAGCAGAACTGGTGACAATAAAATGAGTCATTTGGTATAATTGGAAACGACCGAAAGGACTGGATTTTATTGCAGAGGAAAATGTTCTGCCACCTGTGTAGGATCTGCTGGCATCACTAACAGACTGTGGCACTTCCTCTGGAAGGAAAAAAGGATCAAGAGAAGAGATGGCATCATGAACCTCAGGACGAAGAAGGACAGATACCAATTATATATGTTTTTTAAAGTCATAGTTTGTACTGTGCTAGGTAGAAGACTGAGTCTAGTTCTTTTATTTTAAAATATGCAAGGAGTGGAAAAGTAAATAAGAGGCAGACATTGATTACCAGATAGCACTTTCCTGGAATTTGAGATTACCAGGATGTGCCTGCAGTGTCTAAGGGGAGACTGCAAGCCAAAAAAAGAAAAGGCAGGAGAATGACAATCTACAAACAACAGGATTAAAGTGCTCTGTGCAGTTAGGGCTAAAAAATACTTGAATAATCCTTCCAAAGTTGAAATGGAGAAAGAAGTAATTAGATTTGTTAGGGAATCACAGTTTCTGGAAATACTATCACTTTCAAAAATGCTGCTAAACTTATTGAACACACAGGTTTCTAGGGGAGGGGGGAAAAGGTTAAGGATTTCTATTTAATTATCTCCAAATAAAATTCTCATTAAAAAAGCCCAAAACCCATAAACTGTTGATTTCATTTTGCTGTCAACTGCAAGTATAAGGCTAAACTTTCTACACTCACTGCTGAAATCAGTCATTTATACTAGATGAATACTCACAGTCTGTGTCAGACTTAACTCCCACTGAGAAACAGGCCCTATTCCAAGGAGAAGGGATCAAAAGTGTAGGTCAGCTACAAATGAGGAACAGACAATCTTACCTGACATCTTGGGGTACAGCTCAATTAAAGTGAGAATCAGAACAGGTTGCACTGAAATGAATTTTTTTGCTCATTATTAACAAAATTTCAGCTCTTCCCTTGTGACCTGGTTCAGTTCATTTATCCAGGAAAACTAACACAGAAAAAAAGATGTGGTTATGTTGCTCCTGAGCTGGTTTTGTGAAGGCTCTGACAAACACCAGAGTCAGTGCAAAGGTGGCAGAGGCAGCAGCACGTGCAGAGGAAGAATAAGAGAGGGAAAGGCAGAGAAAGACAGTTATAGCTGGGTCCTTTCATGGTAGGAAGTTGTTAGATCAACCAAAACACAACTTAAAACTCTGCAAAGAATACATTTCGCTATGTGCGAGATCGAGAACTGAGACTGAATTGTTGTTCAGGAGTTCCTGAGCCATTTCTTTTCCTTTAGTAAGTCCAAAGACAGGTAATAGCCCAGTCCCTCATCACTGGCTTCTTCCTGAGACAAACCTTCACACATTGCTGTGCTCAGCTAAATGCTGTACTAAAAATACTAGGTTTGGGGGGTTTTCCTCCCTTTTTTTGTGTCCACACTATTTTTACACATGCATGTGGTGCCGTTTCCATACATGGCTCCTACACCATTACATGAGCTGGGCGAAAGAGGAAGAGCAAACAGGTTGCCCCTCTTGCATCACTGAGGAATAGCAGCCAGAGATGTCCCAGAGCTCAGCAATCCTGTCAGATCAAGTGATTCAACTGTGTTAGGACACATAACTTGATAATAATTTGCAAACTGTTTGCAGTAGGAATAACCCACCTGATATCTGCCAGTTTGCTAATTGGTGTTCGAGCTTCACAGGGCCCTGACACTTCAAAGATTTAGTTCTGTAGTCACTGCAATTTCAGTCAGTGGAAGTTCGTGCTAATGAGAACTTCTAATTGAGCTGGACTGCAAAGATGGGAAAGAAACACAACGGAGGGAAGAATAGCATGGGCTGCAAACATCATGTTAACTAACACATCAGCCGAAGGTAGACATGCTCCCAAGTTCACTCAGGCTGTTCAGACCTCTGAGTACCACCAAGGATGGAGATTTAATCAACCTCTCAACAGACCCCTGTCTGAGAAGTTACCTCTATTAATTTATTTATCAATGACTAGTATTGCCAATCTCAGCATCAGGATGTAAGTAAATAGAAACCACACGCTCTTCCAAAGTCCCTAAGCCACCAAAACCTGACATTTGGAAGAGAATATGGAAGCAGAATGAACTACACTTACCCTGTTCTTTCTTGCTGCCACAGGTATCTACTGTTGACCTCTGCCCAGAGAAAACACTCGATGCACAGACCTTTCATAGAAGCCACCGCAGATACTCTTAGTTTTCAGCTTATAAACTGTTCTATACACTTCAGTTTTGCTTCTGGAATGTGGTTGTTGCTGAAATTTTAAGTAATAATCCACATTTTTGATTTTGTTTTAAATATGTTGTTCTCCTAATAAATTCCTTTTAAATGTTCAAATTCCTCAGGAAACAAAAAACATCACTATAATGTAACAACCGAGACTGCTGTTTTTAGACACAACTGTGAAGTGTGATCAAGATGAGAATTTGGCTTTTACATTGCAACAGAGAGAGATATCATATGCACAGGATCCACACTTCAAAGATTGACTAAACATAACAGAATACATTTAGTTAAAAGTACAGCAGGAAATTTTAAAACAGTTTAGGGATGCTATGATTTTCTTTTCTTTTTGGCAAAAGAATGCTCGTGACAAGCACTGGAAAAAATTATGCCCCAATCATGCTTCCTTCCGAGGGTACAGAATTAGACTTAGTTATACTATTAAATAAATGTATTTATCTACAGTTGCATTTGTAACTATTCTTAGTTCAGCATTGGAGAATACCTTTTAACATTTTTTCCTTATCCAATATATTCAAAATGAAAATTGTTTCCTTAAGAACAGAAGATTTTAAGTAGTATTTGATAGCAGAAAAATCAGACAATAAATCCATTTTACTTTTTATGTTCAAAGAAGGAAGGTTTTTCTGTTTCTGCCGTAAAAGGTACATTATCTGTCTATGTGAACATGCATGCAAACTTAATGCCCAGTTCTCCAGTCTCATGGTGGGGATCTAACAGGGAGATTCTTCATTTCCTGACCTGCTCAAGAAGCATCACCACGATGAAACCTGCTGTTCGTACTGGAGAAGGGTCTGAGCCCAACAGAGTGGAGACAGCGCAGTGATGCACAGGCAGCAGGTTCCACGTAACCCCACAGTTGTTACAGCGAGCAAATTCACTCTCTGCCGTGCGGCCCCACTCACACTCTGACTGCCCTTGTCTAAAATAAATAAAAAACCAACCCACTCCTGATGATTTCTTTTTGCTCTCCATTATCTGCTGCTCTTTAGATTCCTCTGTTGTCATGAACTGCTGCCAAAATGAGATGCTGAAAAAGAAAAAAAACAAATCCAAAACTGATAAAATCATCATAAGGAATATCTTGGAGTAAACATTTGGAAAGCTCCAAAATAAAAAAAAAAATTACAAAACTTTTGGGTTTTATGTCAAAATTACGTTGCAGAAAAGACACAAATTATCTCATCTTTCAAACCATTTTGCTAAGACCAGGATCACCATTCATTGCTGAGCAATCATTGCAATGACATCAAGCTAACAAATTAAAATTCATGTGACATTCCTAATGGCCCAGTACAGTCTAACAAATATTAAACAAAATGATTGATCAAAATAATATTTTGGCAAATGCAAGATGACTTTTTAAACAGTATGATTAATTATTAGACTTCTAATGAACTATAATTTGAATGAATCATTTATATATTTCAAATTATTTATGAGTCAGAGGAAGAGCTGTTTACCCAGATTGTTCAAAACACTTTGTCAGTTTCTACAAATGACAACAAGCCAAATCAAACACCAAAAAAAACCCCAAAAACAAAAAAAAAACCCACATCAAAAAGTGAGAGTTTCTATAACTACAATCTTACACTATTATTTTAAAATGCACCCAAAAAGGGTTCTGTTTCAAATTTTCTTATCTTCGAAACAAAGCAGAAAACACATCAATTGTTGTATTCCAGTACATTTTAGAGTCATAAAAGCATCACAAGGAGAAAACAAATCAGAAGATCACTTTGCTGAAGGAAGAAATGACAGACAATGGAATGGATCACACCAGTAAGTCAGATAAAACACAGTATGAAACACGAATAGGAAGCCACCAGTCAACACTGAAAAGGAAAACACGGAAAACAACAAATATCATTTCATTAAAGATTTCACCATCTAGAGATATGAGACTTTAAAATAATAATATAAAAAATAATTTCTCTAGATTTTCCAGCGAGTGTCTAACATGTGTTCCTACTGCTTCAGAGCTGAGTTCAGTTACAGCTGGAAAGGGAAGGGGAAAACACCTTGTAAATACTTGCCAGCCTGACAGCTCCTTTCTCAAAACTAAAGATTTCTGCAAGCAGAACCAAAAGGAGGGATTTGTTGGTGCAGCAGCCTATGTTGACTTGGAAAGCAGAATAACCTCTTGGGGGAATAAAAGTAAATTTCTAGGGAGGCCTGGAATAAAACCAAAACAAACACAAGCAAACAAACCAAAACCAACCCCAAAACGGTGCATCAACCCAGGAGCTTCCTCTGAGCTCCAAGGTCTGCTCTGGGATTATGGGACCTGCCTCAAAGCTCTGCAAATTAACTCGGGCTCAACAACAACATCAAAACAGTTCACCTGACTATGATTTTACAAATGTCTTGTTAATAACTCTCAGCTGAAACCTTTCACCCACCAGTGATACGTTAGATATTGCTTCCTGGAAATCCTCCCTCATGCTGCATGTGCTTTCTAGTTAAAAGATCCAAACCCAGGCTTTAATTCCTGTTCAGGGTGATTCTGACAGGCCCTTTGGAATGAGACAAGCTGGCTTTGCTGTTAGGTGAAAGACTGAAAAATGACTGGCATAAAACTGAGTTCCATAAATGACATAAACCAAGTGCAAATAACGAAAACTCCATAGCCAGACGTACTTATCTACTTTCAAATCAAGTAGCTCTAAAGATTTTTATCTTGAACAAATCAGAACAATAGAATTTTGACTACACTAGTTTACACAGTAGAATAAATTACCACTGTTGGATTGCATTGAAAGTTGAGATGTAATAAAAAGTAGCTAATTAACCCATTTATCACAAATACCAAACAGGCCAATGGTTTTTGTAATTATCAAGACAATTCAATTTTTGCTTTAGTGTGCAGGCTTGTTTGCCCAACTCAATTGGAGATCATCAAAATTACTTACAATACACTGTCTAGCAAAGCATGACAAAATTAGTCTGCTACAACCAATTAATTGAACTTAATAAAGCTTTTAAATTATTTTTGTTTATTACCATTCCTTTGGGGTTAATGATGTAGTCCTTTTATGCTAGGAGGAATAATTAATATTTTTTTCAAAGAAAATTAGATTTTCTGTGTGTTAAGATAGACCAACAACTCTCTGTAATGGGTAAATAGTAAATTATTTTTTCAAAACCAATACTTAAAACATTAATTTATTTCTCTAATAAAACCTCCTGCCTACAAAGAGTTGTGTGCACACACAGAGATAGATTATAAGCAAGATTTCGTATTATTAAGGATGATTGCCGCATTACTTCTCAACAAATATGTACTAATTAAAATGAATATTCATAAATAAATCCCTGTGGTCTTTTGTAATAGAGAGTAACCTGACCATCACCATGTGAATACAGCTCTATAAAGTTTCATGCCACACTACTGCAGTTGATCAGCCATAATCAAAAATAGCTAAGTTAATTACTTTAATAACAATGTCAATGCAATTAACATTCAGATATTCAAATGAAGTCATGCCATGCTCATTCAAATGTATTAATGCTGAGAAATTCTAATGAAATTGCTCATTTCCTTTCTGTTATCTTAATATAAAGAAAAAAAACTATTTACTACTTTGTAAACTTTTCAATTGTTCATTAATGTCAGAAAAAACCCCCTGTCCTCTACATTTCAACATAAAGACTCCTACCCCATGAACTTATAGTTCCAAGAGGGGCGTCTTATTTTTGCGTGGTTTAGTTTGTCTGGTTGTCTTTTTCTGAATGTTGGTACTGAGTGACTGATAAAACCAATGCAAATGCTTTTTTTATGGTACTCAAATCAATCCCAATCTCCTTCAAGAATTCCTGTTGGCTCATTTAGTGAAATGATACAAATCGTGACTGATGTCAGAATAAAAGCACACTGATCTAATTATCAGTCTCGACAAAACTAAGTACTTGAATTAACTGAACTAACCATTATTGGGATCAATAACAGGTTAGAAGTAGTGTTGTGGGTTATTTGAAAGCTCTCCTGGTAGCTACCCGTTACTTGAGCTAATCTAAGGTAACACTATGACCTCAACATTTTTATTCATTTAAAACTACAGATTTTATATCCCTTATTATAAACACGGCAAAGACAGAGGAAAGAAAATCACTCTCTCCAAATGCTGAATGAGAACTAATACTATTTGAAAACAATACTAATAGATGGCCTCTTCACCAAAAACTGTCACAAATATCTCTTACACAGTAGACTCAGGAGCACAGGCCAGATATCACAACATCATTAACAATCTTGATTTTAAAAAAACAAAACAAAACAAAAACATATTTCCTTAGAAAGTAACTCTCTGCTTAAAATTAATAAGTAGAAAATATTGCATTTCAAATTATTATTCTCAAATAAAACTTAACATACAATTTGTGGGGTTTTTTGTCAGCAAGCCTTGATAGCTTATCATCTTGCTTAAGAGAAGAGAGTCCTCGGAACCAGGAACTTTTGTGTTAACATTCAGCTAATGTTGTCACGTTTCTGCTATTGCATAAATTCATTGGCAAGAACGCTCCAGAATGCATTCAGCCCGCCTGTGAGAACTGACAGGTATGTATTGCAGACAGAAAATTAACATTTCATTCAGAGGGGGAGAGGGTTTGACTATAACACCTCAAAATATAGCAGTACACGAGGGGAAAGATTTCATTTCATTCACATTGCCAGCCCTGGATACAACGAAATAGGAGTAACACAGAATAAAATTTCAGCTGACTCTAGTGGGGTTTAGCTTTATTTACAGGCAGATAGCAGAGAAAGTACAGAATAAACTCATTCTCATTGCCATTATATCAGAGGTGAGTCAAATGGGGTTTGCTGATTACAATCTGGCCCACGGCAGTTTTTGGCCAGTCAGTAAAAAAGTCTGCAGAGCTTGGCAAGGTGACTGACACAGAACTAGCACGTGACACCTGGAGCCAGTCAGTTATGGGGGTTGCTGTACACAATAAACTCCCCCACCTCCCCTTTTTTAAATATCATACCATCATGCACTGTTACGTCATTTCAGTGACATTGGTCATATAGAAATACATAATAAATTATTGAATAAAATCTATAACGTATTTTACACATATATATAGATGTACTTAGAGCTGTAAAGCTGCTCTCCTGCAGTCCTTAGGCAGGATTCTACATCTCCTGTTCAGAAGCCACTGTTAATTTGACATGTCAGGAACTGGCCTGCAACACCTACTGACCAAAACTCCTCTTCAGATTAACTTGCCATTCAGAGTGAATTCTGACACACGAACCCGGTATTGGTTAATTTTTCAGGCTCACACCGAGGTGTTGCCTTTCTGGCTCTAATCTACAATGTCCTGGCAGCTCCTGAAAATCAGATGAGTGGAAGAACTTTGATGAAATAAGACAAAGCAGAATAGAATTATTCCTGCTGGAGAGAATTGGAACACTGAAGTCTACTATCTGTAGCTCAGTTTGTAACTTGAAATACAACTTCATTATAACTTTATAGCTGAAATATACTGTTAAGATCACCTAACTACTGCTTTATTTGTGTACTATTAAATGTTATAGTTTCTTGCTTGAAATACCAGTTCTTATTTACAAGATTTTTCTCCTTCAGTAAATCCCATCTAGGCTAACTGTGTCATTATCTGCTGTCTGTTATCTTCAGTAAAACAATCCTCCTGTTTTCCACCAACTACTTGAAATGTTACATTATGAGAATAACTCAAAATGGTGCATCACGGTATGATTCATCAAGTAAAGCGTAATAAACAAACCAACTTTCAGGGAACCAGTTTGTAGAAAACAGATTCAAAGAAGGGAGAAGAAGTTAAGTCTGCCAAGAAATGCTGATTTTAAAACTAAATACTTCCTCGTTCAAATGAAGGAGGAACAATTTACAGGAAAAAAAATGTTTCTCAATTATCTTACACATACAATTTAACTACAAAAGATTTCATATTGTTATTTTTCAAACATTTGACAAATGATTCCACGCTTGTCACGGCAGGAAATCTCACGGCAATTATATGAAATAGTTCTTCAGTGCAGAACCATTTCACAAGTAAAACACTGGTGTGCTTTTACTCTTCTTGTATTATAGCTTCTTCAATTCTTCCTCAATCATTCATAACAGCTAGGCTTGATTAAACTTCCCTTAGAAAGCTTCCATTGCTATTCTCTCAATGTATTTCACCAGAGCCCTGGGACCTGAAGGAATCCCCAGGAACTAACCACATTCCTGATGCCTCCTGGATCTCAAAATTTAAACTTCATGAAAAATCACAGAATCTGTTTGTGGGTTTGGGGTTTTTTAATCCCTATAAGGAGGAATCTCTTTGCTTTAATTCCAGACATTTGAAAATTAAGGTCACCCTTGAAAAATCCACTGGTGACTAAATTTTATGGAGACAGATACTGCTCAAAGTACATTGACATCTTTTTCATGAATTCCTCATCTGTATGTCACTCTTCTCTCAGTGAAAAACTCCGGGTGATTTGAAATCATCACCTCAGTTCACAGATTGTCGTTTACGGTCTGAAAATTAAGAAAGAAAGTCAAAAATCTCTTAAAAGCTTGAAAACATTGTTTGTACAGGCTAATGGTTGCCAGTTGCTCGTTCCCAAAGTTTTCCATGCATACACTGCTTTACTTCAGGAACACCAAACCGTGAAAGAAAAGGTAGTAATTATCTCTTCAAGCCTCTCACAGGCACATTAACCGAGTGTGACTCACGACCCCGCTGACACCCCGAGCAAAAAAGAGCACCTCAGCACTGCTGCTGTGTGGGTTTTGGGGAAGGGCAGAACAGCAGTTCACGAAGAAGTGGAAAAACAATTCGCCTTTTTTTTCCCCAAACTGGTAAACAAGGTCTTCCATAGAAGTTGGGCTGATAGAAACTTTCTGCCCACGCTGGCTGTGGCTGCTCTGCTGCGAGGGCACACAGAGCTCCGTGCCCTGTGCCACACTGCCAGCGGCCCAGCCTCTGAAAGGTGATGCTAACAAAGGAGCTCCTGCCACATTAACTCCTTAATTAATACATCCCACGTTTCTCTACGCTGCAGCACAATACGTTTAAATGCCTACAATAAAAATTTTAAAGGCAGGCTTCCATTTATGATGATGTTACCTACATTTTGACCAGAAGACCGCAGAGCTCCCACTATAACCCAATAGGTTTCCAGAGTACCGAAAGGCATAAAATTGGTTCTCAATGTTGAAAGTCAAGCTGCTGATTCATATCACATTCACAGCTTTTCTTTAAACACCATCTGTCAGTTCTTGAAGTGGGGTGGAAACTGCCTGCCTTCCTTGGAATACTTGAAGGGCCTGCATTACAGAGAAATGCTTAAGAGACAAACCATAAAGGTTATGACACTCAGAACAATAAAATCAACCTTATTTTTTAAAATTACAATAGAAAGCTAACTGAAGAGCTTAGGGTGTTTGAGATAAGTACTCACGACAATTTCAATGATCACACTGTCTTGTTAAAGTCGCGGGTACAAATAATTTGGGAAATTAGTTTGCAACATGCTCATCAAAATTTTTGCAAAGTTTTAGAAAAGTCTGTGCAAGTGAGTTACTGGCTTGTACTAAGCATAATGAGATATAATTTAAATGATTTGTTCCTTCCATTACAATGATGTGTATCACAGAGACACTATAGATACAAGCAAATGTTTAAATTCTCAATCAATAATGTGCTCTTACTTTCCTGTGTTTCATTAGATATACAGTCACCTGAGTTATTACAAAGCATGAAATTACTGAGGCTTAAACCCAAAGCTACTTCCATTATCCCTTTATTTCAGGCATTTGAAGTGCTTAGTTATTCTTTCAGATTCTATTAAGACATTATTGCTGCTTTATTGCCAGTAAAACAGTATGTTTGCAAGTCTTTATAATAAGATGCCAAAAGAACATCTGTATGTAGAACAAGCTGTTTGGTGTTTCCCTGAGAGATTTGTCAGCTATGCTGAGTTCAACAAAAACCATACATCTGTGTATAGAAATGTTTATGCCAGTGCATACAGCACACCGTACTGAATTCATATTTATAAATATTCATTTGGGAAATTTCCATGCAAATGTCATTAGCAGTGGTCTGTCTTCTGTAAATAAGCTTTTAAAGTACAAATCACATTTGGAGGGTTATTACAGTTTCTAAAAGCAAAGACATCTCAAGGATTCTTACTTCTTAAAGGCAAAACCACATTTAAATGCCGACATTTACTGCTCAAAACCTTGCCACCAGCTTCAGACTCTGATGGAGTCCCATCACACAATCATTTTCCTAATCCATTACTTTTTTCTACTCAATATCTGCTTCTCCAAATGCTTCAGGACAGTGGCAAGAAATAATGAAACAGTATGTCTGTCCTCATATGATTTATATGGTGCTTTGGGGGTTCCTGTTCTTCAAGCTGGACTCCAAGGCTTAAGAATGAATTTCTTTCCTAACAGAAATAAGACTGACAAACAACAGAGATATATTATTGGTTGCTGTAGAGTTTCTCTTCTACATATTCAGGGAACTGGAGCATGACATACACCACAGCTCCATGAAGTATATAAGAATCATTCAGGACTGAAGTATTGCTCTCTTTACAGAAAACAAAATGCAGAGGAACAGTATTTCAACGTGGAAAAACACTGAAGAGTCACAGTATAGCACCAAAATGCTCCTTTTCAAATGAGCTTAGACAAGTTTGGTGGGCAAATGCTTCCAGTACACTTGAATAAAAGTCCTATTTGTTCTGTCTCAGGAATTTGTAAAAGTTTACTCATGATCATTAAACAGAAGCATTTAAGGAGATAACAGGCCACTGCATGACAGAAAATTACATCTTAATGGTTATAATGGAATGTGACTTACCTGCTCTCTGGTAAAAAAATACTATCAAGTTGCCTCTAATAGAAATTAGTAAAATACTAACACTCGGGGCATTTTCTATTAAAAAAAAAAAAGAGCCTAAGAGTTTCCTAAAAAAAATATTTGCTAAAACTCAACTATTTCAATGCCCCACAAACTATGACTTACTTCATAGTCACTATTCCTAGAAAAAGTGAAATGTCTACTGAGTCACTCTCATTTTGATTCTAATTGGGCAATGAAAGTACTGTGGCTCTTAGTCTAATTACTTATTTAAGTAATTGCTTTTAAGGACCATAATGATTCAGCACCTGCTTATCTAAAAACGTGTTTCCATGACAAAAATCATTGGTGCTAACAGCCAGCAAACTTGGGCAATTCTGAGCATCTGCCCACAAACACGCAGAAAAAAGGTGACGCAAAATCACCATTGCAGGCTCTGCCAGTGGAGAAGTGAAAACCTGACAGGTCAAAAAGAGAGCACAAAGTGCTGCCGGGTTTCAGCAGGAAACACTTTGGGTGGGACTCCATCAGAGTTACTCCCGAGGAACTTCAAAACCTCTCTTTCGCTCAAGAGGATTGCGGATGTTCATTCTGTTCCTCTCACCCCAAACACCAGTGACAGACTGCCATACCTGCCAAGAACAGGGAAATCTCTTCAGCAGCCTGAGGTTAAGTGGTTCTGCTGGTCTGATCTTTGTCATCCTCTTTTTTCCTGTGCAAATTGACTGAAAAGAAGATATTTTTATTGATTTCTTCAGTAGAACATACAGGTACTAACAATTTAGAATCAACACAAGGCTGAGTAAAGTAGATGACAATGGAACTATTAAAAAAGTAAAAATATATTAGTATAAAGTTTTATTCCACTAGCAATTTCCAGTCCTATCAGCTGTCCTAAACTATAATATTACTGCAATTCTTCTAGTATTAATGGTTAGATGCTGCCAGCATGTGGCCTGTACGTAGCTCATGCTTAATTAATTCCTCACAATTTCTACTGCCCTGAAGAACAGCTCTAAAGACTATTCTCAGAAGACAAACATATTGTAATTCAAGAACTCACAGGAGATTGTTGTAACTCTTATGGAGACCAATTAATAAGGAAAAAAGTTATCTTGAATATCCTACAGTAGCAAGAAAAATTAACTTTCTAGAATTTTAATGTAATAAAGATTTGTCTAAAGTTGAAAATAACCCTCGATATCCAACTGTTGGCAGTGTATAAACAAAATTACCTTCTGTACATTGCATTTTGAATATACATATTTGTAACACTGATTATGGCAAAGGAGTGTTTTACACTCTTCAGAATGTTAATTTTGAGGTACTAAGCTGAAATGGCAACTAGTCTTCCCAAATCTGGTTGCAGTTCTGAAAACACATTTGAAGGCACTGGGAGAAAGGGGAGAACAAATAAGTTGGGCTGTCCTCACTGTCCAAAACAGCACCTTAGCTGGCTTTTATCGCGATTAATTAAGAGAGCAATCCCTCCAATTCAGCTGGGGAGTGCTAAAGGCATCTCTGTAACTTTATTACTGACATATAAAATACAGCTAAACATTTGAACTGATAAACAGCATCTTCATTAAGTTACTTTGTGTATTTTCCTAAATTGAGGAGAGCTAGACCTCCACTGGCATTATGGATATTTAAAGTCTTATGATCTAAAAAATAAAATATCCTTTTGTTTTGCTTTTTTCTTTAATTTTCTCTTCTTATGGCAAAATATGTCAATAAGATGGGAAAAGATGATGTCAGGAAAATCCACGTCAAGATGCTCCCTAAGTAGAACGTCTAGCTCAGGATCTTTGAATGGAAAACAATTACAGGCTTCGAAGAAGATTTGAAGAAAGGATTTTCATCTTCCTTCTCTTCCATTTGTGCAGAGTCACATCTGAGACAGAGCCTTTGTTCTCAGCTGTTATGTGTATTCCCATGTTCTAGACTTTTCTTTGCTTGAATCAAAAGACAATGTAGACAAATAAAGGATTTGAGTCAGGAATGCTCAGGCCTTGAACTCCAGCTGCCAACACAACCAAACAGGAATCTGGAGCAGCAATTCCCTCCAGACTAGAGGGCTCCCAAGGGCATCACAAATCCCAGGATCAGTCATTGGAAGGGACCCTGGAAATCATCTAGTTCAACCCTACAACTCAGGAATGTGTAAAGTCACAATCCACTTCTAAGCAAAACATCCTGCAACTTATTTCTGCAAAACTGCAGGATCAGGACAGGAAATATTCCAATAATATGGGCCAAATGATTATCAGATATGTATCCAAACAGGCAGAATGAATCCAGTGATTGAGAGACGAACTCAAGTTGTCACATTTAGTAAACTCTTTATGAGATCTACAGCACAAGTACACTGATTTCTTGTAGCATGGACCTAAAAATGCTTTTCTATGAGGGAAAAAAACAAAAAGCAAGAGGAGAACGCCAGTCCTCTTGTCTCCCAGATCTCATTAAAACTCAAATACATATAGGTGGATGTGTTTGAGAATGGAGAGCAACCCAAAAGACACAAAGTTATCAAAATGTGTAAATATTTGCAGAAAAAACCCAATATTATAGCACCATTATGTTGTTGTATTATTTGATACAATTTTCCTGTCCTTCCTAATTTAGTATGAACTGCACTCTCTTCAACCAGAAATGATTTTCTGTAAAGTTACGGGTCCTATTTTTCTATCTCATTTTCTCAAAGAAAGAAATATCCACTGGATAATTACACATATTCTCCAGCTGTAAAACCCTGACAATACAGTCTATTTTCACACAAAATTTATTCCTCCTATTCACAGTTCCTGGTTTGGTTTTTTTTTTTATTAGTTGTACCAGAGTAACCACCTGCCAGGGAAATCATAGCTTGTCAGGACCAAGGAAAATAAATCTTAATTTCACTGTGGACTTTTTTTTTCTTTCTCACCTTAACAGAGAAGCATCAAATTACTGAATTTATTATCCAGAAATCCTTGCCTATTGAAGACACTTTAGCAAAAAAGGCAACAGAAATGAAACAGACAACCAGCATTTGTCAAACAGTTTTACAAACCCTATATCAAAGTAAGGTCAGTACCAGTGAAGATATATAGTCCATTTGTATGTTTTCATATTTAGAAAGCTTGAAATCCATTTATATCAATAAACAGAGCCAGTTTCCATAAACTAAGAACTAACAGCCCATGACAGTAGTCTTAATCTCAGAATTTCTCATATGGGAAGCATTCACAAGTCAATAAAATTCATTTCATAGAAACCCTGTGACTAAAATAGAGTAAAAATTTTTCAACACTTCTATGCTTCAGTACAAGAAAGGTCTCTAGTGCTTTTTTTCTTTCCTTTTGTAGCTATTTTCCATGTCATATTTTGAGTTTACATTACAAAAACAAGCAAACTTTACAACAGAACACACTGAGGAAGCAAATATATAATGGGAAAATGAACATCACAAATGAGTTGCTTTTTGAAGAGCTGTAAAATACAGCCAAGTAGTATTGAGTCATTTTAAACAGAAGTAGGGCCGCAGGATACACAAAGAATAAATCATGTTCTATAAAGGAAGAGAAATTGCCCAGAGAATTTTGGACTCCCCATCCCTGGAAGTGTCCAAGGCCAGGCTGGACAGGGTTTGGAGCAACCTGGGATAGAGGAACGTGTCCCTGCCCATGGCAGGGAGTTGGAACGAGATGATATTTAAGGTTTACTCCAACCCAAACCATTCTGATTCTAAATGGTTCCAAAGTCCCCTGCTACTCTCACCAGGGTAAAGTTTCACCAAGACACTGCCCTGCGTATTTCTTGTAATGAAGGGTCTGAAGTTTCCCTTCCATCTGCCCACCCAGAGCACTCCAACAACAGGTTCGTAGACAAAGTGAGCTGGTGTTGGACACCAGGGAGTATATCCATTGAGACAGACGCAGTGAGGAATTAATCAGACATGGATGGATGTTTCTCTTTTAACTCCCATTTGCATTTTCAAATAATTCTGCACATGATGAGTCTGCAGCCCCTGCTGATTAGCATTTTATACTTAATGGGCTAAGAATTTAGGGCACCCCAAGGGCTTATAATTAAGCTTAATAAGGTCTATGGTCAGCTCCAGCCCATCTCCTTCAAGGTAAATAACTGTTCATACTGGTTTATATTACATTTTCCATTTCACTGATAAAATTAGCATCTTATAATCTATGAAACATCCCCTGAAACCTGTGGGGTTTGCTAGCCATTCTTGTATTACTTCAAAATCCAGATTTCCACCAATGAAAACTGGTTAAGAGTTGCAGACACGGATTTTAAAACATCTGTGTTATAACAAAATCTGGTTCTTGACATATCCTTTTGAACAGGGATCCCTTCTCTGGCATCCCCAAGTACAGAGTCCACTCTTGTTTGGCTATTAACTCTCCTGCTTTTCTGATGGCTCTAACTTCTACTGATCCAATCATCTGATGCTTGTTACTTCCAAAATCTCATTACTGAAGTTCAGAATAGTTTCATTCACTTTATTTTACATTAGGTTTTCCAATGAGTCTCCCCTTACAGCTCCAGAATGCTTTGCAAGCACTGCAAGGGCTTTGGAAGGGAATATTAATCTGTGCATTCCCCTGCATAATACTTCTAAATCTTGAGGATTTGGAAAGTCACACAAGAAAAACTAAACAGGGCTATAAAGCCCTTACTTCACAACTTTTGTCATTCCAAGCAGAAAGTTACTGGGCTCCTTACTGACCTGACATGCAGGTCTTTGTTCTGATTGTTTTAGCTGTACTCTCTGTCACTCTCACAGCTTTCAAAGCATTATTTGGATTAATGAGGAAAACTATTCCATATCTATATATATTCTTCTTTCTCTGTGTGTCTATATTTATGGGGTATTCCCTTCTTCCTTAGAGTTCAAGTTAATTAAGTGAATGATACAGACAAATTATAATTTCTCTTTACAAAGGATCTGATTGCAATCAAAATAATCAGCTTGTTTCAGGAGATTACCCTATTATTCGAGTAAACCACAAATCTATAAACTTCAAATATACGATCAAGACTGTATTTGAAATGTATTTAAGCATTTGTGGAGGTTAAAGGTTAACTATGCTGTACTTCCCAAACCTGTCAGCGTAATGAGCTGGCACCCTTTGAATATGCTTTACTTTATGTTCTTCTCAGTTTGCAGTTTTTAAAGCACAATGTTTTTAGTAGATCTGTTAATCTAAGAAGAACACCAGGGCTAATTATGTGAAAAAATGTTAAATTGCGGGGAAAATAAGTTACTGAAGTCAGCAGTTGTTCTTTTTCACACTCCCAGCACATCCCAGGATGGCATCTCAAGGAGCAATTAGCTTTGTCTGGGCAGTTGAAGTCAAACACACAAAGATGTCATTTTTTCCATATTAAGAAACATTACTAATAAAGAAATTATAGCAAGTTGTCATAGACTATCCAATTACTGTAATAACAACCCGTTTCTCCCAAAACTCAGGGGAAGGTCTTCACAACATTAAGGTGGCAAAAGAAAAAAACTGTAGTGTTTCTTAAAGTAAAAAGGAAGCCAAACAGCATCACTGTTACTGACTGGGCGTTTGGGAGTGTTGAGCACAGATACAACAGCAAGCCAAAACTCATTTATACTGTGCAAAAACTGGTGTGAGATCAAAACCAGTTAGACCTAAAGCTTTATATTTCATGCTGCATTCAGAGACACATTAATAGTAATGACTAGGATGATGACAAAGTGTCTGTCACAGTGTGACATAACCAAGCTTTGTATTGTAATGATAAAATATCAGTGGTGTTTCTTGGCAAGGAATAATGTCTTACCTCAGCAAGCTTCCTGTAAGATTTCTCATGTTTGCTCTCTGTTTATGCAAAGTGAGGTTATACAGAAGCTGAAATGTAACAAGACTCTCTTTATCTGCCCAGGTATTTCTTGCATACTGATCATTGTGACATCCATCTGCCAAATATTAATTGCCTCTAATTCTGTTGTCAAATCCTTATTAAAATAACAATAACGAAAGCAATTAAAAGTTACAACAAAATAAATAGTTAAGAAATATCTTACCAATTAAAAGTTAGAATAACAGAAGCAATCTTCAACAGGCCTAACCAGAAATCATTGTACTAATTAATAGCAGAGTTCAAAATGGTTTAAAATACTAAGCTGAGAGTTTCTTGATATCAAAAACACAAAACTGGCTGTGACCCAGATCCTGGGACCATGACACCATTATTGGGGGGTATTTCATCAAATGTAGCTACTTCAGAAATCTCTCTGGGGGGTAAAAAAGGGAAGGGGCAGAAAAACAAACCAACAAACAACACCCACCCCCCCAAACCCAACCCAAAGACATGAGAATTCTTAATTAAATTGCCCACCAGTGTTGCAAACACAAACATCTCCCTGTGGCTGGTGAGGCATACGAGTTATAGAGGTGCTAGCTTACATTCCAAACCAATAACAAACCTGTTCAGGATTCTGGAATGCCCTGCATTAGACATTAAAATATCAGATCTTGTAAATAGCAAAGAATTACAAATTCTAGGGCCAATATTGTTATACCCACAGCTATTACTTCTATTGTTACACATATGTGCATACAAACAAAGATGCAAGCTAATTAAATGACTGAATTAAAAACCTTTCCTTGGGAAAAGACAATTTAAAATTCTGTGACCACAACTAGCCAGGACACTGTATTGCCATTTTAATTACCCATTGCCATTGCAGAGGTTCACCACAAAATAACAAAGATTAGGAGTTAAATGAAGAGCCTTCACAGCACGAGAGATCATGATTAAAGACATACATTTCTTAACAGCTAGAGCAGGATGCCACATCTCTTTACAAGGACATAGGAACCCCCGATGAAGCGATTTTTGCATGAAGTGATAACTTTTTGGGGAAAAAAAAAGTTTGAGGAACTGAAAGACTGCATTGAATTTGTCAAATATTTTTAGACAACATTTCAAACATTTACATATTGGATTAAAAAAACCCAAAATATTCTTAGAGAAACACATTGACTTGAAAAAAAATTCAATGACATCTAACTAACAACTCAGTTATTTTCTTCAAAGTTTAGCCACAGCTCAACAAATGTTGATCAAACACATGCAAAGAAAAAGACCTATGAGAAAAAAATTCCAGTGGTTTCATAGAGTTACAAAATAAGTACTTTTCAACTTCACTAGTCATTATTCCCACAAATGAAACTTTGTATAAAAGTTTTTCTTCTCCTAATGTGACTGTGACTTTCACCAGGTTTTCAAAGGAACTGCATACTCAGAAGAATTACAGTATTTACGCCAAGTTTCTCTCTCATCTTGGTAACTCCTCAAAGTGTAAACTAATCCGATCGCACTATGAATATTTATATATTGCTCAGCAGGGAAAATTAACGTAAATTAACCAACTGATAAAGTTGGTAATGTTTGTGGTGTCCATATTTTCCACAAATCATTCTCACGTGACAGCAGCTGTGTCAGCACAAACACCAGGAGATCTTCCTGTCAGTGCTTGTTTGGCACCTGCAGGTGAGAGCATTTACTTGCAGGGAGCTGCAAATACAGGTTTTAGCTTTTCCTGAATACAAGTGGCAACTATGAAGAAATTATTCTATCTTTTGTATGCAGCAAAGCAGACAATTCCTGTTAGGTTATACATCCTCCAAGATTACAGTTAGCACAGACAAAGTTATTATCCAATGCAGTGGAAGTAAGGAAATAGATCTTCTAGAAGAGGATATTAAAAATAGAAGTGTTAAACCAGACTCAGAACACCATGGAAACCAGTTTTAAGGAACTCAAAGAAATGCTACAGTATTTTCCTTCAAAATTATTTATCAAATTTTTGGAAGATCTGCATCTGAATCACTTTAGGGAACACTTGACTTTGTTACACATTAAAGAGCTGCTGATAATTTACATCAAAGAATGTATCACTGAAGTTGATAGCCAAGAATATAGCCTGAGGTTCTGTTAGACCTCAGGAAGACAACATTCCTGATTGGATTTACTTGATCTATAGGTTTCTATCAAACACCATTCCAAATAAGTCACTTGCTTGTTGTCCTCTCCCAACAGTGAACCAAGCTGGATGTCATCCCTGTTTCTATAAGAAATTGCCAGGAGGAGCAAGATAAAATTTCACTTGTTCTAGAACTTCATTTAGTTTTCAGAATTGTTTGAGGAGGAGAATCAGTTTCTAAGCACTCACCTATTTGTCTTTGGTTGTTTTCCTCATTAAGGGTTCTTAGCCAGGACTTCTCTGTGATCCCCATGATTTATTGCACAAATCCAAGTATCATCCACGCAAGTTGACACCAAAAGTTAAGCACTGGCCCAGATCAGACATTCTCTGTGCAGTCCGAGCAGTGAAGTCAGACAAATCACCAAGTTTTCACTTGGGGTTCTGCAGCAGAATGGATAGCTAGAAAAACTCATGGACTTAAATTCCTTTTATTGTTGAAGGAATCCAAAATCTTGAGAACGAGCATGAGCCAGAAAAAAATCCTTTTCCAAAGTAGAATATTCCAATGTAGTCAGTTCTGTGTCAGCCTTTGCTCTCTCTCTCTGAGACTTCCTAATGAGTATTTGTCATTTGCCACAGTTAAGTCAGTAGCAGGCAGGGGTAGGATTTGGTTGCATTCATAGACACATTTGATTATTCATGGACACATTTAGCGCCACATCCTCTTCCAAAAAGAGAAAATTGCGTTCCTCGAAAAAGGACACCAGTGTCAAGTTATGTAGCACTGGTAATTTGGGGTGCCACCCAGTAAGGTCAGCAGGTGGTTTCACAGGAGCTTATCTGCTTCAAAATTTAAACAACACAACTCCAAAGATTATCCACTTTGAAGGAACAGAAAAGTGTCTGCACAGAAGGAAACAAATCATGCACATGTTGACTGTTCCACTTATAGCAAGAGATACCAAACAGCAGTAAATCTCAGCTGCCTTAGAAAAGGCAAATGAATTTACTGCTGGATTTTTCCTATTTCATTATAAAATATGAAACACTCATGTCCTTAATCACTGGAGAAATTGTCCAAGAATACTCTTAATTAAGAACTATCTGAATTGCCCTGTAGTCCCATGGTGATTTCTTCTAAAATAGGTAGAACACATCACACTCTGAGAGCATGAACTGGAAAAATAAGTAGTCACGTATGTGGCCATAACAGACATGTATGAAATGGTTTTGAAGCACTAAACCAAGAAAATTCATAGATCAATGTCTTCATTAATGTTGTAAAGTCACCCCAATGGAGTTAGAAAATACAAGAGAAGAGAAATTGCATTATACTGCAGTTAAAAGTCCCCAGTAGGAGATATTTAAACAAAGTTCTATTAAGACAGAGTAGCAGCTAGACAAATCATTCACCACAGTATTGAATAAACTTTTAATAACTTCTTAAATGCATGCTTTGAGACATAATAAAATTACTTCCTGGCATTAGAAAGAGACTTGCCTGATGTATAGATAATCAATAACCGCCTATTCCACAAAGACAGACACAAAGTTACGGTTGATTTAGACTTGGGATTTTTACAGATTTACTCGAGCAAAATCCACTGAAGAAAAAAGTATTTATGTGAAATGTTAAAGGAGTACATTTCTGAATAACTATGTGGAAAAAGCAGTATAGCAAATGCCTTGCTAAGCCTTTTCCACCTCCAATTCCCAGCACTGCTTGAGAAGGAACTTATTCCTGCTGTATTCCAGGAAGATCCGTACTGATCTTCATGAAATCCAGAAATTAATATTTAAAAGAAGCACTGTTAGTACTTCAGAAACTCCTACAACTTTGAAGAACTTGCCTTTTACTATTGCCACAAATGTGGTCCAAAGGACTGACTGAGCTGAAGACGGGGTGTTGTATTTGAGATTCAATGTCAGTGACTGCACGAAGAACAAAGGGCAGAACTACTGCAAACAGGTCAAAGAAAACATAGCAGCAAACAAACCCAGCCAAAAAAGGCAAGGGTTTAGGCTATTTTAACAAGGTCAGTCATCCCCCAGAAAGCACCAGGACTGGGGAAAAAGGAAGCGTGGAACTGCTCAGCTTTCAGCATACAGCAATGGCTTTCCAGTCACTAGTTTTCATGGATACATTTTGTGGAAACAACTGGGAATAATGGATTAGCCTATTCTCAAATTATTTATTGTATTAAGGACCACTCTTGGGAGGAAAGGATATACAATGGTCTTAAAATTGTCAATTTTATGTTGAGGCCTTGAAGAAGTATGGGAACTGCAACAACTGCAAAAGACACACCAGCCAAAGTGAGGCAACTTCTACTCAAGAAAATTTTCACATATTAATGCAATCCTGGAGTTCCAAAGGCCACAGAGGGCTGGACTAAGAAGCTACAATAGCAGTATTTCTGTCAAATTGCACGAAAGAAAACAATAGTTGCAACATAATTTTCCACCATATCTAATTGCTAGGTATATTTTTTTTAAACAATATAACCTAGCCAGCCTATTTCCCTTCTGCTGTGCTCATCACAGCGGTATTTCTGCATTGGAAATTTAAAAGCTAAGTGTTCCAGCTAATTAATAGAACAAAACCTCTACTTCAAATATAAAACAGAACCAAACCACTCCTACAGTGACTGTTTCACCATTTTCTTGCCCCAGGGTACAATCTTTTCCTTAATGTGCAACATCACCACGCTCTGCAGTGGTGCTGCAGGTGGGGATGGTGATCCCAGGCTCTGTATCCTGGCACTGGGGAGCCCCCGCCGTGCCCAGGAATGTTCACCAGCTGCAGGTCAGATCAATAGTTTATACAGTGTGGGAAAGTGTTCACGGCTGAGCTTCTTTTACTGCCACATCACAGTCCAACTGCAGCGAGGACTGTACAGAGCTCTTGGCATCCTCAGTTGTAACAGAGCTCTTCCACGGAAGAAATTCAGGAGAAACATCCCTTCAATACAGAATCACAGGATATGCTGAGTTGGAAAGGACCCACAAGGACCATCAAGCCTAGCACAGAACACCCCCAAGAGTCACAAAACACTTATATATCCCCACCAAATTTGACCATTAAAACCCACTATTTAGTCAGAAACATAGATGTGCAAACGCATGGCAATTTGGCTTCTCTTTGCTTAGGAAAACCTGTAGAGAGCAACAAAGAAAATCCCAAATATCCTCTAATTCTATTTGACATACATAAAAATATTCCCTTAGCATGAAGAGCTTAGAATTTAACGCTCTGCATCAGAGTGATTTCCACAAACTCTGTACCTTTCCATATCGGATCGTGACCTTCGATATCTAATGAATGGACAATGGAAGTGGAATCAAAGGTTAACCAAAACCAGATAGAATTTATGCAGCTCTCTGGGTATACCAACAATTTGTAACATATTAACTTACCTATATTAAATGAGCTATTACAGCATAAGAATGGTTGCAATTGGAACGGTTGAAATTAGGGTAATGCTATGCTGAAGCTGAATCTAGATGATTTTTCTGTCCTGCAGATACCACAAACATCTACCCAATATGATCATTCTGAAGTCAATCCATTGTGAATGGGGACACACCATCCCTGTACCTCCTTTAAGAAAACCCACTCCTACTTCAGTTAACTGCACTTTTTAAATGTGGGATTTTGTAACGGATTGACATGGAGCTTTTACATTTTAAAGCCTACAATTAAAAATAATATTTGACACTTTAAAGACTTTAAATCATATTGTAGTATTTTTGCCTTTAATAAATGTTAAGGAAGCTTCTGTAGGTCCAATGAGCTTGAGAGTATTTTGTCATATTTTAACTCAAAATTTAAACGAGCTGAATTTGTTGTATTTCTACCCACAAGAGAACTGCTAGACTGCCTTTGAGTAGACAGAAGCAAAAGAGATTAGAAAGATAAGTATTTGTTCACCCAAGCTACAAATCAGCCCATTTCTATAGGATTATCTGATTGTTTCTAATAAAGTAATCTCAAAGCTATCATTTTTAGTATCTATTTAATATTTAGACAATACTTCTCGACTGAGCTAGTACAGAATAACACAACTTCAGAATCTAACATTTGTTATTTGCTAGTACAAAATATATTAGAAAAACTATATTATTTCCCAAATTTTGCTGACTTCTGCCTGTATTTGAGAAGCAACTTCTAATGACTGGCAAGACTAATCACAGTTTATGTAGAAAATGATGCATTATTATAAACTTATGCCATTTTTAAGAATTATATTAAAATCACAACCTTCACTTAACCATAACAACATTCAATGAGTTATAAATACGTTATGAAACAGTGGCTGTGCATGGGGTACCTAAAACCAAGCATATTTACATACAGAAAAAAAGTTTAAAAGTAGTTTATATAAAGGAGAAAATTACATGAACTGAACACCAAATTTTAGACCAAATAACACCAAATAAGACTCTGCAAGGATTTATAAATTAGATACCAGTGTCACTTAGCACCCAGCCTCTCCCCACAAGGTATTTCCAAGAAATAGTTCTATTGGGCAGCAGTCTCAGAATGAGAATATCCTTCCATTTCTCTTATTTGGAAGGAAGGACAAACCCACTTTTCATTGGGCTACAGATATTCTATAGTAGGTCTTTTTATATCCACCTTTCTGGTCAAAGAGATCCACTTTGTTAACCTCATTAAACATTAGTTGTTTCATTTTCTTTCTTCCCCGTAAACATACATTAATATATTTTTTCTCCTAATTTTAATGAAAACGGAATGAGCTATGCCAAGAAAGCATAGAGAGCCTTCACCTGAGGTTGAAATTCCCTAGATGAAGCGCTGAATAAATAGTCCGTAAGCTTGTTTAGTTTTTGAGCAAAGATTTTGTCATTTTTTTCCTTTTTCCCTACCTGAACAGACTTTGCAGTGGTTAAAAGAAGAAACTGGAGTAGAACTCACTTTATCAGAAATAACATATAGATTAAGCAGGCCCTGATACCTCTCGAACTCATCTGAAAATGTCGGATGTAAGTAGCCTATACTGTAAATGTATCAGTGGTTTAATGACAAGAAAATTGACTTCACTGAAGATGCAGAGTCCGAGAGCCTTCATTCCCATAGCAGATGCTTGGAGAACAGCTTTTGGCTTTTTAAAGGTCATCTCTTTTATCCTGCCAGGTTCTAAAATCAGAAGTTGTATAAAGAAAACAGCACAGTCTTTTCTGGGATTAAGGAAACAAAACAATGATGAAAACCAAGCCAGCTCTGAGTCTCATTTCTCACTGTACCATGTTAGATCCAGTGCTTCACTTCCAGTTCCAGTGCCTGTGCTCCCATTAGCTGCAGAGAATATGCCTATAAGTAGTTTCACTGAGCTGATCACGTAATTTTTCTCTAGGGGTGCTCTTCTCTTTTTGTCACATCCAAAATACAGCAATGCAGAAATTATTGTTGAAGAGAGACTCAAGCTCCTTTTGTACGGGTTGGAAAAGTAAAACATGGCAAACTGATTTGTTCACTTACTGTTCTTTGCACCAAGGAACACAACTGGTACAATGCACAGTGATGAATTCACAGACAATAACACTGTACAGGCCCAGGAACAGGTTCTCAACAAAACTCACAGCTCCAGGGAAAGATACTGTTGTGATAGACACAGAGCTTGTGCTGTGATCACCTGATACAGAGCACGGCAAACATGGTAAAAGTTAACAGCAAACACAAGGCCATATCCTCATTATTTTTAACCTCAGCACCACTCAAAACAGAAGCCCTTGTTTCTGCAGAAATGCTTAACATCCTTAGCAGAAACTGTGTGTCCACAGCACCAATGGGGCAAGAAAGGAAAACAGAGCCTGCACTATCATCATGCTCCTGGTATTTCTGCACATCCCAGATGCATTGTTGTTCTGGATAGTCACCCTTCTTTAATTCTTTTACTGAAGGTTTGTTTCTTGACTGCCTGGCAATGAAGCTTAACATGCCCTTGAATTAACTTTAAAAAAACTTATTTTATTTTTATAGACAGAGTTCAGTCTTGTCTATTTATGGGCCAAGTTCTTTCAATCAGCTTTCAAAAACTGGAAATGAGCATTCCAGCATTCTCGCAAAAGAAACTGATTTAATTCATTTTTATCTGGACTCTTTCTGCTGCAAATTGCCCAAGTTTGTACTCCAGCTTTTCCTTTAAGGTCCTGCATACAAAAAAGGAAATAAAAGAACCCTGATAACTTACTGAATGGTAACTGCTGATACAAATGTTATTAATGAACAGAAAAATAGAAACGGACCTCAACACCATGTGTGATCATCAAGCCTGTAATGAGTTTTTCCCAATGGAAGGGGAAAAAAAGAACACTTATGCTTTTTAAAACTGTATTATTTGAAAGGGTCAAGATCAGAACCTTGACAAAATATAAAGTCCTTTATTTGGCAGATCTATGGCATCAGTTACCAAGTTGAGTATAAACCATGTGCTGCCACGACAGCCTCAGTGGTCACTTCATGTGCTCATTGGAGCAGCGTGTTTCGGGCTCTCCTTTAGGAAAAGATGAAAGACAGAATATATTTAGAATTCTAAATGACATTTCTATAATGTCCTCTAAAGCTGAAGTTTGCAAATTGTAGCATCACATTCCCCAATATAATTTATTAAATAGTGCCATCCAGTGGGAAGTGACTCTTAACACAGTGAAACTCCAAAAAATAGACCCACGTTAACTCTAAATTATTAGCCTTGATGCAGCTGTATTTCACCAATTTCTATAAATGTTTAGCTTCTAAATAAGCTGAATTTTATAATAATACTAACTTCCTGATGATATTTTGGTATGATTTATATCAGTTACTAAGTAGTAAGTAGAAATACTCTGCTATTGGAAAGGACACATTTAATGGGCAGGGTAAGGTAGCAATACCAGTGCTAGATCCTTTTAAATTCCTGACAGCATCTAGATATAGGACAAAAGATGTCATATTTTACTACCAGAGGTTTTGAATGTGCAGAAGGATAGGCAAAACGTTGAAAAAGAGTGACTTGGCTATTATTTTTAATTCTACCAATTCACGTGTAACTGAATCCCCACTGAAAAGTGACAGAACCATCATATAATTTTGTTTAATTTCCCAAACACCTCTGTATTATTCACTGCTGATGGAAGACGAACACTGGAGACACATATCATAATAAAGAAGCATTTGGAGGCATACCAAAATATGCTTTCCAGACTCACCTGCTGCTATTGAGTGTTTACAGACCTGCAGAACGTGGTGCCAAAGGAAAGTACAGAAGTGTTTTTCTATGTGCTGAGAACAGTGAAGTTTTAAATTATACAACCATAGATTTAAAAATTATCTCGGGATACTAGGATAATTAGAAATAACAGTAATTAGGTATATTTACAGATACAGAAAGAATATAAGTAAGTTTAGAAGTTTCCCCATTACTATCAGCTAAACTTGAAGCAAAAAACTTTTTAAAATGTGCAGGGTTCTTTTTGTTCGTGTCCATTCACGGTTACTTAATAAAAGTTAGAGCAAATAATAAGAAAATAAACAAAACAAATAAACCCCCAACTAAGAAGCCCCCTAAAACAACCCTCTTGCAAGAATTTGATACAAACATAAGGTTGAGTAATGTTAGCAAAAGTTTCCTCATTAGCCTTCACAAAAGCCTTCACAGTAATGATGACTGCTAGTCACATAATCAAACAATCTCAGTCCTCTGAAAGGTGGCAAACTCATTAGTATTTCACCTGACCCAGTTAGTAAAGCTCTCTAATCCCCATGTCAACAAGAAAAGTCTCCAGAATGTTTTATTGATCAACACAGGTTTCTACCCAATGTCTCCATCAGGAGCCTGTTAAAATAAAGGCAGGATAAGATCCCATCCATAACGTGGGCCATACCCTCTGGAGATGCAGACAGGGATTTTTTAATGCAGAGAGCATTGCTATTAATCAGTGTATAAACACCCACAGCACCTCTGCCAGAGGGGACTCTTCAGCTCAGGACTTTGCAAGCCTGTGACAGCTTTTCCTTCCTGGCAGTGCCTACAAGCCTTTGCAGCTGCAAACTGGAATTCTATTTCATAGTCAGGTATCCCAGACAGGAATCTCCTCAAGGATATATTGCAGCATTCCTGTGATGGAAAGTAGCAAGTGAAAGGATAACTGGCTTTGAGGGAGAAGAGAAAGAACAACCTTCCCGTACCTTGTGCCCATACTATGCTTTAAAGAGTTTAAGCACTTAAAACTGCTTTGATACCTAAGTAATGTGATAACTTCCCTGAACTTTCTGCAGTTAATGTCTTAAAGAAGTTTCACTGTAAGGCACCAAAACCAGAATGTTGAACAGAACCTTTCTCAGATTCTACAAAGTTTTGTGCTACCAAAATCCTTCCTCCTGTGTGTCAGACACAGTGAGAGCAGGAGCTAAGTAACCACAACCTCCACTCTGTCTTGCTTGCTAGTTGAGTGGAAATTGAGAGGAAAAGTAACTTTAGCAAACAAGCCATTCAATGAATGGATGGTTATATAAGGCAGAAATGAGAGAGTGGGACTCTAGAAAGAGAAGCCTGAAATTAAAGGGAGGACGGCAACAGGTAACTGAGGCAGCAGTGGATCACACAGCCATGTTAATGTACCCCGGTCTTCACCTGTTTCTCCTTGTCTTTTCCAGCCTCTAAACCTCATAGAAGATCTAATCACACAATTTGCTCAGAAACTGTTTATTTTTCAGCTGTGTGCGTGTGTGACTGCACACATATAAAATTTTTTGGACAAAGGATGAGAATTAACAGACTGCTATTAGTGACCAAACTGAACATGCACCCGAGTTCCTGAGAAAGAGTTTAAAGCATTAAACCACATTAGTGCTGCAGCTCCATATCAGTTGAAATGCATGCTGCTTAATGAATTTAGGATTTAAAAGAGAGAAGGAAATGGGAAAATGATATAATCTCACCTACAGCTGCCTATTTAAAGGTTAAAAAAAGCAAACCTTAAGGGCTGACAGTTTTGTTGTTACAGGCTGTCTAAGNTGCCTATTTAAAGGTTAAAAAAAGAAACCTTACGGGTAAAAAACCTTACGGGCTGACAGTCTTCTTGTTACAGGCTAACAGTCCATGTGGAACCCATTGACCCCTTCTGCTCCAGCATAACTAAAGAATAAAATTATGGCAACTTCTTAGAAAGTTTTTAAAACTAGGGAAATAAACCAGAAAAATAGTTACCCCAAATCCTGTACAAACTATTCTAATAGAAATTTCAACTAATTTAACCTCTTTATAGGCACCAAAATTTCAAGTAATTAGTTACCTCTATCTGTGCCAACAGAATTAGCAATGTATTAATTATTATAGCATAAAAGGAGGAATAATGTAACTGTTAATTCAACTCAAAGTATTGTTAAATAATTATTCTCAAGAACATAGATTTTACTAATTAAAGCATTATTGCTAAATATAATAATATCTCAGCTTACTTTCTACAAATAGCATTCAATTCATAATTAAATTATCAGTTGAACAGAAACAGTCAGATGCTAGAGGTCATGCACTTTGGAAACAATGATGGTTAGTTGCCTGTATATTTTAAAAGGAAGTGCTTCTACCCTAAAACTGCTTTAGCACTTGATAAAGGTGCAGGGGTCAATACCAGAGTTAAAATTACCCAAGACTTTGATGGCACAGCCAAGTTCCTCCATTTCCAGAATGGTTGAAGTGCCCAATTTGCTCTATCAGGCCTTTGCTCTTTCTCTGTAGGGGTTAGTGATGGTTTGACATTCAATATTAAGAGTTTGAGCACCCCAAACATTTTTTTGTAATGTTAAATACTTTCTGCAAAGAGTCCATCAAGTAATTCAACAGTTTTTAATGTGCTTAGGTATTTTATTGCCTATGGCAGTGATACAGAAAACATCTCTAGCACGAAGCATGAGTCTGAGTCTTATTGACAGGATTTGAATGCACAGATAAATGTTTGAAATAGAAATACTGCAGAAATTAACACAAAATTTGTCAGTACTTTATATCCAGATTTATCTAGTTTCAACTCACAGCAGCATTAATCATTAACAAAGTGCCATCAAATTCATTAGACCACAGCACATGCTTGTATCTATTCAGACTGGAAAAGAAATAAGATACAAAGGAGAAAAGGTAACAAGGGAAGGAAAGCAAAGCCACAAAGTGTGTGGCCAGAGATGTCCTTGACTCCAGGAGCAAAGAAATAAGAGCATATATTGAATTGAAACAAACAGAACTGCATGGATAAGATAATCAAGCTCCACTGACTTCTTCCCTAACAGGGACAAATTTGAAAGCTTCTACAGTTTGGCAAAGCATTTCAGGAAAAACCAAACGAACAACAAACAAATAATAACCAACCAAGCAAACAAATCCAACCAAAACCCCCAAATATTTGTGGTGTATGGAAAGGGTCATGACAGTCTTTTGCTTGGTCCATATGAATCCTGACAGCAACTCCCCTGGGGGTTTAAAGCAGCACTTGTGCTTAAAAGGAACATCCCCATCCTGAAAGTGATCTTAGTAATACAGCACAGTCTGACCATTGCTGTAATTTTATTCTGTAATTTAAACATGCCATATCTAATATAAAGGAAGGAAACTTAAAAACAAAACAAAAAGTCATCTTTGCTTGGGATGTCTTTTCACAACAAATATCAGCAGCAAAGAAAGACCTTCCAAACACATGAACACTGTTTTAATGTTCAAAGCTCAAGCTGCACTGCTCCTGTCAAATTGAAGAGGTTCCCTAAGTAACCAGGATCCTATTCCAAAATTACATGGGAGGCTTACTGCAAAGCTTGCCGAAGGACAGCAAATTCCCCACGATCTGGGGATTATAAATACACAGCAAACATTTCCTAGAGTCATGAGGAGTTTCCAGACCTGACAACTCTAAAAATGGAGGGTCCTGGATGATTTGCTGGTCCATAGCCTCTGAGTTTGGTGGATAAGACAAAATGTGAGAATTAAAAAACATATAAAATTTCAGTCTAAGCAGGAAAGAATATTCAATCGATGCGTATTTATAACCAGTTCTTCTGGGAAGAGCAGAAATAAAACACCTGAAACACTGGCCGTTCACTCTATGTCATGACAGTGTCCCTTCTAGAAAGTTCCATAAAATGCTGCTGTGCTGGTCATCATAACGTGCTAGAGAATCACCCTGTTCAAACACTATTAAAAGAGAGCTATTTGGTGCTTGTGCCACCAGGTCCTCCCAGGGAGCAGACGTGAAACATTCCGAGCTTGCCACCATTGCCTTGTGAAAAGACTTGATCCATGTGCACTCACACCCCTCTGCAGACTCTGGTACCACCTTTACACCATAATTTCTCCAACAGAGGAGCCTCCTTTTGTTCAAAGCAGCGTAAGAACAGATTTACCTGGTAAAAGCTGTCGTAGCCCCTGAAAGGCACCAAGAGCAGTGGCCAGGAAAAGTGTATGGGCACACTGCCAGCACTCAGTGATACCTGAGGTCTCAAAAGCTTTATGAGCTAGAGAGACTGCTCCCTTAGAAATCAGCGATGGATTTTCCTTCCATGAATCCTCAACTCCTTGATCAATATTCAGTTTCAGCCTTTATTTACTACATACTTTTCAAATCCACATTTCAGATATGATCAGACAGTCTTCACAGTGAAAGCTTTGGTAGATAGAGCAAGCAATCTGCACTTCAATAACTTAAAACACTTTTGAGAGAACATGTTCCAAACAAAACAGACTCTATAACATCAGCAAAGTTAATTTTCATTTTTCACAAGTAACTTATTTTCATCACCTATGAATACTGCAAAATGATTGCTGTGAAAGAAAACCAAGCACTGAAACCGCATAGTGAAATATCTGAATGCAAAAGCTGAGCACAGGAGGACAAGCAAACAGAATTCCTTTAAGCATCACATTGTAACCAGTAGGAATAAAGTGCCTTCTGAAATTTTAAACATGACAGTATTTCTTTGCAATTCTATTCTGACATAGATAGTCCCTCCACATAATTGTGTGCTACACAGAAAAACAGCACTTGGAACACTTTTTGTGCTACTCTTTTGGTTGTATGGCACTGCCACTTCTTGTCGAAACAGGTATCTATCAAATTTCCACAAGATAAAAGAGTAATTTGTGTTGAATAGATGCACAAATTCTGTCCCTTGAGGCCCTTCTTAGGTTTAGAGGGTTTTTTTGCTTTGGTTTAGATTGGGGTTTTTAAGTGTAATTGCAAACAGCTTTCATTAACTGCCATTTTGATATACCATTTTAATCCTTTCACCACAGGTGTAGAAACAATGAACAAGAGAAAACGAGGCAAAAGAGCACACAAAAAGCAAATGACAAAACCCCTCATCTAACTCACAATTTCTGGCACATGTGCAATGTGCTTTAGGGCCAGCCTGCTTAAGCAAAGAGGTCAGATCAGATGACCCACAGTGGTCCCTTCCAAACTCACCCACTCTGTGATTGTTCTGAGTCAAAACTGCCAGGAGACATGAACCTTTTAAAGAAAAGGCAGGACATTATGAACACATCCACTTCATATGTAATGCATACATTCTTAATAGAATGCATTCTATAGATCAATTTCCTGTGGGTATGCCATGACCTGAATATAGGATTTTGCTCAACACTTACAAAATCCATAAAAAAAAACCCTAAAGAACAAGAGGTAATCATTTATGTTCCTACATTCCTCAGAGGCAAACCAAAAAAAATTCAGGTTTTAGAGGAAAAAGTTCTACCACTGAAGCACACACACACACACAAATATATTTTAAAAGAAAAATACTAAGGAAACAAACGCAAACAACACTGAGCAAACCATACCCAGAGGATTAATAGGTAACTATGACACAGCTGCCAGTGCTGCCATTCAGGGTTCTCTCCTGGTACCCTCAGAGGCACAGGTCAAAAATTTGCCTCTTTGATCATCTTTATCTCAGCCAAAAGTGTTACCCCATTGCTTTTATACAACAAACTGATCACCAAGGTGTGACCATTTAATTTAAGAAGTGCACAGACTAATAAAGCTGCAGTATTCCAGGGTGGCACGGATAAAGAGAGAAAATGAGTCATCAATGGAAACATTAGGGTTTTTTTTATAGCTTTACTTCAAGCTAATAGGGATTAAAAGGAATTAATTAATGCACAAATTTAGCAATTCATTCAGAAGTGATTTCACAGCAGATTTACAAAGCCCCAAAAATTCAGGATATACCCAAAGCTGATATGAACCATTCTGCTTTAAAAAGGATTCAAATCTAGGTCAGGTGTTCATAACAGCTTTCTTTCTTTCATATAATTTTTACATTCCTTTGCAGGTGAGAGAATAAAACTGTCGACATGCTACCAGCATGACACACATGGTGTCAGACAAGAAACAGCTTGAAAGCTTTAGAGATTAAGAGAACCATCAAGCTGAGAGCTGGTGATAAAAGTGGCTGAATCAGTTTTCTGTATTCATTCAAGTTTGGAAGAAATTTAGCCCAGAGCCACCAACTCAAACTTCACAATTTTCTGAAAGATTTGGTGACTCTTGTCTGTGGAGCACTGTAACTGCAGTGCTTTAACCATGAAGTTGTTCTCTTTTCTTTTTTTAATGTGTTTCTGTGCATTTGCAGTTATGCTGCTAAACTTTCAAGACTGAGTTGAAAACTTTGGAATGTGCAGAGTGGTGGGAAAAAAAAAAGGAGAAAGTCAAAGCCTTGCATGCTTCATATTTTTTTAAGAATAAGGACAATCAGATTATTTGTCAATCCACATTAATATATTTTAGCAAAAAAAAAATCTATTTTCACCTTTTTTTTGTTTTCATATCATGTATTATGATAAAAATTGTATTTATTCTGCAAGCTACAGTATTCACTTTGCAGTGGTAAAAATTACAGTCCTTTGTAGGAAATAAATTGATCTGCTTAAGGAGTATAAGCAGAGAAAAGAAGTAGATGATGGAAAGAAATCTATAAATTCAGAGTGTTTACCATCCTTTCCAAGCAAACTAGTGCTGACCACTTCCCTGCATTAATAGTTTAATGTTCAAGTGCTCGCTGACCTTCAAGTCCTCCGAAAGAAGCCTTTTGCCTTCCAATTCCCACCCTCACTGTATAAATTGCACTCCAGTCCTTTCTTTCTACAAATGGTAGAATCTACGTATCATTAGATTTTCTGCCAGCTCATGGGACTAGAAGGTCCACTTCCTTTTGGGAACACGAAATGATATCAGGGAGAAGATGGAAAGTTGCAGCTCCCAGAGAAGAGTGCCTGTGATGATCATATCATTTCTTGCAGCTCTCATTAGGAGAGAGCAGGACTGGCCTCTGGCACTACCAGACACTCTTCTTGTATGACAAAAATGCAACATCAAAATGATTTACTCTGAAAGTCAGTTTCTTAAAATGAGCTATGGGTTCTGTCTGGATGCCAACACTGACATGAAAGGCAAGATTTTGGGATGTAGTGCAGAACTACAGTTCTGAACTAGGGAGTGAGGTAGTTACCAAGTAACACGATTCTCACTTAGTGATACCACTTGGGCAAAAGCCATTAAACCTTTTTAATTAGCTCCGAAAAGCAGCAGAACATGGACCCCAGAGCAGCCTGTGCCAGCTCTGACTCCACAGTCTCCACACCGGGTATCACCTCATGCTGTGCTGGGATCCTCCCTCAGCTGGTATTTCAGCTTGCTCATGGTATGATTTCAACACAAGGATTGCCTGACTCACTTTGTCCTCCTGCAAGAAAGAACGAGTGAACTTGATCAAACACAACACCAGCTGAACTATTCAGCTCCTGTGAGCCACCAATAGCATAAAACCTTAAAGCAAGGCCAATCATGCCCTGGAGTACTTTATCCATCACCCCCAGATGCCAATTTCAAGCCCACCAATGCACCAAGTGCTTGTTGTTTACCAATTTCACTTGTTTTTATCTCTTGATGCCAAGAGGGTCAAAGGCTACCGCTATTAGAGGAAATGCAGGGCATCTTTTATTACCATAATGCATCAGAAAATCCAGACTGAGCATTAAATGTACACATGGGGACAGAAGGCCAGCAATTTTTAAATGCTGTTTACCACTTAACAACTGGGTTTTATTTTAGTTTGTCAATACAAACTATAGTCTAAGTAACAGAAAATCTTTCTGCTTTATTTCAAGACAGAACTAGGCAATGGGGGCACGCATAAGATGTAAACTTGCAAAATATGTTTTGTCACAGGATTGTCTCTTCCTTAACTTTTATGAGGAATGTTAACCCCAGGAATGCCAAAAAGTATTGTAATAGATGCCTTTTCTGTTTTAGCTTCTACTGGAAATCTTTCCATTTTTGTGGAAAAAAAAATCCCAAACATCGTTACCTCCTACTTGCAGACACTTTCCAAACTTCCACTATCTTTTCAGATGCTTTGTTTGGAATAAATAGCATTTAAACTAGAAAGAATCTGATTTAAGGACAGCTCTCCTCTCTACTCATCGTATACTTACAATTTCAAGTGTGCTAGAATTGAATCTCAGGCAAAAAAGAAAGGAGTTCAATATTCTTCTTACAGCTACCAGAGGGTTTAATGCAGACAATGTGGGATGATTGATGACAGTCGTCTTCTTCATCATTACCTCCAAGAACCACTGTTAGTAACCTTGAAGAGGATAATAAACCTCTGGAAAGTGGGTTTCTAGTCAGATAGAGTTGCTCCAGTCCTAGAGAGCTTGACAGTGGATTAAACCATTTTCTAGTATTTGATATTGTCTTTTATGTTGCTGCACTGATTCTCCAACTAATTTCTCTGTGGACATTACAGGATGAGAAGGCACTCAGTCCTCAGTGGTGGACGGCAAAATTAAATACAAAAACTGTTTTATCCTTAGAAACACATTGAAACAAACAATTCCAGAGCTGTTCCATGCACCACCTCTTGCTTCTGTGCTTCCACTGTCCATATATTAAAGCTGGCCTTGATTGCCCAGCATCGTTTTCCTTCACCATCAGAGACAAGATTGTTAACAAAAAGGTTATGGAGAACTGCCACACCATTCTCCCCTGACAACCACAGTCTAGCCAACAACCATTCCCTAGAACGATCCAGCAGGAACAGGATCACAAATGTAAACAGCGAGGCTCCCTCTGCCTCGCTCCCGTGCCAAGAGATTCTGACAAGATCTTACGTTATCTATGGAGGCTAAAACCCAATAAATCTGTAATCCACAACACGATCCAGCCAACCCTATGAACACTACCATCTCCTTTCTGATTTTTAAATGGTGCTAAAACTTCTGACACTTTGAGCAAAGCTGAATTAAACCTTAGCCTGGACAAACTGCATGGCAGTGGGAATAGGAAAAAGTCTAGTTCTGGACATCTTTTCTCCTGCATTTAAAAGAGGTAGTTACGCTTCATTCAATTTTGCAATAAAAAACACCAAATCATTGCTGAAAAAAAATCAGCTGCTCCTCCTGTTACAGTCTGAATACTTGCAAGAAGCAATAAACAAAGCAGAACGAATACCACTGAGTCATTTTTGATACAGTAAAAAGGATCCCTGCTACCCCTTTTCCTTTGAAAACAGAAGCTTGAAATCAGTAGGATTGGATTTTTGCATTGATGCTGATTTCTATCAGAGCATTTATTTCCAGATTTCCTCCTCTTGAGCTGGTTGTTCCCTGTGGCACTCAGAGCTCGGTATCAAGTTCTCTTTGGAATACAACAAAAGGAATCCAACGTGTGCTCTTACTTAGACACCGAGTGGGCTCTGCCAACAACTGAAAGCCTGGCTTATGCAAAGCCTGACACTTGGCTACGTTTGTTAGAACACACCTCTTAAAAGAGGACACTGCCATCCAAGGGAATAATCCTCACTCTAAGAACACTAGGTTACAGCCTTCCCTGTTCCTTGTCTTTTCATCATTAACATCCTGGATTCTGCATTCTGAAGAAAAGTAATTTTATTTTTTTTCCATCTTGAAAGACAGTTTCGCTGTCGAGTTGGCCCTTCATGAGCTGATAGTCTCTAAGTGGAGCACTGTGTTCTAAACCCTAAGAAACCAACAGGCATGCCAAGGTGCTATTAAGCACAATTTCACAGTTTTCCTCTGAATTTTCCCCCTGTTCTGCAGCCTAGAGCCACGTCTCCATGTGGCAGCTTCACTCGCCATCTACTAATTGGTGGAAAAACGGTGGCATTACTTCCCAAAGGACAAGAGTGGGTTACTTTGATTTTCCAAGTAGGTCATTCACTCTTCAAATGAAGAATGGCTGACATTCTGAAGGAACACTAATGCAGCAGTGGCAGCTGTTGTCAGGAATGTCAACTTCTCCCAGCTCTGCAACACCACAGTGACATTTTGTACCTGCCTTGCTTTGACCTACTGCAGATTTAAAGTGAGTCAGCTCATGCTTTTACATGCTGGTACCTTCCCACTGGGATGGCACCAGTCACCATTACTTACAAGTCAGTTACCTCAATATCTGTCGGTGTGCAGCTTAAGAAAGTTCCTGTTTTCCACTGTTGGTTATTACTTTCTGTGTTTCTGACATTCAGCTAGCAACTTCCACTTCCCAGGCACACAAAGCCAAGAGGCTTCAATGTGTGTGCTCTAACACATATGCCACAATGGGTAAGAGTGACCCAGCAAAATTCAGTGATTTCAGCATTCAGATAATTCTGTCTCTAACTTTTTGATATAAAAAAAAAGGTATTTGAAACCTTCTTAAAATTTAGCAGAACATTCTCTACCTCCTGATCAGACATTTTCCCAGAAAGACTTGTACAACCAGGTTTAAAGCTATAAAGAAATGAACACAAATCCTGTTGTCAGTTTTCCAAATTTCAAATATTTCAAAGAAAACATTTTGTGGAAAATGAAGCTCACAAAGAGGAACATAAAGCAGACTAACCACTGTGCTTTCCTAGGGTGTGAGGAGAAAGAGAATGGGCATTTTTCAACCCTTCCTCTGATGGTTTGTACCTTCTGCTGTTTTCAGCAACTCATTAAACAAGGATTCTGTTCTCACTACTGGTATGGGAAGAAGAAGACTTATCTTTTCATGTAAACAATAACATAAAATATTAGTGAAACTGGATACCCTCATTTTACTCACATGTTCAAGAACTTAAACAGGAAAGTCATCAATTGAAGCAAACACCTTCTGGAGCTACCAGACAGTGCACACACAAGCCACAGTATCTGTCCTGCAGGTGACAGCAGGACTACAACGAAAGTGAGCAAAAATAGCTTTTCCAAGCCTTGCATTCACTGTAGTGAGAAATTCTTTGTGCACTTAGAACTCAGACAAAAGTCAAAGTGAACACAAAGGTCCTGCTTTTGTAAAATGGGTCACTGATCTCCTCAGTCCTGGGAGAGCCAGCTAGTTCTCTTGCATACATCCTCACTGGTCAGACTTGATGCCACTGAACTATGAAAGGCTGATAAAGGAAAACTCCCAATCCTCTGCTGTTTGAGCTTATTGACTGGTACAAGTCTTTGCTATTTCCAGAGGGTATTAAGGAAGATTCTGTTGCCCTGTTACACGGCCATCATCTTGACATAAACTGTGTTGTGCTTCCCTTGCTGGCATATGCTTCAAAGATATAAAATAGGTTGATATTTTATGATAGCAAACACCTTACAAAGCAAGTAGAGTCTGCACTAGTCCCAGAACTAGCACTGGAAGATGCCTCACAACAGCCCTGCTCCCTTTGCTAACATATCTTCTTGTAACGTTTTGATTTCTTTAATAAAACCTTGTGTCATTTCTAAAATTAATCACTATTCTGCCATATGATGACAGTGATTCAATATATTTTTTGGAATAATGCTACTATCCCTTCAAAACCCATTAACACTTAAATGCCTTAATGCTCAAAGGGTGCTGAAATCTGGAACAATTTGAACTCAAACTGCAGGGTTAAGGTTTCATTCAATATTACTGGCCAATATCCCCTACCTAAGCAAAAGCTACCTACTAGAGTCAGAAAAATCAACAGGATCTCATTAATTATGGTCTTAAAATAACTAAGATATACATAATTCTGGAAAAAAATGTTTTTCTTAATTCTTTCTACATCTACCTTCAGAATTTGGAATCATTCACCAGAGCTACCATGCTATTCACCAAAGTTGTTATACTTGTTCAAATGGAAGATCCACTAAAATAAATATATATGCAGTTTGCACTAAAAATAGTAAGTTCTGACTTTCCAAGAGTTTTATAAACTATTATGAAAATATTCAGTGATAAAATGTTAAAGCTCTCTGAAGGCTTCAAAACTTATTTTAATTGTGCGTGCATGACTGGTAATTGCTTCTCCCCCAACAACACTGTGCATGTAATTTGATTATCTTAAACCATGAAGGACAATAACCTTTACTTCAACACACTTAAAAAAAAATGTGGCAAAATAAATCCATAAATAATTAGATCTCATCAACACAACCCCTGGCACACTACAGTATTGATAACTGAACATATGACTGATGCTAAAATTGAAATATTATGTGAATCATTTATGAAAGAACTATCCTCATGCAACTCCTTCATTTCCTAGTGGAAATAAAACTATTCCATAGTTTTAATAATACATCATTTCATTTCCTGCAAGATATTCCCAACTGATGCTAAATACTGGTAATGTTTATAATATTTTTCTAGCACACTTTAAGTGTAATTGCAACTTGATATTTTCCTCCTCTCTTTCACCAAGACTTTTCATTCCCCTCTGACTATCACCATGAGAAAATCCTCTAACTTGCCTCAGTATGAGGGACTTGAGTGTGTATAAATGAGGAAAGGCCGCTTTTGGGGAGCTGCCAAAGCTCATATTTAGGATTGCAATATGCACTCCTAAAATACAAACACCATGCCAAGCTTGCAAGGGGAGTTGCACCTAAAACCACACTGATATTATCTGTAATTAATTTGTAGAATGTATTGAAGCTTCTCAAATATGGCATCAGGACTGGGTCTATGATCCAGCCTGCCAAGGTCCCTCTGGACAGCATCCCTTCCCTGTGCTGTGCCAAGGGTGATCTCAATCCCAGTGCCCCTGTGGCTGACCAAGCCTCAGTCCCAACACCAACCCCTGGGCAACAACACGTCACCGGTCTCCACTGGGACATGGAGACACTGACCATGACTGAGTGCAACCATCCAGCCAATTCCTTATCCCTGGAGTGCTCCATCTGCCAAATCTATGTCTCTCCAGTTTAGAGCCAAGGCTGCTGTGTGGGACAGTGAGCAATGCTTTGTACAAGTGCAGACAGATGATTTCTGTTGCTCTTCCCTTATCCACCAATGCTGTAACTCCATCACAGAAGGCCAACGAATTTGGCAGGCACAGTTTTCCCTCAGTGAAGCCACGTTGGCTGTTCCCAATCATCTTATTTTCCATGGACCTTAGCATAATTTCCAGGGCTATGTACTCATTCAGTATTTTAAGATCATGTATAATCTGCACTTTGACAAGGCTGTTGAAAACAGACTTGAAAACTCCTAAAAAGGACAGAAAAAAAACCCCTAACTTGTACTTTTAATGTCTGGAGACAATGGAAATAAGGGTAAATTTAATTCATGGGGTTTTTTCAGTGTATACCAAGAAGCACAAAAAGATCCTTAATTTATTTCTTCTTACAGCTTAGTGTAAAGGTAAATAGACTATCCATTAGGTTTAAAATTGTATTTCATCAATTCCATTGGATAGCCAAGACCTTATCATCACAATATTGGTTAAAGTATGGCAGCAGCAAATGTCATGTCTGTCAGGCTCTAGTGTCCTGAGCCAATCCGTGTTAGATTTACTCTGAGTAAATGTCAGTGCTATCGAGAGCTCCCAGAAAAAGCAGATTTTTCTTTACAGACAAGCATTTAACAATAAATTGTCTGGCTAGTACAGCAGCAGCAAGCTAATGACTAGGTCTTGCTTCCTGGGATGATTCGAAAGCTGCTACATGACTGATTTTTCATCTCAAGACAGGTTTCACACTGTTACACAGCCACCACTGCAAGATGACATTTACCAAAGGGCTGCAGATCCTGGGCTCTGTGTGCCTAAGTTTTTTAAGCCACTCCAATATCCGTCCTAGAGATACACTTTGTCAGTTACCTAAGGCACGAAAATCCCATGCAGTAAGGTCAAGGTTTACACAATCTGACATCTCATCCCCTTGCAAAGCCAGTCTTGAGCAAACACAGGAACTGGCCAGCTGTGCCAGACATGCAGCATTCCTTGGAGCTGAAAAGAAACGAGATAGCGAAGCTGAAGCTGGGAACTGGCCCACCAGTGATGCCATGCAGGCCTTGCCTCCACAAACAGGACTCGTAGAAAGTTACATTCATTACTTGAGCCAGTAGAGCTGATCCATTCTCCTATCATTGCCCAGTGGCAATTCTTACATGTTAGACATGCAGAAAGATAACCAGTTCTGTGTTACTTAACAGTAAGTAAATATCCCCAGGTTTATGGGATTCTGTTGATTTGAAGGCCTGCCTCTAATCCTTATCCTGGCAGATTCATACTAAACTCCCAGTTGTTCCAGACAAGCTTGGCAGGACTCATTAACTGCTATCCCAGGATGTTTTCATTGGAATGGAAAACACCATCAAGTTACTGTCCTACATTGTTAACCCAGCCCTGGAGGTATTCAAGGCCAGGCTGGATGGAGCTTCCAGCATCTTGGTCTAGAGGAAAATGTCCCTGCCTACGGCAGGGGGCTGGACTTAGATGATCTTGAAGGTGCCCTCCAGCCCAAACCATTCTATGGTTGTTCCTGGTCTGGGATATGTACCATGCAACAAGGGCAAGGGAAAGGGCCTGAACATGTGGACCCTTTTAAAGTTCCAAAAACTTCCAGCAAGCAAAATTACTCACTGCAGTCATAGACTGACTGCTCAACATACTTTGTGCAGGAACTGTTCATTTCAGCTAATCAAAATAAATGCTGAATAAATAAATCAAAATTACCACTTGAACGACAGCACTTTAAAGCCTCATTCTAGATACAAGTTTCATGCACTGATTTCCACACAAGTTGACTTCAATCATGAACAGTCTTCAAAAAATAAGAAAAGAAACTGCTTTCCATTTTACCCTCATTGTTTTAGCTCCTTGAGACAAACAGAAGATGGCTACAGAAAGACAGACCAAAAATGAACATTAGCACCTTAAGCCAGACCAGCATCCCCAATGTTACCAGATATCTGCCCAGCAGCTTTTAACAAAGAGTCTGCACTAAGGAAATGCCCAACATCCATCTGCTTCTAACTTGTTTCTGAACTGCACTGATACCAAAGGAACCAAATGTGTCTTTCACATGGCTGGGATCTGGATGAGCTGGGTTGAGTGTGCAGACCCGGTCTAGAACAGTGTGGTTCCCCTCTGCCCCTCACCCCATGGCTGTTTAAAAGAACACAAGACCTCTTGGTGCTTCCACAGCAGGAACCAAACTGTGGGTGACTGACAGTATCAGAGCTGCCAGGGGATGGGTTTCAGTAACCTAATGCATTAACTCCATCCTTTCTTTTGAGCAAGAATTCCCCTGCAGACTGCCCTTGAGGATTGGCATGTTAGTTCCCACTACTTCCATGTCCCAGACACTCAAAAGACTGAAAAAAGGAATCTCTCTCTGAAAAGGTCTTTGTGTTCTTTGAGGAAGAGCAGATCCGGCATCTTGGGGTTGAGAGGAGCGTGTGCTTTGAGAAAAAGACAACCCACCCCTCTGGGGTTTAGAGGAGTGGCAACCAAAGTCCTCGTTCAGGTTATCAGAGCTTATTCCATCTAAGGGGTTGCTGGGAAGGTTTCTTGTTAGCACTGTCTGGCAGACAACAGTCAGGCAGAGAAGGGATTTCACTCAGAGCTCAAACAGCAGGTCTGTGCCTTGTCTGGAAATCTGAACAGGAGGTAGAAAGTGAAAACAAAGACAAGTTGGGCAGGCTTATAAAAGATATGATTCCCTGCCATTATGGGAAGATACACCGTAAAACTGACAACCCTGGCAAAGTATCCTGTCATCTTACGAAATGTGACAAAGAAACCACTCTGGACTCCAGAGCTGCTTCTTCCACCTTCACTTCTGCGGGGAGGGAAAAAAAAAAAAAAGGAACAATTTTGTAATCAGAATGGTACCGGGTGCAGGATTTAATCAGCTCCTGTGCCTCTTTCCTCGCTGCTTTACACACACACACTGCACCTCAGTGGGGCCTCACCACACAAAGGTGTTCTGGCTACAGTTTGAGCAGATGAATAGGATTTCTGCTCTCAGCTCTTAGAGATCCCCTAAATCAAAGTTACATATTACTACAAAGTAGTTTTCCACCTACCCCTGGCCTTTCCATACCCCTTCTGAGCACCTGGTGACTTCTGTATAGATTAGAAATCATCTTTAATGCAGGCAAGTAAGTGTTCTACTATGTGCTGCTTCACCCCCGAAGGACACAGATCTTACCTTCATTGGTACGACTGGGACACAAATGAATGTTACCCAGAAAAGGGATCACAGATCTTTCAGCCGCACAGTGGAGGAGATCATGGATGTCTACAAGTTTAAACACCAGATTGGACAGATTTATTAAGCCTAGAGTATCTTTGCTTGCTGTACTCCAGGAGAACAGATCAATCTGTATCCAATGTTTCTGTAAGCAAAAAGGTTACCTGTTATGTACCTCCCTCTCCTTAAGAAATGAGCTTCAGCAGGTAAACTTAAGAAAAATAGAATTTAAAAAATGTACATCTCACAGTATCTCCTTTTAATCCATTTTATACATTACTTATTCACAACAGGAACCTGGATAGCTCACCTACCTAGTCTTATTCTTTTTGAGTCTTTAAAGCAAATTCTTCCCATCTTTTAA
Organism: Sclerurus mexicanus; assembly: GCA_013396755.1. NCBI lineage: Eukaryota > Metazoa > Chordata > Aves > Passeriformes > Furnariidae > Sclerurus > Sclerurus mexicanus. The sequence goes on along the minus strand of VWZF01000574.1, from coordinate 1,126,429 downwards.
ATTTTACAGCTGGTTTAATAAAGTTCACTACCCAGGTACTCTAAAAATTCCCACGAAGATTTCCTCCCGTGTTTGTGTACCTTGCAAGGCAAACACACAGAAATTAAAACTGTCTCCTCTTTCCACTACTACTCAAAAAGACATTTTAGATAAAGTCCCTGCTGCTTGTCAGAAAAAGCTGAAGGGATGAACCTGAAGTCATTAAGAACAGTCCAATTTTTAGTTCTCTAATCTCATGAGCTTTAAGGAATTATTAAGGAAAATATACTATAAATATTTGCACATAAAGACAATAACACAACAAGCAACAATAACGTTACAAGTCCATGAAATGACTAAATGTAGGAGCTCAAGTATCACAGGTGAAGGATGGAGGGGCTTGTTTCAGCTGTTTGTTGCTTTTTATAGAGAAATTTATCTTATAAAAGACAAACTTTTAGCTGAGGGATGCCATACAAAAATCTAAAGGCCCTGAGGAACTGTCTAAGCTCAATGGGTCTGAAGAGATAAAAGAGTTTATAATATTTTAAGCAAAGACATGGCTGTCAGATGGCTAAATGTAACTATATATCTCAATTAAGTCCTGAATTTATGTAATTTCTTCATAGAACACAAGCTTCCCATCTGTATTTATAACTTGTGACTCCACTTAATAATGCTGTAGATAATACTAGGAGCTAAAGAAAATATCAGGTGTTCTTTTCTGCTGCCGTGCATTTCTTAGATTAGATTATAAAATTCCAAATTCAAAATTCATTTTCTTGGGTGATAAGAAATAAGTGGTGGATGAGATACGGGGATAAGCATCCAGTAATTTGGTATTTACCTTGCTGTAGAAATCTTTTCTAAACAAATTGCTTTCTAACATACAATTCAGTACCTCCTGGACACAAGGAGGGCCAAATTTAGTTCCAGGTAAAGGAAAGTTTGAGAAGAGAGGAGGAATTAGAGGCAATTTTTGACTCAGATGACTGTCAGTACAGTACCTAGTAGCTTAGGCCTCCTTCCTCAGCAGATTAACTCTGGTAGTGATAAATCACAGTCAATGGGAGACAAGGTTCTCTTGAGCAAGAAGGGGGGGGGGAATAAATCCCTGATCTCTGATCTGTAAAAAGGACAACTGAATTGGCCTGGCTTAGGCAGCTCAAGACTCAGTAAATCCACTTACCACTACTCACAGATTATTCAAGATCCAAATCTGTGTCTAGAGTGGCTCAAAGTTTTCCTTTGATAGTATTTGGACTTTCTGATGCTCCACAAAGGTTCCACAGAAACAACTACAACACTTTGAAGAGTGTTTTTTCCTTCTGTGCCCTTCTACTGTAGATTTGAAGTTATCAAGCATCAATCTGCATAATAACAGAAAAATCTGCTCTAAATATAATCTCACTCCTCAGCAAGACTGTGAGCACCTAATTTACTGCTAAGAGACAGGTTGCTGGACAAAATTATGAGATGTTACATCGTTCCAGAAAGCCACATAGCAGTCTCAGAAGTGGTTATTTTCAAATGGTCTTGTGGATTTATGCTGTTGAACAGAAGACAAAGGCTCTTGGGACAGGATTACTTCAGCTCACTGGGAATGAAGGGCTATTTCTGACATTCTTCCACTTATTCCAAGATAAAAACACAAACTGTAGAATTTAGTCTCTATTTATATTTAATTGAATGTCTTCTGAAAAACATTTAAGCCTTCTGACCCACTTGCAGAAATCAAGACAGTTAGGTCACCTCATTTCCAGCATATTGATATTGCCATTTCACTCCTATTTGTTCAGCTGCTGACAAAGCTTTTCACTGTGATGTTTATTCTCTTTTCCCTTCTTTTCATGTATTTTGCAGCTCAATAGTATCCTCATAATAATTTTGCCAATAACAACCATGCAACATCAAGCTCCTTCATTCTTGTAACTGCTGCTCCATATAATATGCCTTCTGATCACTTAGGCATTAATTCGTGCCAACCCCAAGTAATCCTCTCTCTACTATAGCTGATCAAAATTGTAAAGAGTATTCCAGGTCAGGTGGCATAAATATTTCCCCCTCAGAATATTTGTTATTATTATCAGCATTACAGTGACAGCCCACAGTGATCAGATGAAGTCAGCAGCCTTCTCATCCATTATTACTGACAGGCTTCACTCCTCACACACATGACCTCTATTACTTATGTACATGTTATAGTATTGAATTTCCTTTATTTCTCCTGCCTGCAGGGTCATGAAGGCTTCTCCACATGATGGTTGACAATCTTATGTCCTGACTACGTGTCCCAAACTTGCAACTTAGATTTGGACACAACTTGGCCTGATAAATTTTACCACAAGACATTTTCCTTCCACCTATGAAACATATTTGCTTTCAGAGAGTAACAAAACCTGTTCATACAATAAACACATTTGTGTTACCCTTTAGACTGTTTTCCACAATTGCCTCTCTTAGATAGATTGACCTCAAAAACTTGGTATGAACCAGAATTCCCAGGGCTTTGTAGATGAAAAGTTCCTTAAGCTTTCAAAGATAAGACTTCAGACAATAAAATTCACACTTCCCAACAGAAAATACTGTTTTGCTGAAAACTGTCTAATCAGTCCTCTCTTTAATAATCTATTTTTCTGATGTAGAATAACCTAGTCTGATTATCTTTGTTGCTCCTAATTTTTGCCATCCTTTCTGTTGAATAGATACCCTACCTTAAAAAATTGGAGATAAAGAAAACAGTCAGTGCTAGAGAGAGCAGAGAGACAGTGGCAGACAAACCACCTGACAGAGTACTTGCCTTTTCTACACTAATTTCTAAAAACAATTCCATATAGGTATATAATAAGCCAGTTTCTGACACCTTCACTAAGAATATAGGTCATACATAATAGATCAATTGGACTATGAACAAATGATTCAATCTGTTCTGCTTCTTTTTAAACTAATTCAGAGGTACCAGGGAGTCAAGCATTGACATTCAATCAACTCCTTTTTTTTTTGTAATCTTGCCTATTTTCACACAGACTGTTGCACTACACTGTCATGAGGTGATATTCCTCCTGTAAAATTCCCAGTTGCCACAGTTAAATAGGGAGAGCTACTTCTCTGGTTTAGTTCAAGTTGCCCTTCTTCAGAATAGGTTTTGTTTCAGATGTCCATGACTTTTGGCCCAAAGACTCAAAACTGCAGCCAATCTCATGGGTTTTCTCCCCTTAAGTTTCATCTTTGCCCAATTAACAGTCAGAATATCCATTGCAATTCCTGACCTCTGAAGAATTCTTTTCTTCTGTGACCATCTCTGGAAGACCACCACTTCTTATATAGCCAGTAGAGACCCTTGCCTGTATCTTGAACTGCCTGCAAAGATTTGCTTACTATGGACGTGCCCTTGAAAGCAAGAACAGTTTCCTGTGAGGGATGGGAGAAGAGAAGCTCTGGACAAGTTTGCTTCCCAGATACTAAGTTTACTTCTACACCAGGCTTTGTCTTCCTGGGACATGATGGCTCTTGACCAAAAGGAAGGTCTTTGGCATCTTGCAAACTTACACCTTATTCTATACTGGGCTTTTGCTGAGGACACACAACCTTCAGAGGCCATATCTAATATCATAATTTCAGCTATTACTGCAGTAACATTAACTGCTTAGTTTACACAGAATCATTCTTTCTTTGGCTCTGCAACTTAATTGTTAATTAATATGTTATTGTAACTCATACTTCATAGCACAAAGGAAAAGGATGAGTGTTTAATTTCAGTATGTATTTTTACTTAAATATTCAAGTGTAACTCACATCAAACAGAAATTCCAATCTATTCAGACTGGAAATTAAAGAAAATATGGTAAGCCATTATTTTTAGTGTTGTTTGTGGATATCTTGTGACTTCAGGCACCATAGACTTCCTTCCTTGAAAAGGTCATATCATTCTTCAGAAAACTAAAAAGAACAAAAACGCTGAGATTCCTTTTATGTCCTTTGTATATCACTATTCTAAAGCAGGTCTGAAGTGAGAAACTAGCCAAGGTTTCAGAACTCCAGTGGAGACATCTTCCAGTTAATCTGACCTCTTTTCTAACAGTAATAACTCAAAGAAAATTTAAGAGTTCAGACATGCCCTTGATTTGTTTTAAAGGGCACATTCTGCTTTTGAAAACAACATTAGTTCAGATAACTCCTAAAGCTTTCTGCAAAAACAGCATTCAAGGAAAAAAATATCAAGATTTTTACATCTATAGCATTAACTCTTAAGCTTCCCTGATTTTAAGAATCTGTTTTTCATTACAGACAGCATGTAAAATCAAGGTTGGCTGACTGAGCGAGTCTGCTCCACTTCATCATTGTTGTATATAATCTCTTTCTCTCCACCTGTCCTCTCAGGTTCAGGTTCTCTGAGCCCTTCACCAACTTTGTGGCCCTTCTCTGGGCTCATCCCAGTGTCTGCTGTGTACTGAGGAGCAAAGAACAGAATAAAGCACTTTGTATCTGTCCCAGTAAAGCTGCACAGAGGGGGAAGAACAGCTCCCTCAACCCGCTGCCTCTACTTGCCCTCATGCACAGAATGCTGCTTCCATCCTTTACCATGAGGGTGGATCATGTTGAACTTCACATACACCAAGACTCCCTGGGTCCTTTTGTTGTCTCTAGGTGGTCAGACCGAGTCTGTACTCATGCATGGGGTTACTCCTTTCCAGGTGCAAGGCTTCACACTTCTCTGTTAGGCTTCATGAGGCTCCTGGCAGCCCACATCTGATCTGTCCAAGCAGCCATCTGATCTATCGGACACTTTCCCCAAATTTCTGTCAGCTGTGGACTCACAGAGGTTCACACTGTACTCTAAATCCAGGTGACTAATGAAGGTGTTAAATACTTTTGGCTCAAGTGTTGACACTGGAACATGTCACTACTGAGTGGCATCCAGGTGGAATTCATCCTCTGGATGGCGGCCCTTTGTGCCTGGCAGTTCTGCCTGCCTCACCTCACTGCTCACTTATCCAGCACACACTTCATCCATCTGCCCAGAAGGAAGTTCTGTGCTCCGAGTATTGCTAAAGCCAAGTTCAAATCATCCAGTGTTCTCTCCTCATCCTCTGAGCTAGTGATGTTATTGCAGAAGGTTACAAGGCTGGACAAGTGTGATACCTGATGTTTCCCTTTTCTGTATCAGGATATTCTAAACCCTGCCTTGAAATGCTAATTGTGTGAACTAGCTGTAACATAAAACACTTCTAACTCCTCTGGAGTCATCTGGAAGAGTCCAAAAGGTGATTTCTACAATAAAGTCTACTATGATAACCTTAAGAATTCTGTGCTGAGGCAATTTCTGCCTTCACGTGCCTGACCCCTACATGTTGCATTTTAGCAGAGCTCCTATCAGAAAGAATGCCTCTGTCACAGACAAAACCTTTTTTAGTATCAGGAGTCAACTAGAGAAGTCCTTTATATACACTGCTCTATGTCATACTTCACAATATTCAAAGAAGTCTACAAAATATTTATTCAGAGATGTTTCTTCTGAAAATATATTTTTACCTTACACAGATAGAATCCTGTGATTCAGCTCTGAAACGGATCTACATAGGTAGCTGATTTCTGTCTTATTAATGCACCGGAAAAGATAAAAACAGCATTTCATTGCTACGTGTTCTCAAATAAAAGCGTCTTAAGCAACACTCAAGAGTAGAACTACTCAAGTACAGAACTCCTAAAAGCTGGGTTATATTCACAAGGTTAACACAGTGAATACATGATGACACCTAAAGTGCTTATGCCCGAACAAGAGGTGAGGGCACCAGAATGAAAAATAAACACACTTATCTTAAACCAAACACATTAAATAGCAATTAAAAATTTAAAGGTAAAATGATGAAAAGCAGATACAACCTCTGCTCTGTGTTTTGGAAGGCTGTTTATCCTTTACTACTTCCAAGAGCCAAAACCACCAGCACATGTGTATTTTTCTTTCTCAACTGCCCTTTGTTTTCCTGCATGAAGTACATGCCCTTGTCCTCTCTGCTACACTTTTCAACTAGTTTTCAATTTTACTACTGGCACACATATAGTTTACTTCAGTCCTTAGTGTTAATCGTTCATCTTAACTAATTCTTTGATTATTTCAGCAACATTTGAGTGTTGAAGAAAAAAAAATGTTATTTATTTGAAATTTTGCCATTGAAAGTGTATGAAAACAACAGTCTAGTACAAACATCACATTTTCTGGTTTTCCAGATAAAAAGTACAGTGCAAACCCCATCTCAAACATTTTAAAGTAAATATTTTAAAACAGAGAAATTATCTTCTCTTTGGTTAAGAATATCTTTTGGAAGTAAGATATAAGTAGACCTTTAAGCAGAAAGAGCAATACATGTTCATATATGAGCTGTAAATTTACACTCTAAGCTCTGGAGTCTTTTTGTCTTTCCAATTCAACATGAGAATTTCCAAATACTAAAAACAATCTCACCCTTTCATTCTTGATATAATTGTAACCATTTAAGTGGGGTCTAAATGCTTGACTATCTGAAGGGTATCTGCACGGATGCAATAAGGTTAACAGCTCTGCACTATAATAACTCTCCAATTCATTCCCCTGCAAAAGCAATATGCTCAAAAGTGCCTTATTCTAGTAACAAGCCTGAAAATGACAACTCTAAAATGGCCTAATCTCAGCAAAATGGGTTTCCCCAGTGTAAAAGACTTGTCAGTTCTACCACAGAATTTCTGGTCAAAGAAAGAAAACCCATCCATCTGCCGCCTTCATTCAGCTGAGACACCTTCATACCTTTGCTTTTGGTCCAGCAAACCACGACACTCTACTCCCACATTCCAAATAGGTGTCCTAACTATCAGTTTATGTTCAGTTTCTTAATCTTTCCTGACCTATATCTCCCATCTAATAAAAATAACCCACTGGAGGAAAATCTAATTCAGACACAATTTTTTCAAGAGAAACGAACCTTACAGACTGTACATGCAGCTGGACAAAAATACAATTTAATTCCTTTGGACCTGGAAAGAGCAAGGAACACCAAGCAGGTTATACAATTCCTACAATGCATGGTGGGAAAATGTCCTTCCTGATTCATCTGGACTGTTCTATATATAGACATTATTAATATGTGACCATAAAATCATCTACTCCCTTTCAGATATAGCCACAGAAAATTTTAATAAGTAATGCGTCTAATGTATTAGGTATTAAACTACACATTAGCTGCCAGATCTAAGTTGTGCAAAATTATTTTAGCTACTTATCAAGGTGATATCTGCTGCAATCTCATTTTAAACAAAACCCTGGAGAAAGCAAAATTTCTCATGTAAAATTCACGGAAGGCCCTTGTCCTTGCTGCTAATCAAAAGGGAGCAAATGAATGCTGCCATGAGAATCCATCTCTTTCCTCCTATGTACATAAATAAGGAATTGCTGCTTCAAGATGCATCTTCAGAAATCAAGCTCATCATTTTCTTACTGACACAAACCACTTAAATGACAAATATACGTAATAAACCTTTGCCTGCCCTCTCTATTTAATGTTGCTTTTGCACAGCTTACACAATACTGAATTCTGTTTCTTTAGAGACAAAGTCTAGAGCTGCTGCCATGCAGGTTCTAACCTTTTATACCTTTAGGATTCTGAGTTCTATTCCCCTTACTTGCAGGGCTGGTCTTCTGAAAGAGTAACATGAATTCATGCTCTAAACCAAAGTGTGTGTTGATTTAAAAAAGCCTCATACGTGTAAAAAAGAAGCATGTTATGGAAATTTATGGATATCCACATAATATAATCGATCTGAAAAAAAAATCAAAACAAAGTAAGGATAAAACCCTTTGTGAATAAATCAGACACACACAATTTGGCCCAAGGATGAGTACGACATCAGATGGCAAGAGAGGGGCTTAATTAATTGCCTGAACCTAAATATAAGTTCATATTTTTTTAGCTTCATAGCTAAAGACAAGTTCAAAACACTTTGAAAAGGCTGTCTTCAAAGCACAGAAAAGTATTCAAGAGAAATGACAGCCCTCTGCAAGCTCTCGCCCATCACAGGGGATGGCATCGCACATTGCATATTAATTGCTCAGCAAAAAGCTCCTTGTCTGACTGAGACCGAAGTCTGGAACATTCTTATCCAGCAATACATTAGTGAGTGCTAATAAGTAAGGACTAATGAATTATTCACTGCCAAATATGTACGTTTGGACTGAATTTATATCCGCTGTGCTTATTATTTCAAAATCCATCAGCATTGTCAAATACTGGAAATTGTAGAAACACATACCAATGAAAAGGACACTAATCCAAAACAAGAATTAAAACTTGAAGTGACCCCTAGTCTGCTTTAGGCAGCTTCTCGGGTGGTTATGACTTTATTTTCTCTTAGTCTGGAGCATTTCTAGTGTTCCCTGATGAAAATCATTTATCAGTTTAATGGACATATTCAAGGAAGGCTAACCAGAGGGGTGGAGGAGGGATGATACGATTCCTTTGTTACTCAGACGGTCTGACTACCCATCCTTCAGTAAATCTGACAGACTCCAAACATTAAATTAACTGAAAGGAAAACCTCATTTTGAACTGCGCATTCCCACACATATCAAACAGCCTGTGAAATGCCTTGGATTTTATGTCCGAATCCATCAAACACACTGAGGGTAAAAAAGGTATAGAAAATTCATGGTTGAATAAGTGCTGGATGAAACCTTCCCTGCTTTGTTAACTTCATAGCTGAATAGATCCATGGGGTGCAGAGCATAGCACTGAGCACACTGAATAGTACATAAATGGAAAAGTGAACCAAGTGAAATATGAATATTTAAAAGAACAGGACCACATAAATTGGTTTCCTCCAAAGAGCCAAACCATACCCACAGCTCTCCTGCAGAGCTCAGTGCACGAGCAAGCACAGGGACATAGGATAATCAGCAAAGGCTGCTCATGGGAAGTCAACAGATATTAAAAGAATGATGTTCCAAAGCCAGGAAGAAATGTGGTCATTGACTGGATGAAGCTGCTCGGGTAAATGTGTGTCACAGGCAGCAGCACACACAGAGTATCACTAAGTATTTGGATGTTGTCAGGTAAAAGGCCCCAGCTCAAAACACAGACCCTTAATTTGCACTCTCCTGATAAAGCCCTACACACAAGTATATGAAAGTCAGTAAGAAGAGGTTAATGGCAGTGAACTAGAATAAAACTAAATGTCACTACATCTTACTTTTCTGTAAAACCTTCTAAGTGGATAAGACATGTTCAGGAAGCTGTAAAATGTGCCCTTTCCTTACAAGAAAAAGGTCAGTTCTGTGCTAACAAATTGTAATCGGTTAGTCATAAATGATCATATCAGTAGCTGAAATATGGTACCTTACATGTAATTTAAATATTGTTACAACTACTTGAGTCACAGAGAAGCCCACTTTGCACAGTGAAAACTCCTGCGTGCATTAAAATGATGCAATTCATGAAAATACGAACACAATATCACGAAAAAGGAAAAATCACCAATTTCACAGCAATGAAACATGCCTAAATAACTAATTGTACAGTTGCCTTTGGCATTAAAGACCAGTACAAGAAACGCTTAAACTATTCTGTGATTCAGTGATTCTCTGCTGCTTTAAGAGACCAGCTTCACAGAATAATCAGCTCTACTGCTTTTCAAAGCAGTGAAGAAGCAGAGGGTCTGCTGCTCCTTGCATTCATCACCCTGGGAGAGTTCCTTTATGTAATTCCTAGCACACAGCTCCATACAGAAGAACCCAGAACACAGGGCAGCAGGATATTACCTTCCACTTCTCTCTCAAGAAATAAAAGTGACCAATGAAGCCAATATTAGCTGGAGAAAAATGCAATGCTAGGATACTTTGGTTATGGTAAAAAAACAGTTCTGGTCTTAAGGCCAGGCGAGACTTTTACTATGCACCTATTATTTTTGTTACCCAGTGTTATTCAGAAAGTTTTTATCCTTTGTGTAGCTTGTTCAGCATTTCTTTCTGTTCTGATGGCCAGAGTTTTGTTAGGTTCTTAATAACAAATGTCCAATTCAAAGAGGGTTCAAGTTATGGGATGCTGTCAGACTTTACTAAGAAAAATTAGTAAGTCCTGAGCCTCCTCCTGCTGAGAAATGAACAATACTCAGTTCAGAATAATCTTAAGGGTATTTCACAATGATTGATTTCTTAGGCTGGTGCATCATGTAACCCACTCAACAGTAAAAGGCTAATTATTGATATTATTTTAACTCCTAATCACTAACAAGCTTGTACAATAAAGCTGTGGGTGTTTTTTTTAACTTTGAGCTCTATACTGAGTCATTTATTTCCAAGATGACAGACCACTCTAAAGATCAAATGCATATATAGACTACTAATGCTTCTGAGGCAGGAACAAGTGTGTTCAGCTCTAACACCCATTCATAGCCAGTTCAGGAAAATTTACTTGTGTTAATATCTTGCAAAATGCAGGGAAAATATACAATCAGTGAGCAGAACTGCTACTATCAAACTGATCCCCTCGGCTCTCAAACTGAAACCCTCTGCTCTGAAATACCCTTTTGAAACCTCCTTTCTAGTGTAGCTGTTGCAGTGCTATGTCTTGTGCGGCTCCTGCTCAGCCTGCATGGCTGGCTCTGTTAATACCTATCATTCCCAGGTGTAACAAGCCATTTATCTACTAACGACTTAGAAAAGATGGTACAAAAGGACTAAAGTAGTTATGGTTCATGTGTCCTTCTTGAAAAATTAACTTCTCTGTCATTTCAAGTCAAAGCCCACTTGGATTACACAGAAAAAGTGGGTTTAAGTTTACATTTAAGGAATAAGGATAAAGGAGGATCTTTTATAATGTTCATTGATTCATACAATGCTGTATTTCACAGGAAATATAGTTCTTTATAAAATGGTGTAAGCTGTGTTCAAGTCAGAAAAGACATCAACAGAGTTGCCATTTTCTACTTCACTTCTGGGGTTATCAAAGGATAGGCTAAACAATACTCACCAAACTCCTGTGACATTTCAGCTCACTTCTTTTTACCTCTAGTTACACGAATGATGAAAGGCTGAGTTACAGTGAGGCCAATGAGGTGTTCAAGTTCTCTTAAGCTAAACTGGGTTCTGAATGACTCAGATTTTAAATACTTGCTGGAAATAGCTTAGCACTAATCTTATTTCTTTAGGTTCTATTTCTTTAGTCTTTCTTTTGGCCAAGTTAGCTTTCACCCAATAACGTCATACAAAAACAGTACTAGTGCAAGTAATTATGCTTTAGATGACACTGTCTCACTTAAATTTGTAATTACTAAAGACTGCTATTTAACCTGTAATTTTGTAACACAGTGAGCTCCCTGGCCATCTTTTACTTGAAATTCACTTTTGTTTAAGTATGTCTGCAGTGCTCAAGTCATAGGAGATGTAAAGCTCCATTCAAGCCACTGGTACTTCACATTAAATTTTGTCCCACAATTATTTCTTGTTTGTTTGTGTGACAAGCTGGCTTATCCAGGGAGAAATCCAAATGGCCTGAGATTTCAGTATTGTCATTTGATAACAGGAACAATATTCTAGTATAAAGCACTGAGTTGTGCCCATTGCCTACAATTTGAAGGCCACAGAGAATATCCATGTCATCCTTTTCTGAGCCCTTTCCAGAGCAGTTGGGACTGGAAATGAAACAGAGGCTCTCTCCAGGTGGTAGCTTTGTAAGGAACATTGCCCATTTCTTTTTTCCTTTAATCTTTTAATCCTACTAATCCCTATTATTTATTCTGTTTTTTCCTCTGACTAAACTGATGCTTCTGTCCTCGCCAAGGCGCTTCATGCTCTTTCTTGCTTATTGTTTACTCTCTACTTTTGAATGGAGCATTAGAACAATGTTTGCAATAACAGTCAGTGGTTTTGATGGACCTTGAACTAATCTAAGCTGAAAACTGAAGAGGCATTTTCAACCTAGTAATGAAGTTTTAGAAGATTTTCCTTGTGACAGTGATGGCTTTATGAAAGAATTGGAAAATTTACTGAAAGGATTGCATGTCTCAAGAACCGTCTATGACGGCAACAATGAACTGCAATAAGAGAGATTTCCATTAGCAGCAAAATTCCTACACAATCACAGAAAAATCACAGTGTCATAGAATGGCTTGAGTTGGAAGGCACTTTAAAGATCATCTCATTCCAACCCCCTGCCATGGGCAAGGGCACCTCCCATGAGATCTGGTTGCTGAAATCACAACCTTCAGGATTTCCTAACAAGCAGAGCAAATGAAGTGCCTCCTGTTCATCCCCCCCCCCCAACACACATGAAGACAAATAAATTCACCACATCTCATGCCAAAAGCCTGCAAAGCTTACAAAGCAAAGTTTATCAAGACACACTCAAGACTTCCTAATGGATTTTCTTGTCATAAGACTTCATCATCTTTATAAATTCATTTTCTGTAGACAAAATTTAATTTGTTGTAGACAAGATTAAAAGGTCATAAACAAAACATTGTCATTCAGTTTGCCCTTTTACGTCAGATCAAAATATGATATATGATCTGCCTAATTATGTTAGAATTTGATGTGACTATATGGCTTCTCCAAGATACGCCTATTTAACATGGGAAACATCACTGAGCACCTTAAAACATGCATCACTGTCACGGTGAGAGTCCAAGAGCACAGGACTGATAATACTCTGGGAAATAGCTATGAGCTGGGTATTCCAAAATCCCCATTAGCTCTTCTGAATTGTAAAAGGCATATGAAGAATTAAAAAGTACAAACAAAATCTTACTGTTACAGGGGACAACAGAGGGTGCAAAAAGGAAATGGAGATTAAAAAGGAACACTTTTTCTCCCTTCACATCACTATTTTCCACCCATGTGTTAGCAGCATGCTGTGAGTATCTGCAAAGGTTCAAAAAGCAAACAAATTCCCAGAAGAGAAGTTTAGAGACAAAAATATTATTTCCTTTACTATCTGGGAAATGACCAGAGTGGGAACCAGGTAACTGGTTAGTACAAAAACCAGATCATTCCCTTGAATTTTTCTTTATTTAACCCACATTTGTGGAAAGAAAAGGTGCATCACTATATTTTTCACACACAGTAGTGTGCTGAAAGTGCTGTCATTAGAAGGGAGCCAATAAGAAAGATGGAGAGGGACGTTTTACAAGAGCATGTAAGTGACAGGACAAGAGTGAATGGCTTCAACTGAAAGAGAGTCGGTTTAGATTAGATATTAGGAAGAAATTATTTACACTGAGGATAAGGAGGCTCTGGCACAGGGTGCCCAGAGAAGCTGTGGCTGCCCCATCCCTGGGAGTGTCCAAGGCCAGGTTGGACAGGGCTTGGAGCAACCTGGGATAGTGGAAGGTGTTCCTGCCCACAGCAGGACGTGGAATGACATGGTCTTTAAGGTCCCTTCCAAGCCAAACCGTTCTATGATTCAACCATTCCAAGACTCAGAGGACAAAAGAGAGAGCCATACCGCAAGAAAAAAAGAAAAAAATCATTCTTTTAGAAAGCCCTGAAATCTGCACTTATTATAAGTTATTTGAAAATCACCTATTGGTTTCACAGATGTGTTTCTCTTGAAAGTCATAAAAATAGCTTGAGTTATGGAAGGAGTCAAGTGTCTCAGCCAGTGTCCTGCTCAGTGCCACTGGAGGGCCACAGTCATCTTGGCTCTGTAACACGGGAGCATCTGGGCCCTCTGACAGTCCCACGTTGTAGCCTTGAAGGTCAGGGAAGGTCACATTACTTTTGTAGATGAATCAAGTGCTAATTAACAAAATGCAAAAAATAATCAAGGTGGCAAAGTAGTAGCAAAACTTTTCATGCAAATTAAACAAGAGTTTAGGCATAATTCTGAAACACTGAGAATTCATTGCATTTGTACTTCTAATAAAACTGCAGGGCTCATGTCTGACCCCTGGAAACAACTGAGGATTTTTCCAAGAATGGTCCACTTAAGTAACTATTTCTTATATAAGTCTTTCAAGCTCTGTGAAGAGATATCCCAGTTCAGTCAGGAAAACTGAGATATCCTAAACACAAAATATTTATTATGCTATTTTTACCAAACTTTTCTCCTGGAAATGGTATGTCACCTATTTCTGTTTTTATTATTCCATATTCTCTTTTGGTGGAAGAGTGAAAAACAGCCAAGCCAGATACACATTAGGTGACCTGATGGAATTACTCCAAGTTAACATCTGGTTATCTTCTTCTTTCAGAACACAACTCAAAATACAAATCCCAACCATCAGTAGGATAAGTCACATTGGATTTTAGTTTGTTTCTATGGTTTTTTGCAAGCAAAACCCAAGAAGCGTTTACTATTCAAAAGAAGACCCCATGAGTACCTAAGACTTTTCGAGAGAGGTCTCTGATATTCTATTTCACATTTAACCTTTAATTGTAAAATGGTAGGGACAAAGTATTTCAGTCCCTTACTGTATTATGGTAAGGATTTAAGTGAGTTCAGGTTTTTGTTGCAAAGTGGTAAGGCAAATGGTAAGAGTAATTTACAGAAATGACCACTATTTCCCACTCAATGGATTTGAAATATCCTCAACTTTTATGCATAAAATCTTCATCTTTGCCCTGATATTTAAGTAGAAGGAGGCACTTATTAACCTGAGATAATTTTCTCTTCCACTGACATTATATCCTAAATTTATATTGTTACAGAAGACTGAATATTCACATACTGAACTTGCTCATAGTGGCCTTCTTAATGTCTCTATTCAAACACAGAACTGTGGAAGACTTAATTCTATTCTTGTTTAAAGCTTGTGCAGTTTGGAGTAGAGACAAAAGGTGGGGTGTTTTCACTTGGGCTTTTTTGTTGATTTTTGATGGGGTTGATTTTTTTTAACCTTTTGTGTTTTGGGGGTTTTTTTAAGTGACATCATTAGAATATTTTAAGTCTTTTACAATGTGTAAACATCATAGAAAAGCTAATGATCTGCTTTTAAGGGGCAAAACTGTAGGAAAACAACCAAAATCTTCAAGTAGCTGAACATCACACAAAGGCTTTGGAGTTCCTTCCAACATTAATATGCTTTATAGCTAAAGTCTGACTTCAGACTCTTACTACAAAACAAAATTGCTGCCTTTCCTGCTGAGGAGGTAGCTATGCTGACTGGTTGGCCATGATACAGTGGCTTTTTAAGTCTTTAGCATTCAAGCTAAACACATTTGCAATGCCATCTGGTCCTCTGTAATTGTCATAGGATTGAGAAGACACCAAAGTACACGCAAGCACTGATAAGACTAAACAGATTTCAGCAAAGGGCAAGAGAGGCAATTAAGTGTGTGTCAACATGGGTGGGCAATTGCTTTGCATGGAAGCACCTGACAAGGTACCATTTACACAGAACACCTGTCCAAGTGCAGAACAAGACACTCAGGGCTGCCTGCAACATGTTCAGCTTTTTTCACTAGTTAAACACAGCGAGAGGAAAATCAGGATGCTGGGGATGCCCCTGTTGGTCCAACACAGTCACTCCCTGCACCCAAACCCAGGTGAGCAGAGGTTGGCACTCTGGCTGGTGTAGCAACTCGATTTCAACGATCTGAATACACACATTTTCTGCAAGATCCAACTAAATTATGGAGTTGCTGCTGTGAAAAGTGGTTTAGCTGTAATTTCAGACAGAAAATAAGATGATCATCCTATTCAAAAGATACAATCTCGTAGACCACAATGTTGAAGACTTCATCTCACAAAAAAATGTGCAATAGAATGAATGCTGGCTTGACTGCAAAGGATAAGCTCTGCCTGTACAGCACCACTACAGTCCAAAGTGCTCACATATAAATGCATTTTCACTTCCCTAAAGTGTCTTTCCACTGGGAAAGGCAGCCACTGGAAATAACATGTGAAAGGGTGGGTTTCTAAGTGAAATGAAATTACACAATATGTGGTATAAGGGATCTAAACCCCATTTTTTGGAGGACCAGAGTCAAAAATTATTCTTAAAGTTCTTTATCTTTTACCAAGGTAACTTAAAAATTTACTATCTGATATTTGTGGCTCCAAATAAATGCATGGTACCATGTTTTATTAAATTTACATTATTTCAAGTACATTTATGTTACTTTAACAGCAGTATTGTAATGTTATCCTTACACAAGCCAGCACAGAGATATTTATCTTGCATCTCTAGAGCCCTAAAAAAGTCATGTCAAGAATTATCTCATTTAGATATCACAAATAATCTATATTTCTTTCTCGTAATAAATAACAGTCCAGTTCAAACAAATGTAAACCCCTCATGATTATGTTGGAGAAAACAAAACACCCTCTTATCAAACCCCCACTGACAAACCATTAGATCAACCTTTCCCTTCCTATGATGTCTTTAATCACCGTGTAATTTTTCCCAAACCTGAGGACGATTTTCCTGAGTCACACTGAATTACAAAAATCAATATTTCAGAATTCCCAAATTAATCTTAACAATAACTATGCAGGCAACATGTCAGTAGTGAGAGAGAGATGAAAATAGCATGTTTCCAAAGAGCACCAGCTTGGGACCCTATTCAGTTCTCACTGTGCTGCATCCATCTGACAGCCCAGAGAATTCCTTTAGGACAGAACACAAAATCAGGTCCACTTCTTTTGTAGAAAACACTTTTCTTAAATCCCTTTATAAGCAAAAAACCTCCTGTAGCATCAATCAGATATAATGCATGCCATTAGCAAGCAAATTGATTGCATGTCATATTAAAACTGGTGAAAGAACAATTAAGTCTGTTATTTATTTATTTCTTATTCTTTTCCAGCTGAGCTGTGTTTTTGTGCCTGGGTGCCAGATGCCTGAGCACTGCTGCTCTGTGCCTGTACCCCAGCGTGGGGTGTTCCTTCCCCATCCTGCTGAGAGACCAGTCAGCCAGACAGGACCAGCAGAAAAACGGCAACTTCATGAATAAACATTTGCTTAAAAATCACATTATTTCATCATTTTCTCTTTCTACTGAGCTTACTCCACATCTGTAAACTGAACTAGTACCAAGGAAAACCTACTGCAGAGCTTTAGTTTCCACTGGAACATAGATTTATAGGGGCCCACAACAGGCATTTATATAACAGCAGTGTCCCCAAGCTCACAAACTTCCCATCGAGATCATTATTTCAGCCCTTTGGGTGTTCCAATCATCCTCCATTTTTTACTATGATAAAGCAGGGAAAAGAATGAATAAAGAGGTGGGATAAAGAATGGGAAAATTGCTTTAATTTTCAACATTTGGATTTGTTTCTTTACAGTGCAGGTTCTCTGGCACCAGCAGGAACAGACTTACATTAAAGAGGGACACCGTGTATTCTTACATCACAGGGAGATTAATCAGTTTTCAGAAATTATTACTGGTTGCAGATATCCCATTTGAAACACATTTAAAGAGTCAGATTTGCTATGTGCAGAACATGTCTTAAGAATTGGGTACTTTAATATTTAAATGGACATTCAAAAGTAGTAGGCACTTCAAAAGCATGGCCTTAGGCTTCAAGGCTCAAACAAAGAAGCAGTCACGAAAAACTTAAAAATGTGTCCTCCTGCAGTTCTTCTATTCCTACATTTTCTTTTCTCTGACTATTCCTAAACACTATGCATATGTCATGTAGGAAAAAAAAAACCAGTATCAGGGAAAAAAATATATTAACAAAAAGAGTTATCCCTGCACATTATGGGGGAAAAAAAAAAAGGAAAACCAAAAACAAGGAGAATTCCAGCGTGATTATAGAAATAAATTTGCAGTTTTCTTTTGTTTTCCTCAAGTAACTGCACACCACAGCAACTGCCACCACATGAGGTGAAAAAAAATTCCTGAAATAAGCAGCCTTTTTTTATATTCCACAAAAAGCAAACATGCTAGAAAAGACTGTGTTTATAGCACACTTGTTAAGGCACTAGAGAAAACTCGTGGAGTGAAATATTAATTTCAGATTAATTTCTAGCAGTCAGTATTGAGTACAGATGCCCTGTACTATTGTAATAGCTACGATTATATAAATACTTAATATCTATATACTAGTTTCACTGT